>CM075061.1:156816276-158030442 GCA_037428765.1 Rubia yunnanensis | reverse complement strand
GTCGATTTGAGCATGACACGTTCTACTGGCGATCCTTACATTCTTGCTTCAAAGACTACGCAGGTGTGTTATGTTGCAGATCCCATTGATTCTAGCAAATATGTTGTCATTCATGGGAAAAGTCAATATGTGGGAGATTCTTGTCCATCTGCATTATCTGAAATGAGTCCATCTAGTTCCTCAAGCACCACCAACGCTAGGAAGGACGAAACATTTGGGGTGGAGCTATCTTTAAAAAGAGACCATGAAGAAGGCGTGTGGATTGAAAGACACCCCAAATCAAAGAAACAAAAGAAAAAGACATAGTTTGTGCTCCTACATCATTTTAGACAACCTAGATGGTTGTTTATGTGTTTGTTATTGTTTGTATGCAACTGATAAAATCAATTGCCTATCCAATTTTTGACATCACATTCTTGTCGATTTCAGTTTGGTGAACATGACATGTTGGTACGAAGTCACAATTGTCATATAATGACTGTGACCATGGGAATGCGACTTTGCACTACTTATCGGTGATTACTAATTTTAGAGACAATTTGTCGTGTTGAACTCGTACCTATTCATCGGTCGGAATCAGTGCTTAAAATAGCTTCATTTAACTGCTACATGCAATTTTTCACTACTTATCGGTGATTACTAAATTTAGAGACAATTTGTCTTGTCGACCTCGTACCTACTCATTGGTCTGAATCAGTGCTTAAACTAGCTTAATTTAATTGTTATATGTAAGGTCGCCTACTAGTTGGTATCCCATCATCCCAATTGATACATATTTGTGCGATTATAGTGCAATGTCGCAAGGGTACATCTGAGCTTTTAAAAAACCACTTCTAATCCAATTATACCAGAACAAGGAATGATTTAACTACAGGAACCATTCCAAGTTCACAATAGCCAATCACATATACACAAATCCAATCCAAAACATATAAGATGAAATCAATAAAACCATTAAAAGTGATGCAAAAGAACAACTTATACATGGAAGCCAAATTGCTACATAAAACAACCATTTGCTTCAAAACAGAGAAACTTTCAAGAAATGCAACAAAACAGTTCAAATCCTACATAATCCAACATAATCCACAAACAGTACAAATCCAACAAAACAGTTCATCATAATAATTATATAGAGAAAGGGGAACATGAAAATCTTCTCCGGACGAGTTATTCCCATAGTCCAACTGCGGTTTTGGGTGACCAAACTCATCACTTGAGCTACTATCCCCGCTACCGCTGGGTGTTGTTCCATCATCATCGTCCTAAAAAATCTGCTTACCTTTCTGCTTCCTTGCCTCATCATCATGTGCAGCCTCCCACCGTTATTTTCCTCCATGGCACCATTCTCTTCTGTCTCAGCGCTATCCTCCTTCGTCTCATCACCACCTCTCTCCCCATGTGGTGCATTGATTTCACCATCTAGCATCACCTTCATCTCCATCATGACGGAGACCAACTGCTGAATAAGGCACGTGCATTGATTCGACCCCTTAACCTTGGTTAAATCCTTCACAAGCATCACCCATGCATTGATTTTAAGGCATATTCATAGGAAAATAAATTTTTTATTTAATATCTAGATCATAATTTCATTACAAATGATTGGGAATAAAATGAGAATCGTACCCTAGGCTGTGATAGTAGTGTTGGTTTGGCCTTGAACGGGTACGGATGCTGATGGAGTACTGTCAGGGCCGGCCAATGAAGGATATTCCTTGGAGAATTTTCACAAAACCCACGCATCCCCCACCCAATGCCAGTGATTCTTGTTAAAGTAATTCTTATTATAATACTTTGGCTGAATCATCACTTTTGATTTGATCCTAACACCTTTCTTTTCCAACAGGGCAGTGATCACGTTGCCATATGGAAGAGTCCGGCTCTTTGGAGTGAGGGAGACCATGTGCATCTCGTTGATGATGGTTAATCCAGGGTTGATTTCTTTCTTCTCCGTAATGTGATAAAACAATATTGTCCCGTTGATAGCGCACTCGAACAGATGTTCAGCAGGGATCAGCGCTTGTACAATCATATTGTACATCATCTTTTCCACCACATCCAGCACATCAATCTTCACCTGTGTGGGCCCTGGTGTCCCACCCGCCACATTCTTCTTGAAATACTTTTGCACCATAAGGTTGGGGTCGAGGGCTCCCATCGTATATCCTCGTATGGCCTAGGAGAATAAGAATCCCTACAGTAGATTCGCATTGGAACTACCTACTGCCCTTGATCAGCTTCTCCAAATGTAGCTCCAATTGACTCGTTGATCACTGCTGATGTTAGGACGACTTTGATCCCGTTCACCTTTGTGGAATAGTTTGTGGTGGTATGACAAGTGAAGTTGGCGTAGAACTCCCTCACCTCCGTTTCATAGCCTGGCTTGTCGAGACAAATTAACCCCACCATCCCCGATGGTTTGAATGCCTCCATGAAAATTTCCAAGTGGAGTCTCTCCACATCCTCCGCCTTTATAGCCCTAACCTCTTTCAGCCTCTCCAACAACATTTCGAAATGTTTCTCGTTCTTCTCTTCAAAGAAGCACTTTTTATCCAATGTTGGCAAGGGAGGGGTTTCCATAGTCCTTGCCTTTTTTGGGCGGGATGAACCAAATTCACTGCGGATCCAAAGTATTTTGAAATCAATTGTAAATAAGTGTAGAAAGTGCGGGGGAATTCAATTTCATACAGAGTTTGCAAATTCATCGCAGGCACTTCGCCATTGCCGATAGATCATGTGTAAACTTGCACATTTATAACTATAAATGTGCAAAATTGCACACACCATCGACCAAGACAATCTGTGTAATACTTGTACAGAATCGACCAACACATGAATGGAATTGAGAATCAAGAGTGGTCTAAAACAAAAATGAAACCAACCAAACTCTATATGCATGGCATGAACACATATATAACATGCAAGAACTAATATTTACACAACCAATAGAAGAGATAGACTAGTTCCTAAACTAATAAAAGACACCCAACACAACTTTGAATCACTCGGTATTGAAGTACACATAGGACATACCGAACACATTAACCATACCAAAGTGTTTAAACAAGCCAAAAAATGTGTAAAACAAATTATTACCTTTACTAGGGTTTGATTGGCGATGATTGTTGAACTTGGTGTAGCTACGATTCCGTGAAATAGGACTTAGCAGGTTGTTTCTTGACAATTTATATGTCAATATCGGGGGTTATATGATGGATTCTGATGGTTTTCAAGCTTTTTTTAATGGGGAGAATATGTTCTTGTGAGTTTGACGTTGAGAATGAGGTTGGGGTTGGGGGTGAGCAGGTTATATACCACGGGTTAAACGGTGTCGTTTGTTGATGACCTGCGATATCGCGGATGACCTTGTTGACACCGACAATAATGGAAAATAGAAATCGATGTCAGACATTGCACATAATGGGAATAATGTAGAAAGCTCAGCCGAATTAATACTTGGTGGGCTACTGGTTGGGGGATATGAATCGTCATATAGCAAAGTCACATTTTAATTCGAATAGCCCAATGAGGTATCGGTGTAATTGCGATTCCATGAAACCTATGAAATGGGCCAAATTTAATAACTGGCCCAAATGTAACAACGAGTGGCCTTTACCAGTGCTTGGGAAAAACTACAGCTTGCCCAAATTTGCATAGATTTTGGCATGACCGATTACCTACCGACTAACCATCGAGATCGCATTCAAGGGATGGGTTTTTAACTTATCCTTATGATATGCAAGGCCGTTTGGTAGGGCCAACATGAATGGTATGGAAATGGTATAACATAGTACTATTATGATGAAAAATTAAAAAATCGTAGATTTCCCCACCTCTAAATTCTTCATCAGTGAAAACCGTACTAACTAATTACATATACAAGTGCAATTATTCGTTCGATCATTGATGGAACTCCTATTTGGACACTGGTTCGTGTCATAGCGTTCACTTATCTGTCTTGTGATATAAAATCACACGTAATAGCCTGGAATGAAAATATTAATCCAGTTGTATGATCCATTAACATATTTTAGAACAGTCGAACCCCAAATTCTACTAGTGTCATACGTTTGATGCAGTTTGTTACTCGTGTGGTTTAAATTAAGACATCATGCAATCAATAAAGGTGGTACTTACATATATGCCATGGCCTATGTGAATGGATATATCTTGCCTTAAACCATCTTGTATCAAGAAACAACTATATTGTGAAAGCATAACTCGTGTAATGTGGTTCAATATCACATAATTTAACGGAATACCTATTTGTAACTAAAAAAGGTGTTAACAATCTGGCTACAAGAAGATGTAATATACTGTTGGATAATTAATGTGCATATAGTAGAATTTTACGGTCATTAGGGTTAAACTAATTCTTCCTTTCAAACCCACACCCAGCTTCATAACTCACGTAATTAGTTTGATGTTTGTGGGCTTGTACTAAAATCCCCTTCACAATTTGCACATCACTAACCTACCGCATTGTTTTCTATGGGTTAGTAAGTTACCAGTATATAAAACATCACGTACGAAGAAAGGGATATTGTGGAAGCATTAGTTGTGACATATGGCTAAATATCGTAAACTTAAACATAATAGATTTTTATAATTGAAAATGTGATTAATCAGTGGATATCAAATATGCGGTTGTTAGACATCGTAAGTAGTGGCCTTGCAAAATGGAGGATGAACGTACTGGTTATTATAAACAGGTACGCTCTCACAAACCTAAATATAAAAACAATTAATGTCATGCTGGTTTCCAAAAAAACTTGTCTTACAATGGGAATACTAGGTAAGGAATTCATTTTCTCTCCATATAAAACAGAGCAAAAAATTTAGGGTTCAAACCCAAACTTGCAAAGTCACTAAGGTATTCTTCCCTAGTGACTAAAGTATGAATGGAGAGCGAGGTTGTAGAATCAGGGGAAATGGGCCGATTGTCCATCAAGCGGCCCCATACTTTGCATTAAATAGTGAATATTGTCGAAATCGCAAACTCCTCTTATAGACCGATACTCAACCGATATATCAGCGACGTTGCAAAGTCAACAAGGACCAGCCTATTGGGTCGATTATGGCCCAAATATGGAATTAAAGTGATATCGATGAACATGTCACAAAAAATGTGCGACATCGCAACTGCGGTGGGAAAGTACAGTTATGCGACTTACTTGGTAAAAAACCTCAAAACACTTTGAATAGGCATTTATTGCCAAAATTGGCGCCCTCCACCACCCAAATGCCTAACATTCATCCTCTCCATTTCCTTTCACCACCAAATAATCAACCTCCAAACACACCCAAATCCACCACAACCCTATCATTCCCAAATGGAGAAACAAATGGAGAAGGGTGAAGTCATCTTGGAGGGGGATTCTATGAATGAAAAAAGTGGTAAGTTTTCAACTTTATCATTACTTGATCAAATTGTCTATACCCACATCCCTTTTCATTGTTTATTGAAAGGGTGTTTAAGATTGGTATGATTCATTCTTCTTCATTTCATTAACTTTGACTTTGAGAACAATAACCTTGTGGGGTATTCATGTTTTCATTAAAGATTTTATTTTTTCATGTGTATACATACATGTGGGGAGCATGCTAATAAATTTTATTTGGATATGGAGTTAACATCAAATGTTTCATTTACATCATTTTGTTGTAGAAGGGAAACAATACATATGGAATGTGTATTGTGTGTACCATGCGGGGGATTGACATGTATGGTTAAGATAGCTATTTTTTCTATTTCATCCATACATAGTAAACGGTGTGCATGAATTATTATATTGTCTTCATCGATTACTTTAGATTTTATTGAACTCTACATTTAGGTCTTTTAGTCATAAACCACGATAAAAGGAAACGTACCCAAGAAGGGGAAGATTTGAATCGATCAAAGAGACATAGGAAAGGTCGGGGTAGGGCAATTTTCAAGAAATTGATAAACGTGGTAGAGAAGGGTACAAAATGTCCTAGAAGTTCGATGACATTGGGAATGCCATAAGGGAGCAAAGTAATTTATGGTCTAGTTACATTGGTTTGATTGCTAGGACAAAGGTAGACATCTTCTTATACGAGTCATGGCCTCGTGTCGATGATGCTTACAAGGATAAACTATGGAGGGCCATCCGATATACCTTTGACATAGAGTGCGTTAATATGGAAAAATTGAAGAAGAGGACTATACGGCGCTTTGGTGAGGGATGGAGAGATTTCAAAGCCAAATTGGCTTGGGATTGCGTGTTTGGTAAGAAGAATAAATGCAACCCCAAAATTAAGCATCCATTCATAAGTGAATCGAGTTGGAAGGGTTTTGTTGCAAGGAAACTGGCAGACAAAAAATTGGTAAGGAATTTACATTGACATGGTCCCAAGTATATACATAAAGTGCACATATTTACAAATTTACACATGAATTATATTTTTGGATAAAATTGATTATGTCTGGGTAGATATTTTTTGTTAGTGTCAATATGTGTATGATGATATTGATTGTGCCATTCTAAAATGGTAGTGGTGTACCTTTTGTCCAGAAAAATGTAGAATATGGTTAGCATGCGACGTCGCACACTACTAATCGTGGTTTTGGTCGATATAGTCAACACGTTTGTGATATCATGAATTAGTTTAGTTTGGTCACTGCTTATGACTGACAAGTTGTGCGAAGTCGCACTGTTACCTGCCGCATAATGCGATGTACAGACCAACGGGTGCCCAAAGTCGGTCAGAGCAGGGGAACTGTGTTACCAAGCACGTTAACATCAGATATATGTTAATATGAACCATATATTATATTGATCTTACGGGGTGTTAGGGATAAATAAAAAGTGAACTAGCTGGGAGGAACAAGATGTGCCACACTATAAGTCACGGAGGATTCACACTAGATACAAGAATAATCATGAAGGAAATGTTTGAGTCTAGAGTGTTCGAGATGAAGGAGCTTGGAATGATGTATGAGGAAGCAAGGAATTCAATTGATTATCCCACGTTCGATGAGGCTCCCCTATTTGAAAAATGACTAAAGGGTTACAAAGTACATGGGAAAAATATGGAGGGCAAGTTCCACACCAAAGATGCGGAGGTGGTTGCCAAACAAATTGTAAGTTTTGCTAATGTTTTAGATCATATGATAGGAATAAAAAAGTTAAAGTTGAAATTTATAGGATATTTATTATTGGTAATTTGGAGGATGACTTAAAAAGGAAGCAAAAAATTGGCGAGTTCATCGGTGTTGGAAAGAAGGATATAATGGGGGTTGCGCTTAACAAGAAAGAACATCTGGACTGGGTCTGAGGTGTTGGAACGCTTGCTACACATAGAGACATCTTTGTCAAACCCCAAATGCGTAAGGTTGATATTGTGTCAATTAGGCAACAAAGAGAGATTGGTGTATTCAAATCCACATTGACCCAATTAGTGGCTTATGTCTCTCAAGAATTGAAAGGGAGGAAAATGCCACTTGACTTAGAGCAAATAATTGCATGTTCTAAACCAATAAGCTCAACTCCACCTCGCCCTTCTTCTCCAACAACATCAACACATGAAATCTTGGAGCCTTTTGGTAGACTCGTCCCCCCCATCTCAGACCTCTACAACACCTCAATCATTTGATCGACAAAGAACGAAGTTAGTAGAGGCCACCCAACGCAACATGAAGGTATGAGTAAATATATTACAATAATCATATTCTAAATTATTTCACGCTAATTACCGACTATTCATTTATAAGATAATTCATTGTGCATACTACTTGCCGAACGTGTTCATGGAGAGAGACACATCAAGTCAAAAGGTAAAGTGTACACATCATTATGAGAGCACCATCATAAGCCGGTCGCAGATGATAACGTCGTCGTAAGTGTCACCAAGATCCTTGTAGATGGTATTGCTCTTCCAATCCCAGAACCTGAGGCCATGACAGTAGATGTGGCGTTAGGATTGTTTTTTTAATGACCCCTTTGTTTGGTTGATATTTTGGAGAATGGGCCAACTAAGAAGGTATAACATCTAGAATCTATATACTATATCTTTTGAGTTGAGACAATATTTTAGAAACTAACATTTATGGTTTATTTCATGTAGATCGAGACAAGGGTTATAAGTACCCCTGCAAAATTGCCAATACATGTGGGGATCCAAAGATAACAAAGTCCCATGTCCCTAGAATCAGGCCACCCCTGTTCAATCCTAAAAAGGATGGTTCCTTAAAGAACATCCACACGATTGGGACACCACACCCCCATCACATGTTCGTACAAAATCCCCGTGGAAGAAGTGAGTATTTTAGGGTACAAGGTGGATGCAATTATCGAAAAAGGGGATTTGGTACTATTGTTTAATTTCCATAATCTACCACCTCCAGTGATGTAACTAAATTGCTTGTAAGTATCAATGCATCACCCAAACCTAAGCCAACATAATACTTATTGTGTTTGGCTTCGAGCAAGCAAGACTAACTATGTTTACAAGCTCCTGCATGTACAATCCATTTCCAAATTGAAAGGGTGGATAGGGCTTCTTTTCCCAACGAAGATCCAACATGACCATGTTGCGATGGAAGAGCATTTGGCCTACTTCAGCTACCGTTTGATGCAAAAGAACCATCTCATAAATATCGCACCTTACTAAGAGTGGTGAATCAACTATACTTACTTTGTTACAACTGTTTGGTTTATGTTGATCAATATGTGATTGTATAATTGTAATGTGGACTTCAGTTTTGTAGAAAACTTTGGACGGTTGCCATAATCGTTCTTCCTACCGAAACTGTGTTTTGGTACAATCCATACATCAAATGCCATCGGAAACAATTTCATTCACAATTACCAAGGTGATGGCAGATCACATGATTAACAAGCACAGAGAATTCATGTGGAAGTCCCCTTGAATGTAATTAATAACATCATATGAGTTTGCACAACCTATGTACCATTTATGACATTATTCCTCTGTTCTAGTATTTTAACGAGGACAGAGAACCGTACACCATCAAGAAATTAGAGAGTGTACAAGACAGATGGGCAAACTTTATGATGGTAAGGAATATGAAACATTTACTTAACCCAACTACGACATGAGAAAGTTTGAATCGGTTGTTTTTTTTGTGAGAGCATCATTCTCTAAAATGCCCATTGATACTTTCCAAGGTATTTTTGGATACCTTGATATAGATCTCTAGCTAGAAGTATCAATGGTATAGTTCATTTTGTGAGAATTTTATTAACATACTATAAGTGTATGAATGATGCAGTGCTTCTCGATCTTGTCGTTAAGCCTTGTTGAATGGTGTAGTTAGATTCAATCTGATAGGGCGTCCGACTCCGGATATTCTATTTGTGAAATATTTTATTTCTGTTATTTATATTAGGTCTGACTTCGCACGCTTAAATAAACAATTCGGTAAAGCAGAACTAAATACTGCGACGTCACTTGTAGTTATCATTGGTTTACCCACAGAATAGGTCGACTGGCAACATCGCACCTTGAAGCACGAAGTATTCTCAGATATTGCAGGCATATCAACTTTGTAATAGTTCAATGCGACGGACACGTTGTTCCTCCCATAGTTTCTAATTGCATATATTATTCCCAAAGACCCCAAGCAAAAAAATTTCATTAACAGCGGTTCACAATCGTAGTTAAAAATTGAAGTCTCTGAAGTCGGTTACCAAAATGTGCAATTTCGGCAATGGTCAACGACATCGCGAATTAGAATCATACAACATCGATTTTTGTGACTTCGTAATCATGTCGATCATCAACATTCCCAACTCATGAATTAACTACGATTATTTTTGGAGAAAACCCGATGTTAGAAAATATTATTTACAACGGTTGAATACCGCTTTAAATAAATCTTGGTCTGTGAACTCGGAACCACATGATGCGATCTCGAATATGATTAATAACAACTTCGCGAAAAATATGAACAACGTCGGGCTATGCAACTTCAGGGTTGAATGTGGGGTCGACAACCCTCAAACGCGTAGCAATTTTTCACTGACCTCGTCGGCTATGTATCATTTACCTCCGTTACTTTGATGAAAACCCGAGGTAAAAAATCATTTTTACCTCGGTTTTGAACCGAGATAAAAACTAACTTTTTTACTACAACCACATTAACTTCGATTTTTGAGGGGCAAGAAACCAAAGTAAAAAGGCCTGAAAAATCGAGGTAATAGGTGTTGTTTGTTGTAGTGAAATATGTAATAAAACGCAAATGTTTCACTTGTTAATGCATAGTATAAACCCTTAAGTTCATATTATTCTAATTAAACTCCACCTTTTCAAAGACTTTGTTCTTTATAAAATTGAAATTAGATAATATATTTAAAAGTGCATACAAACAAACTTTATTTATATATCAACTAATTTATAAATGTATCCTTAAGGACTGAAATTTGCATGCTAAGTAATTTTTAACTTATAAATTGAGTGATTGTAATCCGTGTACTAAATAGGTTTCAATCGATCCAACTCATATTTAACCCGTAAAAATTTGTGTGAAATTGTATCATACTCATAATTTTTAATTACCCATATCATTAAATCGGTATTGAACTCGCCCTTTTACCACCTCCATTTCGTTGAATGTGGCACCATAAATATAAGTTTCTTAAATTTCAAGGTATCTTGGGTTTCCATTTTAAAAGTAAATGGTACTAAGTGGATGTGACTTAAGACCGTATATGTAAGTCATTTAATTCTTAAGAAACCGATGTGAGATATATCTTTCAACACGCCCCTCACGTGCCAACGTGGAAACACTCCAATGACCCATATCGGGCCAAATTAAAGGGGATCCATATATCGGTCCAATAACCCAACCTGGGCTCTGATACCATATTAAATTTCAAGCTATCTTGGGTTTTCATCTTAAAATAAATTGATACTAAGTGGAAGTGATCCAAGATCTTATACGTAAGTTATTTAGTTCTTAAGAAATCGATATGGGTATATCATTCAACAGGGTGGATGAAATTTAATTGAATAGAAAAAAGAAAAGCAGAATTAGTTGATGAAATTGAATGAATCTTGAAAAAAAGGAAATTGCGCCGAATCCATGAACAATTAAAAAAGTAAAGTGTCTTAAATCCAATGAAACAGGGGCACTTCCTCTGTTTCTCTATTATTGTCTCACTTTCCATTTTGGGTCTTTTTTTATATTGACACGCTTTCCATTTTTAGTAAGATTCCTTAAGTTTCTTTCAATCATTCTACTTTTTCAATTTCATCCACTCATATTTTTCAACTAAATTAAAGCAACTAAACCTATGGTATCACAAATAGGTAAACGGAGCATGAATTGCTATATCATGCACTGTATTTTACTTGATTACGCCATGTATTTATACTATTTAATATACAATATATATTTTAATTTAATTTAAATAAGTAAAATATATTTAAATTAAATAAAAAATTACATTTTATTTAAATTAAAGAAGACGACAGCCTTCTTGCACCGCCACCGAGCGCCGCCGTCACCGCTGCCGGGCGCCGCTGCTGAGCACTGCCACCGCCATCGCCTCCTTCTCCTCCTTCGCCTTCTCCTCCTTCTCCCCGATTTTTCGGTCTCCTTCTCCGGCGAACTTCATTTTCTCTGACATCCTTCTCCGGCGAAAACTTCATTTCCGGTTCTCCTCTCCCATTCTCCTCTCTCGTTCTCCTCTACCGTTCTCCTCACCCGGTTCTCGCTCGGTTCTCGCTCTCGGTTCTCGCCCGGATCGAGCTTCGGTTCTTGCCGTCCATCAAGCTTCGGTTCTCGCCCGATCTTCTTCGTCGTCTTTGTCTCTCGCGTGGAGCCTTCGCCCGGATCTTCCTCGTTCTCACCGGAGAAGACGGCGGAGAAGGTGGAGCCTTCGCCCGGATCTTCCTCGTTCTCGCGGAGAAGACGGCGGAGAAGGTGAAGGCTGGCGGCGAAAGCTGGCGGCGAAGGCTGGTAAGGGACGGAGAAGGCTGGCGGGGGAGAAACGACCGGCGGCGGCGGTGGCAAATCAGAGTTTAGTTCCTGTTTCTTATTTTTTTATTTTTGTTTTTTTGAAAAATTAAATATTGTATTATACACATGTATACGTATTAGAGCGTAATCAAGTAAAATACAGGGCGTGATATAGCAATAAATTGAAAATTTGAAAGAGAAGAATAAATGAAAAAGTAGGGTATAGGTGTAAATAATAAATGAAATCAGGCATACGTGGAGCGCGGTAGGATGGTATTACGATTTGAGGGGACCCACGAATCTTGCTTTAGAAAAATAAATCAGAGAGAGGGCCACTCGCGATTCGCCACGCATAGTAGACATAGCTGGCGAGCAGTAGGCTCTCCAGCTGACACGACCCCACCCCAATGCCACGTCAAGTCCCCACCACACCAATCAAACCAAAACCGTTACACTCTACCATTAATCGTTTCTGTTTTGTTATTTATAAATACTAGATAATTATGAATTAAAATTTAAAAAAGATAGCATAATTCATAAAAAAATAAGCAATAATTATATATATGTATACGAGTTACAATGCAGTATTTGAAAATAAATATTTATTAATATTTTAATATATTTAATTTAACAAATTAAAGAGGGTTATCACTTGACCAAGAATTTACTCTTTTAGTAGAATTACTGCATTAATTATCATTAGTTTCCAAGAAACATATTGGAATTGAAAAGTAAATAATGTCTCACTCCCTTTGTTTTCTTAAGTTTGACACCCTTACCGTATTTGTATATTTTTTAAAGTTTGTCACATTTCCTTTTATGGTAAAAATTACACCATTCTCAACTACTCAGAGAGAAAGAGGGAGTAATTTAAAAATAAATTACGCTGACTCAATGTTAGAGTAGATCAATTTATAATTGATGTAAACATGGTCGTCTCAAACATTATGGAGGCCCTTTCAAACAAAAAATAATCCAAGGCCCTTTAAAAGATAATATATGTATATATATAAACTTTTTTGTTAATCATTAAATATCAAACATTTATTTAAGTATAATTTAATCTCATGTAACTAGTGTGGTAGTTTGATGTTTGTCTTCATCTAATGCAACAATTATCCTATATCTTTGAAAAACTTTTAAAATATATTATAATGAATAAATATAATATATCTAACTGTTAGTCGGTCTAACAGAAAATTTTCTCCAAATATATAAGTCTTCATCACAAGTGAAAAGTGAATACAACACTTCCATTGTTTTCTTGACACCATAAATTCATGTACTCCCTCTGTCCCAACCATTTATGCATAGAGAGAAATGGTTGGTTTTAATTGGGGGAGTGAAATGTCCAAAATGCCCCTAATTTAGAAGCCCTCTGTTTTGCCCTCTCTGTATCTCCATCTCCTCTACGCTTGCCCTCTCTACCACCTCTCCACATGCCCTAATTTACTTCGCAAGAAACTTATTCCCCCTATTCTTGCCAACTATGGGGACGGGGGAAGAACCACGGTCAACGGATATGGGGAAACAGTCTGCCTACTCTAGATCTGTGACAATCGAGGTAGCCGAAAATGGGGAAATGGTCGTCAGTGATGCGGTCGGTGGAGGCTCGGCGAAGAGGGTAAGAGAGAAAGATGGAGGAGAGGGTTGACAGAGATGTAGAGAGGATCACGGCGGATGGGTAGACGGTTATGTGAGAAATGTGTGTGTGTGTGTGAGAGAGAGATAAAGATGTGGACGGGAGAGAAAGCTGGTGAGGGTGGGTGAGAGAAAATTAGGTTTTGTGAGTAATTTTTAGTTGTTTCAAGGGTATTTTTGTCTTATGACATATAGAAAATTTTTGAATATAGAAAGTGTGCATATTTGAGTGGGACACCTAGAAAAGGAAATTTTGTAAAAATGGCTGGCACGGATGGAGTATTGTTTTTTTTGCAAGCTATAATATATGGAGAAATCTAAGTAAAAACATTAAAAAGTTGAACGAATGGTGTAGAATATTTTTTTTTATCATAAAAATGTGAGAATCTTAGAAGAACAAACGAAAATGGAAAGTGTGTCAATTTTTTTTAAAAAAAACATAGAGAGTAATATAATATGCAACCGGTGATGTTATAATATTTTAAAGCACTTATCACATAGAGCTAGTATCTTGAAAGATGATTTTTGCATAAGTCATGAAAAGACCAATGTTTAAAGTGCAAATTAAAAGAAATGAAGATAAAAATTTCGGGTTGTATGAATCGGATTATAAACTTTATAACTACTACACGTTATATAATAAATTTTTAATATTGCAACTAAGATTTTTTACCTTTCTATGATTCCGATAAAACCCAATATTTCCATAAGTCTATGGAAAGACCATTTTTCGCAAAACTTTGCCTATCACATATAATAAAATATTTATAAAATATGCATCAAGATCTCGTAAGAAAATATGTTGATCTATAGAAATTACAAAATGCTAATATTTAAAGAGAATGTCTGTTGAAATACGGTCTTTCCATAAGCTATGGAAAGACCAAGGTTTAAAGTGTAAATTAGAAGAAATGAATATAGAATTTTCGGTTTGCGCAAATTGAGTTATAAACTTTATAACTACTACATGTTGTATATAAAATTTTAATATTGCAACTAAAATCTTTTACCTTTGTTATTAAAATTAAAGCTCATATTTACATGAGGCAAGATTTTGTCATATTTAAATTATAATCAGAAGTAGGGATTCCATAAAATAGAGAGAGTTTTTAGCGAATTGAAGGGTATGGATGATATGGTCTACTACCTCTATCCCACCTAAATATGAACTCCTATTTTTTAAATACCATTCTCTATCAAAATTTAATCACATATTTAAATAAGTATATAAATAATTATATTCTCGTACATGATATTGTTCAATTTACCATAACAAATAGTTTTTAAATATCTACTTTTTATTTAACATTTTTACACGCAGATAAATATATTAACGATCATGCTCTTAAATGACGTGCAAAAAGTAAGAATGCAACTCCAGATGAGACAGAGAGAGTACAAAAGTGGACTAAGGAATATGAATGTGTGATATATCACGTTACGTGAGAGCAATTAGTTTGACCATATAATGGCAAAATATTGCTGCCTCTGTCTCAGTCATATCTGCACGCTTTTTGATTAATTTTCTTAAAATACGTTTGATCATAAATTTTAACTAGTATATAGATACTAATATTTTTATTTGAGAAATTGTTAGATTATCTACATAATATATTTTTTAAAATATTAAATTTTAAATACTATTAATATATGTAACTAAAGTTATTGGTGATGAAATATGATAAAAAAACGTGTACAAATATGGGTGGCACAGAAGAAGTATTACTCCGTCCCAGCCGAATGTGCACACTTTTTGGTCGACTTCCTCAGGTCATGTTTGACCAACAATAACTTTAGTTACGTATATTAACGGTGTGTTAAAACTTCATATTTAGAAAATACAGCATGCAGAGAATCCAACAATATCTCTCATGATGATATTGATATCTATATACTAGTTGAAATTTATGGTCAAACGTGTCTTGAGAAAGTTGACCAAAAAGTGTGCAGATTCGGCTGGGACGGAGGGAGTACCAATATTCAAGACAAATCATCATTTGATTAATCAATTAAGAACTTTAACACTCAACCAATAATGTATCAACTAAGTCAATTAGTAATCATTTGAGGGTTGTAACCTTAGTAATTACATGATGATCAAATGAATGGATGGTTATACAGATATTCATAAATCATAATTAATGGATGGTCATACATATATTCATATTCCTCTGTTACAGTGGGCGAGAAATAGTGCAAGAATCAGTGCATTTTTGTTTGGAAGGATGGATCAAGTAAACAGACTCGGCATCTTTTTGTCATATTGATGAATATAGCCCATTTCTAAGGATGATCCCTTAGTATTGGAATGCTCTAATTGTTTTTTAAAATTAAATTTTATAATAAACTGTATAAAATACAATAATAAAACAATAATAGTATTAAACTAAATAAAAATCATAATACTCCTTGTGCCACTAGATCCCAAATTCTGCCACCACTTCCGCCTTCGCCTCCGCCTCCGCCTCCTCTCCCTTCCAACCGACGTCCTCCTCTGCCTTTCCACTTTCTCTTTCACCTCTCAAATTTGCCACTCTCCCTCGTTGTCTTCCACTTCCTGATGCTGCCCTTCGCCGCCCTCCGCCGCCGATCTCCTCCACCACTCACCTCTGCCGCCCTCTCTCTGCCACTAGCTCCGCCTTCCCGATGCCGTTACAATTCACCTTAGTTTTGCTGCCAAAATCCAATCAAACTGAAACACTATCACCGAGATTGAATCCCAAAGCGAGATCGCACATTTTAGTGGAATTTTGGGAGTGAAGAGATGCAGAGGAGGGAGAGTGTGGTGTGTGTGTGAGAGAGAAAAGAACGACTTTTGTTTGTGTTTTCTTTTGCCTTTAGTCGGCTAGAAGAGGTGGTGCGGACAGAGAAGATGCGAGCGGTGACAAGAGGAGGCGAAGGAGCATCGGGATATTTGGCAGAGAGATAGGGCAGAAAATAGGTAAAGAATGTATGGACATATTAATCTTTTCATCAAGTGAAAATTTTACTCTCTTTTCAGATTCCCCTAGAGAGTGGATAGAACTAAAGTTCATATAAATTGAAAAAATAGATTGTTAGTGGCGTGGTCCTGGAGGGAGTAAATAGAACTAAAGTTCATATAAATTGAAAAAATAGATTGTTAGTGGGGTGGTGCCAACAAAAATGATTGTCTAGTACTGGGCCTAGTACGATGCCCCTCTCTGGGCCATTTCAATTCAGTTCTATATGTACTCGTAAAATGCATAAGCATGCATCCTACCTTCGCCTTAATAATGGCAGCATTTGACTTTTGACACAATCAAGTCGTAAATTCAGAATTTCAAAGACAGGAAACAACTTTTTTTAAAAAATAAAATAAAATTGGGTAATAACTCAAATGAGTCCCCAATAAAATTCCTTCCCTCCCCTTGTCCCGATGGAAATTGAACTCATGACCCCATGGTAGTAACACTAGACTTCAACCGCTAGGCTAACATTCAATTCCAGACAGGAAACAACTAAACAAGACCAGAAAAATGAAGAACATGCACTCATGTGTTTGCAGGTTGCTCTAGCTAATCAACCAACGTTTTTACTGTTAGGGATAAGTGTCAATATAACCCTACATACTTGATTAAGTGTCAATATAACCTTATGATAATTTTTAATGCATAAATAACCCTAACTAGTTAATAGTGTCATATAACCCTCAGACCCCTTTCTGGCATTGACCTAAATTTTCCGACATTGGCTCTATGTAAATTGATCAAAATACCCTTTGAACAAAATCTAAAATTAGGTGGCCAATTCGCCGCCGGACCGCCACTGTAACAGGCAAGGGCGGAACTGAGGGGCGAGGGGGTGCTAGCGCCATCCCTAGGATCTGGAGGCCCGGAATTTAGGCCTAGAGCCACCAGATTCCACCCCCCTTGAGGCTAGCAGCGATGGACGGCGACTGGGCGTCCCAGTGGAGAAGATGACCCATGTTTTTTTTCTTTTTTTTCTAACTAAACAAAACGACGTTGTTTTGGCTTAAGTGAAACGACGCCGTTTTGTTAAGGTAGAGTCAAAAAAATAAATGAAAAATTCAAAACCTGCGAAAAATCCATCCGCCAAAACCCAATTGGCAAAGACCTCTTGACTTTTGTCTTCCTCCATTTCCGCCAAGACGTACAGATCCATCCGCCCCCGCAGTTCGTCCGCCTGCCGCCATCCCCTTCCTCAACCACAACCAGCGACCACGTCCAAGCCAAACCAAGGGCAAGGTATCAAGGAGCAAATATTTTTTTGTGTAATTTGTGTTGAATAATTTGAATTGAATTGCTTATTAGTGTGAAATTGTGAATACTGAACAGCATATTCTGATATACATATTTAGTGGCTGTGTTAAAATTGTGAAATTGTGCAAAAAATATATATGAATAATTTGACATATTTAATTAGATATATTTTTGACATATTTTTGACGTATTTTTGACATATTTAATTTGACATATTTTTGGCAAATTGTGAATATTGAATAGCATATACATATTTAATTTGACATATTTAGTGGCTGTGTTGAAATTGTGAAATTGTGCTAAATATAGATACGAATAATTTGACATATTTAATTCGACATAGTTTTGACAAATTGTGAATATTGAATAGCATATACATATTTAATTTGACATATTTTTCTTATTTTATGTCAAATAGGATATGGATAAATTCTTAATTCGAAGTAGTGAATCATCTATTTTTAAGAGACCGAGTGAACCAAATGAAGAAATGATTAATGAAGAGGGTAGTAGTCAAAAGCATTCTCGTGCTGAGTTCAATTCAGATGATGTTATAAATGATCCCGAGAAACGTAAACCTATTAAGGATTTTGATGTTTCTATTAGAGATCAAGTGATGAGAGAATATGTGTTAAGAGGTCATTGCCAACTTAAGGGTCATTCTTTTCCAAAGACAAAGCAGAGAAATGACTATAGATGTTTTCAACCTTCTTGGTTTGAAAATTTTGAATGGTTGGAGTATAGCGCATCAAAAGATGCAACATTTTGCTTTTGTTGCTATCTCTTTAAGAATTCACATAAGGGATGTCGAGATAGAGATGATGCATTTACTGTAAGTGGGGTTAACAATTGGAAGAAAGCTCTTGATATCTATAAGAAACATGTTGGCGTAGCGGGTAGTGCTCATAATGATGCAGCTGAACAATTGTATGCATTTAAGCCTCAAAGACAAAGTATCCTTCATTCTTATCAGGCACATGGGCGTGAATCGGAGATTGCATATCGCACGCGTTTGACAGTCGTTTTGGATGTGACACAGTTCTTGCTAAATCAAGGTATGACTTTTCGTGGCCATGATGAAGGGTTGGATTTTCTAAATAAGGGCAATTATCTCGAAATGATTGACTGGCATTGCAAGCTAAATGATGTTGTTGCTAAAACCATGAATGAAAATGGCCCTGAAAATTGCAAGCTCACATCTCCCAAAGTATAGAGGGAACTATCAAGTGTGTGTGCTAGTGAGGTAACAAATGTTATTGTTAATGAAATTGGAGATAGATATTTTTCTCTATTGGTTGATGAGGCTAGAGATGCGTCAATAAAAGAGAAAATGGGGGTTGTTTTAAGATATGTCAACAAACAAGGATGCGTTCTTGAACGTTTTCTTAGTGTTGTGCATGTGTGTAATACTTCTGTTATTAGTTTGAAGAGTGCTATTGATGAATTGTTTGCATAACATAAATTATCAATGTCAAAGTTGAGAGGTCAGGGATATGATGGAGCCTCAAATATGCGGGGAGATTATAATGGACTGAAAGCTTTGATATTGAAAGAAAACCCATCTGCAAGGTATGTCCATTGTTTTTCTCACCAGATTCAATTGGTTGTTCTTGCTGCTGTTGATGATAATCGAGCTGTGTGTCAGTTTTTCGTTTATCTTGGTATGATTGTGAATTTAGTTGGAGCTTCATGTAGAAGAAAAGACATGCTTCTTGATTTAGAACATGCTAGAATTGTAGAGGGATTGGAGAATGGAGATATTGTGAGTTTGAGAAGGTCGGGGGATACTCGTTGGGGGTCACATTACACTACTATTATTCGTTTCATTACTATGTGAGAATCTGTTTTGCAATTGATTGAAAACGTCCACGATGATGGTGATGCAAATCTAAGTAAATCTTCAACAAGCGGTTTGCTTGAGCAAATGGAGAGTTATGAATTTTTTTTGTGATGCTTTTAATGAAGCGTTTGTTGGGAGTTGTAGATGCCTTGTCCCTTGCTTTGCAACAAAAGAATCAAAACATTGTGTTGGTTGTGAGTTTGATGAATACAATGAAGTTTGAGTTGCAACAATACATGGAGAATGGTTGGGATGAGTTGTTAAATGAAGTCAACGCATTTTGTGTTAACCATGACATCTCGGTAGTTAATATGGAAAATGAATGAAGAATTCGTGGTCATAGGAAATGACTTGCGCAAATGCAGACCCATGGTGATTTCTTTCGTGTTGATACTTTTCTTCAGGTATTACTTTTATAATTTACATACCTTATTTGATTTGGTTTGGTTTGTAATTTTTTTTCACTGCTACATGCTAACCTTTTATTATTTGAATACTAGGTTGTTGATAGGATGATTCATGAAATGAACAATCGGTTTCCGGAAGCAAATATAGAGTTACTCACTTGTATGGTTTGCCTTGATCCAAGAGATTCATTTTCTAAGTTTGATATTAGTAAGTTAGTTCGTCTTGCTGAACTATATCCAAGTGACTTCTCTATAGAAGATCGTTCCGCCTTCATCAACTTAGTACTTTCATTCATAATGTACAACTTGATCATGAGTTTTTGGCTATTGGGGACTTTGGAAGTCTTGCTCAAAAGATGGTTCAAACAACTAGGCATGCAACTTTTCCACTGGTATATCGTCTTATTGAGTTAACCTTAGTTCTACTAGTTGCAACTGCTTCTGTTGAACGGATTTTTTCAGCCATGAAGAGAAATCAAGATTGATTTACGCAACAGAATGGGAGATGAATGAATGAATGATGTTATGACAGTGTATATTGAGAAGACGATTTTTGTTGGGATCGATAATGAACCAATTTTGCAACGTTATCAGCGTATGCAACATCGTAGGATACAGTTGTCTCCTGTGGTTAGTGGTTCTAGTTCTAGCAACCCAAGTATTGGAAAGTAATTTTTTATGCAGTGATAGTTCTTTGTTGTAAAAATCTAATTATTATGTATTCATATTATTATGTAAGCGTTGTTGGTTAAAATATTGTTGTATTTAGTGTTGCAAAAAAATTGCCTCTTTTTAGCTATCCAACATATCGTCCTGGTTCCGCCACTGGTAACAGGTATGATTATATCAGCACATTATGAAATCTTATAGGGTTCTATCAGCACATTTCTTATGCTTGTAGGGTTGTATCAGCACATTCCTAAAGTTTGTAGGGTTATATCAGCACATATTATAAATATTAAGTGTAAGGTACGGTACTTGGTCGACCTTAACGGAAGACCACATCATCATATACACCATTATCACATCATAACAATATCTTATACAACATAAATTTGACATCATGACACCATCATTCATATTAAACACCATTATCACATATTATTTCAAAACTTATCAACATTAAAAACACTAGATCGAAAAACACAGTAAAATAACAATCACACAATACCAAAGGTCATCCAATCATCAATCTGGACTAAACACAACAAAATAACCAAAATATCATTAAAATCCCTATATTCTATATTATGTGCTGATATGACTCTATATTTTTTTACTAATGTGCTGATATAACCCTATAAATTTTAGGAATGTGCTGATTTAACCCTACAAATTTTCATAATGTGCTGATATAACCCTACCTATTACGGCAGCGCTGTAACAGTGGACTGGCAGCTGTCCGACGGTGGTCTGGCGATATTGGAGTATTGATGAGTCTATGGGTAATAACATGATTTCCTATTTTTTTAGAATTGGGCAAAAATATAATTTTATAAAATTCGGACTAAAAGTTGCCGAAGAAGGTTATATTGGCACTTTCACTTATTAGATAGGATTATATTGACACTTTCACTTACTAGATAGGATTATGTTGGCACTTTCAAATATTGAAATGTTACATTGACACTTATGTCAAGTAGATAAAGTTATAAAAATACTTTTCCCTTACTTTTATTATCCCACTGAAATCACAGTCGAGCTCACATTTAAACTGTTACGTAAAGTTGTACTATTGTCAGGGAAATACACCGGTATGCAGCACAGAGAATATCCAGAATTACCATCATAAAGAGAAGTTGACATTTTCCGGCAGCCCAAATCCATTGACGGTCATTCCTCCGTCAACAGCTATGATCTGTCCAGTAATGTACGACGCAGAAGGGAGACAGAGGTACGCTACCAGGGACGACACTTCATCCGCTTCTCCTACGCGCTTCAGGGGAGTCTTAGACACTACGGCGTCATGGAAAGCCTTATTGCTAAGCAACTGCAAGTAATGAAAGGCATTCATCATATGCTTACATGAACTTCTTCAATCCACAGACAGCCTATCTCGCAATATAATAAGTACATTCTCTGTTCATTCAGTCAAAATCGACTTACTTATACTAATGATACAAGTAAGGACAACACCACGCAAGATACTGTTAGACTCCTCGCAATACGAATTTCCAAAATATAAACTTTCACGATTACTAGTTATACATGATAAAAGACATTCCTGGTCATATATCGTTTCAACTAGGCAAAGTCATAGAGTTTAGTTTATGCTGAGACAGAGAAGGTGCAGGTCGATGATAATTTGCAGCAACATTTCAGAGAAATAATTCAAGGGCAAAGCTGATACAGTGTAAGAGAACTTATTATCATTCAAACAGAAATGTGATGAAAAAGGATAAAGAACGTTACATGTTCCACGAGTGATGTTTTGATGTACCACGGCGCAACAGAATTGACTCGGATATTATCTTTTGCCCACTCACAAGCCAAATTTCTCGTAAGCTGATTAATTGCACCTGAAAATCGCAGAGGAGACGAACACGAGTCTCATGATACCATCATCGAACACTTTTGTACAAAGTATGAAATGTGAAGCAGTACCTTTAGTTGCACCATAAATAGACCCGGAAAACATGTGCACTAAACCAGCCACAGAGGAGACAAACACGATGCTCCCAACTCCGGATGCTTTCAGAAGAGGATAAGCGAGCTGTGACAGATGGTATGCGGATTCTAGGTTGGTAGTCATCAGCTTTGTGTATTCATCAGAGGTGTATTCGGTTGTCGGTTTCCTTATGTTTGTTCCCACGTTATTAACCTGCGACCAGAGTTACATCCCAATACAGGATTAGCAATCGAATTGCAGAATGCAGATGAGGTTATTTATGCTCTTCCATCAAACTATTTAGTTAGCATTATCATAAATCCCAGGCACCTTCAATCACTAATAACTACTACTATATTTCATTTTATATATTATGTTACATTATAAAGTATCTAACTATACATCACGTTGTCGTGCTGATATTATTACTTATACTGAATTTCATGATTGTTTCATGATAGTGGAATGATAGTCACAATACCACTCCGTCCCACACTAAATTGCAAGGACCCGGTCTAAAACAACATGTTTGATGATATTATTACTTATACTAAATTTCATGATCGTTTCATGATAATCACGATACCACTCCATCCCATACTAAATTGCAATGAATGGTTTTCACGATCTAATAAAACATGTTTGACCATTAATATTTTTAACTTCGGTGCATACAAATATGATATTTCAACTAATTGTTACGACCAATCCAACAATATCACATGCAATAATATAAATTGGCCATGAATTGATTTAAGTATATGATTAAAGTTTGATAGCGTTGATTGGCGAATAGTAATTGTGCAATTTAGTCCGGAGGGAGAGAGAGTACTTGGGTCTTTGACCGTGTTAGACTAAAATGCATTTTTTATCCGCTTTCTCAAGATACATTTGATCACAGCATATATTATACTTGGAAAACAATGCTGCAGTGAATCTAACAATATGACGGTATCGTCACCTATATACTAATTGAGATTTGTAGTCAATCATAGCTTGATGAGAAAAGCGTGCGGGTTTGGATAGAGTAGCATCAAATTCAGTAGGCATTCAACGTCAATAACAAGTTTAAATGATTAGGACATACGAGAATGTTGAGTTTGCCGTCGAACATAGAGGAAGCTTTCTCGAGAAGCTGCACCCTCTGTTCCCGAGAAGATGCGTCGCAGACGGAGCCGGTGACTTTGAAGCCCTTGGATTCCCATTCCTTGAGCCGATCGTTGAGCTCCGATTCATTCCTCGAGCAAGTGTGGACGGCGGCACCCAATCCCGCCAGTTCCTCCACAACCGCAAACCTAATGCCGCGAATTCAAATTAATTGAGTGCAATATCATGATGATGGGATAAAATTAAAGCCGGAAATGAAGTGAAGAGAAGTTTACCCGATGCCGCGAGTGCCCCCGGTAACAAGAGCGGTCTTGCCGGAGAGAGACCATCTCGAACTGCTCTCGACTGCCATTTTTTCGGATGGCTGCTCTCGACTACCTTACTGATAAAACCCACTGACAAATTATAAAAATGATTCTTTATATAATTACTTCCTTTTTGTTAGTGGTCCCTATCCTGACATAACCGCTCGCCCTCAGCGGTCCATATCAGTCCACATCCAAACTATTGTATGAGATGTAAATTACGGTAGTCCAGCGCCAGGATCCATGAGCTCGGCATTGCCTCGGCAGAAGGGAGCACTTGCAAAGCAAGCACTCCCTGTACTGCCGCTGCCGAGCATCAAATCTGGAAATACTGACAATTCCACCCATGTCCCAACCGCTGGGGTACACCCGTGGGTGTTAGTGGTCCCTTCGTTCCTCTAATAATGGTTGTGCTCTATTTGAAAAGGGTTTTTTACTATTCAAAAAAAAAGAATGCAAAGAAAATAGGGGCAAATAATAGTGAAACGGAGGGAGTACTTCCTTTTACTCTAAAAATAATATTAAAAAAAGACTAAATTATTTTTTTGTCCCCTACAAAGTATCTTTTACTATCTTTTGGTCCCCAATTGCAAAACCACCGTTAGATGGTACCCTACAAATTCAAAACATTGTTTTTGGTCCCTAAACCCAATTTCCGGCCAGATTTCTGGTTTTCCGGTGCACGTGCCGGTCACATGCCATTTTTTCCGGTAAGCTCAGGGCTAATTTGGTAATTTCACAAATTAAAAACAATACTCATTTTTTTTCTGGGCAAACACTATACATCGGGAAGGCGAAGATCGGAAGGCGAAGCCATAGTTTGAGAGGAGGTATTTGTTGAGGAGGATGACTCCGATGTTGCTGCAACACCAGAGGTTAATGAGTGAGTTTATGGACACCGCCCCTGATGAGGATGAGGATGAGGAAGAAGAGAAGGGGCCCGATGACATTTCATCATATGCAATATGCAAATCCCTCTTCCTGTTCTAGTTCTTCTTCTTGGTGGTTGAGGTAATTCCACGGTCCATCGTTTCCGACGCCGATGTGCCGCTGCTGGCCTTCGTTTCCGCCGCCACTAGGTTCCTCCACCGGCGTTTGAATCGATTCTAGGGTGGCGATTTGATTTGAATCGAGTCTAGGGTTTCCGATGGTGGTCTCGGATTTCGACCACACAAACCTCTTCTCCGGCGGCAAGGCCAACGAGCACTGGTTCACCATCCATCTATTTACCGTCGCAATGAAGTGTTTGCCCAGAACCGTCGTTTCTGATGTCGATGTGCCGCTGTTGGCCTTCGCTTCCACCGCCACTGGGCTCCTCCGCCGGCGTTTGAATCGATTCTAGGGCGGCGATTCAATTTGAATCGAGTCTAGGGTTTGCCCGGAATCATCGTTTCCGACGCCGATGTGCCGGGTCTATCAATGGAGCTGAGGATTTGGAGGTCCGATAAGTGGCGGCGGAGCTGAGGAATTTTTTTAATTTACTGTACGCCGATGTATAGTGTTTGCCTAGAAAAAAATGAGTAAATTGTTTTTAATTTGTGGAATTACCAAATTAGCCCTGGGCTTACCGGAAAAAATGGCACGTGATCGGCACGTGCGCCGGAAAACCAGAAATCTGGCTGAAAACTGGGTTTGGGGACCAAAAACAATGTTTTGAATTTGTAGGGTACCATCTAACGGTGGTTTTGCAACTGGGGACCAAAAGATAGTAAAAGATACTTTGTAGGGGACCAAAAAAACAATTTAGTCTTAAAAAAAACAGCAACACATAAATAAAACACAATAGTGCGATGGGATTTATGTTAAATTTAATATAGAGTTATCTCTTGAAAGACGGTCTTTTCATAAATCATTGAAACACTAATGTTTAAAATGCAAATTATAATAAATGAAGATAAAATTCCAAGGTTGCATTAATCAGATAATAAACTTTATAACTACTCTACGTTGCATAATAAATTTTTAATAGTGCAACTAAAACCTTTTACCTTTCTATTATTCAAATTAAATCTCGTATTTCTATAAACCCGTGGAAAGATGGTATTTTCCAAGATTTTGCCAATAATATATTGTAATATTCAGTTCATATGTAATAAATAAATAATGTATCTTTAGTCTGTGATGATTAAATTTATAAATGTGCCTTTTATTTTGCTAGATATAAACTATAAAAGTTTAAAATTAAATTTAAATATGGTGCAATTAATATGTTCATCCTTTCATCACTCAAAAGTCTTTCGTACAATAATAAACCGTGGCATCGAATATAGGGCAAAATATTGGGAAAAATAATCTTTTAATAGGTTTATGGAAAGATAAAGTTTATTTAAAATTATATAAAAGTAAAAAAGTTTTAGTTGTAATGTTAAATTTTTATTATGAGACGTGTAGTAGTTATAAAGTTTATGATCCGATTAATAAAAGTCAAAAGTTTTATATTTATTTTTTAAAATTTACTGTTTAAATATTGATCTTAAAATAGCTATGGAAAATAATCTTTCAAGCACAGACTCCGAAGATAAAAGTACAAAACTAGAAAAATAAAAACAAAATCAGAAGCCATTTGTAAATCGAGCCGCTTGGACAAATAAATTGGACCAGGCCGGGGTGGGCAATTACGGTTTTAAACGAGCTAATTCCTCCCACCCCTCCTATTTGGCTCACTATCAGGTAAATTCAGAAGAGAAAGTACGAGGAAGCCGACATTTTTGTTAAGTTTATGGACCGTGCACATAAACTTTAATTTTTAATATTATAATTTTTTATAAAATTTAAAGGTAAAGTTTTGGGAAATACGGTCTTTCCATAGGCTTACGGAAAGACGGGGTTTAATTTGAATAATAAAAGGTAAAAGATCTTAGTTGCAACAATAAAATTTTAGTATGCAACATGTAGTATTTATAAAATTTATAACCCGGTTCATGCAACCCGAAAATTTTGTCTTCATTTCTTCTAATTTACACTTTAAACCTTGGTCTTTCCATGACTTATAGAAAGACTGTCTTTCAGGAGACGCACTCAAATTTAAATATTAAATTTTAGAAATTAAAATAAGTAATAATATGTATTTGAATGTGGAAATATAGAAATATATGATATAAAAAAGTATTTTAAATTTTGTTCAATATATAATTTAACAAATGCAATATATAAGGTAAAAAATAAAAAGTATATCCATAAAATTATGAACATACCGCTTATAAGGAGAACCACTCAATTCAGAAAGTGGCAATCATGAATGTCCCAAAATATAGTTTCAATCAAAAAATTAAAATAAAATGTCCCAAAATATAAAGGAAAATAATGACAAAGTTAATGAATGATTGCCCTTCAATTATATTTTAAATCATGTGACACGGGTAAAATGATATAGTTATCGATATAGTTGCAAATTTTCAAAGATAAAGTCTCATAAAATGTTGTATTTCCATAGGTGTATGTATAGTTCATAGTGACATTTCCCTTAAATATTGTAATTTTTTAATAAAATTTAAAATATTGTATCTTATAAGTTAAAATAATTAATAATATGTATTTGAAAGTGAAAATATAAAAATATATAATATAAAAATTCAAAATATAATATGTAATTTAACCAATGCAATGTATAAGGTAAAAAATAAGTGGTATGTCCATAAATTTATGGACAAAATGTCTGCCAGGAGACTCACGCTTTTTCAAAAGTGTAATTTGTGAATTTGTCTTTCTTATAAATGTCATTACAAGTGTTGGGAAAGACTGTCTTTCCATAGACATATGAAAAGACGATGTTGGATTAAAATTATAAAAAGTTAAAAGGTTTTAGTTGTAATATTAAAATTTTATTATGCATTGTGCAGTACTTAAAAGTTCATGACCTGATTAATGCAACTCAAAAATTTTATCTTCATTTTTTCTAATTTACAGTTTAAGTCTCGGTCTTTCCATAACTTATGAAAAGACCATTTTTCAAAGGACAAACTCAAATTCCATATGAAATAAATAAGATGAAAGAAAGTAATATAAATTATTGAAAGTAAATAAATATGAAAGTAAAAGTTTTATTTATAAAAATGAGCACTTTAAGATGAGGCATACTAACAAAAAAATGAGAACTTTAAAATGACATTGAGATGTATTTTTAAATATTACCTGTAAACTTATTTATTTTTAATCTTAATCGTTAATAAAGTTTATAGAGTTTTCATTCCTGTTCTACTAAACTTAATTTTGCACAAACGTGATTATAAATCCCTATGAACAATGAAAAAAAGATGTCTCGGTAACTAAAACTATAGGGGATTGTATTGGCGAGATCCAACGGTGAATAGTTGTCCAAAAGAAATACCGCCGGGAAGTCCGAGGACCTTTAGTACTGTACTCTACCCCCGAACCAGCAGCCTTCGTGCCAAGCAAGACCGTCCTTGTCCCGTGGGCACGATAACTGGTACACCAGAGGTGCGTCCTTCCCGGTCCTCTCGTACTAGGGAAATGTCCTCTCAATGCTCTAACGCCCACACCAGCTATGGACCGAATGATCTCACGACGTTCTGAACCCAGCTCCCGTATCGCTTTAATGGGCGAACAACCCAACCCTTGGAACGACATGTGATCTTTAAATGATCATTTACATAGACCACACTATATTGTAAAATTTCAAATCAAAAGTTTTTGTGATGGTACGAGTAGTCTATTACATAATATAACTGAATGTGATTACTCTTAATTGCGGAATTAAGATCTCTAATCAAATGAAGGGATCTGCAAACCCTCACTGGATCGCACGAAATTCAAGAACACTAGCTATCGGGATGCTCTCAATCTCAACTTGGTCTCTAACTGGCCTACGGGATCATATCCCATGATTTATTGGTACTTAATTAACAATCCGGATTAAGCAGCAATGGAAATAACTCGCAAGCAAATGGTATAAACTCAAAAGGTTGTACATTTGATTGATAAAAGTGTTGAATAAAATCGTCAATGGTCTCCCCTATTTATAGGGTATAATTCGGCCCATACAAATAGAAACTGTAATGACTTGTGACAGATTTACAAAGCTAAATCATATCTAACTAGAATATCTAAAATAAATGACTATATTCTTTCAGATAAATCTTGAATGAATATTATCTTATCTAATTCTAATCAAATCATAACTGAAAATTCTAAACCCTAAAATAAACTATAACCAAAATTAAACTCTTCTAACGCCAACATGGCTGAGTTAATGGGCCTTATTCTAAAATAAAATAAATTATAAATGATTACACTAACTCATTAGAAAATCCAGTGGGAAAAAAACATAGTGTTAAGCTCCTAAAAATACTAAACTAAGAAAGCAACAATAAATGATATTTTTGATGTCATATCATTTGATACCAACTGATATGAATCTCCTTGCGAAAACTCTGGATTACAGAATTAAAAAAGAGAAAAGTGCAAAGATAACCCTATATAATTGATGAAAGTGCAGATATAACCATGCGATAATTGAACGTGCAAATATAACCCTACATATTTAGGTTATATAACCCTACATATTTAGGTTATGTACAAATATAACCTTTTCCGATGATTTGTGGTCGGATTTAATTAAAAAGACTATTTTACCCTTCCAAAAATAAAAGAAAAAAGAAAAATAACTATTATTTTGACATTTTGCCTTCTCCAATCTTCTTCTCTGCTTCTAGCGTCTCCGTCTTCTTCTTCCGCTCCCTTATTCTCCCGCCAACGGTGGCCAGGCAAATACTAATCCACTTCCACAGCCTCCGTCCCAAAGCTGCTCAACGTCGTCAGTGCCGAGCCCACCACCCAGACCACAGCCAACATATGGCGGGAGGATTCTCCGGCGGTCGCACTACACTGGAAGCTGATGGGCCAGGGAGAACACAAAAGCCCTAATTACCATATTCGTAAATTTAGAGATTTTAATTTTCCACAGAAACAACAAAATCTCAAAAATCTTAACAATGGTGGGAGGAAGATTCAAGGAGCTGTTGAAGAAGTACGGTAAGGTAGCACTCGAAGTCCACTTCTCCATCTCAGCGATGTCAATCGTCGGCCTCTACATCGCCGTCAAGAGCAACATCATCGCGCAATCCGTGTTCGACAGGTTCAGATTCCCGAGGATTTCTTCCAAGGGGGAAAACAACGTCGTGCGGGACAGTAACGTCGAGTCGCTGCCGGAGTTGGAAGTTATCCGCGCCAACAGCGCCTCCGTGGTGGTGAAGAAGCGAAATCAGACGGCGTAGCTAGCGTCGACCAGCGGTCGGTCAATGGGTTGGAAGGGTATTTTTGTCTTTTGGTGGGGGCTTTTTTGTCTTTTAAAATTTTGTATTAGGTTAGAAGGGCATTTTGATCATATTCGGTCGGTCAATGGCTGAAATGGTTAGTCAATGCTGGAATAATGACTTTAGGGTTATATTTGCACGTATGTATAATAGTTAGGGTTGTATTTGCACTAAAAAACAACTCAGGGTTATATTTGCACTTTCTCCAACATATAGGGTTATATTTGCATATTATCCATTAAAATATTTGATCGAATGAAGAGATCTACAAACCCTCACTAAGTCGCACAAAATTCAATAACCTAGCCCTCAGGATGCTTTCAATCTCGACGTGCTCTCTAACCAGCCCGCGATATCAAATCACAAGGTTATTGGTACTTAACTAGCCCTCATAATTAAGCAACAATGGAAATAACTCACAAGCAACAGAGTATGAACTCAAATGTTTGTATATTTGATTGATAAAAATGGTGTATAATTTTGTGAATGGCCTCCCTATTTATCGGATATAATTCAGCCAGTACAAATAGAAACTATAATGACTTACGACGGATTTAAAAAGTACAAATAGAAACTATAATGACGTACGACGGATTTAAAAAGTACAAATAGAAACTATAATGACTTACGACGGATTTAAAAAGCTAAATCATATCGAACTAGAAAACATAAAATAAATGATATATTCTTCAAGATAAATCTTGAATGAATATTGAATCATCTAGTTTTACCAATTCCAATTCTAATCGAATCAGAACAAAATATTCTGAACCCTAAATTAAAGCATAACCAAAATTAAACTCTTCTAATGCCAACATGGCTGGGTTAATGAGTCTTGTTCTAAAATGAAATAAATTACAAATGATCATACTGCCTCATTAAAAAAACTCAGTGGAAAAAAGAGTATAATGTTAAACTCCTGAAGATACTAAACTAAGAAAGCAACAATAAATAATAAATGATATTTTTAATATCGTATCAAGAACGATCATTAGTTGTGGAATCATCCAACCAATTGACTCGAACTCATTGAGCTAAATCCACTTGCTGATCCTGACCCAAACTGGTCGCGGTACGAGTATCAGTCTTGGCCTTTCTCGAGAAATGTCAACCACGTAGATTTTGACTCATATACACTTTCCTTATTAACAAAAAATACTCCTTAAAATTGAGACATTTAAAGAAAATCGATTAAATTTGGCCACTCTCCATTTAACACGTAAACTCTTAATTTTTTGAAAATAGTCATTCATAGTTGCTGATCATCTGTATTGTTACAAATGAAAGATCCAATAAAAACTGTAATATCTCCATCGGGATATTAACTTGCTTCCTGTGAAAACCATGACCACTTGACAGAGAGAAGCGTACGACACATCAATCACTTCGCCAAACAAGGATCTTCAAGAACTGCAACGCCACTCGATCCAAACCACGATCTATGTTGTTCAAACTGTAAACACTTTGAAAAACACGGATTTGTAACATCCAAATTAATGGAAAACCTAACCAACAACACGCAAAACACTGCTACAAAATAGACCTATTGTAACACTTTACATGTAACACTTGTTAACAATGTTACAATCTATGAAAAAATGCAACACTTGAAAATAAATGTTACATAATTAATCTAATGTAACACTTTTCTAATAAATGTTACAATTTTTAGATATAATGCAACACTTTTTAAAAGTGTTACAAGTTTAAAGAATTATGTAACACTTTAGAAGTGTTGCAACTTTAATATGAAAAAAGAGAGGGTATTTTAACACGATAAAAAGCATATTAGCAAAACTATACTCTTTAAATTTTCTATATATTTATATGATGTATGTAGTTTTCATTCCTTATACTGTAATTATAATGTATGATATGTATTTAGAAAATATATTTTATTTAGAAATATATTTTTGTATCATTCATAAATATATTTCCCATTAATTATTGGCATTTAAGAACATTTTAAACATTTGTGAAACTTATTGGAATTCTTTAGTACTTCCTCCGTTTCACTAAGAGTGTCACACTAGATTTAGGCTCTTTGATTAATGTGAAGAGAATGAGAGGTTGAAATTGAGGGTAGAAAATAAAAAGTAGAGTGAGTGGATGAGATTGTAAGAATCTTGTAAAAAATGGAAAGTGTGCCATCTAAAATTCATCCTAATAAGACAAGTGTGTCCCTCTTAGAGAAACGGAAGAGAGTATGAAATTTCCGATATTCCTTTTCACCTCTCCACATATAAAGTTTTAAATAAAAAAATAGTATCTCCAGAAGAAAAGAAAATATAATGATGTCCAAATCTCTTGACATAGATTTTCATTGTTTTGAACGCCTAGACTTCATTATTTTTGAATTCAAATGGATTGAGAATTGAGATCGATTGACAGATTAAAACTAACATGGTAAATAAAAGAAAGAGGTGAACTCGTAACACTAAAAAAATGTGGACTTCACTTTGAAGATGCTGTTTGTTGGGCCCCGCTCCCAATCACAGCAAACCTTCAAACTCGGCGCCGAACTTGCGAATCGACTCACCTCTCAGTTCGTCGCCAATTTCCATCTACTGAAGCCGCCGTCGCACGCCGCCTCAAGTCCGCTCGTCCTTCCCTTCGCCTCCACAACGCAGTGGTGTTCCAATGCTGCCTCCGCCGCTGCCGTACTACTAAAACTTCTGCTATGAGCTCCGATTACGTCGCCAAAACCCTAGCTGGCACCTCGGCGTACACTGTCTGCAATACGAACAACGATTTGGTGCTTATATCTGATCCTAACGGTACGAAATTGATTGGATCACTTTGCTTTTGATACGAAGACGCTCAGACATTTCTCGCTTAGGTACACTCATTTGCTCACTTATAGCAATTGCTTGCGGCGGTTATGTAAATAGAAACTGATTTTCATATTATTTCAGGTGAGGTCGACGTATGGAGGATTGAGAGGCGGGGTCATGGTTGTTCCAATTGCGCTAGAACAGGTGCGCATGTGCTGTAGATTACTTGATTGTAATATTCTCGACCTGTAGCACACACCACACTGTTGCAAGTGCTTATCGTTGCAGGTTGCTTCAGTGTTAATGTTTTTGTTATGTTGGCTCTGTTCAAAGTTTTTGGAAGGTTAGCTATGTCAAATCAGTGTTTGGAACTCGAAGGGAATGATTACTATGATCGTGTTTTCTCTCTTGTTTTGAACATATGGTTTCTTATTAGATGTTACAATGAAGCTTGTTGAAGAATATCTTCATATCTTTAACTAGTTGTCTTGTTCCTTGGAGTTCGCTAAAGATTAGATAATCTCTAGATTAGTCGTTTTCTTATTTTGTCTTTGTTCCACCTCTAAGCTAAATTATGGTGATTAATTACCCTAATCATATTGGTGATTGAGATAGTTTTCAAATAATATGTTAAGTGATAGCCAGTGCTTTCAAAGTAAGAAATTGAGATATAAACCTCCACAATCTGCACAGCTAGAATCACTGCCATTACAGGAAATCTGATTGTCATTGTTAGGATAACACGACAAGGCTTACACGGATACAGGGTTCTTGAAGTCCGGTGCATGTACATCCATGTTCACAATTGGACACCATTCAAAGGTTTTCATCCTCCTGGTTCTAAAAGTTGGACACAGTAATGTCATACCGAGATAATTAAATGTCAATGTATTTCTCTGTGTGCTGCTCCTCTCTCATATACAAGTTGTTTGGAGTCTGATGTAACCCTCATGAAATGGATTTACCATGTCATCTGCTGATGTTGAAAGCATTTACACAAAAGTTAACCATGTTTCTGCCAATACTCTAGCATCTTGTTCTTTTGACTTCCAGTCATTTTCGCTTGGCGAACAATGATTGGATATTACTCTCGTATTAGCTGACCAACTTATCTATTTGTTGAGTGTGTAAACATGGTGATAGTAGGAGGTTTTTACTTGATTGATTTAAATGAATTTGAAGCCATTGGCTACAGAACAATATATTTCCTCAACAAACCAAGTTTTTTGTAAAAGCCAAAGTTTACTATATTCCCTTTCTTCTTTTTGAGCTTCAGATTTTTTTCATCCTCTGAATTTAGTGTATTTGTTTCTCAGATGAGTACATTCTCCCTAAGATTGCTGAAAGAGAACTGAGGCGATATGCTAATTTACGATTTACTTCATCAGAAGATGGAGTAAACCTCACAGTGTATGAGGTACTTTCACTTCTTCATGTCTGGGCTTACTTGAAGAATTACCCTTTGAACACTGGTTTTGTTGATGAGAACAATCATCATTGGGTGTTACTGCAAAGGGCTAGTAATAAAATCTGAAACACTGTTTCCACGTATTGCTTATGTATCTTTTGGTACGTGTTGATTGATATTTGACAGGCTGGTAGAATGAAGAAAGTTCAAAAGAAAGGTGAAATACTAATCCTTGACTTGACTTAATGCAGTGGTAGTTTGAAGGACCAGTGGAAAGGCTTGATCGGGTTAAGAACATCACAGGATTGGTAGAGTGCTCTGCCAAGAATTCTAAATTAAGAGAACTAGCAAACCTTATTGTTGTTGCGGGCTACATTGATGTTAAAAAATCAAATGACAAATAAATTGACTTATTAGGATAATATTAAAACTTAAGTGAATTTAAGGTAATAATGGTTAATGATCATTTCAAAGTATTATATAACGAGTCCGTCTCTTGAAAGACGGTCTTTCCACAAGTCATGGAAAGACCAAGGTTTAAAGTGCAAATTAGAAGAAATGAAGATAAAATTTTTGGGTTGCATGAATCGGACTATAAACTTTATAACTGATACATGTTCATAATAAAATTTTAATAATGCAACTAAGACCTTTTACCTTTTATTATTTTAATTAAACCTCGTCTTTCCATAAGCGTGTCTTTCCCAAGACTTTGCCTTATATAAAATTCAAGATTTATTGTGAGATATATGTCAAGTGTTAATAAGTTTCGAAGGAATGGCTAAAGTTGGGTAGAGATCAATTGATTTAATTTTCCCCAAGCAAAGACAGGAAAATAAAAGAATGGAAAGATAAGAAACAATTGACATCAATTGACTAGGGGTTTTAGTCTTAAACCCTACAACACTTTCAAACCAATTTCATCTCACTCTTCATGCAGATTGCCCAGTATTTCATTTCATAGAATTCACCATGTTTCGATCCGCTTCTGCAATTGCCTCCTCATTCAGGTCTATTTCTACTACTTTATTCCCATTATTTCACTAACAATCCTTTGTTCACGCTCTTATTCTTCTTCCTCGAATTTTTAATTTTTTTTTGCAGGTCGTCAGCTGCCAAAAAAGTGAGTTTCAGAGAACTTATGATTCAAAGATGGAAAAATTTGATTTCTGGGTTTTGGCCATTGTTATGATTTGTTTGAGTTCTTGGTTTTAGTAGGTTTGTAGTCGACTTGTATATGGGTTCTGGAAGGTTTCTCTCATTTTATTTCTTGCTACATATGTATAACTCTTGGTGGACTGAGACTGAGTTTTCTTTGAATCTCCCCGCAATGTTGCTCAGGGCTGGCAAGCAGCGATGCATGAGGCCAGGACTCAAGTGGTAGACTATCTGATTTTGCTTCTACCTGGAATTTGCTTAGGAACGCTTGCTATAGTGAGTGATGAAACCTTTGAATTTCTTTAAAAATGTGAACTTTATCTCGTTTTGTCCAGACTATGAGGATTGACAGGGATAATTGTTGCTGAATGTTTGGAGTTGTGGTGGGAAATGAGTATGAACTATGAGGAAAATCCTAGCTCAGGGCATGAAAATGTCGGCAAGGTGGTCAAGATGGCTACAACAAAGGGGTGAGTGCTCAGAGATGTGAAACTATTTCGTTTATTTGTTAAATTGTTGTTTGGATTTGGTTGTGACTTTCATTTGAAACAATAGAATGATTGAACTTCTGTATGATGTAAGTTTGACGGTTTAATGTTGACTGGGGTGCTGCGGAAATGGTTGTGTATTTTGATCTATTGGAGGACCTTGTGTTTCTTATATAGCCTCTTTGATGGTTGAAATCCGCTTGTTACGCAGGAGCTGTGCCATTGTGAGTTAGGTTTAGGTTTCATCGATTGTTATTTTATTTGTCTTTTGGCGTTTCAGTCTAAATGGCACATTGTTCTTTGGTATAGGGCTTTTTGTGCAAGTTTTATAGTCATGCAATGGATTTTGTCGATCAAATGGCACTGATAAACATTTGACGTTTGTTGAAACTTGAAATGGATATCTTTACGTGTTGTGCGGAAACAACCCTATTATTTTGTTTGTGTCTACCACTATGTTATGATTGCTTCAGGTCCCAACCAGGCCAGAAGGGTTAGGTTAAAGCTCCAAGAAGAATCCATAAGGTGAGGGAGAGAATGAATAAATGATCTGTTCGACTCTTTGGCTAATGTTCTTTGTAATGTCATGGATTTTCCAATTGTCTGCATTGTGCTAAATCTCCTTGGTTGTACTTCTGTTCAGAAGAATAACAAAGTCTGAATGATGAAACAAATGGAAAGGCTTTCCTACTTAATGAAGCCGCTAAGTTTGTGAAGGACATGTTAGCTCAGGTCGAATCTCTTAGAAGGGAAAATGAAGCTGTCGAGTCTCGGTATGCAAGTATCTCATGATCCTGAACTCTTTTGTCGTTAACGATAAAAGAGTTATGATCAAATCTGGTACTAGCTGTATCTTTTGGTATTTTCATAGTATCAGTCAATCAATTGGTTATCCTTAAAGTTTAACAGGTGGATATGGAAAAACGGAGCTGCTAGACGAGACTGCTTCGTTAGAATCCCAAATTGCGGAACTACAGAAAGAGCTGAAAGAAAGGGCTGCTGAAGCTGTTCCTCCTGTGCTCGACTTGAACACATCCCCTCTCAACTTCCAACGCCAGGAACTGGCAATGCAGCTAGCGATGATGCAGCAGACGAACCTAAAACTGGTATATGTGATCTAGCTATGTTCTGAACCCATCTTCCAACCGCCTGGACCCGTAACAACAGTGAGCCTAGGTACCCGTAATGACAGTAGGCTTATACTGGTGCTACACAGTTTGATTTGGAGGCATTTTCTCATTGCAAATGCTAAAGGTTGGTTCAATTTTTACCATTTTCACGGTTCATTTATCTTGCCAGCCATACACTAGATTCATATTATGTTTCTTGGAGACGAAAATGAGTATATGCCCTGATGGTCAGGTGCTCAGGAGTGTGGCTAGTTACAAGATGCAGTTTACTGAGATAAAGAGGGTACACTATATTAATATTGTACAGATATCATTAGTAGCGATGAGATAACAGTTAATAGTGGCCTTCTTGAAGCTCTGTGATGAACCCAGAAGACAGACGAATAGTCCTCAAAGCTTTAGTGAAGAAAAATAGTGGGGTTTTAGGTTTAATTGTTATCCCCCGAAGGCTGTTTTTTTTACTGTTGAACTATGATCTAAGTGAAAAGTCTCTTTGATAAATTGTAAAATATTGATTTTATTGGGGTTATATGCAAGCAGGAATTTTTTTTTGAACATTAAAAACATTTTGGGTAATTTTGTGATATAAAGAAAGTTCATGGATTATTTTGTTATACAATATAATTTTATGATGTCACTTTTGTGATTTTGTGTAAATCAATAGACATTTTAGAAAAAGTGTCACCATAGACTCCCAAAAAGTGTTATATTAGACTTTTCAAAAGTGTTACATTAGATTTTTCAAAAGTGTTACATTAGATTTTTCAAAAGTGTTACATTAGAATACTTAGAAGTGTTACAATAGATCTTAGAAGTGCTACGATAGATATTTAAAGGTGTTGCTTAGATTCTGCATTAGATTAGAATAAGTGTTGCTTTAGTATAAAACAGGTACTGTAACACTTTTAAAAAGCGTTATCTTAATCATGATAAGTGTTGCACTAGACATGTAACGTCGCCTAAGATAATACCTCTAAAAAGTTGCATTAGGCCTGATGCAACATTTTTAGTACATAATGTAACACTTAATAGAGTGATACAATAAACCTAGTTTATAGTAGTGAAATTACGAAAACACGATCTGTACAACCAAATCGAACATCGATGCGAACAATTAAATCAAGTGATCAATCATCATGAATACAACAATCTAATCTATCAGGTGGAAAAACAATACTCCCTCTGTCCCAGATTAAATTGCACAATCTTTTTCACAGTCTTCAACACACACGTTTGACAATTAATATATTTAACTACGTATAATATCTGTAAAGAAAAAGTTACTTTCTAGAAACTACTTGTTATGACGAATCCAACGATATCACATACAACAATATTATTGTTTATATATCTATTCAAATATGTAGTCAAAGTTTTCTAATTTTGACTGAATTTTTGATCTTGTGCAATTTAATCCGGGATGGAGGGAGTACTAGCTTATGAAGACAAATCCATACTTATTTAATAACCTATATGCTTAAAGAAAATAAATTAAAAATTTATTGTTTCCCCATCTCCCCATGATGGGAAGATGAGGAAAAGAAAGTTGAAGAGAAAGTAGAGTTTTTTGAGAGAGGGAGGGAGAGAGGATTACATAAGGAGTTTGGGTAGAGGGTCCTTAAACTCTTTTAACTAATTAAAGTATCAGAGTTAATCCAATCATTTTTTGTAGCTAAAATATTTTTTTCGTAAGTGTATCAGATTACTTATTTGCGCAAGAATTTCCTAAACATCAAACCCATATGGTGCCCGAATAAACGGTATAAAAGGCACATTTGACCAAATACTCAATCTCACAAGTCTAATACATTCAAATCAGCCGACATATACTAATCTGATTGAATTCCTTATGCTGGAAACATTGAAAGTCCGTTTGTTAAACGATTTTGACTTGAATTTTTCCTAAATCCTCGTTGAACAACAGATCGGAAGTAAAACATTTTTTTTTTGTAAAGGGCCACCGGAAAAAAAATCTATATTGACATAGACAATCACATCTCATATTTCAGACAAAATAGACTCATTATCAATCAATCAGTAGATAAAAACTTGGATAAAGAGGAAACTAATGAAGGTAAAATAGCAAGAAATATATAAAAAAACATCATGTCCCTCCAAAAAGGAAAAAAAAATACTCCTCCTTTCACGCGACCTCGAAAATTTTTCAGTAATCAGTAACTTCGTCAGAAAATTTCGATCAACTGATCAAAGAATCATTCTCTTAATCACCGCTGCCATCGAAGGTATATCAGTGAAAATGACTCTGTGACATTAAAAATTTGAAAATACTTACTGTCACCCCATATAATATTGTATAAGGCTCGATTGTTCTTCATTGTGAACATGAATCTATCACCGTGAGTGCCGACTTGAAATACTTATAAAAAATAAGTTAGTGGTCAAATTGAAATTATATAAATATGTCACGTCATTTACCAACTTTAACTTATCTATCGCTGCTCATTTAGTTGTTAATTAGTTCATAATTGATATGTTTGTCTTCCTTGACATTAGACTCCTCCCCTGAAACTCAATCGTGTATGCTACAGTCAATTTACTACTCTGTTTGCACGTACATTTTTACGTCGGAATGACATCACGTAATTCTGTCTTGGGGTTTTGTTTTTTTCCCCAACCAAAAGGAAAATCCAAGAAATTTATGTATAAAATTAAGGAAATTAACGGACCAATATGAACACCCCATCCCAGCCAGTCAACAGAAAGAGATAGATAGTAACAAAAATTAATTTTAAGAATTGTGTACAAAGATTGTCTATTTTATCTTGAACAACTCTAACCGTACGTTAATTTTTTAATGTCACTTGCACTATTTTAAAATAAAAAATAATTAATTTTAAAGATAAAGTTGTCATAACATATAATAGTTATTATTAATTATCATGAGATATATTATAGATTTAGACAGTGTTGAAATTGTGAAATAGTGATCGTTCATCCATCAAAGATGTGATATTCGAATATGGATAAATTAATATCCACAAACCACAACTGTAGTAACGAAGTACTCAATCAGTGCTAAACCAATACTGATTGATAGTTTAATGATATTTTACTGACACTCTCATTTTGTTTAAAAGTCAATTATAATTTGTGATACATCCTATTCTTAATTTGTGATGCCCTGGCTTCCAAAATGCATCCTATTCTAGATTAATTATACCACTCTATTTATTCTGTTTCAATGTACATCATCTCTCCTTTTTTTGTAAAGAAAAATTAGAATAAACATAAGTGTCTTATCTTGTACTCCCTCCGTTTCATATTTTATTCTGAAAGAAAGTTTAACCATTTAAAAAAAATATTTATGATTATATATATAATAAAAAGTGCAAATGTAAACTAACAATTAATAAACACGAAGACAGTATACTTCCTCCGTCCCATAATTAATGGAACAATTGTTTTTTTCAAATCAAATTTAAAAAGCTTTGACCCTAAATAAAAATATCATGTGGGATCTTGTTAGATTCATGTTAATGTCTATTTTCTAAATATTAATTTTGTATGCATAATTATATATTATATGTAACTAGAGATATTAACGGTCAAACATGATTATTGAAGACATTGAAAAAGCAAATGTACCATTAATTATGGGACGAAGGGAGTATATAATTTCTTCACATCCACATACACCCTATGATTTCTTAAATTTTGCATTCTTATTATGTTTATACTACCTCAGTCCCTACAAAAATGACACATTTGCTTTTGTCTCGCTCTTTTAAGCAAGCTGATGTGGCAGAGAATAATTGTGAAAAAGTAGGGATATTTTGGAAGCTGTGGGCCCAGTCTGAAAGTTCTTAAAGTTAAAGGGAACATTGTGGGGATTTAACATCACACTCTTTGCTATTTTGGACAGTTTTCAAAGTATGTCATTTTTGTTGAGATGGAAAAAAAGAAATTGTGTCATTTTTGTTGAGACGGAAAAAAAGAAATTGTGTCATTTTTTGTTGGGACAGAGGGAGTATGTGTGAATAAGGTAATTCTCCATAGATTAATGTTTGTGAATAATGGAATACATGTAGAGATACTAGCCCTAGACATACAATGTATCTAGACATAGCATCCCTATCAAATCTCAGTCATATGTCAATCATATCTCATCTTATCCTAACACCCCCCCGCCTCAAGCAAAGCGCCGGATTGGCTGAGACGCAAAGCTTGGACCTGAAAAACTCAAACAAAGGGCGAGGAAGGCCCTTGGTGATATGTCAGCAACTTGGAGAGATGTCGGCACATGACGAACACACAACTTCCCTGAGGCAACCAACTCCCGAACAAAGTGATAGTCTATATCAATATGCTTGGCGCGCTTATGAGCCACCGAATTCTGAGCAAGAAAAATGGTGCTGTTGTTGGCACACAACAGGATGGGCGACTTAGAAAGCGGAAAGCGAAAATCACAAAGCAAGTGAGAAAGCCAGACAACCTCCGCCGCAGTGTTGGCCAAAGAACGATACTTATACTTTGAACTGGAGCGGGACACAGTAGGCTGCTTCTTGGTACTCCAAAAAATGAGATTACCCCCAAGAAAAATTATGTAGCCATAAGTCGAGTACTGAGTAGCAAGCCCAATCAGCATCGGAGTATCCTAACACATCCGTGGAAGCGGAAGAACGAAAGGATAATCTGAAATGAAGAGAGCCACTGACATAGTGAAGAATCTGGGTGACTGCTGCAAAGTGATCATCACGAGGATCCTGGAGAAACTGACTAACATAGTTCATAGCAAAGGCCAAGTCTGGTCGAGTAATGGTGAGGTACTGCAGAGCACCAACCAAAGACCGATACAAAGTGGGATTGATGAAAGGTTCGCTCGAACTACTGAGAAGCTGAGAAGAAGGTATAAAGGGGGTGGAAACCGGCTCAGCATAAGCCTCACCAGCTCGACAAAGGATATCCCTATCATACTTAGCCTGACCTAAGAAGAGACCAGAGGCAGTGGAAGAGACCTCAAGACCAAGAAAGTAGCTAAGGGAGCCAAGATCCTTGATGGTGAACTCCTGATGGGTGCGAGAAATGAACTGGCGAATGGCAGCAGAGTCATTGCCAAGAAGGATGATATCATCCACATATATCATCAGATATAGCAGAGCAGTGCCTCAAGAAAACACAAATAGAGATGTGTCAGCAGAACTGCAGACAAAACCAAGCTGGTGAAGAAATGAACTGAACCGATCGAACCAAGCCGTCAGAGCCTGCTTGAGCCCATAAATGGTTTTCCGCAGACATCAAACATGATCAGAGCGAGTAGGATCCTTGAAGCCAACAGATTGAGCCATGTACATTGGGGCATCGAGAACACCATTTAGGAACGCATTCTTCACATCTGACTAGTGCAAGGGCCATTTCCGAATGGTAGCAATGGAAAGAACCATACGAACAATGGATGCTTTGACCTCAGGACTGAAAGTGTGATCAAAGTCAAGTCCCGGTAGTTGCGACCCTTGAGCCACAAGTCAAGCTTTGTAACGGTCAACCATGCCGTCGGGAAGATATTTGACTTGGAAGACCCATTTAGAGCCAACAATGTTTACATTAGATGACTGAGAAACTAAATCCCAAGTGTGTTGCTTTCGAAGAGCATGCATCTCTTCATCCATGACAGTAACCCACTGAGGATCACGAAGAGCAGCTCGATATTCCCGGGGTTCAGAGTGGTAAAGTATGGCCGCGGTGAGGCCAGTGACAACATAATCATCATGGTACTGGGCCAAGAGATCATGTGATGAGGCCGAGATGATGGTGGACTAGGAGAATTTTCGGAAGAGTCATCTGCAGTAGACTCAGAAGGCATCGGAGAACCAGGGATTTGATCAAGAGTAGCAGACGGGGGGTCCTAAAAAATAGGTGTGTCAGGTGAAAACAACGAGCAAGGCGCCAAAGGAGAAGGCGATGGTGATGTCGGCATAGTGCCGGGAAGGACTGGATCAATAAATGAAGATACATCAAGAGAAGAGAAAGCTGAAGAACTCGAAGACGTCGCGGAAAAAGGATAGCAAGTTTCATCAAATCGGGCATGATGGGACCAGAAGTAGGATCCAGATAGCGAAATCCCTTGTACTGAGAACTATACCCGACAAACACACAAGGAATACTTCGAGGTGACAGCTTGTGCTCAGCATAGGGACGAACAAAGGGATATACTCTACAACCAAAAAAATGGAAGTTAGAGTATGTTGGTGCCCGATCAAACAGAATACCATAAGGAGAAGCGCCATCAAGCACCAAGGTGGGAAGATGATTAATGACATATACAACTGTCGCAAATGCATCATCCAAAAAAGATAGTGGCAGATGTGAATGGAAAAGCATAGTAAGCCCCATTTCTGCCACGTGATGGTGTTTTCGTTCTGCACGCCCATTCTGCTCGGGTGTGTACGGACGATAAACCTGATGAAGGATTCCTTTTGTCTCAAAATGAGTTCGGAGACGTGTGTTCAAAAACTTTGTGCTCCCATCACTCTGAAACACTTTAATCCAACAGAAAAATTGATTTTCCACAAACTCCTCAAATTTCATATATACATCAACAAACTCAGATTTATGACGAAGAGGGTAAAGCCATGTAAATCTCGAGAAATCATCCAAAAAAAGCATAGTAAAAAAATTCATGGCCAGATAAAGCATGATATGGTCTCCACAAATCACAATGAATCAAATCCAAGACATGCATAACTTGATTAGAGTTTTCAACAAATGATAGTTTATGGCCTTTTGCCATCACACAGGAGGCACAAGCATTAGGTTTATGCAATAAAGAGAAAACATATAGTTCACCATTTTTAGTTAACAAAGACATGGTACTAGGGGACACATGTCCCAAACGGGCATGCCATAGTTCAAAAGAGGCTCGCGATTTATTTTGCTTGATAAAGGAAAGTAAAGCTTCTTCACCACGATCCAACACATATAAGCCATCCTCACTGTGGCCTCTGCCCATGACTTCCCTGGTGATTTTGTGCTGAATCACAAAAGAACGACATCAAAAGTGATCAGTACACCAAGATCTCGGGTAATCTTGCTTATAGATAATAAGTTTTTGGTTATATCAGGTACAACCAAAACATCAGGCAGTCGCAATGAAGGCGTAAGTTGAGAATCACCAATAGCAGAAATACATATATTGGTACTATTTCCATAAGAAACAAAGGATTTACCATTGTAGGGTGTAACACTCTCAAGGTTCGATGCAGACGAACCCATATGAGCAGAAGCTCTAGAGACAAGGTACCAATCGGAGGTGACGAAGACCGGCTCAAGCTGAAGGGAGGACTGAAAGTGCTGAGCAAGATTAAAAGTCTCAGATGGATGGTGAGCCAGACGGTAATAGTGAGCAGCATCATGACCCATTTTGCAACACCTCTGGCATTGGAGACCACGACCCCGACACCTGATGACTACCCCGAAAACCTGCCACGTTCACGGTCTGAGAACTGGCCAGAACGCCCGACACGTGTGCCAGATGCGCCGCCGTCATGCGCTGAACCCGTCGACGTGTGTGACCACGCGCGACTGTCGGAGTTGGATTCTGATGCTGCGAATGCGACCGACCCAACTGCAGTACCACCGGAAACGTATTGTCCTTGCAAATTGTTCAAAAATGCTTCGTGGTCCTTTGCACGATTATCTATCTCAACATACAAAGGAGTCAGAGAAGCAGTGATAAATGGGGAAGAAAAATCCTTAAATTCAGAACCCAAAGGAGTAAAAAAACTAAAGAAGTTGATCATCATTCGATGTAGGAGCACCCAAACCAGCAAGTTGATCGAACACAGTCTTAAATTGAAGGTGTAAATCATGCACCGAACCATTCTTATGGATAGTAAAAGGCAATGGAACTAAGGCGTAGAATGGTCGACTTACTTTGGTTCTGATGAACAGCAGCACTGTTCTCCCACATTTGTTACGAAGTTTTATAATCGGCAAGCTCAGCCAGGGCTTCCGGAGACAAGGACGAGAACAAGAGGCTACAGACTCGCAGATCCTCATCAAGCTATGCTTCGCGTGCAACCAAGGCTTGCTCATAAGCAGCCTTCTGATCCTCCTTCGCGGAACCAGAAGAAGAGCCAGTGTCCGTCGCATAGGAGGGCGACGACAACGTGGAATCTAGTGGTGGTGGAGGAAGAATCGGACATGGCTTGGTGTCGTCGAGAAAACCGTACAGTCCCTGTGGTTTGAGAATATGAACAACTTTCCGTTTCCATAGCAAGTAGTTTGTTATAGAAAGCTTGATGGTGAACATATGTAGAAGAGTATTGTAGGGAAGCTTGGATGATTCAGCCATGGTGAGAGAAGAAAAAAAATTTGCTTGAGGAAGAGGTAAGAGTGGGCGGTGGGTTGGAGAAGAGAAAAGGAGAGCAACCGCGACTGGTGTGGAGAAAAAAGAAGAAGAAATGATCGTAAACCCTATTCTGATACCATGTGAATGCAGTAATTCTTCATAGATTAATGTTTGTGAATAATGAAATACATATAGAGATAATAGCCCTAGACATACAATGTATCTAGACATAAGATCCCTATCAAATCTGAATCATATCTCATCTTATCCTAACAGTATGTTTACAATTTGCAAAAAATACAAGATCTAAAACTATGGTACCAAACATAATGAAATAAAGGGAGTATTTTATTTGTGCAAAATTTTCAAAACCTGCACCAAGAAGCAACACGTCTATATCTTCAAAACTAAACCACATTGACATTTGAATAGCTTGACCACAAGGGTCCATACGATGCTCACTTTATAAAAAAGCAAAAGAAAAAAATGGCGAAAATTACTCAAAAGCTAGCTACCAATATTAAATACGACATATAGACCTAGCCAAATTAATAAACAGAATTAAACTGTCATCTGTAACCATGTGCAATATCTGACTTCTTCACATGAATAATGGAACTCAATAACTCATAAAATCCCTCAATTACACACCAATTAATATCCATATTCAGCAATGTGCATGCATGCATGGTTACCATAAACGGAAACCCAAGGTACAACTCTACAGGTTGTACCCCCAAATTCTCTGAAGTACCTTCCCTTTTCAGTCCAAGGTACAACGTAAATATCACATGCCTCAAAATAACATCGAATTCCTTCTAATTTTGGCAAATTTTGAACTTCTAACGTCAACCCTTTGGGCCGAATTGAAGCTGTGTTACATCAATATTTGGTGGCAGAGAATGTAATTAGTGATTTTAAGGTACGATATTAATTGGTATTATATTTATTGTGGAAACTGACTGCTAGCTGCATGCGCAGTAGTAATGATCGCCGGGTATCGAGCAAGAACTCTCGGGACCAACTGTGCCTACTTAGGGTTGGAGAGAAATTCTTGATTTTTTTGTGTGTAGGTTTTGTAGGGTTTTTCTTATTACTGGACATTTGATGGTGAATCATATGTACTTCCTTCATTTTTTAAGAGTGTCGCACTTTTTTATTTGGTCAATTTTTCAGAACTGTTGCACTTTGTTTTAAGAAAAAATGGATACATTTCGTTTATATATCTTTTCATCATTTGTCCACTCATTTTTCATTTCAACTTACATAAAAATCAATCTAAAGAGCCAGAATTTCAATGTACCATAGGAATACGTTCCTTGTATCCCCAGTGGTACGCCATGTACTCCCACCGCCCCAACAAAAATGACCAAATCTCATTTCTCCGTCTGTCCCAACAAAAATAGTATGATTTAAAAATTACCAAAAATGACAAATAATATTTTGTTAAACTCTCACCGGTCCTCTTTAATTTGAATAAATTTCAGTCTAGGCCCACTATTTTCTAAACATTTTTTAATACTTATTTCCCGCCATATCAACTCGTATAAAATACTTTGATAAAAGCAATTTTGTCACTTTTTCCATAGAAGAATGGGGAAAGTTTGATTTGTCATACAATAATAGACCCAAACTAGCGTGACAACAAAGGAATTGGTTAAGGTTTTGTAAATGTAGGCATGAAGTACTAGTTTATTCAAAAGATTCTGTGGAAGAAGCAATCTCTTTGGATGTTTTACAGATTATGTTGGACATATGCATGAATTATCTATAATCAATAATTGAGTTAAGACTAACCGTACGTCAATCTTAGTTTAATTAACATTATTAATCAATGTGTAAATTGTTCGGTTTGGCTGTCAAGTTGTCACATATAGAATGAAATGACATGGTGTGGGATTGATTTAGCAGTCGTGATTTAGCTAAGCCTCATTTCAATATAGATACCCCATTATTGCCCGTGCGATAATGGAATCATACTCTTAAAGCATGGATTTACCCTCCAAATGTTTCCACCACCATGCCAATTCTACGTACTTCCTCCGTATTAATGAAAACTTTCTATTTTCTGGTCAACTTTCTCGAAACATGCTTGATCATAAACTTATATTAGTATCTTGCTTGATCATAAACTTATATTAGTATGTTGTCAACAGTATCATCACATGAGATGCTATTAGATTCCATGCAAAATCTATTTTTTAAATAGCAAATATTACACGTTGCTTGCATATGTAATTAAAGTTGTTGGTGGTCAAGTATGCTTTGAAAAAGTTTAACAAAAAATATGAATTTTTTTTGGGACGGAGGTAGTATTAAAGTACCTTTCTTACTACCGTGATTTTCTATCAAACTGAAATGAAGTAAATTTAGCTGAACTCAAATCAAACATAATATCAGTTTTAAGGTCTACTGAGCTGAACTACAAATAGCCGGAAAAAAACATGACCCTAATTTGGATCTCCAAAGTTCAAATTCACTCATTTTTAGCATTGATTACTTTCAATAACACATTTAAAACTTAAATGTCAAGTTCAGAAGTTGACTAAATAGCTCAATATAAACTTGAGTGATTATTTGTGGTGAACTAAAATTCTTGAAATTAACACTGATAGATGAGAAAAAAGAGTACGTAGTAACAAAATCAAGATGAAATAATTTGCATTTCAGCATTAATTATTTGAACATCAAGTTCAAGCTACAGAAACATCATTCATTGATCATTTCTTCCACTTATGAACTAATTAATCAGCATCATTCTACTTGACAGCCGGCGAGTCCCCTAGCCGGAGCTCCAGATCCACCTCACCAACGGAGCTCGACGAACACGGCCGTTTATGATACATCGAAGCCACTGCCGCGCCACCGCCGCTCTTAAGTCTCTTACATCCATATGATTTCATTCCGACACACAACTTCGTTTCAACAAACGAACGACCATCATCATCTTCATCAGGAGAATCAGAAGATGCAGAAACCAAAGCCCTTTTTCGCTCGTTAACTTCTCGAACCTCAAAATCACTCGAAGTAGAATTCTTCGGAGATGACGAGGAAGGATTGGAAACCCCACATTCATGTTCATCGCAGAGGGATAGCTTCAGCTTCGCTCTATCTCTTCTGTGTACGTTCATATGGCCGCCTAGGGCTTGAGCCGACCTGAATTCTCTGTTGCAGAAAGTGCAGGAGTAGGATCTCGGCGGCCATACGAACGGACCGGAAGAATCCTCGGCGAAAGCTTGTTCTTCCCAAGACGGTGACTGAATTTGCTTGCTTTTCATCCACATCAAGTAGGGCATGTTCTGCTCCATTGCATCAATGGGGTTTGAGGAGATGAGTGTGAAAGGCGAGTGGTGAAATGATGGTGTTATATAAATGGAGGGAGGGGGCAATTTTGTGATTTTTTTTTAAAAAAAAATTGCTGGAAAAAAGTGAATTTGGTTAAATTGAATGCATGAAAGTAACTGGATAATCAATTGGGGGAGAGGTAACACTCAGATAGTCAGATGTCATCTGCCAAGTTACCATAAACATCATATTCAAGTTACTCTATTAGGGTCTTATTTGGAATTAAATAGTTCTTAATTTAATGTTTATTCGGTAGGGTGATATTCACATTATCATGTAATGTTATAGATGTACTGAATTAATTTAATTTTATAATCTAGGTAGAATTAGGCATCAGAGCCCCTCATGCAATTTGGTTTTACTTAATTAATTCAATAATTACTAATGTGTTCCAACATATCATATTTAACCAAATATGAAATAAAGTAAAGCATGACACACGAGACTTAGCTACGCAGTTCAGGGAAATTCATATACATCTGTGGGGTCTGACCCAATTCAAAATAAATTCACTAATCAGAAAGATAGAATACAATGCACACTATATAACTATACTTATATGTTATAATTACAACGTGTGGATTTGCTAGCTCCCCTATTTACCGACCTGCCTTGATCAAACTCACTCTGACCTCGAAACTCATCGATACTGGATCTCCTCCTCCTGAGAAATTAAGGTATACGATTTTGAACTTGATCAACAGTTTAAGTTCGCGTTGTAACACCGACGAATGACTCTGTAGTGCTTCTCGAAAGATATGAAAATATGGATGCAGATTTTCTTCAATATAATCCGTGAGTTGCACAGCCGTGATGTCCATCAATATCTATACCATGAGCATATACCATGAGCCGTGATTGAAATTCTCCACATTTATCTTCAAAATATTCCATTTCCAAATCTGCTTCTGAAACATATCCAAATCACTTAAATAAAGGAATTTTCCCTATCTCAATATATCCCATAATATTCCATAAATCCAATTCCGTAAGAATAGAAATTTTTCATAAATACAATATGCTTCAATCACATGTTTAAAATAATATATTGCAAAATCTTCAATCATCCATATATAAATATCCACACAGTATTCTTCAATCAATTAAATCTTTTTAGGCTTCAGTCTTTCCATATGTTGCAACATAGAAAGTCTTCGTACAAACGAAGTCTTGTGCGAATATAATCCCTTCTCCACATAATATTCTTATTACAATTAAATCTCTTGGAGATAGGAATTACCAAATCTAATCCCATGAAGTAAGGAATTAATATATTCCATCCAAATCCTTTACACAAAGGATATTTACCAAATCAATTCCAATTCCATAAATATAATCCAATCCCATAAATATAGGAATTAATATATTCTGAATTCAAACTCTATAGACAAAATATTTTCTTCTCAGATTTTTTCGCAAACTTTCATAAATCTCGATCATTCCTTCTTTGATGTTTTAACACAACAATTCAACATTTGTATAATTTTCACAAATTGCCAACTAGATAAATTTGGACTTTACAATCTCATCCTTTGATATTTTGTGGACCCAACCACCTTTTGGCAATTCATCACAAGAACTTATGCAAATACGGACATTGTCTTTGAAAACCACTTTGGATGTTGGAACATAATATCCCCCCCTCCTGAATTCCAGAACTCCCTCAACATCCAGGAATGATAAGCATGTTGGAACATCAACCCAACAGAGCCAATAAAGTCATACAAGAAATCCAAAACATCCCCCATTGAGACCATAAACATGTCAAACACAATAGACACAGAAAACCAAAGAAAAATATCCAATAAATGCAGCTCCCCCTGAAGCTTATGTCTGGCCTATGTTGGAACATAGTCATAGCAGAATCTTCAACCCTTTTCAAGATAAGCTATCCGTGTCTTTTCCTCTGATTTTCTTTTCTGCCTCCAAAGCTGCCATGTGAATGGCTTGAGCTCTCAACTTCACATTAATGGCTACAAGCTCGACCTTCTTCTCATCAGCATCAAAAGTCGTAGCCTCAGGATTCTATGACAGATCATGCACATGTCTTAGATCAAATATCCTCTTGTTTGGTTGTTTCCCGAGTAAGAGTTGTAGTATTTCAAGAGGGAATTCAACAGTTTACAACAATATAGAATAGACAGAAATACCTGGTAGTCAAGCTGGATGCAGTAGCGTTCCATTGAGTGCCACTGAGATTGAAATCCTCCAGTAATTTCTTGCCTCTGATGTAAACTCTACTGTACCACTCAGAATCTAGATCAATGTTGGCTCCCATAAAATTCTTGTGCAATCTCCCGGTTGTACTCCTTATAGATTGAGGCATCAGCCTTGAAACCCAAATAGTCCAGGCATGCTTTAAATCCACACTTCTCATATGCACCCAGATCAGTTTTCCTCTCAGCTAAAATCCTCATTTGACACACAGTATCATATCTCTCATGGCAGTCTGCATCAAAAAATAAAGAACTGACTGCATCATTCACTGAGGAGGCTGCCCTTGAACACTGTTCTCCTTCTACTTTAATCTTCCTCTTGTTGGATGTACACTTTCTTTTACTGATTATGCAGTCTGATCAGTAGTATATTCAATAATCTGCTCAACTTGTGTTGGAACATCAGTCACTAATGTTGAAACGTAGCAGCTCTCAGCTTCACCCGCTTTCTCTGATGTTGGAACATCTAATCCCTTCATTGCTTCAATTTCAACACCCTCAGTCTGTATCGATGTTGGAACACCACCATGCTCAGCTTCCTTCACTCCATTAGTACTTTCAAACCCTATCTCCATGTCAGGTGGTGGAACATAGGCTTGTTCACCACCCGGATCATAATCTTCTCAAGTCACATTTACTGACGTTTGAACATCAAAATCTCTAATCACACAAGGCTTATCCATTTCCATGTCCACATCTTCTCTAGTTGTCTCCATACTCTGTGTTGGAACATGACAAGCATCACTGTCTTCTAACTTCTCATCATTCTAAACTAGAATACAAGGAGTAGTCATCTCTATGATCTATTTGACCATCATGTGCATCTCATGATCAAAATTAACCATTTCATAATCATCCTCACTAGCATGCCAATCACATAAATCACCGTAATATTTTCAACACCAACTTCCAACATGATCAACAACACGTCCATTTTTTTCTTTTCAAATTTTTTTTTTGTATTTTTCTAATTTATGTACAGAAAAATAAAATCACACAAAGTTTGAGAAGATAATAAATACCTCAAATTTGACACACATTTAAGTGTTTTCTGAGGAGCTCAAAAGTTGCAGAGTCCAAAGGCTTTGGAAAAATGTCAGCAAATTTTTTCGATGTTGAAACATCGTTAACCACCACTTCTTTCTTCTCAACCTGATCTTGAATAAACTGATGTCTTGTATCAATAGGCTTTGTTCGAGAATACTGGACTGGATTTTTAGATATATCATTTGCACTTTTGTTGTCACACAACACCTTAAAAGGATATCCTCGAATTCCACATTCATTCAACATTTGTTTCATCCATAACAATTGTGCACAAAAACTTCCAGCTGCAAGATACTCTGCCTCAACAGTTGAATAATTCTTTTGACTGCAGCCAAGTGAGCTTCCTTATGATCAGCCCAAAATCTTGCAAACGCTCCCTCCATACTCATCTCAAATTTGGGCTGCATCAAAGTCACAAAATCTTGTACTAAGGATGGTGAAGTAGACCAGAAGAACATATCATCAACATAGATTTGAGCAATCAGTATATTTGATGATTCACAAAAAAACAAGCAAGGTGAGATCTACTCCCCCTAGACAATAACCTTTCTGAATAGGAAAGGTAGTGAGTCGCTCATACCAAGCCCTTAGTGTTTTTTTATCCATAAAAAGCCTTCTTGAGTCGATGATATACTTCCTTATTCACCAAAACATTTAGGAGAGCACTCTTGACAACTATTTGGTACAATGTAAAATTCATAGTGCAGGTCATATCAAGGAGAATGCGAATAGAATCTAACCTAACAACTGGTACGAATGTCTCATCAAAATTAACTCCTTCAACCTGAGTGTAGTCCTGAGCAACTAACTTTGCTTTATTATCACTGCGTTCGAATTGCCCAAGTTCTTTTTGCATTTCTGCGATCCAATACTCATCAAGTAAAGCCTCTTTATAATTCCTGGGTTCAATGAGGGAGAGAAAGTATTGTAGACCAGAAAGTTCCCTATAACTAACCCGAGGGATCGATCGAGCCCTTCTTCTGCTTGATTAAGCCTGCACTGATGTTGGAACATAGGATAATTCTTAGAAGGACGGTGTTCTACATCACTGAAGTTATAAGAGTCATCAGCTTCATCTGTAAGATCTATCTCATCTGATGTTCCAACATCATTACGTCCCTGACATGAGATTCATCCAATGTTGGAACATGGTCACCCGTAAGATCTACCTCATCATATTAGACACTCAATCAGTTCACTTCTTGTTCCAACATGTAACATTTGTATGATGATCGAATACTAGTAAGCACTTTGTTGTTTCTATGTTTCACTATGCACTTCTCCTTATGGAATTCCACGGTCATATTATCACCACACAGCTGGCTGATACTTGGGAGATTAGCCTTTAGATATTCCACCAACAGAACACTAGTAAAGGTTGGAAATCCCTGTATCAACAGCTCACCTTTTCCAACTACCCTGCTTTTCTTTCCATTGCCAAATGTAACAAATCCACCATTATAGGGTTTGATATTCTTTAGATACTCTTGATATTCAGTCATATGTTGAGAACATCCACTATAAAGGTACCAAGAATCTATATGGTGTGGAATAAGAGAAATGTGAGCGACAAAACACAATTTACGGGTTTTAGGGATCTATACCTGTCTAACCATCCTTGACTGCTGCACTTGTTCCATGTTGGAACATGTTGTGGACTGATGTCCATTCATAATATCTCTGAGAATGTTAAAGCAATGATCCTCCGTATTACCTTGATAGGTACATTAACCACACACTAAAGCTTCTCGTTGGCGTGTTTTAACCATTTTTCTCTTCATAACTTGAACCTCTATTTTGAATATCTCAATGCTGGTAGATGGTTTTTCGTAGCCTATTCCTTTTCGATTTCCAGAACTCTGACACATGGTGAGAATGTCATCCAATTTTGCTTTTCCAGAATTCAATATTTTAATAGTCATCTCAGCAACTCCGGCCCTCTTTGTCATCAAACTCAGATTTAATTCCAATAACTCAATTTCCCTTCGAAGTCGTTCCACTAGGGATATCATCTCTCTTCCTAAAAGGTTTTTCTCCCTCTTTAAGAGTTTGTTAGCATCAGCAACTTTCACCCACATTTTATACATCTTTTCATATGCAACATAGACATCCTCATCACTCATAATCTTGTCTTCATCATCACTCGAGGAGTATTCTTCACAAACCTTCTCTGTGTTGGAACATCGAACTTCAGTAACCTGAACCATGCTGGAACGTCAATTCACTTCTATTTGTCCAATGTTGGAACACCCAATAACAATTTCTGAATCTCCATAAAGTTTTGCTCCAAAAGCCACATAATTACCAATCAGTTCCTCTTCATCATATTCACTCCACGAATTAATGTATAATTTTCCTTGCTTCTTCCGAGCGTTGGCACATTTAGCCTAGATATGGTCATACCCTTCACATTCTCTGCATTGAATCCTTCCTGACTGCCTTGATTGCCATTTTTGATTTCTTAAGGATTACTGAGTGGTTTACACAATCCATGGTTTATGGTTGTTGCCAAAGTCTTGAAACTGTGATCTGTTCCCATCAAACCTTTCCTGAGAATTATTATTTATCACCTTCTTCAGTGTCATTGAGAAATTCTTTGTGATAAAAGCAAGGTCTTTATTTACATCATTTATATCCTCTTCATGATTGTTTCTTGATGACAAAGTTTTGAATGTCAACACCTTCGTTGGATGTTCCAATGTCATTTCTTAGGTTTGCAGTGATCTCATCAACTCATCCAAAGTCATTGTGGTCACGTCCCTTGCTTTCTCTATTGTTGTTACTTTAATGGCAAATCTTTGGGGAAGTGATCTCAGCGTCTTCTTCACTAGCTTAGATTCTTTGTAAATTTTTCCCTGTTGATACGCCATATTTGTGATGTCTCTGAGTCTTCCATTGAATACTGCAATAGTCTCATCTTCTTCTATTTTCAGCTCTTTGAATTTTGTGTCCAACATTTGTAGCTTTAATTTACGTACTTGACTTTTCCCCTCATGTACAGTTTGTAGGATATCCATGTTTTCTTTGCTTGATGGCACGTAGAGATGAGTCTGAGCTGAATTTCATCTACTGCAGTACAGATAGCATTTAATGCTCTGGATTTTGCCAAACCACCTATTTTTTCAACTGGTGTCCATGACTCTTTAGGCTTAACTACTGTATGTTCAGAACTAAATTATCCTCCTCCAAAACTTCCAACAACTGAGGGTTTCCATTCTGTTTCAACATAGTGTCAAGCCAATTCATCCAGTGAATTTATGAACACCCACATGCGAGCCTTCCAGTAGTTGTAATTCATTTCTTCCAACAGTGGTGGTCAAGACACAGAAGCTCCTTCTCTGTTCGCCATTGGTAAAACTGGATCACACTTTCCTTGTCAAAACCAAGGTAAAACAAGTGACTTAGCTCTAATACCAATTGAAATTTAGTTTTACCAATTTAATTCAATAATTACTACCATGTTCCAACATAACATATCTAACCAAGTATGCAATAAAGTAAAGCATGAACACACAAAACTTGGTTACGCAGTTCAGTGAAATTCACCTGCATCTGTGAGGTCTGGCCCAATTCAGAATAAATTCACTAATCAGAAAGATAGTGTACAATGCACATCATACAACTATACTTATCTATTCTAATTACAATGTGTGGATTTACTAGCTCCCCTAGCTACTGATCCACCTTGATCAGACTCTCTTTGACCTCGAAATTCATCGACACTAGATCTCATTCTCTCGAGGAATTAAGGTATATGATTCTGAACTTGATCAACAATTTAAGTTAATATTGGAACACAAATGAATGACTCTGTAGTGCCTCTCGAAAGATATGAAAATTTGGATGTAGATTTTCTTCAATTAAATCCGTGAGTCGCACAACCGTGATATCCATCAATATATATACCATGAGCAGATTGGAATTCTCCACATTAATCTTTAAAATATTCCGTTTCCAAATCTGCTTCTGAAGCATATCCAAATCTCTTAAATAAAGAGATCCTCCTTATCTCAATATATCCCATAATATTCCATAAATTCAATTCCTTAAGAATAGATTTTTTTTTCATAAATCCAATATGCTTCAATCGCATGCCTAAAATAATATATTGTGAAATCCCCAATTTTCCATAAATAAATATGGACACAATATTCTTCAATCAATTAAATCTTTTTAGGCTTTAGTCTTTCCATATGTTACAACATAGAAAGTTTTCGTACACATGAAGTCTTGTGCGAATATAATTCATTCTCCACATAATATTCTGAATACAATCAAATCCATTGAAGATAAGAATTACCAAATCTAATCCCTCGAAGTAAGGAATTAATATATTCCATCAAAATCCTTTCCAAAGGATATTTATCAAATCAATTCCAATTCCATAAATATAATCCAATTCCATAAATATAGGAATTGATATATTCTGAATTTAAACTCCATGGATGAAATATTTTCTTCTTAGATTTCTTCGCATACTTCCATAAATCTCGATCATTCCTTCTTTGATATTTCAACACAACAATTCCATATTTGCATAATTTTCACAAATTGCCAATAGATAAGTCTGGACTTTACACCTCCTAAACTAATTTTCTACTAAGATAAATTGAATTAAAATTAAACATAGTGCAAAATAAGAATAATAAATCAAAATTTACTTAAATAGTGTTGAATTGAAATTTTACTGAATTGAGTTGAACCGGAGATAAACTGGAAATAAAATCAGTTTAATTCCAACAAACTTAAGTCAATGAAAATAAGATCAGGTCAACAAATGTGTAGTTAAGTTCAGTAAACTTCTATTTAATTTAGTAAATAAATTCAACCCACTAAATTTCAATTTAGCTCAGTGAAAATCAGTTCAACTCACACACTTTCCGTCTCAGCATAATATTTCTATAAATTTTTTGCACATCTATTTATACATGCTAATGCGACAGGTAGACTTGGAAGATTATAATGAAATGATCAAATTTTAGCCATAAATTTCATTTAAATAAGAAATAGGACTGTTTTATTGAAGCATGTGAAAATGTAAAGTAGAAACTTAACTGCTCCCTCTGTACCGGCCAATTTTGCACAAGTTGACTTTCATCAGTTGACTCAAAAAAAATTTGATCATTGATATCTATAATTGTGTATAAATACAAGTTATAAAAAGTTGATATTTTAAAAATTCATGCTATTATGAATCTAACAAGATCACGTATAACAATATGCTAACTTATTTATCGATTTAAATTTGAGGTCAAAGTTAAGCAATTTTAACTAAATTGCAGAAATAGTTGGGACAGACAAAATAGAGGAAATACATCAGATCAAATGTGCTACATATCAGCTCCGTTTAGTTTAGTTGAGTAAAGAAAGATATGATGGAGAGAGAATGGAGAAGGAAAGGTTGATTTTCCGACTGGTTTTTGGAGGGGGCGGTGGGATAGCTCTCTTTGGAATTTTGGATCAATGAAGACTACCTGGCTTTTCTTGCCATACAAAATTAAAGCTATGAGGGTACGACAAGAGCCAACCACTGGAACTGTCGTATATTTGAAGTTTTTCCATGTATTAATAAAAGATAGGATGTCATGACACGTTGCCTGTCCATAAGATTAATAAAAGAGTGGATCTCTTGACACGTGGCATGTCCATAAACTTATGGACATGCCACTATTTGTTACCTTATGCACCACATTTATTAAATTACATACAAAATTTAAAATTTTTGAAAATATTTTTTTATATCATATTTTTATATTTTCACCTTCAAATACATATTATTACTTGTTTTAACTTATAAAATGCAATATTTAAAATTTATAAAAAATTACAATATTTAAGTCAAATGTCCCTGAGAATTGTCCATAAACTTATGAAAATAACGCATTCTCTGAGACTTTCCTTAACAAAATCTTGCATCCAGTGATAAGATATCAATAATTGGTAATAGTCCAAATATAAAGGGCCACCACCAGAGTCCAATCGTAAAGCCCATCAGTTATAGTTAGGACTTAGTAGAAGGGCGACAGTAAAGACTACTCCTTCAATCCCGTAATTAATGATATAATTGTTTTTTTCAAGTTAAATTTTAAAAAATTTAACCCTAAATAAAACTTAATATATGCATAATAAAAATATTATGCGGACTCTTGTTAGATTCATCTTAATGTTAATATTCTACACATCAATTTTATATGCGTAATTATTACATGTAGCTAGAGATATTAAATCAATTTTATATGCATAATTATTACATGTAGCTAGAGATATTAACGGTCAAACATGATCATTGAAAATCGTAAAAAATAATTGTGCCATTAATTATGGTATGGAGGGAGTATTTTGTTAAAAGTTTTTTTTTATAAAAAAAATCCCTTAATTGTAGATGGATAAATCACTTAATGTATCTTTAGTCCTATATTTGTAGCATTTTGTATACTCTTTATATTTTGCTACATAAAAAAGATGGCATTTGGTAGAGGCTTAGCTCACCAGAGAAAAGGTCAAGCATAAAAGAGAGATTGCTTATAAGTGATAAGTTGAGCAGCTTTTTAGTATTTGCTAAACTGGTAAAAAAGCTTATTTGATTAGAAGAGGATATTTATGAGGAAAAAATAGAAGTAGGTTTTCCCCTTCTTTCAAAATGATCTAGTTTTGCATATAAGCACATTTCTGTCAAACACACCCTATACTAGTTGTAGGTGTGAGTAATGGCCCGGGGAAGTGGTGGGCTCGAGTGGAGAGGGGGTTTCTCTAGCAGAGGGTGGTGGGCTTGGATGGACGGGTGTTAGCGAGGTCGCGATGCTAGCAATGGTTGCATATGGTGGGTTCAGGTGAGTTGGGAAATGCGAAGCTACAATATTGATCGCGGAACACAAGCAACAGTTGGGGGTGGTGGGCTCGGTCAGTTTGGTGGGCATGAGCCGTGATGCTTCAATACTGATTGCAAGCGTCAATGGCGAGTAGGGAGGGTGGTGAACTCGGATGGTGGTGGTCGGTTGATAGTGTTGTCACTGTGACAGAAAGTGAATTATTATCATTTAATCGTTAATCTCTTCTGATAAAGTGATTTTCCGTAAGTAATTTTTTATTGATGAACTGAATATATAGAGGGATTACAATAGAGGTAAAATAAGGAAAAAACTCTAATCACACTAATCACACTAATCACAATCCAACCAGTTATTTGATTTATTCTAACAACCCCCCTCAAGCGAAGTGTCGGATTCTCAGAGACGCAAACCTTCGATCTTAAGAACTCAAATAACGAACGAGAGAGACCTTTGGTGAAGATGCCCGCTATCTGTAGAGAAGTGGGAACATGAGCAACACTCAGCTTGCTAGAAGAGACCAATTCTTGAACAAAATGTAATCAATGTCTATGTGCTTCGCCCGCTTGTGAGCCACCGGATTCTGAGCCAAGAAGATTGCATTGTTGTTGTCACAAAGTAGAAGAGGCACACCAGATAGAGGAACATTAAGATCGCAAAGCAAGTGAGTCATCCAAACAACTTCAAAAGCAGTATTAGCCAGAGCTCAATACTCTGGCTAAGTGCTGGACCTAGACACCGTGGACTGCTTCTTCGCACTCCAAGAAACAAAGTTGCAGCCTAAAAAGATAGTACAATCCATATGTAGAACGAAGAGTCTCCAGACATCTGACCCAATCAGCATTAGAATAACCTAGTACCTATGGTGAAGAAGCAGCATGAAAACTGAGGCCAAAAAGCAAAGTCCCTCGAACATAGAGGAGAATCCACGTGACAGTCGAAAAGTGATCCTCCAAAGGGTCCTAAAGACACTGACTAACAGAATTAACCGCAAAGGTAAGTCCAGACGGGTAATGGTCAAATACTTGAGAGCACCAACCAAAGACCGATACAACGTCGGATTCTTGAACTGCGGACTTGTACAAATGTGAAGTTGGGAATTCGGCAGAAATTGTGTAGAGAAAGGCATTGCATCCGACATACCAGCCCGAGAGAGAATATCCCAAGCATACTTTTCCTAACCCAGAAGAAGTCCCGAGGCAGTAGGTGTAACTTCCAGGCCAAGAAAGTAGTGTAACGCACCTAGATCCTTGATAGCAAACTCCTAATGGGCGCGATCAATAAACTGCTGAATAAGTGTAGAGCCACTCTAGCCAAGATGATTTCATCAAGATAAGCTATCAGATAAAGTAGAGACGAACCACGAGATAGCACAAATAATAACGTACCAGCAGAACTGCAACGAAAACCAAGCTGAGACAGATACGTGCTGAAACACTGAAACCATGCCCGAGGCGCCTGTTTTAGACCATAAATGGCCTTACACAGACGAAAAACATAGTCTAGATGAACATGATCCTTGTAGCCAACAGGTTGCACTACGAATACCAGAGAATCAAGAACACCGTTGAGAAAAGCATTCTTGACGTCCAACTGATAAAGAGGCTAGACTTGCATGGTTGCAATAGCTAGAATGGTCTGAACTGTAGAAGCCTTAGCCATTGAACGTGTGGTCAAAGTTAAAATCAAGAATCTGAGAGGAACCTTGAGCTACCAGGCGTGCCTTATGGCGATCAACCAAACTATCTAGTTTATACTTCAGTCGATAAACCCATTTGGACCCAACAATGTTGATGTCTGAAGGGCGTGGAACAAGATCTCAAGTATGCTGACTACGAGGAGCTACCATCTCCTCATCCATGGTAGAAACCCAAGAAGGATTCTGAAATACAGAGCAATAATCAGTCGGCTCTTTCTGAGAAAGTAGAGCCACGAGAAGACCATGAGCATGAATATCTGAGTAATCGCGTCATTGAATAACACTAGTAGAAGACCGAGTGACCATCCGAGATGACCTCGGCAATGGTGGAACCATGACACTAGCCTGAAGCACGGCTGAAGTGGCTGACCGAGGAGAAGCCAATGGGGATCTGGGTCTAACTGACGATGGGGCACTGTTGGCTGAGCTAAGCATTGGGGAAATGTTGTTGGTGTCTTGCGAAGCAGCCAGCCGGTTCAACTCATTGTCAAAAAAATGAAACCAAGGTGGCAGTAGATCTGAGACAGTCGGGGAAGCCAACGGTGCAAATACACACTCCAGATCAATAAATGCTGAAACATCCAGCCCTGAAGAAGGATAACCAATCCCTGATGTTGGAGCAAGAGGAAAATAAGTCTTCTCAAATCGAGCATGACGAGTAACATGAACCTTGCTAGCTAGTAGAAGGGTCTAGGAACCAAAAACCCTTATACTGCAAGTTGTAGCCAATAAAAATGATGGAATGCTACGTGGAGACAACTTATGATTAGCAAATGGAAGAACAAAAGGAAAAACCAGACAACCAAATGGATGAAAGTTAATATAAATGGGATCTCGATGAAAAAGAATACCATAAGGCGTAGATCCCTACAGTACTGGAGTTGGCAGATGGTTGATAATGTAGACTGCAGTCTTGAACGCACCATCCCATCATGAAATCGGTAGATGGGAGGGAAACAACATCATAAGGCCCATTTCTACCACGTGGCGATGCTTGCATTCTGCACGCCCATTTTGCTCCGAAGTAGACGAACATGATACCTGATGATGTATGCCTTTAGCCGTAAAATGAGATCTAAGTCTAGCTTTCAGGAATTTAGTGCCACCATAACTTTGAAAAACCTTAATTTTTTAATGAAAATTGATTTTCAACAAGTGCCTCAAACTGCAAGTAAGTGTCAACAAAATCTGATTTGCGACGAAGAGGATATAACCAAGTGAATCTCAAAAAATCATCCATAAATAATGCATAATACGCAAAAGCATTTTTCAGATAAAACTGAGGAGGGACTCGACAAATCACAATGTATCAAATTAAGAACATGCTCAGCACATTTAGGGTTCTCAACTGACCCGCCTCCACCCGGGGTCGTTAAATCCGTAGCTAATTAACCCATGTGGAGGCTTGTCCCGTGGGTAGATCAAAGATAAAATTTATATTCTGCACCCGTTCTCACTGCTATGCTGCCTAGATGGTGGTTAGCAGCAAGCCCTGAGTTTGTCCACAGAGATTCTAGGGTTCAAGTATCAACTAAAAACACAATCTCGTACGGGTCGTTAATCCGTACGAGTGAAGTGAGCATCTAGTAATTGCAAACACAAAGGGGGTTGGATTTTTAGATATAAGTAAAACAAGTAAGCTAATTAATCTAAGCACTTAGGGAGTCAATGTGAACATGATTAACCTAATGTTTCGATCCTCGATTCATTCACATGCAATATTTACTAAACAACATAATATTGTGTTCACAACACGTGGTGTGGCCAATGGCATACACTTCCCCGTACATGTCACATTCGGTGCACTCGCAACCCTCCATTGACACCGCCATCGTAATTAGGGGAATATAAAAAGGTCCGACCATTGTTGTAGGTCTATTTCTCTCTCGTGCGAGTACGTCCCGGGCTTCCACCATGAATGCACCACTTCTCTCGGGTCCTATCAATTAGGCCCAAGGATCATTGGCACCTTATCTATGATGTAGCATCTCTCACACCCTAGTTTGTCGCCTTTTTAGCTATCTCTACCCACAACCTATCGAAAAAAATTTGGTAATCAGCTAAGACTGGTGTGATGGAAAATAAGCCAGAGTATGACTCGGGTCTCCCGTGCACACATTCACGCAGACGCAATGTACTCCCTTACCCATTCTAACATCCAGGTTTCTTTTCCTAAGGGGCATCAATAAATGCACCATACATGAATATAGCTCACATTGTGTGTCGGTATGTGGTGTAATATTCACTCATTTAGAATATTCAAGAACAATCATAATAATATCATGAACACGCATAATAAGATGAATCTAATGAATCTCCCATAAACATAAAGGTTAAAACATGCGCTACATTTATCCACAAGCTATGGAAAGTACTCCATAGACATTGAATTAAAATATGGATTTGAATTCCACATATAGGATGAACACAAAATGAAAAGAAAGAAAAAGTAAAGAGGAGAGAGTGTTTTTCCCTCTCTAAGAGCTATCATAGTTATCTAATCTACTTTGTATATGTTTAACCTAGTAGACTGAGGTCATATATATAGGAGAAGGGGGTTGGGCCTAAAATAGGCCAAAAATGCTAACCCCTAGTTCATCCATTGCAGATGGCGCAGGTCGTGCCAAGTACGTTGTCATGGAATGCATCATTGCGCACGGCCGTGGGTCTTCTAAGGCGCGGGCATCTTGATTTGGCACGGGGTTATGGCACGAGACATTGACACAAACTGTCTTCTTTGGCGCGGGTCGCTGTCAGGAAGCATGTCTCAGTCAAAAGTTTGGCGCAAACCAGGGTCAAAAGGCACAGTTTGCTCAAAAATTTAGCGCAGGCCTTGAGCTTTGGCGTGGGCCACCAACTGGTCTTGGCATCTTGATTTTGGAATGGCACGGGCCATCGTTAAAGGGACGATCTGCGCCCGTACTTAGCCATTTTTGGGTAAATATTTAAACTTAAGCACCGCAGACCGTGGCGTATAGTGAGGGTCGTGTCATTGCCTCATGCTGGGACTGTTGGCATAGGGCATCTCATCAGGCATGAACCGTTGGTGCTTGGCTATGAACGGTCCGCACTGACTCGTGGTACCTTGTTCAGTTGAACTTGTTTCCTTCGCTACGGGAGAACATATAGTCTAATTTTTGAGTTGTAGTAGTCAATTTTATAGAGCTCAATAAGATGAATCCAGTGGAACCAGCCGTGAAGGATAATTCTTCCCGGTTTGTTCTCAAAATTTGGCACAACTCACTGGACCACGATTCCAAGTTTTTTCATTGGCCGCTTTGAACTCCATTGCAGCCTATCCTGGCCTCCAATCTCCTTCTACCAAAAATTAATGTTCGTGGCCTTCATCTACTACCATTTTAGAGGTGAGCCTTCGATCTCTTCTATTTTCTTTGCGAACGGCCTCAATATCTTCCACCGCCCTTACGAACAACCTTCACATAGAATGTACCCAAAAAGCACCCACGGGAGACCCACGAAAGATGACCAAATGGAAGATCTAGGAGCCCGTGGATACATGATGCCATTAGTACTAATTAAGTCTACAAAATGCACGATTTAGAAGATAAAACCAAACATGACCGTATAAATCCCTTGTCACGTAAACTCAACTAATACTAGTAATATGCCATACAAAACATACCAAAAACTATGCCGGATGCAATGGTTAATGCACGCAAAATGAAGCACATCATTAACAAAAGCCAATCGTTGACATTTTTGCAATAACACCGGGGGGCGTAGATATTCAGTTTAGGCAATAAAGAAGAAACCAAAAGCAAACCAGACTTATGAAAACTAGAAATAACTGCACTAGGAACATGACCTAGGCGTGCATGCCACAACTCATATGAAACTCGACTCTTATTCTGCTGTAAAACTGAGACAAATGATGCATCTTCCCGGTCCAAAACATAAAGTCCATCCTCATTGTGCCCCCTTGCCCACGATGGCTCTGGTTACTTTATTCTGAATCACAAAGTTCCGATCATTGAATGTAGTCACACACCCATATCTCTGCTTAACTTACTAATAGACAGTAAGTTCTTAGTAATATTAGGCACAACCAGAACATCAGATAAATATAAAATCTCAGAAACTCTAGAATCACCAATATGGGAGATCATGTTAGGGGCACCATTACCAACAAGAACTCGAGATTCACTAGTATAAGGAGTGACATTTTCTAGGCTTGAGGCAGATAATCCATATGACTGGTTGCTTCAAAATTAATAACCAGTCTGACACTCGAGAAGAAGGCTCCGACTGCTGAGAGGAGTGATAGTTTTCTGCCAAATGAGTACTCGTTGGATGACCTATTTGGGCCTACATCTGATAACATGTTGCAACATAGTGACCGAGCTGTCCACACCAGGAGCATTGAGGACAAACGAGGCTAGGGACTGGACCAGGCGCCTGAGAAGCCGATCAGTGCTGCCGGCCGCCGTGCCTGCCACCGAATCGTTCGCCGAGGCTGACGCGTGAAGGCCACACATGGGCATCTTGAGGTTGGTCGCTGGTCTGAAATGCCACTGGTCCAACGGCTAGTCCTTATTGTCCTAGTAAATTTATCAAAAATACCCTGCGATTTTTGGCACGGGCAAGAACATTTGCATATGATGGAGTTGGTACATCATTAATCAAAGGGGCAGAAAAATCCTTATACTCAGGACCAGAAGCAGTAAAAAAACCATACGATTTTATCAACATTTGAAACCGGATTACCCATGACAGACAATTGGTCAAAAATCTCCTTAAATTTGAGATGAAGTTCATGAACAGTACCAGACTTACGAATACCATGTGCATCGGCGTGATACAGGAGAATGGTGGAGGCACGGTTGTTCTCCCAGAATTCTTTGGAGGTGACACAATCTAGGAGTTCTGCAAGAAATTCAACGGTGAGAGAGGAAAACAATAGACTGCAGACACGTTGATCTTTATCAAACCGTTGATCATACTCTTCTTTTACTTTCTGATAAGCAACCTTGGGATCAACCTTGCTACCACCTGGAGGAGTTGAGACTGTGGATTCAAAGGAGAGAGGCGGCGTCAGTGGTGGGAGAGTGGGAGGAGATTGTGTGCCATCAATGAAACCATAAAGACCTTGAGGATGAAAGACATAACCTGCATGACGCTTTCATAGAAGATAATTGGATGGAGTGAGTTTAATCTGCATCACCTGGAGCAGAGCATTGTAGGAGAGTTTTTCTCGAGCCATGATAGAGGGAGGGGGAGGGGACGGAATTTTTTATCGGAGAGGGGAGGCGTGCGTACAGGCGCGGCCACCAAAAATTTTTGGAGCGGGATGCGGCCGAAAAGAAAAGAGAGAAGCTAGGGTTTTGGGTTTTGGATCAGAAGAGTGTCGGGTACCATGATAAAGTGATTTACCGTAAGTAATTCTGTATTGATGAACTAAATATATAGAGGGATTACAATATGGGTAAAATAAGGAAAGAACTCTAATCATACTAATCACAATCTAATCAGTAATCTAATTTAATCTAAAATCTTCACCCTCCACACTCATTAATTTTCACATATTTCCATTGTTCAAAGAATACTAATACAAATTTATTATGTCAAATTTAGCAAAGAGCCCGTCTCTTGAAAGACGGTCTTTCTATAAATTATGGAAAGACCAAGGTTTAAACTTAAAATTAGAAGAAATGAAAATAAAATTTTTGGGTTGCATTAATCGAATCATAAATTTTATAATCACTATACGTTGTATAATAAATATTTAATATTACAAGTTATACCTTTTACTTTTTCATTATTATAATTAAACATCATATTTTCATAAATCTATGAAAAAACGATATTTCTCAAGAATTTGCCTTTTAACAAAATATAACGGAATACTCTTACTTAAAATTAGTTTTATACACTACGTGCAACTTACCATCAAGCTATTGGTAGTTTCTCTGCCACCATTCTCAATACTTGTCCATGTTACTGTACTAATTATTCATTCTTGATTTGGTCAGTCCAAAATAATTAATCTCCCTTTTGCCAGTAGTGTCAGGCAAAAGGCGATCACCGCTCGTGCTTAGCAGTTCATACCAGTCTACATCCAAGCTATCGTATAAAATGTAAATTACGATAATCCAGCGCCAAGATTCATGGGTTCGGCATTGCATCGGTGCGCACAAGGAAGCCCTTGGAAAGCAAGCACTCCCCACACTACCGCTGCCAAGGATCGAACCTGGGAACACTGGCAATCCCACCCATGTCCCAACCGCAGGGGCACCGGTGTTTAATCTCCTTTTTGTCTTAAGGTGAACGTCTGTAGAATCTTTCTACCTAACCTACTAGGTATTTCTTCAACATCACGTCAATTTTAAAGTCCTTAAACAAATTAATAAAATGTGGCGAAACCAGGATAAAAGTTGAGGGGGCTGAACAACACTGGAAAATAAATTTTTCCGAACACTTAATTTACTATATTCAAACAAACAAATATTAGTAAATAAAAAAATATGAATAAAATTCTAAAAAACAAATTAGTAAGCAAATGATACTTATAAATTAATCTGTACCTGATCAAATAAATTTATGTTTAATTACTAATGATTTAAATTAAATCAATATATATCTAAAAATTAACCAAATAATTTAATAACTTAATCAAATAACAAAACAAATTAATTGAGAATATATATTTAATTGAGAATATAAATTGCCTTAACTCGAAGAAGAAAAAATATTGGGAAAGATATTTTTCATAGGATTATGAAAAGATGAAGTTTAATTAGAATAATAAAAAAATAAATGATCCTAGTTGAAATATTAAAAGTTCATTAAGTAGTTGTAAAGTTTATGCCCACAATAAAAGCAACCTGAAAATTTTATCTTCAAATATATCTTCTTTTTTTTTATTTTGAAAAATCTTCATATATATACTCCCTCCGTTTTATTAAGAGTGGCACCCTTGCCTTATTGGGATGTTATTTTTTAAATGACACACTTTCTATTTTTGGCAAGATTCCTACAATCTCATCCACTCATTCTACTCTTTTACTTTCTACACTCAATTTCAACCTCTCATTTTCTTCGCATTAATCCAAGAGACTAAACCTAGTGTGTCACTCTTAGTGAAACGAAGGGAGTGTGTGTGTATATATATATATGTCTTCTAGTTTTCCGTTTAAAATTTGGTGTTTTCATGACTTGTGGAAACACTGTCTCTAAACGGAATCTTTGGAGAATTGAGTTGTCCGAATAAAATTTTTTTTTGTCAAACTCATACTTGGCTTCTTGATGAATTAATGCAAAAAATATACGCTAAAATAGAGCTGCATGAGAGTCCTAATAAATTAAAATAAATGGGGTCCTAATAAATAAAAATAAAAATATCCTTAAAAGGCGGCTAAAGGAGTAAAGTAGTAGGATATGACTATATGAAAGGTCCGCTTTCCAATTTGAAAGGCACGATAAAGGAGTAAAGTTGTACCCTAATAAGGCACACGACGTCGTTCCAATGAGCAAGTAGGTAAAAAATATTTAAAAATTAGCACTTAAACTGTAAGACAAAACAAAAAGAAAAAAACAGAGAAGTCATCTTCTCCGGCAAGGGACGTGGAAAGCAGCGGCCAAAACAAAAATTTCTGATCGACGGAGAGCTGCTACCTTACTCACCAAATCCCAGAAATTCAGGTAGGGTTGGAGCCCTACTAAGCATAACAGTAGATCCGCCCCTAAATAAAACCATTCTAGAGTATTCAGGATTTTGAAATTTTTGGGATCGACCAAATTAACGAGTCTGTCTCTTGTGAGACCGTCTCATGATAAGACCAAGGACTAGAGGCAAAATAGGAAAAGAACAAACTAAATTCGAGGGCAAAAAATTAATAGAACTGGACTAAATTGCAAATTATCATAATTACACATTAAATCCCTGAACTTTCAAGACATTAATACGAAATATTATAGGTTGGCAATAGGTTGGCAGGGAGATCGTACAGGCCCAGGCCCAATATTTGAATAAGACCAAAAATATTATATTTACCTATTTTATATATTTATATATATATATATATATATATTATTTTTCATTTGATAAATGGAGGCCAGTTATTTTTATTTGTAGAGTTTGTACAAAATTAATAGGCCAATTTTTACATTTCTTCTTTTATTTTCTTTTAAAACTTTCAAAAAATAATTTCAATTTCTATTAATTACACTCGGGCATTTTCTTGCTTCTTGGGCCTTTTAATCAAAACGTATAGCTGATAGACCACTTTTAAACTATAACTCTTTCTTAATTTGGCCCATATCTAAACCAATCATAACCAAAATTTAATGCTACATATCAATTCTCTTGTTACCTCCTCTCTCCGCTTTCCCTTTTGCGCTAACACCGTAATCGTCAATTGTCTACCGTCTGCTCTGCTTTCTCAGTTTTGCACCATTGCAGAATCGATTTTCAAAATGGCAAAGTGTGCTCCACTGCAACGAAACATGAGAAAATTAGTGCACAATTAAACTTGTCTACCTAGATAGTACAACATGTGATTGATGTTTTTGAGTTATAGCGATAGAGGATGATTCAAACAATGTAATAATTTTTTGGGTATCGGTTTATGACCCCTATTTTTACTTTTATTTTAAAATTTCAATAAATATAAAATAGGCGTGGGGTAAGCCTCCTAGCATCGCACTTGGCTAGGTTCCAATCCCAAACAAATACTAATTTGTATTTTAAATTGTTACCAATTTTTTTATAAGGGGACCAAAATAAAAATTTTCACATGGTCTCAAAATTCATTAGAGCGGCCTGCACATTGTGACAGTAACAAATAAACAGATGAATAATTAGCGATTTTTTCATTTTAAAAATTAGTTTTGAGCACATGGTTCTTTTAGCTACTCCTTCCATCCTAATTTAAAAAATATTTTTCAACTTTTTAAAATATACTTGACTATCATTAACTTTAATAATTATATTGCCTACGCATAGAAAATTAATATAAAAATAAATAAATGTTACAGAGAATCTAATAATTTCTCAGGTGATGAAATACATAGTTTTGACGAAAAAAATTGTAGGGAAGTTATTTAATTGGGTAAAATACTGATATTACCCTATGTTTTGGTGGTTTGTGCTAATATGACCCTATGAAGTTGGAAAGTGCTATTGTAGCCCTGCGTTTTGCATCAGAAGTGCCGATATAACCTTTTGGCACTATTCCGGCATTGACTTTGTAATTTTCGGCATCGACCAAATACAAAAAGACTAAAATACCCCTAGTCTTCAAATTACAAATCTAATGACAAAAATACCCTAGGTTTCTTCCTCTTCACCACTACTATCACCACCGCCGCCATCATCACTGCTGCTGCACCGCCACAGCCGCTGCCGACGTTGGCCGAAATCTGGACCAGAAGCATGTTGTTCATATTCTCCAAAAGCAGCGTTGCTGCTGCTCCGCCGTTCTGCCACCACCAACCGCCGCCTTGGCTGTCGAAATCTTGAAAAAACACCAAATTCTAGCACCACCACCTCCACAATCTCCTCTCCAAACCTTAGCACCACCTCTCCACGCCTGCCCAACACCACCTCCACCCGCCCAGCCAAGCCTAGCCCAGACCCACCGCCACCCAACACTATCACCGCAACCATCTCCTCTCCACCCAGCACCACCACCATCGTGCGCAGCACCACCTCGCCTCTCTAAACCCTAACACCATTACAGGGCGGCGCAGCACCACCGCCCCCATCTCATCTCTAGACCTAGTACCACCGCCACAACTAGAACAACAAATCCATCCAAATACGATGAATAGAAGGGATTTGTACTGACATTTTATGGATTTCGATTGAGAGAACGACTGGAATGGGATTCTATGGCAAAAGATAGACCTCATCTACTCCCTCGCCTATCGCCATCCTCAGCCACCTCTACACCCCGTTGACCTTCTCGATTCAGCGGCTGGAATTTCATAGGACACCGCCAACCACCTTTGCCATCCTCACCAACACCATCGACGCCACCGAGTCCGTCTTCCACACTGTAGTACCATCTCCGCATTGCCGTAGCACCATCTCCGCATCGCCGTAGCACCGAAGCCCTCCCACCGTAGGACTTGTGGTCTGTAGATTCTCGGTGTCTTTGCTCAGCGGTGGCACTATGTGATAGAAATAGGATGAACTTTTTGTCCGCCATATTATGTATGAAGGCCCGCCAGAATAGAGGTGGCAGGTGGTGATTAGAAATTGGCGAAAGAGCAGAGGAGAAAGGGAAAACTGAGCAGGGTTACAAAATGAGGGTAGAAGATAATAAACTTAGTTGATTAGACAATAAGGGTATAAACGTCCTTCCACTTATTATGTTTTTCTATTTTTTTAAACAGAGGGTATAATTATCATTTCATGTTTTTCTGGCCAAATTCAAGCCTCCAGGGTTATATTAGCACATTCTAGCAATACACAGGGCTACAATGACACTTTCCAACTTCACATGGTCATATTAGCACAGACTCTCAAAACATAGGGTTATTTGAGCACTTAACTCTATTTAATTTCATAGGCTGGAAATATAATCTATTTGATTTTTATTATTGCAAGACATTCATAGAAAATTACAGTTGATTTTAACCAAAATAATTTGAATCACCTTAATGTTTTAACTATTGTGATAGTTTAAATGTCTCTCAATGTTTTCTTTTATAAAAGGGCAAATGATTTGTCAGACCTTTTAACTATTTCAATTTGACCCTTTTGACCTTCAATTTTTTTCGATCACTTTCATCCCCAAACTAATAAAAGTGCTGAATCGTAACCCTTTCTTCTGGTTAAAATGTTAATCGTTTTCTTTTTTTTCTTTCTTTTTCTCCTTTTGTTTCTTTTTCTCCTTTTGTTTCTTTTTCTCCTTTTTCCTTTCAGTCTGTCTCTTAAAAAAATTGTATTTCCATAAGATATGGAAATACCAAGGTTTAAAGTGCAAATTAGAAGAAATGAAGATAAAATTTTTGGGTTGCATAAATCGGGTTATAAACTTTATAACTACTACACGTTGCATAATAAATTTTTAATATTGCAACTAAGATCTTTTACCTTTTATTATTTTAATTAAACACCGTCTTCCTATAAGTCTATGACAAATGGTCTTTCTCAACACTTTACATTTTGGGCAAAATACTGATATGACCCTATATTTTGGAGGTTTGTGCTAATATGACCCTGTGAAGTTGAAAACTGCTACTGTAGCTAGGGGTGTGCCTGATCCGGCCCGGACCGGTAAAATGGACCAGACCGGACCAGAAATGTAAGGACTAGAATTGTATAGATGAAATTCCGGTCCGGTCCTCGGTCCATGTTTTTGTTAGATTCCGGGTTCCGGTCCGGTCCGGTCCAAAATTGGATTTTTTCCTGTCCGGACCGGTATTTTACATATATATATTTAAAATGATAACGAATTAGTTTAAAATACTAGTTTAGATTTATTCATGATAACTAGTATTCTTTTATTATTTTGAGGTGAATTTTTCTAATAACTTCTATTTTACTATGTTTTAAAGGGGAAAAAATTATTGATTTGGCATTTTTATAGCAAAATGTAAAGTAAAAAAAATAAAGAATACTAAAATCCGGTCTAGCCGGTCCGGACCGGTCTAAGACCGGAATTATTCCGGTTCGATCCCGGTCCAAAATACCCACTAACCGGTCTGGTCTTCGATCCAAGATTTTTGGTGATTCCAGTTCCGGTCCTAACCGGTTCCGATCCGATTCGGTCCGGTCTTTGACCGATGAACACCCCTAATTGTAGCCCTGTGTTTTACATCAGAAGTGTCGATATAATCCCGTGGCACTATTCCAGCATTGAATTAGTAATTTTTGGCGTTGACCAAAATTTAAAAGACTAAACTGCCCCTAGCATTCAAATTACAAATGTATAGACTAAAATACCCTAACATTCAGCAGAAGCACCACCACCACCACCGCTCCACCACCACCACTGCCGCTTCACCCCGACCACTATCGCCATCGTTGCTCCACCACCACCACCACAACCACAACCGCTCCACCACCACAACTACAACCGCTCCACCACCGCCACTTCACCACCACCACACCACCGCCGCTCCACCACACCACTGTTACTCCACCACCACCTCCACCACCACCACCGCTCGTCCCTAGCCCCGCCACCACTTGTCCCAACCACCACCACCACCACCACCATCACCCGTCCCTAGCCCCGCCACCACTCGTCCCAACCACCATCACTACCACCACTCGTTCCTAGCCCCACCACCACTCGTCCCAACCACCACCACCACCAGCGCTTAACCCTATCCCCGCCACCACTCATCCCAACCACCACCACCACTCAGCCCTAGTCCCGCCACCACTCAACCCTAGCCCGACCCAGAAAAACCAAACCAAATCCATCTCAAATTCGCTTCGCCACCCAGAAACAAATAAACCCAAACTCAAGAGCTGACCCAGAAAAGCAAGAAAATCGATAAAAAAGATCTGATTGCATACCTAAAAAGAAGGAAACGATGGCGGTGGTGGGATCTGATTGCGGACGGCGATGGTTGCGATGGGAAGTACGGTGAGTTTGAGAAGGAATCAGAACCAGTGGCGGAGCGGAGGTGGCGGCGTCGGAGTAACATGGCAGATCCCGGTGGAACGACGAAGGAACATACGTAAAATAAAATGGCTTTCAGAAGGTAATGGCAAAAATATTTAATGTTAAATGAACGAGGGCATAATTGTCTTTTCACTTGTTCAGAATTTTTATTTTTTTAAAACAGGGTTATAATAGTCATTCCATGTATTTTCGGCCAAATTCAGGCCTCCAGGATTATATTAGCACATTCAAGCAAAACATAAGGTTACAATAGCTCTTTTCCACTTGGTCATATTAGCACATACCACCAAAACATAGGATTATATGAGTACTTAACTCTTGCATTTTCTTTTCTTTCCTTTTTCTCCTTTTCTCCTCTGCTTCTCTCCCATCGTCTCCATCTTCCCCCATCGTTCTCAAGCCCCAGTGCCGCCGCCTTCAAATCCCCAATTAGAGCCTGTCCACGAGCCTTCCTTAACCTAATCGGAGTTCCGCCACTTGTAGCAGTGGTGGCTATGGTGGTGGTGGTGGGGCCATAATTTGTACCTCTTCTTCCTCGATTTCGAACCGATATGCTCCGACAACGATTGGAAGAGGAACTCGGTGTGGGCCCCTTCTATGTTCGCCAGCACTCTATTATTCTACCGAAGCATTAGTCCGACGAACCCAATTGTATAATGGCGGTGGAGAAAAATTCAATCAAAATGTGAATTCAGGTTTCCGAGTCTGATCAGTAAAATCGAACTGGGAAAAATTCGGTTGCTTTTCCGATTGCCTTTACAGCTTCTCCGTTTCTTCACTATGTGTGTGTGAGAAGCCCCTTTTTCAATGTGGCTCTCTTTATTGTTTCTCTGATGGAAAATGCAAAGAAAAAACACACAAACATGCACTCATAGTGTGTTTTATGTTTTTTTCTGAAAATTTAATCTAGGGGTTAATTAAACGCACGCACATTTAATTTTTTAGATATAGGAGTTTACTTTGGTATATACTTCTTCAAATCCATGGGCCAGTGGACTTGACAAGAGGCACCACTTTGTCCGGGGAAGGTATGTCGTTGGCCATATGACCATAGTTTATGCCCATGAATTAGGTTAAAACTCCGATTGGGGATGAACTCCGATTGGGGATTGAAAGCTGCGGCACGGTGGTGGTAGAGGCGTTGGGGCTTGAGAACGATGGAGAAGATGGAGATAGGAACGTCAAATGGGTCGGGTGATCCGTTGGATAACAGTTACCCATATACTATTTTTGCTTATTGGATAAGACTTATTGGATAATGACCCATTGGGTTAATGGATAATGACCCATTGGGTTAATAGATATAATTGAGCTGTAGTTATTGGGTTTAGTTGGGTTGGATAATGGATTTTCCGTTGGATAATTTTGGGTGGGTCGAGTTGGGTTGGGTAACGGGTGACCCGTGGATAATTTCATATCATAAGATAACAAAATTTTCACAAATTTGATTACGAATGATTTAATTTTTCCCTAACACATATAATCATTTTAGAAACGATCAAATTCTCGATTCATCATATTTATCGATTTCGATTCATGTCTTAATCAAATTTAATTTGAACCAATTAAAAATTGATAAAAAATCTTGACGAAAGAAGTAGAAGTAGTATTTAAGAAAATTTTACTAAATTTGAAAAATCTCCTCCATGAAATATGAAGATTTTTAAAAATTATTTTCTTTTATTGAACATAAGAAAATAATATATGAAATCCCCACATTTAGCCACTCGAATAAATATTTCCTCTTTTGTAGTTATGTACACGATTCAGCCTATATCAAAAAATGATTAGAGTTAATCGTAATTTTTCACTACAAGTAAAATGTTACGTGATTTATCCATTTAAAGTTTAAATGGTTGAAAACACCAATTATCCATTGAGTATATACTGAATTATCCATTGGGTATATACTAATTATCCATTTGATCTATACTAATTATCCATTGGATCGAACTAAATGACTCATTGGGTATAGGTCATTTATTTGGGTGAAGCGTGAATTACCCATCAAGTCCGTGTTCTTTCTCAGTTCTCAGTTCTCATTTCCCAGTCTGCATTTTGTTTCATCAGTCTGCGTTTTGTTCATCAATCGGTCTGCGTTTTGTTCATATTCGAGTTCATAATATTATATTATGTACATTATATTATATTTAATAAAAATAAAAAAAATATAATATGTTGGCTTTGTAAACTCGGAGAAACTAACGAACAATATTACTTTGGATCAAGCTCGAGTTCAAATACTGTTCGAACTCGAATATTCTACGAACTCGAATACTGTACAAACTCGAATACTGTACGAGATTGAACTCGGATACTGTACGAACTCGAATACTGTATGAGATTGAGCTCAAATACTATATGAACTCGAATATTGTACGAGATTGAGCTCGAATACTGTATGAACTCGAATACTGTACGAGATTGAGCTCGAATACTGTACGAGATTGAACTCGAATACTGTATGAACTCGAATATTGTACGAACTCGAATACTGTACGAGATTGAGTGCAAATTTTGTACGAACTCGAATATTGTACGAGATTGAGTACGAGATCGAATACTGTACGAACTCGAATATTGTACGAGATTGAGCTTGAATAATTTGTGAATTATAATTTGTATAATTTGTGAATCATAGTGAATATTTATGTTAAATATTACACATGCATTTAATTGGGTAATTTTGGATATTTATTGAGTATTTGCTACGTTCTCATTGAGTTAACGTAATATGGGACCCATGGAGATCAAAATTTTCCATTAACACAATTATTCTCATCCCGCCAAATCCCAAAAATTAATGAGTATTTAATACCTGATCTCATTGGATAATGACAACTTGTAATCCAAATCAGGAGAAAATATTGAATGATAACTTATTGAGTTAATTATATAATGACTTATTGGATAATGACTTATTAGATAATATATTGTAACCCATTGAGTCATATGAATATCTCATGGGTTATCCAATGGGTTATCTATTTAATGACCCAACTCATTTATGACCCAACCCATTATGACCCTTTAATAAATGAGTTAATTGGATAATGACTCATTGGATAATGACTCATTGGGTTTGGATCCAATAACCCATTTGACGGGCCTAGATGGAGATGATGGGAGATAAGGAGAGGAGAAAAGGAGAAAGGAAAAGGAAAGAAAAAGGAGAAAAATAAAGAAAAATTAGAAAATAAATTGAAAAAAGAAAAAGGAAAAATGAAAATGAAAAAACCATTTTACCCTTAAATATAACAGTTTTGACATAACTTAACTTTTTTACCGGACGGAAGGGCTACGATTCAGCACTTTTGTTAGTTCGGGGATGAAAGTGATTGGAAAAAAAATGGGGGACCAAAAGGGGTCAAATGACAATAGTTGAAGGGCCTGACAAGTTATTTGCCTTTTATAAAATGATGAGAAGTATAAATCTTTTTGTTTAAAAGGTCTTGTACTGATGCAGTTCGAATTAAACCTGCTAGACTGCCACATAACTAGATTTAAAAATAATAATAATTCATAAACTATGCCTCAGGGAGCTACAGGACTCATTTAATGACAAAGTTTTGTATAAGATTATCTTATAGTGAGATCAATTATTTAATTGCAAATGGAGTTTCTAATTGAAGCTTTAAAAGTCCAAGGGCTGGATGTAAAATTTCATTAATTTACATTTAAGTCCAGATATAATTATCAAATTTTCCTCATTCTTCTCTTATACTTTTCTAAAACTTTCTCTCTACTGTGAACTACCTCCTTATTCCCTCTCCTCTTCATTTCTCTTCCTCCTTCTTCTCTCTCATTTCCATTTATCTCTCATCTTCCTTCAATTCAAGCTCATTTTCTTCCAATTAACCGCACATCCTCTCCATTTTTCTTCCTCATTTCTTGCGTGCAATTTTTGGAGTTTTTCGGCAAATTTCTGGCGGCCGAACACAATACGAGCTTCGTTTTTTGTTTATATTCGAAGGTAATGTCTTTGCTCAGAGTTTTTATGCATATTTTATTATTTTTTAAAAATTTTTGTTTTATTTTTTTGGTTAATGTGATTTTCTAGGGTTTATGTTGTTCATAGTGTTAATAATTAGGGATTTCTCTATATTTTATGTTTTGTGAGTTTTTCTTATGGATCTGTACTAATATTTGTATTGTTGCTGCTGTTTGTTAGATGTATAAGGAGATTTGCATCACTGCTGCTGCAATAAAAAAGGAAGAAGGATTTGTAAGTTTTCTTAATTTTTGGTTATGAGGTTTTAGGTACAGTTAATGATGTTTCTCATTTTCAGTGTAATGTTTCAGGTTTTAGGCTTTAATTACTGTTATAAGTGTTGTTGTGATGTTTTAATTCCAGTGCTTGATACTTGTGGTGTTTTCATGTTTAAGTGTGCCATTGATGTTCAGTTTTGATTGTGTGTGATATCTTAGGGTTTTGTTACGATTGTGCTATTTTTTGTTGTTGTTGATGTTTCTTAGATGTCTAAGAATGCTTGCCCACTGTTGCTGCAGCCGAGAAGGAAAGATGGTATGTAAATTTTGTTATTTTGCAGATGTGATATTTTAAATGATGTTGATGTTTCAGGGTTTCTGTATGATGTTTCATGTTTAGGTTTTAAGTACCGGTATCTATGTTGGTGTGTTGTTTTAATATCAGTTTTTGATACTTGTAGTGTTTTAAGTGTGTAATTGATGTTCAGTTTTGCTGTTTTGATTATGTGTGATATCTTAGTGTTTTGTTACGATTTGTGCTAATTTTTGTGTTGTTTTTGCTGTTTCTTAGATATCTAAGAGAACTTGCCCTCTGTTGCTACAATCGAGAAGGAAGAAAGATTTGTAAGTTTTCTTAATTTTCAGCCGTGATGTTTTAGGTACAGTTAATGATGTTTCTAATTTTCAATGTGATGTTTTAGGTTTTAAGCTTTAAGTGCTATTATCAATGTTGGTGTGATGTTTTAATTTCGGCACTTGATGTTTGTGGTGTTTTCATGCTTAAATGTGCAATTGATGTTCAATTTTGATCGTGTGTAATATCTTAGGGCTTTTTACGATTTGTGCTAATTTTTGTATTGTTGTTGCTGTTTCTTAGATGTCTAAGAATGCTTGCCCACTGCTGTTGCAATCGAGAGAAATAAGATCTGTAATTTTTGTTATTTTTCATATGTGATGTTTTACATACTGTTGTTGATGTTTCTAGTTTTATGTGTGATGTTTCATGTTTAGGTTTTAAGTATTTTTATATGTGTTGGTGTGTGATGTTTTAATTCCAGTATTTGATGCTCGTGGTGTTTTCATATTTAAGTATGCAACAGATGTTCAATTTTGTTCTTTTGATATTTTAGTGTGTACTTATTGATGTTTTAAAATTTTGATATTGATGTTTTAAATGCTGTATTTGATATTTCTCAATGTAGTTGTCAATCATGTTATGTGTGCTATTGTGATGTTTTAATTTTAAAACTGATGTTTTAACATGTGATGTTTTATGTTTATTTCACATAAACATTTTCCTAGACAGCGCTCTACGATGCCATTGATGAGATATTAAAAAAATTCTATGAGGAATCATGCTACTGATGATGTTCCTTTGAATCTTGGCGTTGGTGGAGTAGATGAGTCCCTCCTTTTCAAAACCAGTAGGAGAGAAGGCAATCTGTGAACAAGCAAGCAAAGAAGAGAATTAAGTTGGGGGGAATAGAATTTGATTGCTTGGGATGTATTGTTTGACACTGATTTTTTCAGTTATGATGGGTGATTATTAGTGATGAGGCGTTTGATAGTTATTGATGTTATACCTTGATTTGAATTTTTTCAGTTTTTATATTAGCGAATTTTTAGGGCATTTGAACCCTTCTGTAATGAGTGACATTTAACAAGTTATTTCAAATGCAAAAACAATAGAGCATATGAATATCTTGTATAAGTGTAGTGGAACATATGAATATCTTGTTTAAATCAACATCTTCATCAGTACTTTTATAAAACATCAAATTAAAAAATTGAACCATCACAACATAACTGTGTAACATCACAGTATGACAGTAAATAATAATCAAGTCTCAACAAGCTAATTTTAGATGAACTGAGCATTATGTGCATTTTAATTTTGCATTGGATGTTAATTTATTGTTTTTTAGAGGTTTATTTGATGTTTAACTATTTTTGTTTGATGTGTATTATAGTTTATACTTGATATTAATCTATTTAAATTTATTTTGATGTTTGAGTATAATCTAGTGTGTTTTTAGTGTTTTATTTGATGTTTAACTATTTTATTATTTTTATTTGATTTTATCTATTTTAATTTAGTTTATTTTATAATTTATTTTTGGCAAAGTCTTAGGAAAGACGGTCTTTTCATAGTCTTATGGAAAGACGGGGTTTGATTAGAATAATAAAAGTCTTAGTTTCAATATTAAACTTTTAGTATGCAACGTGTAGTAGTTATAAAATTTATAACCTGGTTCATGCAACCCAAAAATTTTATCTTCATTTCTTTTAATTTACACTTTAAACCTTGGTCTTTCTATAACTTATGGAAAGACTGTCTTTCAAGAGACAGACTCTTTATTTTTAACATTGATGTTTAATTATTTTAGTAGGATGAATTATTATTTGGAGGCGATGTTTAGAAATTAGGCCCAACACAAGTGCAAAAATAATCAGGCCCAAAATAATTATGTTGGATCCACCTTTCAAATCGAGTTGACCCGGAATCGGGCTGAACCCTAACCACCAGGAATTCGATCCGGTCGATGCGCTGGGAAAATCCCTCGCGAATCGGACAACGCCGGACAAAAACTCGTCGGAACAGATTGGTTAGCAACAGACGTAGTACTTTTCACCAGAAAACTCGTCGGAACGACTCAAAAACTTTGATTCTCCGATACAAACTTTAAAAAACCCTCAAATTTCTAGAAACATTCTTCTCAACAACCTCGTTGTCATTATTCTTCTCGCTGAGGAACAAAATAAGCTCTTTCTGTGTTCTCTCCTCGCCGAGTGCACGGGCGATGGTGGAGATCCACTGCATTGAGTTGAGCTGGAGCGGATTTGGGGGTTAGGGTTCGGCAACGGTGAAAGAGGGAGCGGAGGAAGGAGTTTGTGATTAACCACCGGTGAAAGGAGGGAGCAGAGTGGAGAAAGGAGGGATGCGAGGCAGAAACGGAACGGATGTGGGGTGGCGACGGTGAGAGGCCAGGAGCCGGCGGCGGAGGAAGCAAGAAGAAGAAGAATCTGTGATTATTTTTCTGATAAGGAATTGACTTGGCAAACCTTCCAACTATTGCGATTTGACCCTTTTGCCCCCTCCCCCATTTTTTTCTATCACTTTCGTCCCTCAACTAGCAAAACTATTGAGCCGTGACCCTTCTGTCCGGTCAAAGCGTTACCTTCAATAAAAAAATGTTAATTTCAAGGGCAAAATAGTCATTATCCATTTTCCCTTTTTATTTTCCTTTTCCATTTTTCCATTTATCTTTTATTTTCCCATTCCCCTTAATCCCTTTATGTTTTTCTTTAATTTTTTCCCATTCTTTCCCTTTCTTTTTTTCATCATCTTCGGTGTACCGAGGATGTGGTGACAGAGGTGATGAAATCTTGACGGTGGAATTAATTCGCCTAACGGTGGCAGGGAGGATGTCAGCGATAGGCGGTGGGACAAACGACTGGGATGGTGGCGGGCTCGTCGCCAACAAAGCCTAAATCGATTTACGTTGGCGATAGAAGAGGCGGGACAATGATTGGCTCGCGGCGAGACGAACGATGGTAGTGGGGTTTGGGTTGTGCAGAATCACGCCTGAGAAGAAAGTGAGAAGAATGAGACCCCAGAGGCTTTAGGTATATAATAATCGTAGCTCTAATTTTGGATTTTTACTTTTGATCAGTTTTCTTTTCTTGATTATCTTGTTAATTGTTGGAGATGTTTCATTTGCATTTTCTTTCTGATGATGGATATATCTTTAAGTGTATGTTTTGTGGTTTGGAGTTCTTTGGGGCCTTTTGTGAGAAATCATTCCTCCATTGATTGAATTCCTTTCAGTGAATGGAATTACTTTGTAGTTCATGTTCCTCTTGCTTTTGCAATTGAAGGGGCAAAGGCTAGGACAGTGGTGCGGGTGACCAGGGGCAAGGGCTAGTCCATGTTCCTTTTTCTAGGACGGTGAGCAAGGGCTAGGACGGTGGTGCGGGTAACTGGGGGTGGGAAGATCGATGGCGGGAATTTTCAATGGGGTCATCGTCGTTGAGGTTTCAGCTGCTGTCAATGGAAGCTCAAGGATAGGGTGGGCTGAATTGCAAATAAAAATGATAGGGCCAAAGTGTAATAAGAATGATAGGGATTGGATTGTAATAAAAAAGGATGGAGGGGGCTGGATTCTTTAATAAAAAAAAGATAGGGATTGGATTTGTAATTAAAAAATGATGGAGAGGGCTGGAATTGTAAATACAATGATGAAAAGTCACTTTCACCCTCAATTTTATTAAAAATTCAGCAGTTAACGGTCAAAACTTCAAACTTTACGATTTGATCGGACGGAAGGATCACAACTCAACAGTTTTGTTAGTTCAGGGATGAAAGTGATCGAAAAAAATGTGGGGCCAAAAGGGTCAAATGACAATAGTTGGAGGCCCTGCAAAGTCGTTTATATTTGTTGTTTGGTCTCCCATATTTTTTGCGTTTTTCATTTATTATCCCCCGAGTCCAAAGTAATTCAGTTTTTGCCCCCGAATTTAGTTTCCCCTTTTCTTATTTTGCCTCTAGTCACTGGTCTCACCATGAGACGATCTCATAGGAGACAGACTCTTTGCTCAGATAAGATAGGATACCATCTCTTAGAATAAACGAAGATCCTACATAGAATGTAATCTAGTCTCTCTTTTTTCATTGCACTGCTGGATTTCTATGTTTCACAAATCAGATGCGGACTAATTTGGAGCCAACTGAAACTATACACAGGAAATCAACAATTTTGGATCTCAATCACTCATCTTCTTCAAAGCTAGAACTGAAATCTTTTTGAAGTTATGTTAGTTTGGCTTATTCAATCATAGTTTAGAGCTGCACTCACACTTATAACCAGTTTGACTTTTGTATATAAATAGATAGATGGTTTCATTGGATGTCTGGCCTAAATCTTGCTAACACGGGGTGAAGACATATTATACGAAACACATCCAAAATAACCTCTTATTTATTATTCTCTAAAACTAGATGCTACACATCTCTATCATCGTAAATTTTACTCTTTCTTTTGATCTATTTTGCGGTTTGGAGTACCCAATGAAGCATTCCCATCTACCTACTGGTGGATGTTTAAATAAATATAAACTAGGCTTGAAAATTTGAAATTCTCATTTTTCTCAGCTAATTAGATTATAGATAATTGATGATTTTGCTTTGAATGATTAATGTACTACAAACGATTCCTTTGATTCAGCCTAGAAGCAAACTGGTTCCAAATATGTACTTATGACTAAATATATGTGTTAGAGAACACGCTTCTCCCACGTTAGTTCAATTGACTTACTCCCTCCGTCCCAAATTAAATGGTATGAGAGAGAATTTCACGCTCATCAAGAAATTTATCTAATCGTTAATATGTTTAATTACGTATAATTTTGGCGTACAAAAAGTTATTTTTCAGAAACTACGTGTTACGATGAATAAAATCATATAACATATGATAATATTATTGTTTATATATCTATTCAAATAAGTGATCAAAATTGAACAGTAAATAGTGATATTTATGAAGTTTGCAGTTTAATTTGGGACGGATGGAGTACAACAAAGACTAACTAATTGTTACTGAAGTTAATGAATACATAAGACTAAGTCTCTCAACTGGTCCCATGTTGGTTGAGTCGATTTTGTCTTTAGTTACAACATGTACCGAGTGAGTAGTGTAGTCTAGACTAACGGTGTTAGAATAGAATATTCTAAAGACTATGACCATATTTTTTACGGATTATTTATATTTTAATTCAATTTAATTTAATACTCTCTTGTTTTACTAATAGTGATATCATAGGTTTTGGTGCTTGAATTTAGGTGGAGAAAATGAGTGGACAAAATTGAAGGTAGAAAGTAAAAAAGTAGAATGAGTGAATGAAATTGAAGGAATCTTGTCAAAAATAGAAAGTGTGCCAATATAAAAGAAACAACCCAAAAAAGAAAGTGTGCCAATATTAAAGAAATAGAGAGAGTATAATATTTTAATACACTTAATTTAGTTAAATTCAGTTCAGTAAAAATAACTTTGAACATCAGGGTCTCATAACCGGCTAAGTAAAAATATGTTAAAGATCAGGGCCTCTAGGCCTTTCAATTAGCTTTTTACAGTATTATGTTCATAAAAACTCTGATAATTAGTCAATATTTAACGTTTAAGGTGTAATGAAAAAATGATTAATTGATCATCAATAAATATTAAGCATTCCATTCCTTATTTGAAATTAGATGAAAAACTGATAGTATTCTCAACTTAATCAATCTGGCAACGAACCCCCAACCCTAAATGCCAAATTCCAACCCAATTTGAGTGCCAATCGATGGTGACGTACGCGGATGTTGACTTCGCAACCTCCCTCTGAGTCAGGGCAAGTCGATTGATTAAACCTAGAGCCTAGAGGCAAATTTGTACTTTGCTTTGTGCTTGAATTTGTGTCGAACATCGAGGGATGTCACATTGAAACCGCTATACTCCTCCGGTCCCTTAATTATGCAATCAACTTTTGAGCACAATTTTTTAAAAAAGATAAATGAATAGTAGAAATTGTATTTGAAGTATAAAAAATGAAAATGAGCTATTATTAGTGAACCGGGGAGTATTAAAATCACTAGATTCGACCGACCCAATGAACACAATTTTACCACCATCAACTTATTCAGAAGTCAGGCGTTCGAACCCTGCCTATACTAACATTAGCCTAAACGCTTTTGAACAAAGATCAGTGTAATAGATGCGTAGAAGAAGTTTCATAGAAGATAATGGAGTATGAAACGCAAAGATCCATTACAGAAAATCAAAGATCAATTTTATACAGTTATTTAAAACCAAATCCAAACACGAAAGCAAGTATTGTATGTCTCTGAATACCATCAAACGGATCCCTTCACGGCAACTGCTGCATCATAATCCTCCCCATCTTCCACAAGCTCGGAGCCATCGTCCAGGTAGTCCTTCCGGGCATTGTCATCGAGCATCAAAGCAACCAGCCAGAAGAGCATGGCATCCAGCGCAAGGAATGCTCCGCCACCAAGAAGACCCGTCTTGGCAGTTGGACAATCGGTTTGCAGATTGTGATGGATGTTTTTGCTATAGTGCAGCTGTTCTGTTGCCGTTGGCCACACAAGCATGACAAAGGCTAACACCGTCACGGCGCTTCATTCACCAACGAAGCCATTTTAGAAAAGAGGACAATATGAAACTCAGCACAAAATTATTGAAATAGAGGGTTGAACTGGCTCATTTGAAAGCAGAGGAGACCAGTTCATACTTTTCTCCAAACATATTCTGGGTTAAATAAGCGTTTTTTAGCACTGCCAAACGCACCCACGACCATTTACCCATCAAAGAATCAAGTTTACACCTTTGTTTGAGGACCCAACATCATAAAACTCTAGTCAGAACTAAATATGATTTCACAGCGTTTGATAAGTAACAGCTTATAATTACCCAACACAGACTAGTACAGAAGAAGATTGAGAAGGTACTGATGTTACTTTATCTTCAAGAATAGCACCAATAAGGTACCAATTTCACTATACATTCAAGAAAAGCATCAATGAGAACTAATTCTACTATATCTTCAGGAAACAGGAAATCATGGATCACACCGCCCCAAGGTTAAAGAGGAATTCTATATAAAATCAAGTGCAATTCCAACATAAATGGCACATATGGATAAACATGCTAAAATTCCATCATTTATGTATCAACAAGCCTTGGGTGAGACAAAAGTATCATCGAAACAATGTCCAAAATCTAAAAAGTGTCAAAGAACACACATTCAAGCAAAACTCAACAGAAACAAGAAAGGATGAATAAACTCACATAGCAATGTTGAAAAACACCGAAAAGGCTGTGCTCTTGAACAAAGCAGACCGTGGAACGGACTTCCCCTTGTAGCTTTTAAACAAAGAGTAATACCCAACAATGGCTGTGATAAGGAGAAAGACCGCTGACAATACGCCCAGCAAAACATAGGGATTTTTCGGGTACTTGCAAATAACCACCTCTCTTCCTGTAATTGGAGTACCAGCTGCAAGCTGTAAAACCGAAACAAAACACTTCGATCAACATTCCGCATGATAGAATCAAACGACAAGAACATGTGTATAACAACATAAGATCAAGATTCCATGAAATTCATAAACAGAAAGGCTCCAATCACAATTATAAAAACATACTCCCTCTGTCACAGCCAGAACCTTTTTCTGGGCCTCTAATAAACATGTTTGATCGTAAATATGTGTAGTGAACAATAACAACACATAACAAATAAATAATTAGAAATCTAACCATATAACACAATAAAATTATTGTTAACACAATAAAATTATTGTTCACGTATGTATTCAAAGTTGGACATCTTTTGACTGAAAAAAAATCTGGGCAGATTTGGCTAAAGAGGGAGAACATTGAAGATAATATCAATCAGAAAGTATCACATAAACAAATAGGCAATAAAAGGCGTGATGAACCCAACATATCACCTTCTTATTTTCACCGATAACTCCGAAGAGAAAGGATGCCACACCAGCGGCTGCAGTCAACAAGGACATATTCTTCATGGATACCATGTTTTCCAACTTCTAACAAAACCGCTCTTCCTGCAAAAATTTCAGCCAAATTGAGGCACAAATTCACCAATATAAACAACCCCGACTCGAATAACAGTATTCCCTCTGATTTAAATCCAAAATTTCGACAAACCCAATGCAATAACAATCCAAAAACGGCAGAATTCGACCTTCACAACAGAAACTAAACTACAAAACATAAGAAACAAAGGGGATTGATGGGTACCCTGTTGGAGGAGAAGGGGAGAAATGTTCAACGATCGGAAAATTAGCACGCACAAGCGGTGTTTGTGTGTTAGATAAAGATTGCCTTTCGGAGATGAAGTAGAAAACGGATCAGTATCGTGGGTGGTTTGGATTCAAGAATCTCAGCTAAATATAATGTAATTTTGATGCGTTGTTCCTGGTCAACTTTCTTGCTTATATACAGATGGAATCTTTTATTAAAGGCTCGGATCACGGATTTTTCTCCCTAATAGGACACTCCTAGTCCGACTAAAATCACGAATCTTATATGGTAGTAACGGGAATTGTAATTCGTCTGTTTCACTAATAATAAATCCAATTGTAATGGTACAGACTGCTAAAAGATTCTAATCAATTAAATAGGTGGTTTCTCTCATTCTTTCTCTTCCGCATCATTTTAAAAAATTACTTTTTTTCTTCGTAATGGTAAGAGACCACTTTATACTATTCATGAAGCTCACTTTATTTTTTCTATCATACGCATTAATTTTACCATTAACATTTATTACAATTAAATTTGTTCACCCAAAATAAGTTGAAATTTGATAATACATTATAATTTCATTTTTTTTTCAATATTTTTTCAATAATTATTTTTGACAAAGTCTTGGCGAAGACCATCTTTCCATAGACTTATGTAAAGACGTGGTTTAATCATAATAATAAAAGGTAAAATGTCTTAATTGCAATATTAATAATTTATTATGCAACATGTAGTAGTCATAAAGCTTATAATCTGATCCATGCAACCTGGAAATTTTATCTTCATTTCTTCTAATTTACACTTTAAATATTGGTTTTTCTATAACTTATGAAAAAATCGTCTTTCAAGAGACGTACTCATTAATTTTTCAAATTTTTTCTCAAAATTAAATTCAGATTTTAAAATTAAATTTTTCCAGCTTATAGATTGTTAAATTAAAATGGGGAAGTCTCAGGAAAGACGGCCTTTCCATAAGCTTATGGACAGTGCTCAGGGGCATTTGACTTAAATGTTGTAATTTTTTATAAAATTTAAATATTGTATTTTATAAGTTAAAACAAGTAATAATATGTATTTGAAGGTGAAAATATAAAAAAATATGATATAAAAAAATATTTTCAAAATTTTAAATTTTGTATGTAATTTAAGAAATGCAATATATAAGGTAAGAAATAAGTGACATGTCCATAAGCTTATGGACAGGCTGCCTGTCAGGAGACCCACTCAATTAAAATTACAATTTTTTTTAAAAAAAATAATTTTTTTAATAAAAATAATAAAACAAATGTAGGAACACGTGGCCCAATCAGGGCATGCCACGTGTCCCTCCAATATTAAAAATAAAAATGGGCAGCTTGTAGTGGGACACTAGGGCCAATGCATGGTGACTGGTCGTTGTGTCTTCGACCACCGATCGGTTCGTGGGTTTGAGTTATTCTCAAACTAACCTGCAATCTTAATGTCCCTGGGATTCAAGGGGTCAGCACTCTTATGCCAAACTCAGTCTAATCGTCCAAATATGGTTAAGACATAATGAATCATAAGTAAATGTGTACCTTGTATTTATACTCAATGTCCTAAATAACGTTCTCCTTAATTATCGCCCTTAATTACCCACGGATGCGGTAATTAAGTTAGAATATTAAATATTTCCCTAACTGGGTTGTCATACCTTCAGTCCAATGACTTTCTTGGGCTTAACCTCCATTACACGTGTCCCAAATTTGTACAAAAAAAGGGGCCGCTTCCAACAGCCTCATGTGCTCAACAAAGGAGCCCCACGCCGGTTTTTTTACTGGTTCCTTAGCAAGGAACCAATGGGCGATTTCGATTTCTAGAGCGGTTTCTTAAAATTAAGAAACTCTCATTGCACATGCTCTTAGGTGAACAAAATGAGTGAATGAAATTGAATTTAGAAAGTAAAAAAGTAGATTGAGTGGAGGAAAATGAAGGAATCTTGCTAAAAATGGAAAGTGTGTCAATATAAAATAAACAACTCAAAAAGGAAAGTGTGTCAATAATAGAGAAACATAGGGAGTATACAGTATTGTTCATAAGTACTTTTTATTCTTCTTACATTAAAGAGTCAACCTCTTAAAAGACTGTTTTCCCATAAGTCATGGAAAAACCAAGGTTTAAAGTGCAAATTAGAAGAAATGAAGATAAAATTATCGGGTTGCATGAATTGAGTTATAAACATTATAACTATTACATGTTGCATAATAAATTTTAAATATTGCAACAAAGACATTTTATATTTTATTATTCTAATTAAATTGCATTTTTCCATAAGCCTATGGAATTAAACTGCGTCTTTCCATAAGCCTATGGAAAGACGTCTTTCCCAAGACTTTGCCTACATTAAATAGTTATAAAAGTGAAAGTTTATAGTTAGACCGATTAACGATTAGATCAATTATAAAAAATATTTTAATAATTTTAAAGGTTAAATTATAACTAATTATTACATTGCGATACATTTTATAATTATGAAACTAATAATGTGGTATGATAATTGTTCAATTTATTGTAAAAAAATATCATATTAAAAAAATATATAATATGAATATAAAAGTTTAAAATATAAAGTAGGCAAAGTTTTGGGAAAGACGAGATTGAATTAAAATTATAGAAAGGTAAAAGATTTTAGTAGCAATATTAAAAATTTATTATGCAGTGTGTAGTAGTTATCCGTTTATGAACCAATCAACTTCATTACTAGTTCATTGTCTTTATTTCTTCTATTTTGCACTTTAAACCTCAATTTTTTCCATAACTTATTGAAATACCATCTTTCAAGATAGACGGATCCTATAAAGCATTATTACAATTGATCTAATTGTCAGGCGATCTAACAATAGATGCTCTCTTGATATTTATAGGGGTAGTTTGATTAAACATGAAAAAAAATAAGTCATTGGTATAAAAATTTTGACTTCTTTTACAGTTTAATTTTGGCAAAATCTTGTGAAAGACCATTTTTCCATATGCTTATAGAAAGACGGAGTTTAATTAGAATAATAAAAGGTAAAATATTTTAGTTGTAATATTAAAATTTTATTATACAATATGTAGTAGTTATAAAGTTTATGGCAAAGTCTTGGGAAAAACCATCTTTTCATAGGTTTATGGAAAGACGGAGTTTGATTATAATAATAAAAGGTAAAAGGTCTTAGTTGGTGATAAAAATATATAAGACTTTATTATGGTGCACCGATATTAATCAATGACACACCTCATCAATGATGAGGATTACAATATATAGGCTTACAACAAACCAAAGTCTAACAGGAATATAATTCTAAGTCTATAAGAAAACTATCATCAATAACTAATTCTATAAGGTAACTACCATCTATAACTATTTCGATAAGGTAACTACCATCTATAACCTTTCCTACAAGGAAAGAGTTTCTATTTCCTTAACACCCTCCCTCAAGTTGGAGCATGATGACAAGAATGTCCAACTTGCGAAGAAAATTATGAAATTGCTAATCAATAAAAAAAAATTTTAAAATCCTCAGTAGGGGTAGAAGTAGCAGCAACAACCGTAACAGTAGTAGCTGGTAGAGCAGTATTTGTAGGTAATTCTCTTAACACTTCAGGATGGTGGGTGCAATAACCAAACCAGGTCCGTCAGAAGTGCCAATGAAGTAGGGCTTAGTCGACAAACGACCAACATGTATAGGTATTTTAGGGCCATATTGCAACTGCAACTGTTTCAGTAAAGTCGCAATTACCTCATAGCCATTATTGTTCTGAAGCGCAGTAGCCTCAAAACCAACATCAGTATGGGCGGTACAAGTTGTAAACCTGGACCATCGCCAGGACCAATGAAGTAAGGATCAGTCGACACACGACCAATCGGTAAAGTAGTACAAGGGCCAGATTGCAATTGCAGCTGCTGAAGTAAAGCTGTAATCACATCATAACCACTCATATCCCGAATCTTCGGAGCAGCAGAACGAGGCTGATCTTCAGAGCCAGACATATTGTAAAAATCAGGTACAAATCAGGAGCACAGGACACACCGACGGAGAGTAAGCGACGGCGCGCGAGGGCGAGCAGTGGTCGTCGGACGTTGGACGGCGGCGAATGGCGATCGGCGCGTGGCGGTGGTTGGCGCGTGGCGTCAAGATCGACGGCGCGTGGATGTCGGACGACAGGTTTTAATGCAGCGGAAAATTTTCTAATTAGGTTTCAGAATTTTAGGCTCTGATACCATGATAAAAATATATATAAGACTTTATTATGGTGCACCGATATTAATCAATGACACACCTCATCAATGATGAGGATTACAATATATAGGCTTACAACAAACCAAAGTCTAACAGGAATATAATTCTAAGTCTATAAGAAAACTATCATCAATAACTAATTCTATAAGGTAACTACCATCTATAACTATTTTGATAAGGTAACTACCATCTATAACCTTTCCTACAAGGAAAGAGTTTCTATCAATATATAGGCTTACAACAAACCAAAGTCTAACAGGAATATAATTCTAAGTCTATAAGAAAACTATCATCAATAACTAATTCTATAAGGTAACTACCATCTATAACTATTTCGATAAGGTAACTACCATCTATAACCTTTCCTACAAGGAAAGAGTTTCTATTTCCTTAACAGTTGGAATATTAAAAATTTATTATGCAATGTGTAGTTATAAGTTTATAACCCGAATTATGCAACCCAAAAAATTTATCTTCATTTTTTCTAATTTGTACTTTAAACCCTGGTCTTTCCATGTGTTATAATAATCATGTGTTATGGAAAGACCGTCTTTCAAGAGACAGACTCGTCAAAAACCCGATTCATGCAACCCAAAAATTTTATCTTAATTTATTCTATTTTACACTTTAAGTATTGATTTTTCTATGACTTATGGGAATACCGTATTTCAAGAGACGGACTCTTTAATTTTTCATGAAATTAATAAGTTGATTGGTTAATATAATGTTATCTCAAGCTGATTTTTACCAAGTAATTAACCCAAAACCATTACTCCTCTCCTCTGTCTCATATGTATGTCTCGTATATATTTTCACTTTTACTTTTTTTTACATTATTTTTTAGAGTCCGTCTCTTCAAAGACGGTCTTTTCATAAGTTATTGAAAGACCAAGATTTAAAGGGTAAATTATAAGAAATGAAGATAAAATTTCCGGATTGCATTAACCAGATTATAAATTTTATAACTACTACATGTTGCATACTAAAATTTTAATATTGCAACTAAAATCTGTAGCTTTTATTATTCTAATTAAACCCTGTCTTTCCATAAGCATATGGAAAGACCTTCTTTCCTAAGATTTTGCCTATTTTTTATCAAAATTTAATTGTATATTTGAATAGATATATGAACACCAATATTATTATATACGATATTGTCTTAATTATCATAATAACTAATTTTTAAATATTAAATTTTTATTTATCGATAAAGATATTTACATCAAATATGTATTTTGGGTGTAAAAAAATAAAAGTGTAAAAATAGCTGGATCTGATTGAATAGTATTTTGAATCAATTGTATGAAAAGCTGAAGTCAGACAACGAACCAGTGGGCAATGGCAAACGGCAAGTGGACATTTGATATTTGACTCACGGCCTAACTTTGTAAGGGTAGGATTGCATATCAAAGATCAGGAAACCATGTCCACATGGTACTCGATTCACATTACACAGGATAAGTTGATAACTAACTCTTAGACCAACTTAATTATTTATATTTTAATACAAAATTATAAAATTTATTACAATAAATAAAGATAAATATTATATTATATCATTAGATATAGTCTAAAATATGGAGTAAAAAGTTATGAAATATAAATTATTACAATTATAATTTAAATGTTATAATAATTTAAATTTTCATAAATTAATTAATGCAAAACACTCTCAATAAATTAATTAATTAAACTTAGTTTATTTCCTTTCTCCTCCTTTATGTAAATATGGTAAATTGTACTAATGTTGTAGTTTTTGATGAGGGTAATTTGTTTGAGGATGGACCGTTAAACAAATCGTCCATATGTTTTACTATATATATTTTCTCTTACAAGCTCCTCCACCTTTGGATGAAGGAGTCAAATAAGAATTCCTTTAGGAGCAAATACAATGAGCAAGTTTGAAACTAAATATTACTTGCGAGTAGGAGATCATGCTCTCGTGCTCAATCCATGTCCGATCCTACCCCAAAAAATGAAGAGGCCTTTTAAAAAGTATGCAACGGAGATATGGTGTTCGACCCTTCTAATTTCGCTTATAACTCAAAATGTGAGAGTGGGGCCTTCTAAACAAAGATGTGACCGATGATGTATCCAGCACTTATGAGCACGCATCCTTTTTTTTTTGGAATAACGATTCACCCTTCATCCATTGCTAAGGAAGTTGGTACATGTTACACTGACATGTGCTAGATTACAGGCCTCGACGACTGCTAGTCTGTTCACCTTAAGTATTGATAACTTGTGGAACACCATCCCTAGAATTATAATTTTCTTAACTAATTGTCTTATATCTATCGGAATTTCTGGGTAATTGGTGATATATCGTAATGCATTTTCACAGTTTGTCTTTATGAGTATATACCAATTCCTTTTGTAGCTAGCCTGCTTCATAGTATGGAGTATAGCCAATAGCTCTGCTTGGACCTCCGAGAATGCATGGATGATTGCTTTTTTCCTTTCCACCTTGCTTGTGTGGGTGGCTTTGCGCACTAAGCCGCCACTCCTTCTCCATTGTTGCTGCAAAATGCCGCATATGTAGTGATGATTGTGCAGTTATGAAATATATGGTCTACACAGCTATCTTTCTTGTCCTTCTTTAGCCACATGAGGGTGATGTCTCCCATTTTCCCTGTCTCTTTGAGTGGCTCATCACTTGTATCATGTTGTGGTGTTGCACATGGGAGATCCAGATCTGGGTCCAAACTATGCGTGGCCCGAACCATATCCCTGGTCCTAGCTCTGTAGGTCAATCCATCTATTCCATCTATTATATATTTGAATGAAATAGGTGCTTGTTCTAGTGTGACATAGCATCTCGCGCACCAAATACCCCAGATTATAAAACATGCGAGTTCTCGATATTCCTTCTCTGGAGCGATGTTAAACCATTGCTGGATCCAAACTTTAAAGGAAGTCGAGATGCCTATGCTGAAATCTAATCCCAATCTGCTATGCCTCCATACCTTTTTGGCTATGTCACATTCGAACATCATATGCTCTATTGTTTCGTCCGTCGTCGAGCAGATTTGGCATTTTGTGGACAGTATCATACCTCTTATGAGAAGATTCGGAGCAATTGGGCATGCCCCATTGATCATTCTCCAAATAAGAAATTTTATATTTTCTGGGATGTTAGCACTCCATAACACCTTCCACGTTTTGGGTTCTGACTGGTACCTTGGTGATGTCGTTGATGATTATGGTTTATCTCGAACCTTAGTTTCCTTTGCTGTGTGGTAACCCGTCTTGACTGAATATTTCCTTAATGTCTTTTTGTCCCATGCCAATTAATCTACATCCCCAAAACCGTGAGTCGGGATGCGTATTTTTTTTTGTATTTCCCTGATAGTGGTAGATGGGAATAGGGTTTTGAGTAGCGGCATCCTTAGGATTTGTGTGCGTCGATGAGATCGAAGACTTTAAAACATAGATATGGGAAGATGTTTGTTTCATATTTGATTGGATTAACCTCATTTGGTATCCAATTCTGTTTAATATCCACTGTCTCACCAGTCACAATCTTCCATTTCATATGAGGTTTGATTAGTTCGAGTCCCCAAAGTATTCCCCTCCATCCGTAAGAATCTCCCTGCTCCTGTTTTGTCTGTAGAAAGTCATGCTTCCTGCAGTATTTTGCAAGGAAAAACTTTGGAAAGAACGTGTCTTTATTTTTTATCAGTGTCCACGCTTGCTTCCCCAACATCGCTTGGTTCATTTTAGACGTAGAATGCATCCCTAGTCCACCATTCATTTCGATTCACACAGCTTATCCTATGTCTTCCAATGTATCCCACTCCCTTTCGGGTCTCCTGCCCAGATAAATCTTGCCATCTGTTTGTCAACCTCTTTTGCAATTATTTTTGGTATCATGAATATCCCAATGGTGTACTGGGATAATGAGCAAAGTACATGCTTACACAATGTGATCCTGCCCATTACTGATAGGTCGCTCTTCCTCCATGCTGCCGTCTTTGATATAATCTTCCTCTGTAAGCCTTTAAACAATCTGAATTTTGAACCCTTAAAATTGATGTCATGACCTAGGTATTTCCCCTGCAGGAGATCCGGCTTTATGTTGAATATCAATTTAATCAGGTTTTTTGGTACAATCATTGGCATTTTGACTTATCATGAATGAAGATTTCTCAAAATTCAATCTCTGTCCCGAATAGGCTGTGCATATATTTAATGTAGTTGCTAGTATCTTCATACCCCTTTTCGTGACCTTAAAAAAAGGATACAGTCGTCCGCAAACATCGGGTTTGAGACACGTGGCACACCTATGCCATATTGGACTTCCTTGTACACCTGTTGGAATGGTGATGAGGCAATCATGGAAGATAATGCTTCCTCTCACAAGATGAAAAGGAATGGGGAAAGTGGACAACCTTGTCTTAATCCTTGTTTGCGCTTGAATGGTTCCGAGAGCTCTCTGCTGAATTTAATAAAGTATGTGACCGTGGTGACACACTCCATGATCCACTGAATCCACTTAATTGGAAATCACATCCACCCCATGACATTTCTGAGAAAGTCCCAGGACACTATCATATGCTTTGCTCATATCAATCTTCAAGGCTGCAATGTCTACTTTCCCTCTCTTCTGCTTTCTAACCTTCTCAATCAGCTCGTGTGCTACTAATGAATTCTCGACTATCGATCTTCCTTTTGCAAATGCCACTTGGTTGCTGGAAATTAGATACCCCATTATGTGCTTTAATCTATTCGCTAGTACCTTAGCAATTACTTTATACGTAACATTGCACAAACTAATAGGTCTTAAATCAGCAGGTTTCGTGGGTACCTTATTTTTTGGAATTAGGGCGATGTTGGTGGCATTCCATTCTTTGAGCATTCTTCCGATTATAAAGAACTCCTGTACTGCTTTGGTGAGATCATCTCCGACCTCGCTCTAATAGTGTTTATAGAATCCAACTGGGATTCCATCTGGTCCTGGTGCCTTCCATTTTCCCATTTGAAATACTCCCGCTTTAACTTCTTCTGCCATCAGCTTCCGTTGTTCCGAATTTACCGTTGGTTCGATAAGTTGTAATATGTCATTGATAGTCGTATCCTCGTATGCATCATGTGGAATGATAGATTCATTTACAAAAACCATACTGACATGTTCCACCACCATCAGTCGCAGTTGGATCGGGTCGATTACCCACCTCCCTTGATTGTTCTTCATCTGTGTAATTTGATTCCTTCCTTATTTCTTCTTGGCCCATTTGTGAAAGAAACTTGTATTCCTATTGCCTTCTGCGTCCCATTTGATCTTTGCTCTTTGTTTCCAGAAGTCATTTTGTTGGAAGAGGAGATCATCTAATTCTTCTGATCTAGTTCTCGCTTCTTCAAAGTCGTGGGTCATCTGAAGTCTGTCTATTTCTTTTTCCTTCCTTCATCTCATGTTGTCCAGTACACCTACGTTGTCTCTGCTCCATTTGCTAAGCTTGAGCATTGTGGCCTCTAGTTTCTTCTCCAACATGGGCATGTAGCAATGTTGTGTTGTGAACAAGCCTTGTCCTCCGCAATGGTTCCCGCTTTGGTTTCACCCTTCCTGCCAATTCTCCATGATGATTCCTCTGATCTCGTCCCCGCAGATCCAGAATGATGCAAACTTTGGCTTTTCTTTCTTCCTTTTACCAAAAACCTGATGGTGTGTGTTCAGTACCATCGGCCTGTGATATGATCTTGACATTGGCAGATTCCTAAGCATGTAATTTGGGAATAGATCAACCCACATCCTGTTCGTGAATCCTCTATCCATCCTTTCTACTATCAATTGGCATCCATTTTTTAAGATTGAGGTTTGAATGCAATGCCTAGATAATTTGACTCTCTCGTTCAGCTTCTACCTCGAGCTGTTGAGTCCTTCTAACTTTCACCCCCCATTCCCTTTCTACCGCTTGTTGCTTCCCTTCATTTCCTCATGATCCTACAAGTATTGGTCCAATTCATTTGATGGGGGTTTTTATCTAAACCACATGCATGAGGAACTCAATTTTGTGTCCAAGCTAGTGGGCTAAATATCCGAATCCATATGTGTCAATCACAACAAGCCCATATCCATTTGGTTCTCGCTATCGCACCTACCACCGACATTGGGTTAAATGCCCACCAAACAAGTACGAGAGGCCACAGGTGTCACGGTACCATTTAGCGCCGTTCTCTAGCCTAACTGCTTCCGTCTATGTTTTTGTACATTTCTTATTCCGGTCAAACTCATCTTTTACGCCATTACTTACATGTTTCATCCGTTCTATATCAAATTGAACATAATTTTTTCAAGATCTTCAGTAAAGATATTTAATTATTAATATATACAACTATATAATAACTGTAAAGTCAAAAGAGATTTGCATTGAATATTTAGTTGGCTGTGTTTGTGAACATATTTGCAAACGAAAAACCTATTATGTTGGAATACTCGACATGAGTATATTTACGCCGATGGTTTTCGTAAAAAGAAGACAGATATTATGGTATTTGTGACTTATGGAAATTGGTATATTCTGTTATATAGTAGGCGTATGAAACATAGTTGATTTATGAAAAATCCCTAAATACATGGAGTTGATATTTACGAATATATGAGATATATTGTGATAAGGAAAATCTCTTTATTTATGGGATTCAGATATGCTTCAAGAAGCAGATTTGGAATAGGAATATTGTGGAGATAATCAAGGAGTATTCCAATCTGTTCGTGGATATAAATTGGGAGCAACACAGCTGCATACTCGCGGATTTAATAGAGCAAAAATCTGCATACAGATTTTTGAGATTTTCAAGAATTGCAAAGAGTCAGATTCCTGTGTTCCAACATATCTGACCTGCTGCACAAAGTTCGGAATCATAAACCTTAATTCCTCGAGAGGAGGAGATCCAACGTCGACGGAGTTCGAGATCAGAGGGAGTCTGATCAAGGTGGATCGGTAGCTAGGGGAGCTAGCAGAATTCACATGTTATATTTAGTAAAGATAAGTATTTTGTAAACTACACTATGTACTGTATCTTTCTAATTAGTGGATTCATTCTAAACTGGGTTAGGCCCCGTAGATGTAGGTGGATTACACCAAACTGTGTAACCAAGTCGTGGTTCTTTAAGCTTTACTTTATTATGCACTTGGTTAAATTGGTCATGTTGGAACATACTAGTAAGGACTAGAAAAATTGGTAAAACTAAGTTTCAATAACGGTACACAAAAAGTTGATCTTTTAAAATTTTATGTTACGGTGAATCTAACGGTATCTCATACAATTATATTATTGGTTGTTTACTTCTCCAAATATATAGTCAAACTTCGATAAGTTTGACTGAGAAAAAAATTCTGCAATTTGAGCATCGAAAGATTCTGTGTAATTTGATATGGGACAGGGGGAGTACGAATAAACTCCTACGTTATGCTTTCTTGTCGGGAATACTCCTTATATTTCACCGGATGTGCCACAGTGAGACTAGGGATTAAATTGCAAAAATTTCAAGGTGAGGTTTCATATTGATGTTTTAAAAGTTCAGGGATTTAATGTGTAATTGTGATAATTTGCAATTTAGTCCAGTTCTATTAGTTTTTTGCCCCCGAATTTAGTTTCCTCTTTTCCTATTTTGCCTCTAGTCCTTGGTCTCACCATGAGACGGTCTCACAAGTGACAGACTCCTCTTATTTTAGTTGTTTTTGTGAATTTAACACACTTTCCTTTTATGATAAGATTCTTTCAATTTCATCCACTCATTATACTTTTTCCTTTTCAAATTCAACTTTTTCCACTCATTTCATTCACCTAAATCCAAGAACCTAAAAATATGGTGTCACATCCAACGACGGATATAGTATCATATATTTATTAAAATTGGATCACCTAATATTGTTTGTTATTATTACGAATTTGATCAATTACAATGATGTATGCGTATACCTATAAATAAACAAGTGAAACATAACATGCTTTCAATTTCAATTTATATAATAGATATCCATTTGCATATACTCCCTCTATTACTGTGTTTATTTATTAGTGTCACACTTTTTAATTTGAGATATTTATTTTATATTGACACTTTCTAATTTGAGATGTTTCTTTTATATTGACACTTTCTAGTTAGAGCAAGTTTAAGATTTTTACATCCACTCATTTTACTTTTTTTCTTTCAGTTCAATTTCATCCACTCATTTAGCATCTCCTAAATTATAACACCCAAAAGTGATGTGCCACTAATAGAGAAACTGAGAGAGTAAGTACAATGAGCATGAATTCTTATTTATCAAAAGTATAATTTTTAGATAGTCACAAGATCATGTTTTTTTTCATTTTAAATTCTTTAGTTGATGAAAAATATGTTTTAAAATAAATGTATAGAATTACACGGTTATATAGTACTTCGTATGTATATTATTTAAAGTACCAAACGTTATAAAATTCAAATTTTAAATTTAAAGATAATATATAATTTTAAAATAAGATTTGAATCAGTAGATTATTATGCAAAGTCTTGGAAAATACCACCTTCCCATAGACATATGGAATGACATGCTGAATTAGAATTATAGAAAGGTAAAATATTTTAATTAGTTGCAACATAAAAAATTAATTATACAAGGTGCAGCAATTATAACCATCGATAAGCACAGTAGATAAAAAAAATGTGCAGTAGTTATAAGTTTATGATCCGATTAATACAATCCAAAAATTTTATCTTAATTCTTCTAATTTGCAGTAAATCTCGGTTTTTCCATGACTTATGAAAATACCATCTTCACGAGATAGACCCTTAAATGAATCTAAATAATTTGGAATCTGCAAAGTCCAAAATAAAATAAGAAGAAAATAGATTAAACTACTTCATCCAGCTCCAACTCTATTTGCATTCTTATTTTTTTGACATCACTCTCTATCAAAGTTTAATCGCAAAATATTTCCATTTTTTGACACATTCTCTATCAAAGTTTGACAGCATATTTAAACACATATATAAACAATAATATTATTGTACATGATATTGTTGAATTCAACTTTTATTTATCGTTATTTTTCTTAGGTAAATATATTAACATTAAAAATAATTGTTGTGCAAATAGAGGCGTGACAACCGGAGTAGACATAAATAAGAATTTATACTCCCTCTGTTTCTTTAATATTGTTACACTTTCCTTTTTGGGTTGTTTCTTTTATATTGGCACACTTTCCATTTTTGCAAGATTCCTTCAATTTCATCCATTCATTCTACTTTTTACTTTCTACATTTAATTTCTTCCACTCATTTTCTCCACCTAAATCCAAACATCTAAATCTATGGTGCCACTATTAGTGAAACGGAGGGAGTAAAAAAAGTTTGATAACGGTTGTAACGCCGACTTAAATCACGTGACTTTTCCCCGCTAGTTAGAACAAAATACAACTTACAAGTGTAAAAGAAAAAGGTGAAAAAAATGGTTGGGGCGGAAGTCGAAACCTGAGAAGCTCAATCCATTCATGACGCAACACCTATAAATAGCACCAACAGAACAACACAGTCCAAACCTGGTACAATCTCCTCTTCCTCCATCCGCAATCGTTTCATTTTCTCAATCCGTACATTCTCTTTCTTAAGCTTCCTGTCCTAGTATTCTGTTTCTGTCTCTCCATCAACTCAGTATATCTCCATCCAAATCCGAACAATAGCCCGAAATCCGGGATCCTAGATCGCGGCCACCACCTTCATGCACATCACGGCGGCGATGCGGTGGTGGAGGTGCTGATATTGTGATACTGTTTATTTGGTGATGATTTATTCCTTCGACCCGGGAAAAAAATGGGTCATGATCTATCATCAAAGCCATGCAAGTTTTCGGCGTTTCTTTCTCATAGTACTGATTTTGTAACAACCTCCATCCGGGTCGGGTTTCTGGTGATTATGGTTTCCTTCGCGTTAGTCGGATACTATTCTTTCAGCACCCAGTATTGCTGGTTTTCAGAATGCCGGAAACCGATCCCGGAATTCAAAATCTCCGTTTCGTCTCCGGCGCTCTGCACCGGCCCGGACGACCCGGATTCGGAGCCCACCAACATAACCCACATCGTGTTCGGACTGGGCGGGTCGGGTCAGACATGGGCCGACCGGAGCAAGTACTCCGGGTTATGGTGGGAGCCGAACCAGACCCGGGGCTTCATCTGGCTCGACGAGCCCCCCAAGACGACGTCGCTCTGGTCCGACAACTCCCCGCCGCACCGGATATCCTCGGACTGGACCCGGTTCCGGTACTCCAGCTCGCAGTCGGCAGTCCGGCTTGCCCGGATCGTCGTGGACTCGTTCCGGGTCGGGTTGCCCGACGTGCGGTGGTTCGTGATGGGCGACGACGACACGGTGTTCTTCAAGGAGAACCTGCTGGCGGTGCTCCGGAAGTACGATCACCGGCGGATGTGTTACATCGGCGGGAACTCCGAGAGCGTGGAGCAAGACGTCATGCATTCTTACGACATGGCGTTTGGCGGCGGCGGTTTCGCGATCAGCTATCCGTTGGCAGCGAGGCTGTCGGAAGCGATGGACGGATGTCTGGAGCGGTACTATTACTACTACGGCTCCGATCAAAGGGTCTGGGCTTGTGCTAAGGAGCTCGGCGTGTCACTCACCATGGAACGCGGGTTCCACCAGGTCGGTCATATTTACAGTTTCACATTTTTAATTATTTTTATTTGTATTTTTCAAATATCAATTTTGATACTTCCCCTCACCTTATTTGTTTATCATGTCTCTGTGCTCGTAAGTCAAAACATCATAGAATTGCTTCAAAATTGTACTTGTGAGTGACATGTGTACTCTACTTCCTATGTCCAATTAAAGGTGTACATACCTATGGTGTTAAAAAAATAATCTTTAGAAAATTGATGTTGAATAGAAGCTAACAATATCATTGTTATGATGTGCTAACTGAAGCATAGCTTGAGAAAATTGGTAAAAAAATAGGAACAATTTTCTCACTTTTATAACTTCTATGCTCACTTCGTCTTACACTATTCAAGAAACCTGTTAGATTGTTAACATGTTACTTATGCATAATCAACAAATAAAAATTTGACATTAGAAGATATTTGTTACGATAAATTAAGCAATATCATATATAACATTCTGCTCAAATATATTTGGTCAAATTTTGATAGAGTAGGGTAAAAAAAAAAGGTGCAATTTGGAGTGGAGCGAATGAGTAAAAAATAGATGACATGAGGTGAAGAGTTTGTCCTAGGGCAACATAGCAGGTGTCACATTTCTAGTGTTGCTGCGTTTCACTATTCACTGCGAGTCGAGTAGAAAGTTGGTCAAGTGTAGAGTTTCCTTTTGTTGGATTTAGTGGTTCCGCCAATACAACTAATTAATAAATGAAGTTTGGTGACCTGCTTTCACGGGGCATAATGTGCTGTGTCCTCTTCTGCTTCCATCAAGAATGCATCTATACCGTGTCCTTTTTGTTCATTCTGGTATCCTGAACAAATCTATCAGGTCTTCTTTCCGTTACATGAGCATCTTTTGACAACCTTTTGATGTGGTCGTACAGTATCGTTGGATTTGTTTAAGGTAGTGAATTTGCAACTAAGCCACGTATCTTTTAACTTTAACCTCCTTTTAATTGTACTGTCTTGGTTGAAAGGGATGCTTCTTGGCCTCACTTCACGTGGTCATACCATTTAATTGGAAGTCCTTTCATCATGTGTCTTTTGTATTCTCTCTCTCTAAATAATGCTTTTGGTTGTTTCCACTATGCCAATGTACAAATAGGGGCGGAGCCAGGTCCTACTTTCATTACCACTTCCATTATGCTTTTTCTAAAGTTTTTGAAGTAAATCGGTAATAATAAGTGGTAATAGTAAGTGCACGTAGATCTGTTTTTACTTGCAATCCTCCAGTTTTTAGTTATTGAATGTTTATTTAGTAAGCAAGGCGAGTGCATGTAACCTTGTAAGATTTGTCAAAAGGTTATGTTATCATTGCTCGCTATCGGGTATGTTTGACAGAGCTGTGCTTATAAGCAAAGCTGACTTCTTTTGGAAGTAGGGGTATCAGCTTCTAATTTCCCCAAAAAAATAGCTTTTACTTTCAAAATAATCAGATTTTTAACACTTTACCAAACGCTAAAAATGCTTAACTTATACAAGCAAAGCCGTTTATAAACTCTGCCAAACAAAACCTCTATCTATTTGCGTTTACTTATTTGTAAATAGACTTCCTCCATTTGTTTATCCATAGTATCTTGGTCACTTTATAACATTTCAAATCTTTAGTCCGAGAATCACCATTTCATCTTTCAGATTGATATTCGAGGTAACCTGTTAGGTCTTCTAACAGCACATCCTTTGACACCCCTCGTGTCGCTCCACCACTTGGACTACGTGAAACCATTGTTTCCAAACATGTCCCAATACCAGTCATTAGTTCATCTTCTCCAAGCTTACCACGCCGATCCAGCGCAGATAATACAGCAGAGCTTCTGCTACCACCACAGGTACAAATGGTCCGTCTCCGTTGCCTGGGGCTACGCAGTGCATATATACCCGAAGCTGTTGCCGGCTGTGGAGCTCGAGAAGCCTCTGCAGACGTTCAAGACGTGGCGTACGAGCAAGGACGGGCCTTTCGTGTTCAACACCCGCCCGGTGAGCTCTGATCCCTGTGAAAAGCCACTCATATACTATCTGGAGTCGGTTAGTGAGGACCGCGATGGTAGTACTGTGACTAGCTACAAAATGGAGGTTGACAAGCAGAAGTGTAGAGATAACAAATATGCCCGTGCAACCATCAAGGGGATTCGTGTCACGGCTTCAAAGATGGACTACAGGGAGTGGAAGGTTTGTGCAAATGCAGTTTCTACTCATTTTTCATGGGAATGCATAGAAATGGAGATTAAAACGATGAAATTGTCTGACTTTTGAGTTTTTTTTTAATGTTTGTGTTTGTGCAGCACCCTCGAAGGCGATGCTGTGAGATTGGAGGTGTGAAGAATGGCAATCTGGAAGTGTGGATCAGAAGATGCGAAGCACAAGAATCCCTCACATACTGATTTCGGCGATAGCAAATACATCCGAGTATGCTGTAAGTTGTAACTCTTAAAATAATAGCAGGCAGTAGTTAGGAACGGTACTGAATAATATTCACATACAATAACAAAGAAGGATGAAATTGTACAATAATTATGAGTTCAATCAAACGGAGTTCACAGAAAGGATCTGCTTGAAAACTGCACCTGTTTGTCTGGTTCCTTGTAGTGACAGTATCGTAGTCGTGTCAATGGTTGGAGGTGTGATGCTATTTGCAGAACAGTGTGTCTCGGGTGGCATTGCCCGTCGTCGGGTTTACCCTGTTGGTAAAACGTACATTCATTCTCAGATGAAGTAAAAAAACGTGTTGGGATGCAGAACTGCAGATAAAATGTGATGTTACCCGTCTGCAACCTTGCAAAGGTACTCGCGTTGATCATCTCTGATTCCTACATCAGTGAAGTCTGACCAGCGACACGAATAGGAAAAGACTGTTATATTGCCATCTGGAGTTCCAGGCATGATGAAGTTATACTATGTTGTTAGCCTTACCTGCCCCAGTAATAATCGATCCTCTGAAAGAAGTGTTTCCAGTTACAAGGGCCCCTTCCAAGTTTGCATTGCTCAGATTTACCTGCAGAAAGTGTAGTTCAGTGATGTAGATCCATATACTTCACTAATGAGCTCAACGGACGAAAACTAAAAGAACCTAACACCATAAACTCAAACATGGTACTAGTGTCTAATCAAGGTACAGCATATTCAACCCCGGGATTTCTGAACATTCTGAGCATTCATGATCAATAACATGGGAAAAGGGCTACTATACCTTAGTCACATTGGCTAAGGAGAAATCGGCACCCCTAAGATCCGCGTCAGAAAGATCAGCCCCTGGATGAAACATCATAGTTATCATCAATTTACAAGTGAACTCCTCGAAAATAAACAATTTTTTAGTGTTGGAGAGTCACTCCGGATAACTTGAATGACTAAACAAGTCGGGTTAGGGAATCCAAACCTGTCTAGTCTGAAAGCTAAAACATGTTTGACTATTAATACTATGAATAACTTGAATGACAAAACAAGTCGTCTCAGGGAATCCAAACCAGTCTAATATGGAAAATTATAGAAAAACATGTGTGACCGTTAATCCCGCAAGACGGGTGATTACCTGTTAAATCAGCATCAAAGAAGCTAGCTCCGACCAATGTTGCACCTTTGAAATTGGCTTGCCTCAGTATAGACTGTAATGCTAAAACGACGCAATTCAGCTAATCTCTGAGCATAAATCACACTAAAAACGATCTAAAAAGAATTCACTTGCATTTTGCATTAACCAACCGTTTTAAAATCCTGCCTGATCAAACTCTTCCCACTGAAATCCTTCCCGGTAAGATCCTGCCCCCGAGTAACTTCAGAACCGTACGGACCTCCGCCCTTTCCACAAACAAATAAACTGCAAATCAAACACCGCCAGAAGAGCAGAAATAAGCATACTCGATCCATTAATTACCTTAAACGCAAGAGCGGGATCAGAAGCGAAGACAATGGAAGCGGAGAGAACGGCCAGAAAGCTCGCCCGGGACAATTCTTCGACACGCAGTGCTACGGGCAGGTCAGGATCTCTCCGGCGAGTTGGTACCGATGGCGGCGGAGAATGATTGGAGGTTGAAGAAGGGGGAGGGTGGAGTTTTGGGAATGGAGGGAATTTGGAGAACAAGCAGGCGTACAGAACCGCCATTGCTGGTTGGGGTGGATGGAGTGAGTGGACTCGAACACGTACTACTGACTACTGTGCTGAAAAGTGGATAGCTAACATTTCATCGTCACTATTTTCGCTAACTGCGTACAAGAATTGAATTTGATTACCATTCACTCAACGTAAAAAAAACAAAGGCTCTCGTGGGTTTAGAATTTGGTTTAAATAGGATTGATATTCATATATAAAATAGTTCAAGTTTGATGTACTTATCTCTATGTACTATATTTATTCATTTACGATGGACACATCAAATATGGTGAATTACACACTTTATGATATCAGACAGGTAACAATTTTTTGCTTCGTCCTGCTCTTCCGCCATTTCAAAAAAAATCTTGAATCTTCTGAAGCTTCAATGGCCGACAACCTATTAAGCTACCCTACCCTCATTCATATGTTGCCAATTAAACTAAATTCCGGCAACTCATGATGTGGAAGTCGTAAGTTCAAGTGCTCCTCGAATCAGAGGGTCTCTCTGGCTTTCTGGATGGCTCCAATCCAAAGCCCGTTATCTTAGTCAGAGGTGTATCCTTGGCTGGTTCCTCTTATCAGACCACCGACGACGACGTCGCAAAATCTCAGGCCGTGTTCAATTCTTATGTGGCGCAAGACAAAAAGGTTACAGGTGCTGTTTCGTTCGTCGCTCACGGAGGAGGCTATGTTGGAAACAATTGGTTGCAACTCAGTGAAGGGAGATGTGGGACTCCTTAGCAGCAGCTTTTGAAAATGTCTCTGCTTCTCGTGAGTTACAACTCAGGGACGACCTCCATACAATCCGGCGTGGCTCCTCGTTGGTGATGGATTTCCACCGTCGCTTCAAGGCCGTTATCGACGAACTCACTACCATTAACACTCTGGTCTCGCCCAGAGATCGAGTTATGCTATTTCTGCGAGGTCCCGGCACCAGGTTTGCTGAATTCACCAGCGTTCAGTTGGCTCAGTCGCCACTGCCGACATACTCCGACGTGGTCGCACGAGCCCGCAGCCATGAGATTTTCAACCAGAACTCCCTCGGCGCAAATTCAGGTTCAGACTCAGTTCTAGTAGCCTTTTCCATCTCCTCCGCAGCTTCTTCCGGCAATAAGGCTTTCTACTCGCCGGCGCGTGAAGCCCACGCTCTGCCCTCGGGCGCGTCGACCACCATGCGCGGCTGTGGTGCCACTTCCGGCCGGTCAGTTCGTTCCTCAGGTGCTGCTGATTCTAGTCGCAGGAAATGCTGGAATCCAAAGTGTCAAATCTGCCACAATTTTGGTCACACAGCTCCGCAGTGTTCTAGACTCTCGTTAGCAGCTCGTCACTCTGAGTCGGCTCATCTTTCCAAGGCTTTCCAGTCATCTGTCTCCCTTGAAGATTCAGCCTCCGACTGGTATTTGGATTCTGGAGCAACGAATCATATAGCTTCCACTTCCTCTGGCATTGACAGTGTTTTCTCCTATTCTGGTAACTGTTCTGTCACTATTGCTAATGGTCGTTCTATTCCTATTTCTCATATTGGACATCGTCAGTTTTCTAGTGATCTGTCTTTCTCTGATGTGTTGGTGGTCCCCGATATTACAAAAAATCTGCTTTCCATTAGTAAATTGACAAAGGATATGAATGCTGTGATTTCTTTTAATGAGGATTCGTTTGTGATTCAAAATCGGTCCACAAAGGAGGTCGTGGGCCAAGGTCGATGTGATCGTGGCCTTTGTGTGCTTGAGAAGAGTGGTGTTGTTGTTGTTGCTCATGTTAAAACTAATAAACATAGAGCTTCTTTTGATGTTTGGCATGCTAGACTAGGGCATACTTCAATTTCAGTTATTTCTATGTTAAATAAACTGAACCTTGTTGATGTGGTTTCTTTACTGACTAAACCCATACTTTGTTCGCCTTGTGAAATGGCGAAAGGAAAAAAGGTTTTCTTTTGTGGATAATCCTAGACGGGCACATGTTGTCCTCAATTTAGTGCACTGTGACTTATGGGGCCCTGCTCCAGTTTTATCTGATAGTGGATTCTCTTATTATGCTATTTTTGTTGACAATTTATCGCGATTTACCTGGTATTATCCATTGGCACGAAAATCGGATTTCTTTGAGTCATTCTTGCAGTTTCAGAACTTGGTTGAAAACCAATTTTCTTGTTCAATCAAGGTGTTTCAGAGTGACGGTGGTACAAAATTCACAAATGCACTCCTACGATATCATTTTTCAAATAAAGGGATCCTTCATCAGATTTTTTGTCCACCACACCAGAGCAGAATGGTAGAGCGGAACATAAACACCGCCATGTTGCAGAGATGGGTTTATCCATGCTTTTCTCCTCTGGCTTGCCGCTCCCGTACTGGGATGTTGCTTTTGCCACGACTACCTACACCATCAACAGGCTTCACACCCATGTTCTTCGTAATGCCTCACCATATTCTTTACTATATGGTCATCATCCAGACTACTCCAACTCTCACACATTCGGATGTCGGGTGTATCCCTTCATTCAGCCATTTGCTCCTCACAAACTAGCCCATCGCAGCACTCCATGCATATTCGTAGGCTATAGTGCTCGCCATAAGGGTTTTCGCTGTCTGGATCCTATTTCTAAGAAGGTCTATTTCACTTGGCATGCTCTTTTCGATGAGTCTTCTTTCCCATTAGCGAATAATACTGCTCGCACTGCCCCAAAATCTCTGGATGTCTCTACGTTTATTGATTTTGACTTGGATGAGTTGTCTGTATCCCCCGCTGCCCCTCTATCACCTACTCAGAATTCTTCTGGGTCGACGGCCATGTCCGCTAGTTCTCCGACACTCGTGTCTACATTGCAGTCCTCTCCGACTGATGCTTCACTGCCTTCTCTATTAATTGTGAGTCATCGTATGACCACTCGCTAGTCGCATATCAAAGCAGTACCCAGAATATGTGATGACGGGGTTTCTTATGACATTACTTACACTGACTGAACCTCGAGGGTATCGCTCTGCTCTTATGGATCCCCACTGGGTGGCCGTTGTGGATGAAGAAATAGGTGCTCTTCGGCAGCAGCACACTTGAGACCTTGTTCCCCGCCTTACTGGTGTCAACATCGTTGGCTCTAAATGGGTTTATTGTCTAAAGCATTGTGAGGATGGTACCATTGATCGATACAAAGATCGTCTTGTTGCGCAGGGATATTCTCAGTTGCCAGGCTTTAACTTCACCCACACTTTTAGTCCGGTCGTCAAGGCCTCCACAGTCAGAATTATCTTATCCTTGGCCACTACTTTCTCTTGGCTCTTTCATTAGTTAGACGCCAAGAATGCATTTCTTAACGGTCTTCTTGATGCACCAGTTTACATGGAGCAACCGGCCAGTTACACTGATCTGGTTCATCCTGATTATGTATGGTGTCTTCGCAAGGCTATCTATGGTCTCAAACAAGGTTTCAGCGATTCAGCTCCTACTTATTTCATCTGGGATACCGATGCAGTTATGCCGACACTTCCCTGTTTGTGTTCTCCTAGGGATCAAAGATTCTATACCTGCTAGTATATGTGGGCGACATCATTCTTATCGAAAATGATCTTATTCTCATTCATCGGTTCATCACCTGCACTGACCGTGAGTTCGCCATTAAGGATCTTGGTGCACTTCACTATTTTTTGGGATTAGAGGTCTCTCGATCTTCATCTGGACTTTTCTTAGGGCAGGCTAAGTATGCGATGGAGATACTTTAGCGCGCGGGTATGACAGATGTTGTTCCTGTTTCCATACCTTTTGTTCCTGGCTCTCAGCTTCACAACACCTTGGGGTCTGAGTTCTCGAACCCCGAGATTTATCGCTCACTAGTCGGTGCCTTGCAGTACTTAACCATCACTCGCCCTGATCTTTCCTATGCGGTCAACTCTGTTAGCCAGTTTCTCCAGTCGCCTCGAGAGGATCACTATCAGGATGTCACTAGCATCCTTCGGTATGTCCGTGGCACGCTTCATCTTGATCTGTCTTTTCAACCATCCCATAGTGGTCTTTCCCTTCTGGGCTACTCTGATGCTGATTGGGCCCGTTGTCTCGAGACTTGGCGCTCCACTTATGGCTATGCCATATTTCTTGGGGGCAATCTTGTCTCTTGGAGTTCTAAGAAGCAACCGACTGTGTCTCGATCCAATTGTGAGTCCGAGTATCGTGCTATGGCAATCAATGCGACTGAACTTACCTGGGTGTGTAATCTGCTTAAGGAGCTTCGGATTTCCCTTTCGTTTTTGCCTCTCCTACTTTGCGACAATAGCAGTGCCATTTTTCTTGCTCAAAATCCGATTGCACATAAATGGGCCAAGCACATAGACATCAACTACCACTTCGTTCGTGAGCTTGTTGCCTCTGGCAGGCTTCGTGTTAGTCATGTTCTATCCTCTCTGCAAGTTGCTGATATTTTCACTAAGGGTCTGTCACGTAATCTTTTTGATTTATTTCGTTCCAAGCTTTGTGTATCCTGTAGTTCTACGCTTCGCTTGAGGGGGTGATAGAGTAGATGATAGAATATCCTATTTGATTTGGTTTAATTAGAATTGATACTGTACATATATAGAACAGTCTAAGTTCTATGTACTTAGCTCTACGTACTCTATTTATTCATCTACGATAGACACGCCAAACATGGTGAATTACGCACTCTCAGGTTCATAGCAAAGCTAAGTACGGCTCCTCTTTGAGAGTAAACTGGTGAAAAGTAAAATATTTTTAGTGTTTGATAAAATTAACTCATAAGTATTTTTTTAATGATAAAAGCAGTTGAAGTGCTTGAAAATTTTAAAAATAAAAGTGTTTTTAAGTTGCAAAATGACAATTCTAGACGAGAAATCATGTTAGAAAATTTTAGAATAAAATCACTGTGATCTCAGTAAGCAGGCATGCGATTCAATCTTACAACCTGCCATTTCTAAGATTAAATCCTACATTCTACACATCCACCCAAAATCAACACTGCAATAATTGCATCATATAAAGCATTTATATAATTCTGATCATCCTGCGACATAGAGAGAAGCTCGAAGCTTTTGAATTTGAAGTTGCTCGGATAATGAGTGACGAATAGAAAGAAAACATCAAAAGCACAAAGCAGTGACAGTATCTCAACCACACATCTAACTTGTGGCTTAAATATGCCATACATTCTTCTTGTGGCATGGTTTCAGAAAAAATTCTGATAACAAATTACACTAATATGCAGAATAAAGCACCCTGTTCTATAATCGAAGCTGATGGGCTAAAGAAACATGTACTAAGAAGATCCAAAGCAGATGAAAGTGCCCGAGAAATTCAGAGTACACTTGTTAGGAAGCTAGAGCATATTGCCTGTGTATACCAATCAGCCGCATCTAAATAGTTTTTTCTCCCAAAAGCCTCTCCTCCCTTTGATTTTCCCAGCGGAACTATCTCTTTCAGCTTGGACTTGAACTGATGACCCAAACAAAAAAACAAGTTGTCAGAAATAGGATATCTTCAGAGAAGCACTACTGCACAATATTTCCTCCGGTTTTTTAACATTGGCTCCGTTTGACCGTCAATTTTTTCAAGGCATATTTGACCATCAATAACTCTAATTGCATACTATAACAAACGCCATGTGAGGTGTCTTTGGATTTTCCGTAACACGTAGTCTCTGAAAAGTAAAATTTTATAGTCCACTGTGGTATGAAATTAAAGTTATCGGTGGTGAAGCATGTCCTGAAAAATTTTCAGAAAAAATGGAGCCATTGTTAAAAAACCCGAGGGAGTATCAGGAAGAGGCTCTAGATCTTATGAATACGACTGTTCTCTGCACCTACAAGTCAGAACAACTAATATATACTACTAGAACACACTTCACAAAAACCTCCATGGCTAGTATCAACCTGCATAACAATGGAATAACTGATGCATTGCATTTGAGTCTTTATCCACCATGCATTGAGTGGATGACATTGTGTTTATCCAGTAGTGTATTTGGTCTACAAGAACATTGAGCTGAAGATGATTGTTATCAACCACTAGAGCTGCAATGATAAATAAAAAAATGAAAATAGAGGGATAAAACTTGGCGAACAGAGCTACAACAAAATTTCAATTAAAGCAATGGGATGAACGAATTCAAATCGAATTCCATCCAAAATAAACAATCTATCACGTTTAGGCAAACCCAAAAGGAAAAATTGACACGAAATTATTCTACGGACAAAGGATCTCAACGAAATTGACACATCCGGCAACGAATTGGCAAACGAAGGCAAGAAACAGAGGCAACGAGTTGATGGGGTGAAGGCCTTAATCGTGAAGGGTGGAGAAAAGAATGCGAAGGGTATTTTTTTGGAAATAAGGAAAAAAACAACGGGTGGAAATAAGGAAAAGAATAACGTGTGGTTTTTTTAAGAAGTTGGTCTACCCTAGCTTCGCTTTTTACCTTTAAATCACCTTATGCTTTTTTTTAAAAGCACTTAATTTGTAAGTTGCCAAACACAAAAAATGACTGGATTTTAAAGCAAAGCAGTAAAAAAGTCCTCCCAAACAGAGCCAAAATTACATGCAGGAAAATGACTAATATAACCTTCAATTTTTTTAAGGAAAAAGTGCTTTTATAACCCTACCAAGTTGACATAAGTGCCAATATAACCTTTCAGTATTTGAAAGTGCCAATATAACCCTATCTAGTTAGTGAAAGTGCCAATATAACCCTCTTCGGCAACTTTTAGCCAAAATTCATTAAAATTACATGTTTGCCCTTCTGAAAAAAATTAAAATACAAAAAATAGGAAGTGACGTTTTTACCCTTTTACATGTCCGGCGGCAGTCCGGCTAACTATGAAGGTAAAATTGTCCACATAATTTTAGAGTTAGCCCAAAGGGTATTTTGGTCAATTTACATTAAATCAACACCGGAAAACTGAGGTCAATGCCGGAAATGGGGTCTGAGGGTTATATGGGCACTTTCATTAACTAGATAGGGTTATATTGGCACTAAAAATTATCACAGGGTTATATTGGCACTTACTCAAGTCATTAGGGTTATATTGACACTAGGCCGTCAAACGGGTTGGGTCACCCGTTGGATAACCGTTACCCATATACTAATTTCACTTATTGGATAAGACTTATTGGATAATGACCCATTGGGTTAATGGATATAATTGGGTTGTAGTTATTGGGTTTAGTTGGGTTGGATAATTGGTTATCCGTTGGATAATTTTGGGTGGGTCGAGTTGGGTTGGATAACGGGTGACCCGTGGATAATTTCATATCATAAGATAACAAAATTTTCACAAATTTGATTACGAATAATTTAATTTTTCCCTAAAACATATAATCAACTTAGAAACGATCAAATTCTCGATTCATCATATTTGTCGATTTCGGTTCATGTTTTAATCAATTTTAATTTGAACCAATTAAAATATGATAAATGATCTTGACGAAAGAAGTAGAAGTAGTATTTAAGAAACTTTTACTAAATTTGAAAAATCTCGAAATATGAAGATTTTTAAAAATATTTTCTTTTATTGAACATAAGAAAATAATAAATGAAATTCCCACATTTGGCCACTCGAATAAATATTTCTTTTTTTTGTAGTTATGTACACGATTCAGCCTACATCAAAGAATGATTACGGTTAATCGTAATTTTTCACCCCAAGTAAAATATTACGTGGCTTATCCATTTAAAGTTTAAATTGTTGAAAACACCAATTATCTATTGAGTATATAATGAATTATCCATTGAGTATATACTGAATTATCCATTGAGTATATACTAGTTATCCATTGGTCTATACTAGTTATCCATTGGGTCTATACTAATTATCCATTGGGTCTATACTAATTATCCATTGGGTCTATACTAATTATCCATTGGGTCGAACTAAATGACCAATTGGGTATATGTCATTTATTTGGGTGAAACGTGAATTACCCATCAAGTCCGCACTCTTTCTCAGTTCTCACTTTCCAGACTGCGTTTTGTTTCATCAGTCTGCGTTTTGTTCATCAATCAGTCTGCGTTTTGTTCATCAATCGGTCTGCGTTTTGTTCATATTCGAGTTCATAATATTATATTATGTAATATAATATTATGTACATTATATTATATTATCTTTAATAAAAATAAAAAATATATACTATGTTGGCTTTGTAAACTCGGCGAAACTAACGAACAATATTACTTGGGATCGAACTCGAGCTCAAATACTGTACGAACTCGAATATTGTACGAACTCAAATACTGTACGAGATTGAACTCGAATACTGTACAAACTCGAATACTGTACGAGATTGAGCTCGAATACTGTACGAGATTGAGCTCGAATACTGTACAAACTTGAATACTGTACGAGATTGAACTCGAATACTGTACGAACTCGAATACTGTACGAGATTGAGATTGAATACTGTTGGACATATATTGATTATATCATGCGAAAAATTAAACAACAAAATTGAACGAGCAATTAACATATGCAAGAATAATAAACTTTTATTAATTATTCAAGCATACAATCGAAACGCTTAAATTACAAATAATCAAAGCATAAATCACGTTTCAAGTAATGATGGAGTCACGAGTAACACTCGCTGCCCTTGAAACGAATGAGTCCCGTCGTGGACATCGTTCCCTAGGATAAAACCATCGAAGGTAACAATTAACACGTAAGAGTTACTTCGGATTCACGCAAGGCCCGAAGGACTATCACCTCGACAGAGCACCAAATGGAAACTTCGAGAAAGACAGACAGAAGACTCAAGTTTAAAATATGAAGGGACTTGAGAAATGGTGTGTATTTTCTGACTGACTTAGAGGCTCTATTTATACTACTCTAAGAGACCCTATTCATGGAAACATGATTTTCTGTAACTAGAGAAGAATATTCTCCAATCACCAGCTCACCAATTCCGAGACATTCCATGAATACTCGAATCAAATCTGTTGGAAAAGGAAGAAATATTTGCACAAATATTCTTCATCGTATTAAACATGGTAAACCGCATATTTATTTAAGACAAGATATCTCACAAAATATGGAAGTATTATGTTCTTATCTCTTAAGAATTACACACAAGCAATTACATATATACTACGCGGTTGGATCTTCCAGAGACTTCCATGCGGTCCATACGCATTTTGGACAGTCCAGAGAAAAACTAATTTGGGCCAATTTCCGCCTAATTTTTTCTCTTTCAAGAGTGACATTTCAAACATTCATATCTCATTCACCCTTGATCCGTTTTGAGAGTTTAAATAGTCGATTTTATAGTACTCGCGGAGGAGAACTCAAAAATGACATCCACCGACCCAAAATCCATTTGGGTCCCACTCAAATGAAGCCCAAAAAGTTGACAAATTTCAACCTTTTAACCATAATTTTCCAACAATCCCCCACATGAATATATATTGATGTAGGAATCAGAACAATCACGTCAGACACGGAGTTTGACTTGGTGATAGATTCATTTCGACGGCATAGATGCTGCATAGGATAAGTAGGTGTCACCCTTTGAACTTTCCCTTGAGAGAGTACACTTAGCCCACTGGTTAGGAAGTAGACGCGATGTCCTTGAACTTCCCCTATCGCTTGTGTGAACGACAATGCACTTCCCACAGACATCTTTCCTAGCCCTTGCGCTTTCCTCGGTTGTGTCCATTAATCAGGCCATGGCACACGCCTAATTCTGTAAGGTTTCTAAGGAATTGCATCCCAACAATTCCCTTTCGAAGCGGCCACACTTCTCGCTTACATAGGTGATTCTTGGCGTAAAAGCAGTTCCGTAAACTATTGCGCTCTTTCGAGTACTACATACTCGATGCCTTGAATCATTAAAAGCAATTTAATGTTTAACCTCCATTCACATCACCGTTTCTTCATCATAGGAATAAGACAGGAGGTATGAAACCCCCACAGTGATCGCGATGGGTCTTTGCGGTTTAGTTGTCCCTTTGAACCTAGATCTTGGGATCTCCAGCCACATAGGTTGGGTGTCCACATACGTAACCCACAATTTATTTGACTTAGTCATATTCCTTTCGATGAGTTCTTAACTAACTCTCGATTCAATTTCTTCGTCAAGAAATCGATTGAATCCTTTCGTCAAAGAATAACAACTCTTATCATATTGACCTTACGTAGTCAACATCGATAATTCTCGTAGAGAGTAGTCGTCCAATGGTAAAGTATCTATGTCGAGACACACCATCATCGATATGGCTTTATGCTACAAGCTTTACGCTACACCAATACGCATAAAAGTGCTTTGGTCATCCTAGGGTATATCTTTCCCAATTTTTGTCCAACACGATGGACTTCGATTCCTCTATGAATCTAGCAAGAGAGAACCATTTCTCTACACAACTCAAGCCATATCCACGAGTCTCACACACAGCTAGTTTCCAGTGATCTTTTCTAGATTACTCGTGTATCATCTTACTATCTATTGTAAGAATTGTCTAATGTGCACTTTAATAAGTACATCAGACTATTAATGACTCTTGAGTTATCTTCTTAAGAGACACCTCACCTTTACAAAAGGTAGCTCACAATGTTTAGAGTCATTCCATTGAATACGACATATCTCCAAGAGACTCAATCATCGTATCAATTTTTCTATCAATGAGAAAATCATCAATTCAGAGACATAAATGACATGGTCATTTTCCATGTCCCTTAGCATATCCGCCTTCATCAAACTCATTGATTTAATATCACTGGCTAAACAACAATTAGTTTGGTCACATGATGGGTCATTTAGTAGCATTGAGCTTTTCATTTTGCTCTATTCAGATCTTAATATCTAAATCTCCAAATAATCATTTAGGTACATTAGATGTACTTCTAGCTTTCACAAAACCTTGATAGCAAGTACCATCACCCTTGGACTCATTCTCACGTCTAGAGAACACCCATCAAGTACACAAATATACTTACTAATTGTTCAAATCTACTACTCTAGTGATTTGCACTCATGGTAGATCAATCTCTCTATTGATCACCACTTTCCACAAAAATTATTTCATGGAATCTCGTTTCCTTCGTTGGTTTATCCCTGATCCTTAATGATTTCATCTATTGACTCTTAAGTCCATTTAAGATAAATCAGGATCTTTAACAGAAACTTCCACAAAATACACTTTCCATCAAGATATATTTCTATTTTCTGCATAATATTTCTTGTGAATTTCAAGAAATTGATAGCACTTCAACATTGTGCATATCTAGTAAAGATACTGTTTAAGTATTCCTTTTACTACATTCGCAATATGCCAACCCACACATTCGAAAGAACTTTTAGGATGGCTCTATGAGAAGTTTTATTTTCCTCCTTCTTGGGGTATCTTATTTAAAAGATCGCCAGCCAACTTAAAGGCTCATCCACAACGCTTGATCATTTCTAGCAATGATCTTGCAAATGTCTACATTGTGAATCACATTTCCCAAAGGATTCTATGTATTCACATCATGGTCACAGATAACCTCATATGTTTTCTGTGCATCACGTAAGTGGTTTCGTTAATATACAAACCCAACATACTAAAAGTCCGTGTGTTCAATAATAAATCAAACACTAGGTTCTTACCCATGAAAGTTCTTTTAGGGCTAGATCCTTTCAACAATCAAAACACCTTCATGAATTGATCTTTTATCATGAAAGTCTCTCTTATTCCTTCAACTCCCTCGGGATTAGAGATAACTAAACTTCCCGATCTCAATTAATTGTTCTTCCTCGCATGACCAATACCACCACCAATGTAGTATCAATCAATCGAGGATTCAATTAACTCTCACTAGGGCGCAGTGTGAGTTTACCAACTCCACACAATTTCATGCTCATTTTAAAGTCAAGTTTCAGTACAACTGCACTTTACTTTCAGACTACTCAAATCAAACTTGAGTGCCGTTATGCTCGAAACACATTCAAGTCCATTGCTCGACTCAAGTTTGAGTGCATTGCTTAACTCAATTACGGGTTTACCCTTTTTGGTTCGAGTTAAAGTCATCCCGACTTGATCAACTTGATTCAAATCTCTCGTGATGACGTTTCACCTCAAGTACCTATCAAAATTCATATGGTCGTTGAATTTTTAGGTTTTCGTCTACCCCCCACATTGAGCTGTTTTTAGGTTTTCGTCTACCCCCCACATTGGGCTGGTTTTATTAAACATCCCCACACGTGTTAAGTTTCTCAAAACCTCATGTCTTGGGGTTTCTAGACTAACTGTATTAGGATTCCTCATCTCAGAATTCTAAGGCTTTCCAACCAAAAATCTAGAGAATTGACCAATTGTCTTGGGATTCCATATCTCATGATTCTTAGATTTTTCAACCATAAATCAAGAGATTTAACAAAAGTCTTGGGATTCCCATTCTCAGGATTCTTAGTTTTCCCAACCAAATTCTTGAGATTTTCCCCTCAATTCTTTGAGTACAAATAATCAAAGGTTTTTAGCATAGTCATGATAACTCATGCTTTAGGGTTTATACCATGGTTCACAAGAACCAATACCCTAGACATAGTCGTAAACTAATGTCTTCATGTTCACATTTTTCAGGTCATACAAAATAACCAGAATATGTTGAACTTCGAGCCCATATGCTCTATCTGTGCAATCTAACAATTGTCACTCGTGAGCCATATGCTCGTAAACGATCAATCAAGATAGCCAATTATTGGGGCAAGCCTTGTCAAACCTTTCATTGCATCAAAATGACACTTTCCCAAACAATTAATCTAATCATAGCATATAAAAGCATAACCCAATTTTAGACACAACATAGATCTAAATTTTTTTTATATGCAGCCAAATCAAGTCCCTAAATGAACGAGAATACATCATGGATCAAATAACCCAATGTCACATACTTCATTTATGCACGAATATATTACAATCTTGGCGAGAGATGTCATGTTTAAGGGCAAATGAAGTTTACCAATTTTTCGCATGCGATTCTCAGACCAAGCATATAAAAGTCATGAATCACTAGCAGCACATTCTCACACAAAATGGTTTAAATTTTTAACCAACATGAGCAGCCCACATCACCAAATTATTATACCATGCAAAATAGGTATTTTAACATTTGATCAAGTATTTAAACAAATACTATAGCATTTCAAGGGCTTTGAAAATTAAACATGTCTCATAATTTCCAACCATATGCACTGCTTTCATGTAATTGAATAATAATGTCTGATCCCATATTTTAAACTCATGGCATTTTTTTCCCGTAAATTTAATTCAGTCTTTCATGCAAAGAATCAAATATGATTTCTTACCATATCAACATTTAATCTTATAAGCATGAATATCACAGAATTAGCATATTTCCATAATTGCGCCATGTAATTTAACATACATGCTCAACTCATTTTCCCACATAATTAAGGGATTAATATAACCAAATTCATTTACTATCAAATTCGATAGCCTTAGTGTACTGGACATATATGTACAAATATTATTCACATAACACTCTTTGTAACAAAGTCTTGTTCACATCCAGATTCACGCAAATGGTTATTAAATATAATCCAAGCAATATATGTATATATAGCATATGCCATGATTCACATTAATTAACGTGTATACGTACCATAGTTTGCAAAACCGTGGTTACACTCTTGATTCTTTCATGTTGCCAAGCAAATCCCGCTGTATCTCCATGCCAAGTTTTCCTTCCAATAGATACAATCGTGTATACTTGGATTCACCAATGTGTACATACAAAAAATCATTCATCGTTAAATATATGTACACATCTAATATCGTAGTATAATATTTTAAATAATTATACATAACAAATTGCTCAATGTGATTTTGTTGTAAATAACCAAAACCATTAGCATGCATATTTTTGCACACATACAATTTCCATAAAGTGGCATGCACGGTATAGCATCCAAATAGATGGAAAATAAATATGGCATGCAAGAGTTTCGGATTACAAATAAAATATCGCATACTATCATATGGTATCTATTTGAAGATTAATAACCAAACATGCAAATATTTATATCCGTATGCATATTATGCATGCATATTTAAACCAAACATGCATTGATATATATATATATATATGTTTATGCAAACATGTAATCTTCTAATCAATATAAATCAACAAATATCATTCGTTTCAAGACTGTTGAACATATATTGATTATATCATGCGAAAAATTAAACAACAAAATTGAACGAGCAATTAACATATGCAAGAATAATAAACTTTTATTAATTATTCAAGCATACAATCGAAACGCTTAAATTACAAATAATCAAAGCATAAATCACGTTTCAAGTAATGATGGAGTCACGAGTAACACTCGCTGCCCTTAAACGAATGAGTCCCGTCGTGGACATCGTTCCCTAGGATAAAACAATCGAAGGTAACAATTAACACGTAAGAGTTACTTCGGATTCACGCAAGGCCCGAAGGACTATCACCTCGACAGAGCACCAAATGGAAACTTCGAGAAAGACAGACAGAAGACTCAAGTTTAAAATATGAAGGGACTTGAGAAATGGTGTGTATTTTCTGACTGACTTAGAGGCTCTATTTATACTACTCTAAGAGACCCTATTCATGGAAACATGATTTTCTGATTTTATGTAATTAGAGAAGAATATTCTCCAATCACCAACTCACCAAATCCGAGACATTCCATGAATACTCGAATCAAATCTGCTGGAAAAGGAAGAAATATTTGCACAAATATTCTTCATCGTATTAAACATGGTAAACCACATATTTATTTAAGACAAGATATCTCACAAAATATGGAAGTATTTTGTTCTTATCTCTTAAGAATTACACACAAGCAATTCCATATATACTATGAGGTTGGGCCTTCCAGAGACTTCCATGCGGTCCATACGCATTTTGGACAGTCCAGAGAAAAACTAATTTGGGCCAATTTCCGCCTAATTTTTTCTCTTTCAAGAGTGACATTTCAAACATCCATATCTCATTCACCCTTGATCCGTTTTGAGAGTTTAAACAGTCGATTTTATAGTACTCGCAGAGGAGAACTAAAAAATGACATCCACCAACCCAAAATCCATTTGAGTCCCACTCAAACGAAGCTTAAAAGTTGACAAATTTCAACCTTTTAACCATCATTTTTCAACAAATACCGTATGAACGTGAATACTGTACGAGATTGAGCTCAAATACTGTATGAACTCGAATACTGTACGAGATTGAGCTCGAATACTGTACGAGATTGAGCTCGAATACTGTACGAACTCGAATACTCTATGAACTCGAATACTGTACGAGATTTAGCTCGAATACTGTACGAGATTGAACTCGAATAATGTATGAACTCGAATACCGTACGAGATTGAACTCGAATATTGTACGAACTCGAATACTGTACGAGATTGAGTGCGAATTTTGTACGAACCCGAATACTGTACGAGATTGAGTGCAAATATTGTACGAACTCGAATACTGTACGAGATTGAGTTCGAATACTGTACGAACTCGAATATTGTACGAGATTGAGCTTAAATAATTTGTGAATTATAATTTGTATAATTTGTGAATTATAGTGAATATTTATGTTAAATATTACACATGCATTTAATTGGGTAATTTTGGATATTTATTGGGTATTTGTTACGTTCTTATTGAATTAACATAATCCGGGACCCATGGAGATCAAAATTTTCCATTAACACAATTATTTTCATCCCGCTCAATCCCAAAAACTAATGAGCATTTAATACCTGATCCCATTGGATAATGACAACTTGTAAGCCAAATTGAAAGATAATGTTTAATGATAACTTATTGGGTTAATTATATAATGATTTATTGGATAATGACTTATTGGATAATATATTTTAACCCATTGGGTCATATGAATATCTCATTGGTTATCCAATGGGTTATCCATTTAATGACCCAACTCATTTATGACCTAACCCATTATGACCCATTTAATAAACGGGTTAATTGGATAATGACCCATTGGATAATGATCTATTGGGTTTGGATAACGGGTTTATCCAATTAACCCATTTGACGGGCTTAATTGACACTTACTCAAGTCATTAGGGTTATATTGGCACTTATCCCTTTTTTTATAAGTGCATATGTGAAGTTCAATTGTTTTAGTGCACATGTAACCTTGATTATAACTTTAATATTGATAAATTTCAAGATATCTTGGGTTTCCAATTAATCAGCACTAAGTGGAGGTGACTCAAGATCTTATATGTAAGTCATTTAGTTCTTAAGAAACTGATGTAAGATATATCTTTCAGCACACCCCCTCACGTGTCAATGTGGAAACACTCCACGATCCATATCGGGCCAAATTAAAGGGGATTCATACATCTGCCCAATAACCCAACATGGGCTCTGATACCATGTTATATTGCAAGGTATCATGAATTTCCATCTTAAAACCAATTGGTACTAAGTGGAGGTGACGCAAGACCTTATATGTAAGTCATTCAATTCTTAAAAAACAGACGTGAGATATATCTTTCAACAAATATTTATCAAAATCGGTGAAAGATAAAAAGACAAAAATCTCCTAGACTTAAAAAGTTCAAAACTAAAAGGAAAAAAGGAGTCGATTAACAGTGGCGGAACCATGATTTTTTTCCAGGTGAGGCTGGATAATACGGACGGTGGCAGAGCGGCATCCAGCGATGGCGGGACAACGACAGCGGCAGCAGCGATGGGCGGCGCGGAGTTGAGGAACGCTGGTAGTGGCAGTGGCAGCCTGCTCCTCCACGTTCAAAACTTCAAATAAAAACCAATTTTGGGTTTGTCATTTGTTCCAATATTTGGCCATTGGATTTTGTATTTTGGCCATCCTTTTTTGGATTTTATCCCAATACAAATACCCAAATCCGAATTCTTTTTTTTCTTCTTCACTAATAAAAATGATGTCGTTTGACTTAAGCCAAAACAACGTCGTTTTGATGTTTTATGGGAAAAAATGCCTGCTTTGGCCTTCTTCCCCTATCGTTTTAGCCAGCAAACCGTGTATTACGCCGAAAAACTCCAATGCACTGCCGGGAAGCTCTTTAGCCGCTTATCACTACTACTTCCATGTCGTCAAATCTCAGATAGGGCTCCACGCGCCATGGTAGTTCCGCCCCTGTCGATTAACAAATTATGCATTTTCTGCTATGGATTAACCAAGAAACCCTCATCATGCACAGTGAAATTGGTGGTGCACATGCAGAGGATTGGAGATCGAGAACCTCACTATAAAATGCAATAAGTTGACGAATAAGCTTGTGTGTTGGAAGCTTCCCTGCGCTAACGGGCTACGTTCAGATTATAATAGCTTGATAAATGGATCGATGGTGGTTTGACAGTGGGAGAGGTTGGTAGAAGAGGTGACCACCCAGGTTTGCGTTGTGACCACCGCAAATCGTTCCCAACAATCGTACTGATTTTGTTGTCCCGATTTGCATTAATTTCTGTAGAAAATAAGGGTAATGATTGTATGTCTTTATTCATGAACCAAAGATACATTATATAGTGTTACAAGATACCTATATAAGCTAGGAAAAGGTAAAGATACCTATACAATCTAAGAAAAGGTAATAGAATATAATTACGATTACAAGTAATATTCTAATTCCTTAACACTCCTCCTCAAGTTGGAGCATGGGGATCTAAAATACCCAACTTGCCAAGTAAGGAATGAAACTGGGTACGTCCGAGAGCCTTAGTGAACAAGCCCGCATGTTGGTCCGACTTGCGGATATGCTGAGTAACAATAGTGTCAAATTGAACAAGATCCCGGACAAAATGACAATCAACTTCATTGTGTTATGTGCGTTCAGGGAAAACTGGATTGGCCGCAATATGAAGATTAGATTGACTGTCACAAAACAACCGGATAGGAGAAGAGTGCAAAACCCCTAAGTCCTTCAGTAAAGACTTAAGCCATAACAACTCACAACATGTAACAGCATAGCATGATACTCAGCTTCAGCAGAAGACCAAGAAACAGTAGGTTGCTTCTTAGTCTTCCAAGAAACTGGAGAATCGCCAATCATTACAAAATAACCAGAAAGCGAACGCCGAGTAATCGGGCAAGCAGCCCAATACGAATCACAGTAAGTAGTCAATTGTAACGTACTACGAGAAAAGAGAAATAAACCTTGACCAGGATAACTCTTCAGGTAGTACAACACACGAACAACATCTTGCCAGTGAGGAGCACGGGGAGCCTCCATGAATTGTGCAAGAGTATAAACTGAATAACTAAGTTCGGGACGAGTGATAGTCAGATATATCAGGCACCCAACCAGATGTCTATACTGCTCCGGGTTATGGTAGGCTGGACCTTCAACACATGGCAAATCATGTTGTTGCTCAATCGAAAAATTAGTCGGTTTAGAGGCATATAAATCGGTGTCTGATAAAATGTCCAAAGCATATTTTATTTGCGAAAGAAACATCCCCTCCGGTCTTCTAGCAATTTCTATGCCCAAAATACTTAAGCAGACCCAGGTCTTTCATATGGAAACAAGAACTTAAGTATTTCTTGAACTCAGAAATGAGCGCACAAGAACTACCAACAATGAACAAATCATCCACATAAACCAGAACATGTAAAGAAACTGATCCCCGTGAAAAAACAAACAAAGAGTAATTGGCCTTACTCTAAACAAATCCAAATGCTCGTAAAGCCAAATCCAACTGAGCAAACCAATTTCTGGGAGCCTGACGAAGACCATAAAGAGATTTTTTAAGATGACATACCTGGCCATGAGACACAACATAGCCGGGTGGGGGTCGCATAAAAACCTCTTCATGCAAATTACCATGCAGGAAGGCATTATGGACATCCATCTGATGTAGTTCCCAACCACGAATGGCCGTAACGATAAGCATAAGCGAATAGAACTCATCTTCGCAACCGGAGCAAAGGTCTCAGTATAATCAATTCCTTCAACCTGACAATTCCCAAGAACCACGAGACGCGCCTTATGACGTTCAATAGTACCATCTGACCTAAACTTCGTTCGGTAGACCCGTTTGCATTCTTAAACACAGGAAGAGGAGCCAATGTCCATGTCTGATTGCGTAATAGCGCAGTAAGTTCTTCAGTCATAGCATCTCGCCAATGAAAATGCTTGGAAGCCTCAGAATAAGTAATGTGATATGCACTAGATGTTACTGCACCTATAAATCTAGAATGCATACTAGAAAAATCATCACAATTTACATAATCAATAGGTGGATTGAGAACACCCGAGGAAAGTGATCATGCATGAGTGAACAGAGACGTAAGTTGGGGTCTTCAGCAGTCAGAGCACAGGCATGATCGTCACAATCGTAATCTGCCAAGTAAGGAGGCAGTCGACGAGCACGAATACTCTGTTTGACAGGTGGAAACTCAGCGGTGAAACCATCCAGAGCCGGAGATACGGTAAAGGGAGACGCCGGTGATGAATGCTCGGCAGCGGCCGACGGCGGCGGGTGCTGACTAATCGGCGGTGCCCGACGGTAACTGACCGGCGGCAACTGACTGGTGACAATTGACGATGGCGGGCCGGTGTCGGCCAGTGGTGACTGGCCGGTGGTGAACGGTAGAATAAAAATTCCACGCGACTCCAGCAGTGAGCGGAGAAGACCATCGGTGATGTGGTGGCGCTGTCGGGTTAGTCTGAAGGGTCCGAAGACGGAGTAGCAGAATACGGGAACTGGTCTTCAATAAAATTGGCATCCCGATTGGTAAAAATCACACGGGATTCTAAGTCAAAATGGCGATAGCCTTTCTTTTCGGCAGGATAATCGAGAACTAGACATCACCGACTTCTTGGGGCAAACTTGTCACAATATCTGGGAACATGAGCAGCAAAACACAAGCATCCAAAAACTCTTAATGATGAGTAATTTTGAGCTTGCTCATAGAGCAACTCAAAGGGAGTACGACCATTGAGATGCTGTGTCAGTGTTCGGTTAATCAAGTAAGCAGCAGTAAGAACACATTCACCCCAAAATTCAATAGGAAGACTAGCTTGGAATCATAAAGCAAGCGCCACATTGAGTAAATGACGGTGATTTCTTTCAACACGACCATTATGTTGTGGTGTGTCAACCATAGATGTCTCAAAGATGATCCCAACTGCAGCAAAATGAGATTGCAAAGGCAAAAATCCAGTCCCATTATCAGTCCGAACACGTTGTATGGTTCGGCCCTACTGGTTCTTCACTAAGGCACTAAATTCTAAAATTCTAGAGGCTACTTCAGACTAAGCCACTAATAAATAAACCCAAACAGTTCAGGAATAATTATCGACTATAATCAAAAAATAAAATGCACCACTAGAGGATGGTGTTCAATAAGGTCCCTAAACATCACAATGAATTAATTGAAATAATGCAGTAGCATTTGTAGAACTCAAAGGAAAACTATGTCTAATCTGTTTTGATCTATAACATACGGAGTAAGGAACATAATTCTTATTAGTGCCAAAATCAATAGAAGAAATAGAAGACAACATCGTGGATGAAAGATGTCAAAATGCTGATGCCACAGTCAGAAGCAGACACGAAAGCAAATGTTGGAAGAGACTGTAAGATAGGGGAATGGACACAAATATCTAGCAGACGAAGCCAAACCCCCCCTTTTGTTCACCCACGTCAATCACTTTCCTCATACTAATTGTTTGTAAAATGCAATAATTTTTAGTAAACAAAGCTAGACAGTTCAAGGCAGATAACAGTCTAGAACATGATAACAAGTTTCACAACAAGGTAGGTATATATGATACACGAGAAGGGGTAACACCACCAAAGCAAAGGGAACCATATTGAGTGGTGGATGACACCGAGCCATCAGGCAGAACAACATTCACAATATCAATAGCAGTAGTAAGATCAGTAACATAACCTTTGTCAGCAGTCGTGTGATATGAGTCTCCTGAATCAAGTATCCAAGGTAGAGTAGGCTTACCGGACTCATTGTCAGTAAGCGAATTAAAATGATTAAATAAATGCATGGTCATGCTCCATTGGCCATCAGACAGAGCATGGCCAAAGTCGGATCAGGCAGGGAAGCGGCCAGAGGAAGCCACCGCAACTAGACCAGGCTGCGCCAGACCATTCAATGTAATTTTCTTGACCTTTCAGCAATTTTGGTATAAGTTGTAAACCTGGACCATCGCCAGAGCCAATAAAGTAGGATCAGTCGACATACAACCAATAGGTAAAGCAGTTTGAGGGCCAGATTGCAATTGCAACTACTTCAGTAAAGTTGCAATCACATCGTAACCATTCGTATCCTGAAGCTTTGCAACCTCAGGTGCAACATTAAGATAAGCATGTTCTTCGGAGTAAGACATAGTGTAAAATTAGGTACAGATCAGTAGCAGGTACAATAACCGGCGATGGATCAGATCGACAGGACACACCGGCACGTTGAACTAGCGACGGCGCGTGAAGGTTGGAGAGCTCTGGCTGTGCTGTGGAACCGGTCGATGGCGTGGAGCAGCTGCAGTGGTGGCGCATGGCAGAGTAGTGGCGGCACGTGTAGTGATCTAGCGGTGGCTGGATCTCGGGAATTTAAGGCAGTGGAAATTTTCTATTTAAGGTTTCAGGATTTTAGGCTCTGATACCATGTAGAAAATAAGAGTAATCATTGTATGTCTTTATTCATGAACCTAGGATACATTATATAGTGGTACAAGATACCTATACAAGCTAGGAAAAAGGTAATAGAATATAACTACAATTACAAGTAACATTCTAATTCCTTAACAATTTCGCAATGTTTCAAACTATGTCCAAATTCAGGTGGTTCAATTTTGTAATGCTGAGTCCAATATTAGTATGGGTTGCTTGGTCACTACTCTGTTCCGCGACACACTCAAATTCCTACAAGAAATAACATACTCCATCCGTCCTTGAATATATTGCAAGAAAGAGAAAAGTTGAGGCAAAATTAAATAGTGTCAAAATGACACCTTTTCAGGGAAAAAAAGCTGAAATAGTACATGTTAAAATAAGATTTTCCCCCAAATTTGACTCGGAAACAGTGCTAAGCCAAGTATCAGCACTGATTATTCCCTCCAAAATTTAATGTTTGGCTCTAAAATTTTTAGTTTTGGAGCCAATTTTACACTTTTTCGAGCAGTGTTCATTAGCTAGAAAATTCAAACATTCTGTCTATAAAAAGGGCATTTGTTACAGCTCCCATTCACAACTCACTGAACCAAAAGAAAACCCTCAGAAATATTTTTTGGCCAGTTCTGGATCAGAAAACCAAAACCCACACTTTTTTTTATCTTCATCATCTAGCAACAGTAGAGCTGTGATGGTGGGGAGAAACCTCACTGATGAACAAAGGCAGGAGATGGCACATTTTCTCCTTCAACATATAAAAAATTGGCAGCTTCAGAACAACAGTAGAGTGGAGGCAGCAGAAAAATGGTCATGCTCAGTAATGACCATCAACACAATCTGGGCGCGAGTTAGGCAGCAACTTCAAAATGGTGAGGCGGTGTGCGCCCGTTCAAGAAGACACGAGCGCTGTGGAAGAAGCAGGAAGCTAATCGACCTGGAGACTCTAATGGCATTGCCACTCAAGTTCAGGCGTACCTGCCGAAACACAACCATCAAGTTGCATGTTGGTAAAAGTAGCATACACGGAGCAATAGCAAGCAAGGAGATAAGAAGCCACACAAATGCAGTTCATCCATGCCTAACAACAGCCCAGAAAGAATCAAGGCTGGAATGGTGTTTAAGCAAACTGGAGTGCAACATGCAGTTCAAGACCATGCACAACATCATACACATCGATGAAAAGTGGTTCTACATCACATAGGCTACAACGAGGTATATTCTTGGTCCCAATGAACCAGAACCATATAGAATCACCCAAAGCAAGCATTACATACCAAAACTCATATTTCTATGTGTTGTGTGTAGACCTATATTTGACATAGAAGGTAATGTAATGTTTGATGGAAAAATAGGTGTGTTTCCTTATGTTGATTATGTAGCAGCGAAGTGCACAACTGTAAATAGACCCAGGGGAACCATGATGCCATAACCCATAACATCTATCACCCGAGATGTAATTAGACACAAGCTTATCAATGAACTCATACCGGCTATCAAGGAAAAATGGCCAGTATGGGCAAGCAAAAACATTCTCGTACAACAAGATAATGCCCCTACCCACATATTTACAAATGACCCTGAATTTTTAGCTGCAACAACCTCAGATGGATTTAACATTCAGTTAGTTTGCCAACCTGCCAAATCACCCGATTTAAACATTCTGTACTTGGGTTTTTTTGCCTCAATTCAAAGTTTACAACAGCAAAACCCGAGCCAAAACCTAGATGAACTACTACAAGTTGTGTATGATGCTTTTAAGAGGGAGGATCCTAGGGTCATAGACAAGATATTCCGAATCTTGCAAAGTGTTATGGTAGAAATCATGAAATATGTGGGTGGTAATGAGTTCAAACTGCCACATATGGGAAAGGAAAGGCTAAGAAGGCTTGGTTTGCTACCCCACATTCTGATTGTGGATTCTGAGTTAGTAAGGGCTTGTTTGGAACACATGGTGTCCATTGGCATAACTGGGAACATACAGGATCTGCTGATCATGATGGAGTTAGTGTAGGCTTGTAACTGATGTACTTTTGTAGGGTTGTGCTTCTAGATTCAGGTCTAGGGTAAACATACAAGTTATTTTGATAAGGTATGTTTATAGGGCAACCTTGTAAAAGCTGGAAGGGGTATAATCCCTTTTGTTTGAAGCTTTTTAAAATGAGCTTGTGTTTAAAAATATGTTTCTAAGTATGAGGCAAAATAGGTTAGTCTAGAATTATAAACCATTAAAACCGGGATGAATGGCAAGTAGCACATATAACAACAAAGTGACAGACACTATAAAGCTGCCATCCTAATGTTTGTAAAAACATGGTTGCTGCCAAAGTGTTCATGCAAGGTATTATCATAGGTGGATAACAACTACAATAGAGTCAACTTAGCAAACAATTTCAGAGCTGGGTTTAATCACATCATGCCCACCAAGATCAGATCAATTTAGAAAATAATAAGCATGCCTGCATGTTTATTCATTCATCACGGCTACATCATAAACTATGAGTCCAACCAGAACATACCCAACGAGCACACATATTAGCTATGACATCAATAAACAAATGTTATACGAATTAAGTTTCTTTATTTATTTTTATTTATTAGGATTTTTAGAAGATAACACTATATTCTTTTTCCCATTGGGTTTTTTAATGAGGTAGTGTAATCATTTATTTTATTTGAGAATAAGACCCATTAATTCAGCCATGTTGGCCTTGGAAGAATTAATGTTTCGGTCATTCATTTATTTTAGGTGTTAGAATATTCATTTCTGATTTGATTAGAATTAGATTTGGTAATATTAGATAAGACAATATTCATTCAAGATTTATCTTGAAGTATATAGTTATTTATTTTAGATAGTCTAGTTAAATATGATTTTAGCTTCTTAAAGCTGCCATAATCCTTTTCAGTTTCTTATTTGTATTTTTGAATACTATACCTATGTACTATAAATAGGGATGGTTTTCAACATTAATTTTTACCTAACCATTTTTATAAATCAAAATACAACCTCTTGAGTTCATACTCTTTGCTTGCGAGCTATTCCATTGTTGTTTAACCCCGAGGGCTAGTTAAGTATCAATGAACCTTGTAATCTGATCCTGAGGGCTAGTTAGAGAGCGAGTCAAAATTGAGTGTACCCTAAGGGCTAGACCTTGAATTTTGTGCAGCATTGAAGAGTTTGCGAGTTTCCTTGTTTTGTCAAAGATCTTAATTCCGCAAATCGTGAATCTTCGCAAGGACATTCATACCATTTTCATTGAGTATTCTTATCGTGCAGGAGGACAGAATTTATATGTTCATTTCATAGGTCGTCAAGGAAGGGAAGAATCAGAGGGAGGAAGAAGAAATGAGGGAGTGAAGAAGAAGAAAAAATGGGTAAAGTGGTCACCAAAATAGCAATTTTGAGCTCAGAGGTATTTTAGTTTTATACATGATCAGCGCCAAATTTTTCACAGTCAATACCAACAATATCGGGAGAGTTATTTTAATACTTTCAACGAATAATCAGAATTATTTTGATACATTCAAATTATATAGCGTATTTTAACATTTTCATGTAAACCATAGAGCTTTTGTATTTTGCCATATGATACCAAACAAAGATGAATAACATAAGAATATAAGAAGAAAAGAAAATTTGAGGAAGTCTAAATTGTTTTTGGTCGCCAACATATGTCGCAATACCATTTTTTGGTCCCCAATGTCAATATTCAACAACCAACAAATACAAAATGATTTATTTGGTCCCCAAATGTGATTTTTCATAATTTCACTAATTTAAAAAACCTCAAAAAAAAAACTTAAAGTTTGTTTTTTAATTAGTAAAATTACAAAAATACCCCTAAAAACCACCTTTGAGAACCAAACAAATCATTTTGTATCTGTTGGTTGCTAAATATTGGCCATGATGACCAAAAAATGGTATGACGACACATATTGGGAACCAAAAAATAATTTAGTCTTTGAGGAAATAGATATTGTACTCGATTAATAATCCTGGCATACCTTGGCCAGAGGCGGATTTACAGTGGGGGCACGTGCCCCCACAAACCGCATTGCTCGCATTTGCAGAGATGTATTGCATTTACTGCTTAAATATGTATACTCCATCTAAAAGTGCGTCTAATGAAAGAGTTAAAAATCATCATAAGATTCAAAGGGAATGTCAATTAGATTAAAAAAAATTTTGATAGAATGATTGTATTAAAGAAAGTTATCAAACTTATCAAAATATAAAAATTCATCGAAAAACATTAAAATTATATATAAAATTATATTTGAAAATGTTGAACTCAAAATTTTATTAACATTATTGTGATCTGCATTTTCATTTTAAATGTACCACCAACGTACCCCATGTAAAATATTTTCTAGATCCGAACTTAGCATTGGGTCATTTTGTCGCCACCCATGGTCACATGATAGTACATGCCTGTGTGACTCATGCTCCCCACTAAAGCGCCACCTTATCTGAGTCTACTCTTTACCCTTTTCCCTTTTCTTTCCATCTGTATTTTCTATAATATGCTGCACTCCTTCTGTCCCAATTCAAATTTTATGAAATTTCGATCACGGTTATTAAGAAGCACATTCGATCATTAATATCTTTAACTATATATGATAATGGTAAATAAAAATTATTTTGGAAAAATTATTTTTTACGATGAATCCAACCATATAACAAATGATAATATTATTATTTATATCTGTATTCAAATATGTGGCCAAATTTAAATACTGAATAATGGCATAAAGTAAAGTATGAAGTTTGAATATGAAGTTTGAGATGAGACAAAGGGAGTAGTTTTCATGATAGACAGTCAAACTATTTGAAACGGTAAAATAAATTATCTCCGGTTCATCTATAAAATTTGGATAAGACATATACGAAAATGACTAGTATATTTTTCATTAATGTAAAAGTGTCAACAACACCGAGTTATTGAAAGTGTTAAAATAATCCCAAACTCATGAAAGTTTTAAAATGATATGTAGTTTTGACATCAATTTTGATAATAATTGGACATAGTGGTAATACTAAACAATAATTAAGGTTGTTCCAGAAGACGAATACTTAAAATTGTTTCAGTACAATCGAAGAGTTCATGTTTTAATGTAATTAAAAGAGATATTTGGTGTTTGTTTTTGTTTATTGCAACGAGATTTTTATAATTTTAAAAACCTTTGAAATGAATAGTTATGTATACATAATACTTATAATTTAATCCTAAATATTATTAAATTAATTTATCTATAATTACTCTTTGTCCCAGCCTATTTTGCACAGAATCTTTTTTTGGTCAAATATGTCAAATTTTGACCACATATTTGAATAGGTATATGAACAATAATTTGATCTTATAAGATATGGTTAGATTCGTCGTAACATGTAGTTTCTAAATATTAAATTTTTGTATGTCATTATTATATATTATATATTTACAGTAAAATATTTTTATTGAAAATGATGAAATTTTTTTGTGTTGAATATACAGGGGAGGGAGTAGAGATTTTCTCATGTACTATCTATGATGATATATATTCCCTCTATTTCACTAATAGTAGCATCGTAGATTTGGGTGTTTGAATTTGGGTGAAGAAAATGAGTGGATGAAATTGAATGTAAAAAGTAGAATGAGTGGATGAAATTGAAGAAATTTTATCAAAAATAAAATGTGTGTCAATATAAAAGAAACAATTAAATAAAAGTGTCAATATTAAAGAAATAGAGGGAGTCCATAGAAATGGAGTGAAATTATTGAAAGGATAAGACACGAAGGCAAATCAAGTTGACGAGCGGCGGATTGTGTCCGTTTGTGTGCGGTGTGCCCACTGCCCATCTTTATCAATTTCAGAAGAAACAGCTACGTAGCTTCTTAAATTTGAACAACGCCTTCAATCCTCACCAAATCGCCCCTCCAATCAAACCCTTCCACGTGTACTCAGCATTAGATTTACTTTGCTCAAATATGGAAAAATACTAGGTAACGCACAATAGTGTCAAAGAAAGGGCTTTTGAATTCTGATTCATAAAAGAAAGTACTTGCTACTTGTCCAAGCCTATTATGCACAATTTGACTCTTGTCAGTTGACTTAAAGAAAGTTTGATTATTGATATTTATAATTATGTGTAAATACAGGTTATAAAAGTTGATATTATAAAAATTAATGCTATTACGAATCTAACAAGATCAAAAATAACAATATCCTAACTTATTAATTAATTTTAATTAAATAAATAGTTAAAATTCAGAAATGGGTGGAACAAAAAGAGTATTAAATAAATTGATTGAGCAGTTTCGAGTAATTAAATATGGAGATTGGGTTTGGAGGGGCATGGTCACATGCGTGGAGCAGATTGCAGGTGATTGGAACTTGGAACCTTCAAATTGGCGGGTCCAAAATAGACAGCCAAAATGGAATACCACCCCACTTCAATGCAAATTTTCTCTCCTGTTACAGGCTCATTTACTTTTGTCACTAACTCTAAAAAATCTACATATATATAATTAATATTGAACAATATATTTAAAAAGTAAAAGTTAAATTAAGTGAAAAAAATAAGTTAAAATTTATTTAAATGGAAGGAGTCAATAGTGTACAAATTATTCAAAACTTCTTTATTAGAGACCCGGAAGAAGTACCCCAGCAAAGTCAAGTTGGGTAGGCACATCAATTTATCATGTCAACAATAATGCTCTATCCAATGCACTAGTCAAAACTAAAATTGGCCCATCTGTTCCTTTGAATTGCAGTATGACGGCTATGTATTTTACTTAAACACGTTATATATTTATATTAGTGTAAATATAATATGTATTTTTAATTTATTTAAATGAACAAAGAAATTGATTGATTAATAATAATTAATTATAATTAATTTGTAATTGAAATCCAATTAACTGAACTTCAGTGGTGGTCGTTGGACCGAAGCTCCGCCGTTCATCAGCGGTGGTGGTCTTCGGACCTTCCCCAGAGCTTTTGTTCTCCTACGGGTTCTTCTTCTCCATATCTTGTTTCCAAAATTGCCGGCCGTTCGCCGGAGCAGTATTGTTTTAGTGGTTCCGGCACCGGCGGTGGTGGTGGTGGCGGTAGGTGGCAGTATTGTTTTTGATTTTTGGTTTTATTTTAAAAAATTGAAATTAGTAGTATATATGTATATACATATTAGGGCGCAACCTAGTAAAATATAGGGTATGATATAGCAACACCCCATTAATATTGAGACTTTCTACTCTCTCCTTTAATGAATTTGTAACATGCTAGATTTAAATGATTGGGTTTATATCGAATAAAATGAGTGGATAAAATTAAAAAGTAAATATAAATTTAAAACATTGAAAGAAAGTGCATCAAACTCATAAAAGCAATCCAAATAACATCTCTCATTAAACTATACTCTATAAGGATTTGATAAGTTAAAAATAAGCTTCATTTCTATCATTTTAATATTAAACTATAATTATTTATAAGAAAAGATTATAAGCTCTTCTTTTTACTTATCTAACATTTAAATAGAATCATTTTATAATTAATATAATTAATAAGATAATTTAATATTTATTTTCAGCTGTAACAACGGGATCCTCGTAATAATTTTTTGTTAAGAATATGTAACTGCATATGAGATGGAAGATGTATTCAGACTTATACGCATTCGATATGTTTGTCATGATTATAACTTGTTTTAGTAACAAACAAAACAACTACTAATACATTTCATAAATTGGTAAAAAATATTTATTTTTAAAAGTACTTTTAAAAGTAAAAATGTATCGTCTCCAACTTTTTAAAATAAAGATTTTTTTTATAAATAGTTCTGCCAAACACCATCATAACACTCGTGTATTTCTCAATCCTACAAACATTAATGACTTTTTATTGTTTCTTTCATATTTATATTGACATGTTATATCTTAGCAAAGTGTTAGAAAATACCGTATGTTCATAAATTTATGAAAAGACGGTGTTTAATTAGAATAATAAAAGATAAAAAGTTTTAGTTGTAATATTAAAAATTATTTAAACATTTGTCTTTCCTTGACTTATGGAAAAATCGTCTTTCAAGAAACGGAATCTAATATTTTACATAAAAAATATATTTTATTTAAAATTTAAGTTTTAATGTTTAAAATAACAAGCCTTATCTTGAAAGACGTTTTTTCCATAATACATGAAAAAACCAAGATTTAAAGTGTAAATTAAAGAAATGAAGATACAAATTTTGGGTTGCATGAATTCGGTTATATACATTATAACTGCTACATGTTGCATAATAAATTTTTAATGTTGCAACAAAGACCTTTTACCTTTCATTATTAAAATTAAATTCTATCTTTCCATAAGTCTATGGAAATGCGATTTTTCCCAAGATTTTGTCTAAATATTACTTTATCTATCCCAGAATAATTGGCCCATTTTTATTTTCGCTTGTCCCACATAAAATGAAACATTATAAATTTTACTCCCTCCGTTTTTTTAACATTGACACATCACTTTTGGGGTTAGAATTTAGGAGATGCTAAATGAGTGGATGAAATTGAATTGAAAGAAGAGAAAGTAAAATGAGTGGATGTAATAACCTTAAACTTGCCATAAATAGAATGTGTCAATTAAAAAAAACACCCATTTTTAGTAAGTGTGCCAATGTTAAAAAAACGGAGGGAGTACTCAAAATGGTAAATAATACTCGTATGTTGTGAAATTCCTTCAATATCCTCTTTAAATATAACAATTTTTTGATCGAGTCCACAATTTTTTAAAAATATCCTTATTTTTTCATAATTATTCTCTGTCAGATCAGCTTATATAAAATAATGAATCAAAATTGTTTGTGCCAATTATTCTAAGACATAGAGTATATTTTCATAAAGTATACATTTTAAATAAAAAAAATGAGTCCGTCTATTGAAAGACGGTCTTTCCATAAGTCATGAAAAAATTAAGGTTTAAAGTGCAAATTAGAAGAAATGAAGATAAAATTTTCAGGTTGCATGAATTGATTATAAACTTTATAACTACTACATACTGTACAATAAATATTTAATATTATAAATAAGACCTTTTAGTATCTTTTATTAATCTAATTAAACCCAAAAAAATATGTCCCGACATTTATGGACAAAGCATCCTTCTTGAATTTTCTTCGACGTGAAATACGAGTTCCAATACATTGATACGGTAGAATCACAGCTGGTAGCGGTACCGTGGGCCTGCGTAATCAAAATCTACGCGCCTAGGCTGGAATAAGCAAAGCGGTAAAGCTCTGCGGAAGCAAACGATACAAAGTACAGAGACACTGCCCCACCTCATTCATCAAAGGGAGAAAACCTTTATTCTACTCCACCCCACCTACTTCTCTACTTTTACTGTACTTCTGTACTACTCCCTACTCTCTCCGATTCTGCTGAAATTTCCCCTCAAAACCTAAAAATCCCTTTTACTCTTTCAACAAATTCCCCCCTTGTTCCTCTCAAATAGAGATAGAGGAAACCGCTCTTACCACCGCTAAGCAGAAATGGCATTCTATCCTAGTGTTTTGCTGCTGCACAATGCCTGTGTGTCTTTGATTTAGACCTGCTAGATTCGTTTCCTTTGTATTTTGAGGTTCTTGAAGTAGAGATTTGTGCAGAATAGATCCGGGCGCTCTCGGAATTAGACTGTTTTGAGGTGAGATATGTATTTATATCACGTTTGGATAGGGTTTTTGTCATCTTTTTCTTTAATAGGAAAGAAGGGTGAAATCGGTGGGTGGTCGCGGTCGGTTGGCAAGGTTTTTGAGTGCCGGGAAAAAGCTTACTATTAAATCTTTGATTTTCGGGTCGTAGCTGTTGAAATTTGGGGCTGTGTGATCATTACATCTCATTTTGCAGATTTGAATTGCAACAAAGCTTTCTTACTTCTCATTGTTGGGAATTCTCTCGACCTTATCATCAATCAGTTCAGCAACAAGAATGGCGAACAACAGGTGGTGGGCCGGAAACGTGGCGATGAATCCACCGCATCACCTCTCTGCCGCGACGGATGACGAGAGCACCGCCGGAGTGAACCGCCAGAGGAGGGAGCAGGAGTTCATGGAAAACACCGCCGCCGCCGCCACCAATAGCAGTGGAAGCAACAACAACAACCCCAATCCCGCCGGCCAAAACCCTGACGAGGAACGAGAAAACGAAAGTCTGAATCCAGGAGGGCTCGAGATATCGGAGCCCGGCAGCGGGGGGAGCTCAGGGCGGCGGCCCCGGGGAAGGCCGCCGGGCTCGAAGAACAAGCCGAAGCCGCCGATTGTGATTACCAAAGAAAGCCCCAATGCCCTCAGAAGCCACGTGCTGGAAATCAGCAACGGCAGCGACGTGGCGGAGAGCATCGCCAACTTCGCGCAGCGCCGCCACCGCGGCGTCTCGGTGCTGAGCGGCAGCGGCATCGTCAACAACGTGACTCTCCGGCAACCGGCTTCCCCCGGCGGCATAGTAACCCTCCACGGCAGATTCGAACTGCTATCCTTATCCGGCGCGTTTCTCCCCGCCCCCTCTCCGCCGGGGGCCTCCGGCATGACGGTATACCTAGCCGGCGGCCAGGGACAGGTGGTGGGCGGCACCGTCGCCGGCCCCCTGGTGGCCTCCGGCCCGGTGATGGTGATAGCAGCCACATTTTCAAACGCAACATACGAGCGGCTCCCTTTGGATCCAGAGGAGGGAGGCGGTGGCGGTGGCGGAGAAGGCGATGAAAGTGAGGAAATGCATGTTCAGCCACCGGACGGCGGCGGAGAGACCTCCGCGGCGGCGTCTGATCCGGGTATGGCTGCTGATCCTGCAACTTCTATGCCATTATATAGTCATCATCATCATCATCATCTTCCTCCAAATTTGGTACCTAATGGTCAGATGGGAAACGAGTCCTTTTGGAGGCCTCCGCCCTCTTATTAGTATTTGTTGATGGAGGAAAACTATCTTTAGCCATAGCCTAGATTAGCTTCTTGACCATTTTGCAGTAGTGTTGTATTAATCTAGGTTGTTTTGATGGCATATGGGATCCAAGTTTTGTACTGAACTTTTACTACCCAATGTTGATTAATTTGGTTGTTTCCTTCTTTGCATGCAATGTTGAGGACCTGAGTTTCGGATTTGAGTTCTATTGGAATGCTAGTTTAGATTGACAATTCAATGCTAGAGGATGAGTAGATTAATGTTTTTGATTGCTTGGCATGATAGAGATTGATGGCGTTGGTTCGGATGCATTTTTCCAATTGGAGTCAATTCTTCAATCAAGTCGTTCAGCAAGTTGGTTCCCTTTTCTGGATTGGCTGTTGTTCATATCCGTTTTATGGAAGTAAGAACTTGTGTATTGTCAACTTGGGCACCTTTTTATCATGGAGTGCTTTTTCTTGCTCACATAAGATATTGATTAGTCAGGAGTTTTTCATTCAGTTAAAATTGATCTGTTCAGATTTAATTTAGTCTTGTTATAATCTATTTCTCAATGCACTTATATTTAGTTGAGTTCTCGAAATGAACACGGTGTTATGCGTGTTTAATTGTCTTGAATACTCTTTATTTCCACTCAACAATTAGGGTACGTTTGGAATTCGGTGCATATCCTCGTATAATTCATTCTTTTTCTATGGCTTAGCTTGGGCTTTTAGGGAATGATAAGGGCATGCAAAGAGCCATTATTTTCTTTTTTTTTTATCCTTCTTATTTGTGATCTTGATGAATCTTGAGCAAAGTGCATATACAACCCAACTTAATTAATGAAAGTGCAGATATAACCTTGCGATAATTGAAAGTGCAAATATAACCATATATATTTAGGTTATGTGCCAATATAACATTTTTCAATAGTTGGAGGTTGGAATTTAGTGAAAATACTATTTTACGCCTCTGTAAAAAATAAAAAAAACACAAAAAAATATTGAAATTACATGTATGCCCCTTAATAAAAAGCCCTAAAAATTATCAAAAGCCCTAAAAATTCTTCCTCTTTTGCCTTCGCCCCATCCAAACACCCATATTCTCATATGTGCAGTGAGTGGAAGGGCCACCGTGAGGACTGTAAAGGATCTGGAGCTCAGCTTCAACTAGTGGAATGCCCATCGCGAAATCACCTACAGCGGAGGCGACACGCCTAATTCAGTGTGCTCGTGCGATGGCGGTTCCGGCAGCGAGGTTGACGCTGGCAACGTGAGGAGTGGCGATAAAGATGGTTTGGATTTCACGGAAAGCGATAATTAGGAGGTGGAGAAGGCGGTGCATCGCGGCGGCGGCGATGAATGCGATGGAGTGTCATTCGAATAGTGGTGGTGGTGGGCTTAGATCGGGAAGGGGTCGTTGGTGACGGCGCTAGGGTTGGGCCACGGCAGAGGCGGATTTGGGTGGCGCTAGGGTTGGGCCATGGCAGAAGCCCTGGGAGGGGTGGCTGGAATTCACGATTGGTCCTTCACGAGGCTGAAGCTGGCGACATCCCAGGAAACCTGTCGGCGGCGGGCGACAATGGGATAGCAGGTGGCGCGTTCGCAATGGGGTGGAGGCGAGGTTTTTGCTGATTCTGAGCGTCTCGTACACCATGCGTCCAATGACGACGACATCGCCGTCAATCTTTGCGACCTCGAATTCGATGGATTCTTTGACTTCGGTGATGATATTCAGAGGTAAATAGAGAAAGCTTGTTTGTTTAGTTTGCTAGTGATGGTGTGGGTGGAGGCTGACGGGAGTGGCTGAAGGTTGTGGCGGGGGAAAGTTGATGGCACGACGGAAGTGGTGGTGGCGCTCTAGCGATAGTGGATGGGGCGACTCCTGACTGGTGGTTTCGGATGGCAGAGATGGCGGCGATGCAGTGGTTTCAAAGGACAGAGGAGGAAGTGTGGTGGTTTCAGATGGCTCAAGGGACATTTTGGTCCAAAGGGCATTTTGGTCATTTTTTGTCGGTCAATAGTCGAAAATGGCCAGTCAATGTTGGAATAAAGGATTTAGGGATGTATTTGCACTTATGTATAATAGGTAGGGTTATATTTGCACTAAAAAATAACTCAGGGTTATATCTGCACTTTCTCCAACATATATGGTTATATTTGCATATTACCTGATGATCTTTCACTCTATCAACCTATTAAGGCTCTGCGGCAGAGCTTATGGTGTTTATAAGCAAAACACTTTTTGATGTTAGGTAAAGTATTAAAAAATAACTTATTTTGAAAGAATAAGCTATTTTTGGGGAAATAACTAATCTGATCTCTTCTTACTTTCAAAATAAGTCAAGTTTACTTAAAAACACACCTCTGCCAAATAGAGCCCATATGCATTTGAGGATATTCAAACTCGAAATGTTTGTATCATTGCAGAAAATGTTATGCCACAATTTTGAGTTTAAGTGTTGTTTTGTTAAGGGGTATAAGTGAAACAAGTTGTGCCTATCAGTTATTTGATCAATGTGAGTTCGAATTTGATCAAGCTTAAGCTGTATCATTTTTTAAATGTTCAGTATTATTTGTTCATAATGTACCAACCAATTTATATATATATATATATATATATATATATATATATATATATATATATATATATATATATATATATATATATATAAAACTCATGTATTATAATTTAGAAAAAACGATTTTGGAGGCTAACTTTCTAGATTGCCCACCTTCGGTCCTCTAATTTTTAAAAACACTTTTGGTCCCTCAATGAGTGAATGAGCTGATTTTTGAGATAGTTAATGGGCCAAAAATGTTCAAAAAATGGCCATGACTCACAGTTTTCCAAGTTGAGGGGCCAATAATATTTAAAAGAAAAAAAATATTTTTATAACCATACCTAGTTGATATAAGTGTCAATATAATATTTCAATATTCGAAAATGCCAATATAACCCTATCTAGTTAGTGAAAGTGTCAATATAACCCTGTAAGTTTTAAGGATGTGTTGATATAACCCTACGAACATTAGAAATGAGCTGATATAACCCTACAAACATTAGGCATGTGTTGATATAACCCAATAAAATTGCATAATGTGCTGATATAACCCTACCTGTTCCGGCGGCGGTCCGACAAATTATGATGGTAAAATTGTCCACCTAATTTCAGAGTTAGCCCAAAGGGTGTTTTGATCAATTTACATAGAGTCAACGCCGAAAAATTAAGGTCAATGCCAGAAATGGGGTCTGAGTGTTATATTGGCACTTTCATTAACTAGTTGGGGTTATATTTGCACTAAAAATTATCATAGGATTATATTGACACTTACTCAAGTAGATACGCTTATATTGACACTTATCTCCATCTAAAAAAATTGGAGGAACAAAAAGGGGGGATTGTGACAGATAAGATTGGGAGCACATAAGTCATTGGCTCTATTATTTAATTTATGAATTGGATTAGTTATGGCATCCACAGTAGGTGGTGTATGGATATGTTCTTCCGAGCTAATTCTATCGAACTAAATTAAATATAATAAATTATAAGAATAATAAATCAAAATTAAATGAAATATATCAATTTAAAATTGAGTGCGTCTCTTGAAAGACGGTCTTTCCATAAGTCATGGAAAGATCAAGATTTAAAGTATAAATTAGAAGAAATGAAGATAAAATTTTCGGGTTGCATTAACCGGATTATAAATTTTATAACTACTACATGTTGCATACTAAATTTTTAATGTTGCAACTAAGACCTTTTACCTTTTATTATTCGAATTAAACCCGTCTTTCCATAGTCTATAGAAAGATCGTCTTTGCTAAGACTTTTCCTTTAAAATTTATTATATTGAATGCATGTAAGTTGAAAAGAATAGTCTGAGATTGATTGTTTTTTATCCGAATTGAAATTGAATGAAATCAATACAATTTACTATGCTTAACTCCATCCGCAAAAGAGGCACATAAGAACATATTTAAAATATAAATTAGAGCAAAGTGCTTATGCGATTCACAATTCTTTGATGTGTGTAAATAAAATTCTCTGTTTTTTTAAAGTGTAAATATAACCTTGACCAACATTGGCTAAAAACTCATAACTGTGATGTCGAAAATTGGCATTGACCTATATATTCTGGCATTGACTTGATTTAAAATTATCAAATTACCCTTATTGTCTGCTTTTACAAAATTACCCTTAGTTCTACGTTTTCACCTTCTTCTCCATCCTTTCCCCGCTCGTGCCGCCGCCCTACCACCACTCAACCTCAATCTATCGCCCTACTTCCACTCCAAACCTTAATCTGCTGCCGCTCCACCATCCCGAAACCCGAACCCGCTGCCACCGCTGTTGCCCAGAGACTCCGGGTCCCATTTCTGGGTAACTTCTGGTGAGCCCTCCGGAGCTTTGGGCTACTCCTCTCCAAAAAATGTGGTGGAATTCCAGAGGTGACAGGCGGGCGGGTGGGCGGGCGGGCTTTTTTTTGGAGCCGATTGGAGTGAGGCAACGATTTTTGGAACCGATTGAATGAAGTGACAATTTTGGAGCCAACTGAACATAGACAACGACGAGAATGGCCGTGGGTTAGGGATTTTTGGAGCCGCTTCCCGGAGTTGTGGCATTGTCTTCACTAGATAATGTTTTGGGGCGATGTTTTGCATGGTGGTAGAACGACGGCACCGTGAGGAGGGGGGTACGAGCGGAGGACGCAGGTGGAATGGAGAAAAAAAGGTGAGGAATGTTGAGGATGAAGTTATATGAGGAATCTGGGATAAAAGCAAAGCATTTTCAATTTCTGAATCACTGGCTTAAGCATCAGGAGGCCTGACCATTGGATGGCAGACCCGTGTTGGTCACCTGGAGAAAGTTATTAATGTTAAAGTATGAGCTTCAGAAAACTACGAGGCAGTTGGGCGGATTAAAACTGAAACTTGATAAGGCAAGGTCAGATATAGACTTAGCGCAGAAGACCCCGAGCTAGGATCGAATGAACGAGGAGAAAATTCAACATGTCATATTCTATATTGAGGAAGTCTTCAAATGGGGCTGCATTGACGAGAAAATTGCGAAACAAGAGTTGATAGTAACTTGGTTGCATTTAGGGGGTGGCAATAACGTGTACTTTCACGCATCTGTCAGGGGGGAAAACAAAGTCGCTGGTATACTGAAGTTGGAAGTTGAAAATGGAGAAGTAATTACAACTCAAGATGGCCAGGAGAAAGAGATAGTTTGTTTTTTTGAGTACTTGGTGGGGCAGGCAGGTGACCGCATTGAAAGTATTGATGATGAAGGAATTAGACATGGCAGGTTGCTGAGTAATGACAGTAGGAAGTTGCTGATCAAACCTATACATGAAGCAAAGATAAAAAATACTTTGAAAAGTATATGCAACCTCAAAGCTCCTAGAGTGGACGGTTTTAATGCAAAGTTCTTCAAGGCTAGGTGGGAAGCCATTGGAGGTGATGTTATGAGGCCAGTTTATGCTTTTTTTCGAGCATGGAAGGCTGTACAAATCTGTCAATAGTATTGTGGTTACCTTAATCCCCAAATTCCCCGCTGCCACAAAAGTTAAAGACTATCGGTCCATCTCGTACTGCTTCACTCTTTACAAAATCATCTCTAAAGTATTGATGAATAGACTAAGAGATGTGATTGGAGAGATTGTGCAAAACAATCAGGTTGTTTTTGTTCCAGGGCGCTGCATCCACGACCAAATCATGCTTGCCTATGAACTGGTACATGGATACAACTGGAAGTCTGGAGGACCGAAATGTACTATACAAGTTGATATCCACAAAGCATACGACACAATAAACTAGGGGGCTTTGGAGCAAATTCTATTAGAATTGGGATCTTCGTGCGCTGGATCATGATATGCACAACCTCTGTATCCTTCAGGTACATGGTTAATGAGAGCTTAACCAGATTTGTTCAAGCAAAATGGGGCTGAGGCAGGGTGACCCGATTGCACCACTGTTGTATGTTTTGGTGATGGAGTACTTGACAAGGTGTCTGCAAAAAGCTAGCCTAAAACAAGTGTATAAGTTCCACCCCAAATGTGAGCTGCTGAGTATAGTCTGCTTAAGCTTTGCTGACGATGTGCTCCTACTTTCAAAAGGTGATAAACAGTCTGTTGGGATCTTAATGAAGTCATTCAGGAACTTTGAGAACTCCACGTGGTTACGAGTCAGTAAGAGGAAGTGCATGGTCTATTTTGGAGTTGTCGAGGAAGCACAGAAGGAGAAAATCCTGGAGCTAACATGCATTGAAGAAGGAGCACTCCTTTTTTAATATCTGGGTGTAGTGCTAGTAAGCTGTAAGCTCACAATCCAAATGTGCCAACCACTTATTGAGAAGATGTTAGGGAGGATAAAGCATTGGAGTTCAAAACTTCTTAGTTATGATGGTCGATGCTGCTAATAAAGAGTGTACTTTTCGCAGTGGAGAATTACTGGATGCAAGCATTCCTGTTGCCAAGAGCTGTTCTAAAGTATATTGAGGCGGTTTGTAGATCGTATCTGTGGGTGGGTGGCGATGTTATCTCCAGGAAATCCCCGGTATCACGGGATAACAAATGTGAGTCCAAGAAGAATGGTGGCTGGATATTTTCGTCTTTGCAAGAGTGGAATGAAGCGTGTATCAGCAAGACACCATGGGACTTAAACTGCAAGTCGGACAGACTATGGATTCTATGGTTTCACGCGTATTACATACGGAGAAGAAATGTCATGCATGTCCAGCTCCCAGCAAGTATTTCCTGGTTGATTAAAAGACTGTGCAAAAGCAAAGAGCAAATGCTAGGAAATATAGCTTGGATAGAGCAGAGAGATAACCTGAAATTCTATACCAGGAAGATCTACAAAAGCCTGAAACCGGAGAAACCTGCTAAGGTATGGTGTAAATTGCTGTATGAGAATTTCGCACGGCCACATGCTCAATTCATCCTATGGCTATGCTGTTATAAATGACTTTCAACGAGTGATAAACTGAGGAGATTTGGGATACCTGTTGAAAGTAGATGCTCATTCTGTGATGAGGATGAAACGGTTTAGCACTTCTTTTTTGAGTGTGTGCAAACCAAGCAAGTATGAAGAAGTGTTCTGAAATGGCAGTGCTGGGACCGGGTTCCCCTGGGCTGGAATGAGGAGATGGTTTGGCTATTGGAAAACTGCAAAGGCAAGGGCACTAAGGTTCAGCTGTTGAAGATAGCCATAGCCGAGACGGTGTACTGGATATGGAAATGGCGAAACGTGAAGAGCTTTGAGAAGAAGGAGATAGTGAAGGACATGGTCAATTAGATTTTGGAGAGTAATTGTGTGTATAGCATGGGTTTAACTACAGTTAAGGATATGATGTGCAAGGCTTATGATTGAGATAGAATAGGAAAGTTTAGTGCTGTACATGAGATGAACTTTTAAAGTTTTGGAGGTATCCATAAAGTTATACTTTTCCAAAATTTTTTAAATAAATTTTGACGTTAAACATAAATTAATATATTCATAATAAAAATATCATTATAAGATATTGTTATATTTATTTTAATACCTATTTTTAAAATATTAAGTTTTTATGTACAATTATTATATATAATTAAAAATGTTGGCAACCAAACATAATCATTAAAAATTGTACAAAAATTAATAGACCGATAAACATGGGATGGATGGAGTACATGCCTAGCCCCTTCCCTCATGGAATGTTTGTGTTCGAGTTGTTGATTGAACCCCATGCACTTAATTATAATTAGTTTGGTGGAAAAAGTCTACCAGTGCCGCAACCCCTCTCCTCCTTATTGCACCATTTCTCTTCAACCTTTTTCCATCTTCCTCGGAGGAGTTAGGGAACAACAATTTATTTTAATTTATATTTTTAATATTTAATAAGTGTGAGATTTATTTTTATAGATTAGTTTTGTTCTTTAACCTAATCGATTAGATCGATGTGTTCATGATGATAACTCGATTAAGTGGTTCATGTTGATGTATTATTCTCAATCTGTTTGTTCACATTGTGTGCTCGTAATTTTTTGTTTGTGGTTTTATTTTGGGTTTCCATTAATTTGGATTCGTCAAATCTGTATTTTTCAAGGTATTTATAGTTCGAATAACATAGACCGTGGTTGGATCAAGTGGTGTTACAGTTGTAGAAGATCTCTGTTTGGCGCAGTGATATCGATGCATGGTACGCTCCTGTCTGCCAAGTGGTCATGATTTTTGCGGGAAACAAGTTAATATCCCCAAGGGCAATGTTATAGTTTTTTATTGGATCTCTGATCTGTAATAGTACAGATGAAAAGACTGTCTGATATGTAATTTAAATATCCTTGCAATATATTAGTTATTGCTAGAGACTAATTTGATTGGATGTTAATTCCACTTATTGTAATTAGAATGTTTTTTCCAACATGTTGGAATGATTAATTTTTTTAAAAATATAAAAATTAGTTGGGTGGTGGTGGTTTAACCATTCCATCTCCCTTTCATTTTCCCTAGAAAATTATTGATCTCTTCTTACAAGTTAAAACATTCCTAATACATTGATTACGTATTAGTTCGAGAAGGTGGCCGTTGACTAAATTTTCATCATTCAAATATGAATGATAATAACAATTGAATTGATAGGGTTTAAGTCAAGGAAAAAAAGGATTTGAACAAGCAAAAACTCATGTGTCGCTTTTTTCCTTCTTTAAAATAGAAAATAGAAAATAGAGAGAGAGAAAATCTTGTCACTGATGCCCTCTCTGTCTTTTTCGGGACAAAAACTTTTTAGCGGCAGCTGAATTTCGTCAGATGTCTCCAACTTTGAATCAGATACATAGTAGCTGGTCAATATTGGGTTACAAATCGGCAGGAAAGGAATCTGAATTACAACACTACATTTCTTTTGTTTTGTTTGGTTGGCTTCCCAAGAAATTTTTATCTCCTCCTACCGTCTCAGCATAAAAGGCTTATTTTCTTTCTCCACGGCCATTTATATATGTTAACGTATCAGAGAAAGTGGAATAATTAAAACAAATTAGTTAAATTTTATCTCAAATAAATAAAAAATTAATAAATGAAATTTATAGATGTAAATGAAAAAAATTAATAAATGAAATTTATAGATGTAAGTGAAAAAATGTATAAAATTAAAAGAGGGGGATGGGTAGAAATTTTTTTATGTGGGGAGAATTAATATGTGGGGGTGAGAGCCCAGTAGTATGTTGACACATGTACAAGTATTGAGTGGTTAATAGTAGTTTTTTGTTTTTTAAATTTCTTTTATCTTTATTTTCCTCATCATATTTAACACATGTCAACATACTATTAGTCACCAGACAAATACATGTAAAAAAAAATCAAAGAGAAGCGTTTTCTCCGCCTTCTCACTAGAATTCCTCTCTCTACAACTAATTAGCACAGAAACCAAAAACACCGCTTCTCTCCCCACCAACCTGTCAGTGCCAATAACGTCAATATTCAGCCGAATAAACACTCTCTCGCCACCACACCATGGCAGCTCCGCCCACCGACAAGAGTCCGCCACCATTATACCTATCTACCCTAACCCAAAAACAACAGCAAAACCAACCCCCATCTCATCTCTACAAGAATCCGCCACTGAAACATAACCTCATAACTGAATCCAAAGGAGAGATAGCGGTGCTATTTCAAGAAGAAGAAATAAATCATCTCTCAGAACCCTTCAAGCATAATTTAATTGGAAAGTTTGACAGGGGGAGGCCATCTTTGGAGTTTATTTAACAGCAATTCAAAAATATCGGATTCAAAAGCGAAGCAAACATCACAGCTCTAGATCGAAGGCTTGTTTTCATCAAATTCGAACTTGAGGAAGACATCCAACGTTGTTGGATTAAGAGAAATTGGAACCTAGGAGGCACTATTATGAAGGTCCTTAAGTGGACAAAGAACTTTGAAGTTTAAGAGGAACCACCGGTGGTGCCGATCTGGCTGTCAGTTGAGTTCCCATCGCCATACTATATGTACAAAGATTGTATACCTCACATAGCTAGCCGCTTGGGAGAGCTCATCTTTGCAGACCATCCAACGATCAATCATACAAGGCCTTCAACAATCTGCCTCTGCGTGGTGATGAACCTCACTGGTGATTTCCCGGAGAGAATAAGACTGGGGTCGACAAAAGATATCAAGTGGTACGATATTCGATATGAAGACCATCCGCTCTACTGTACTAAGTTTCTAAAGATTGGGCATAAAACAAGCGATTGTGGGAATAGAAAAGCTTCAAAAGAAAGGAAAGAACAATTGCGCTCAATCCCTGACCTTGAACACAATTCAAGGGGACACACACAACATAAATGGAGAAAAACAAGTGAGCCACACAAGGAGAATGATGAAGTATTTCAGGATGTTGTTGATAACATACTGCAGGAAACAGCTGAGAAGAAAAATAACAACATGGATGAAATTCTTAAAATGCAAAGGCCGTAGAAAAAGCAAACCAGCGGAAGGGATTATCACAACGTCGAGCTAAAGGACACAACCCAAAGATTTCACTACAACTGGAAATCCCTGGATGACATTCAAATCAATGCCAAAAAAACATATCCTTCTAATCTCAAATAAATTCCTTGTTTTTTCGGATCTTATAAACTCCCAAGAAAAAATGATTGGAAAATTTTCATCTCAGGTATAGGGAGATGGAGATAAGCAAGGAAAACAAGATAATCACAAAGAAGTGGAAGATGAACAGCAACAAGACACACACCAGCAAACCCCTACCAGTGAAAATAAAAGTGAAAATCAAGCTCATGTTCAAGATCAGGATAGCAACAATGTGAAGAATTTTGAAGACTGGGAAAAAATTTCTGAAGCTAACCATATCCAAGGTAATATCACCTGATAAGAATACAAGTATAAATTTTTTCAGGTCTCGTAACACTGTAGTCACTCGTTTAAAATCAAAAGGTTCCAATGAATGTTAAAATCTTAACTTGGAACCTGAGAGGAATATCTGGATCCCTGATCATACTTAGACATCTCTTACATATTTATAACATATCTGTACTGGTAGCTATTGAGCCTAAACAGAACATAGAAAGACTAAATGGCTTTAAACAAACACTGGGGGTTTGAGGAATGCTATGCTATAGAAGACTCTAGGATATGGATAATGGCTAGAAATTGATATACGAGAACTGGCACAACTCTAAATGAACATTTTTTTGAGTATTAAGATGAAAAACACACAAACACTAGTTGAGTTTCATATAATAGCAATCTATGGAAAACACTCAAGATCAATAAGGCAGAACATGTTTAGGGATATAGAAGAGGCCTTAGAATTAATAAAAATTCCATGTATTGTAGCTGGGGATTTTAATGTTAGTAGAACTCTGTTGGAATATAGAGGAAGACACCCACATAATCCCAATAGTATGCAGGATTTTGACACTTTCATAGTGTCAAACAATCTAGAAGACATACCAACAGTTGGGAATTACTATACATGGACAAACTCAATGAGGGGACAAGATAGAATCTGTAAAAGAATTGATAAGGTACTAGGAAACTCACAATGGTTTAATATATACCCAAACACATCAGTTCATGCCTTAGCCAGGATGCCCTCAGATCACTCACCTCTAATCCTAGGCACTAACATACATGAGTACATCCTCCAAAAGCCTTTAAATTTCAAAATATGTGGACACTTAGACCTGAATTAATACAGTTAATACAGACTAACTGGAACCAGCCATGCCCACACTAGAGAATATTTGGATTTTCACAGAAGCTAAAAAGGTTGAAATTGGAGTTAAAAACGTGGAATAAAAATACATTTGGTAATGTTTTGTGAAAATCTCAAAATTACAGAAAATAGGGTACATGAACTAGAATCTAAATATGACACTGACCAGGACCCTAATGATCTAAATCTTCTTTTAGAATCTTATGTTGAGTTAACCAAAAAATTAAAAGAAGAACATTTCTTCTGGAAACAAAAAGCGAAACTCAATTGGCTAAAAGAGGGAGACCTCAATACTAAATTATTTCATAACTCTATAAAAGAAAAGCATAACAGGCTAAAAATTAACAAGATTAAGGATGAGAATGGAAGCTGGATTACAGATAAAAAAGAATTGGGAGATCATGCTGCAAATTTCTTAAAAAATATGCTAACTGATGCTAATAATGACAAATTAGGACATTCCATGTTGAGATACTTAGAATTCATACCCACAGCGGTGACAGATCAGGAAAATGGCGAAATGATTAAATTAATTCAAATGCAAGAGCTGAAAAACATTCTTTTCCAACTTGATCCTAACAGCTCTGCAGAACCAGATGGTTTTCATGGTAGTTTTTACAGGTATGCATGGGAAATTATAAATGTAGACCTACTTTTATATGTTCAGGAGTTCATGTGTGGAATTTCTATACCTAGGAGTATTAGTAGTACACTAATTTGCCTAGTTCCAAAAATTCAGGCCCCTAACACACTATATGACTTTAGGCCAATTTCTCTATCCAATTTTGTTAATAAAATATGCTCTAAGGTGCTAGTAGATATGATCTTATTATTTGTGGATACATGTATATCCAAAGAACAGTCCGCTTTCATTAAGGGGGGGGGGGGAAATAAGTGATATTATGCTTACCATGCAGGAGATGGAAAGATTATTAAATAAGAAAACCCAGTCCCTAAACTTAATAGCAAAAATAGATATGTCCAAGGTCTTTGACAGGGTTTCTTGGCCAATGCTAAATTCATTGATATTAAAACTTGGGTTCCACGACCACTTTGTGAAACTGATTTTACAACACATATCAAATGCATGGTTCTCAGTTTAACTAAATGGTAAACCCAATGGGTTTTTTTTTAGGAAAGTAGGGGATTGAAATAGGGGGATCCCCTATCCCCCATACTTTTCAACCTCATAACTGAGGTTCTTAGTAGGGGCCAGAAAATGATGTTCAACTTTGAACTGATGGATTATTTCTAGATCCCAGGAGGATTTAAATTAACACACATATCATACGTAGATGATATGGTGATTTTCTTAAAAGCCACCAAAAAATCACTCTTAAATCTGGTAAAATTCCTGCACCACTATGAAAAAGTCTCTAGACAAGTTATAAACTTCCAGAAAAGTGCTTTCTATATAGGAAAATAGGCTAGCTTAGTTACAATTCAGAGAATAAAAACACATCATAAAGATGAATCAGGGAGCATTTCCATTAACATACTTGGGGTGTTTCATGCTATAAAGGTAGAAAACTAAATGTTTACTACCAGTGTTTGATAGAGAAACTCAACAAGAGAGTCTCAAACTGGAACTCCAAGTTACTGAACCATGCTGGGAGGACAATACTCATTAGACATATCCTCACAGTAATTCCCCAACACACTTCGTGTGTTTCAGCCCCAACAAGCCACATAATTTCTGAAATGGAGAGCATCTGCTCAGAATTCCTATGGGGAAAAAATAAAACTGATGAATCTAAAAGACATAGGAGATCCTGGAGCAGATTGTGTTACTCCAGGCTACAAAATGGACTCAGTTTTAGAGGCTTCCACACAATCATAGATTCATTCTCAATGAAGCTATGTTGGAAACTATAAGAGGGGTCAAGTATATGGGCACAACTCATTTGGTCATTGCCAAAGTCCAGCAGAACTTCAGGTCCATGGAAAAGAATGCTTAGAATTAGTCCTAAAGTAGTAGAGAATTCAAGAGTCATCATCGGTAGAGGCATTTGCAATTTTTGGACTGCAAATTGGTCTGGTCTAAGAGTACTAATAGATAATTTGATATGAATTAGGTTTGTTTATTTATTTATTAGGATTTTTAGAAGATAACACTATACTCTTTTTCCCATTGGGTTTTTTAATGAGGTAGTGTGATCATTTATTTTATTTTAGAATAATTCCCATTAATTCAGCCATGTTGGCCTTGGAAGAATTAATGTTTCGGTCATGCATTTATTTTAGGTGTTAGAATAATCAGTTCTGATCTGATTAGAATTAGATTTGGTAAGATCAGATAAGGTAATATTCTTCAAGGTTACTTCTTGAAGAATTCAACTAGATTACCTTAGATTACCATTTATTTTAGGTATTTTAGTTAAATATGGATTTAGCTTCTTAAAGCTGCCATAATCCTTTTCAGTTTCTTATTTGTATTTTTTGAAGATCATACCTATGCACTATAAATAGGGGTGGTTTTCAACATTATTTTTACCTAACGCTTTTCATCAATCAAATATACAACCTTTTGAGTTCATACTCTTTGCTTGTGAGCTATTCCATTGTTGCTTAACCCCGAGAGCTAGTTAAGTGTCAATAATCTGATCCTGAGGGCTAGTTAGAGAGCGAGTTGAAATTGAGTGTACCCCGATGGCTAGACCTTGAATTTTGTGCAACATTGAAGGGTTTGCGAGTTCCCTTGTTTTGTCAAAGATCTTAATTCTGCAATCCAGATTCTTCGCAAGGGGATACATATCAGTTGGTATCAGAGCAAAGAAAAAGATCCTTGGACGAGTTCATCAACAGGGATTTAGAGTTTTGTTTTTGAAAAAAACAAAAAATTATAAAGCAGAATCCGCCGCTGCCGCCGCTCAGAATTCTCCGATGATTCCACCGCCGTCCAGCTCCATCTTTGTCCGACCTCAAGAATCCCGTCGCTCTGGTCGCAGTCCACTGTAGCTCCATCCGCCGCCATTCGATTCGACAGAAGGTAAGGTTCCTCCAATGAATTCCAACTCCGTCTCCTATCAAACCATTCTTCTTACCATCAATTGCAGATCTGATCTGATCCGTTCCATCTCTGATAGTCTCCGTTGAAGTCAGGCAATTCCAGCGAAGAAGCGTTCAACACAGCAGAGGAAGACGTTCGGCGCATGTTCAACACGCCCGGGCTCACGCAAGAGCGTGTGAAGCTCACGCGCGCATCCATTGAAGGCGCACCCTCTGCACCCGCGAAACAACCACTCTATCTCTTGAACTCGTGAGCTGTTCAATATCTCGTGAGTTGGTCATTTTATCGTGAGTTATTGAATTTATCTCGATTTTCTCTCCAGTTCTCTTAATCTCATGAGTTAGTGCCACATCAGCATCCAGTCACTGCCTAGTCAGCATTTTGTCACCGCTTTATTAGCCGTTCTTCACAGGGATGGCTTGGGACGTTGATCTCCATTTATTTTTGAAGATCATTCACGTTTCGAGGATGAAACTTTTCGATCTCGGAGGGAATGATATGAATTGGGTTTCTTTATTTATTTTTATTCATTAGATTTTTTTAATGAGGTAGTGTGATCATTTATTTTATTTTAGAGTAAGGCCCATTAATTCGGCCATGTTGGCCTTGGAAGAATTAATGTTTCAGTCATGCATTTATTTTAGTGTTTTGAATATTCAGTTATGATTTGATTAGAATTAGATTTGGTAAGATTAGATAAGACAATATTTATTCAAGATTTATCTTGAAGAATATAGTCATTTATTTTAGGTAGTCTAGTTAAATATGGTTTTAGCTTTTTAAAGCTGCCATAATCCTTTTCAGTTTCTTATTTGTATTTTTTTGAAGATCATACCTATGCACTATAAATAGGGGTGGATTTCAACATTATTTTTACCTAACACTTTTCATCAATCAAATATACAACATTTTGAGTTCATACTCTTTGCTTGCGAACTATTCCATTGTTGCTTAACCCCGAGGGCTAGTTAAGGTCAATAAACCTTGTAATCTAATCCTGAGGGCTAGTTAGAGAGCGAGTCAAAATTGAGTGTACCCCGATGGCTAGACCTTGAATTTCGTGCTGCATTGTAGGGTTTGCGAGTTCCCTTGTTTTGTCAAAGATTTTAATTCCACAATCCAAATTCTTCGCAAGGGGATTCATATAAATATATGTCAACATACTATTGAGCCCTCACCCCCATATACTAATTCTCCACACATAAATTTTTTTTCTAGGGGGATGGGAATAATTAACATCTTAGAAAAAATTGGAAAGGAGAGACTCTTTGAATTAACTTAACATTTTTTACTAAATGAATGGAGTATTTTTTATTTTTGTTTGCATCATCCACCATAATAGTTATCGAAATTTTGATCTTGTTATATACACAGAATGACTTTGAAATTTATATTAAGCCGAACTACAGTTCCGGATCCAAAACTAGTCATGGAAAGTAAAATACCTTTGCTTAGGTAAAGTAGGCGTACATAAATTGAAATAATGTAATTCTTATTTTAATACATCCAATCCTCTACCCTTAAAATGAAAGAGAGATATTGCAAAGATAATAATGATAAGAGAAAAGTTGATATGAATCTCCTTGCGAAAACTCACGATTTGCGAAATTAATATCTTTGATCTAGTGAAGGGATCTGCAAACCCGCACTATCTCGCACGAAATTCAGGAGTCTAGCCCTCGGGGTACGCCTAACTTTGACTTGCTCTCTAACTAGCCATCAGGATCAGATTACAAGGTTTATTGATACTTAACTAGCCCTCGGGGTTAAGCAACAATGGAATAACTCGCAAGCAAAGAGTATGAACTCAAAAGGTTGTATATTTGATTGATGAAAGGTTCTAATTTTCGTCCATAAGGCCTCCCTTTTTATAGGGTTACAATCTTGCCTCAAACCCTAATCACAAATGGAAACTGAATCAACTTATGACAGCTTTAAGAAGCTAAAACCATATCTAACTAAAATACCTAAAATAAATGGTAATCTAAGGTAATCAGGTTGAATTCTTCAAGAAGTAACATTGAAGAATATTACCTTATCTAATCTTACCAAATATAATTCTAATCAGAATAAAACTGAATATACTAAACCTTAATGGACTGTATTTTCAAAATTCAGCTCTTCAAAGCCCACATGGCCGAGCTATCAGTCTAATAAACCCAAAATAAAATAATTTTACAATGATCACACTACCTCATTAAAAACCCAGTGGGAAAAAAGAGTATAGTGTTCTTCATGATGTCTTCAGTTCGTCGACAATCTTGAATAATGAATCCAAGATGTCGATGGTGACTCCTTCTTCAATTCTTCATCATAAAGTTGATCCATCAAAGCATTTAAAGCACATCAAATCATTTGATATTCGTATCATTCCCTCCCGGATCAAAAAGTTTCGTCCTCGAAACGGGAAGCATATAACTGGTAAAGACATCATTGAATTCCTGTAACAACTTAACAAACCGTGAAAACATATCTACAGGAATATCTTCTTTGGAATAGTAACTTTCTTTAAAGGACATTATAAAAACAAAAGAATGATTAGTCAAAGATCGATTCACATCTCTTATTGAAGCATAAAATGATTTACTAGAATCAGTAGATAGTTCATGTCTCATCATATAAATAGAAAGTAAAGGACTAAGATGTGAAAACAAGACTTTGTGCAATTTTTCATAATCATTCTACAACTTACCTGTCTTACCTACCTTAGGATCGACCTGGAACTTGTCTATGGCGACATTTACTGTATTTTTGGTGGAATTGAAACTATTTTGGTCGAAACTACTTGCTCCTTGTGGGGGAGTAATTTCGGCAACATCTATGGAATACACCTCAAAAATATCTTGTATTTCAGAACCTTTCTCACCTCTTTCAACAATGATGATTTCATCATCTATTTGTTCTTCTTCGGTGTCATACCGTGCAGGCATATCATCATCTTCTTCCTTCTCCATTGTTGTTATAATTCGTTCATGGGGACAGTTATTGTGAACATGTCCTCGTTCATTACAATGAAAATACGTAGGAGTGTTAGAAGAAACTGTATCTGACAAAATAGAAATTAATTTACCTGTATCTTGGCTAAGAGACTGATTGGTTGCTATCATTCTTTGATCAGTTGGTTCCAATGGTGGATTTGAGTAGGTTTTGGTTGAATTAAGGTTTCCTCAGCCACCCAAGTTCAAATTGCTACAACCCCTGGTCGAATTTGGGCTTCTGAAATCAGAGAATTGCCTTTGACTGTCATAGCCAAAATTAGAGCTTCCATTGGGCCTTAATGTTGACTCAACCAACCTAGCCTTGAACAATAAATCTTGCATGGAAACATAATGTTGGAGCTTAACCGGAACTTGGAGATTTTCTCTTAGACCTTAATAAACCGATTCTTCATAAAAGCATCATTTTCTCTCATGCCAACTCTTCTCATAGCTAATTCAAGATCTTGCCAGTATTCATCTACACTGCGATTTCCTTGCTTCATATTGCTGAGATATGAATGTTGCTCCATCAAATATGTTTGTGGAACATGATGTAATCAAAGCTTGGTTTTCAATCTCTCCCAGGTGGAGATAGGTTTTTTTACCAGCAAGCTGTCTTGATTCTTTCAAATCCTCCCACCATTCTGTGGCATAATGGGTGAAAGAATACTGTACGATCTTGATCTTCTCTTTCTCACGGTAGTTGTAAAGATCAAATAGGTTCTCGATCTTCCTCTCCCAATCCAAGTATTTCACAGGATTGTGTCGACCATCAAATCTAGGAATATCATACTTCAAACCTTTGATGTCACAAGCAGATTCAACTTGTCTTGAAGAACGAGGTGTCGTTGGATTTGATAACTCATCTACCTTCCTTGAAAATCTCTGAACCTCGCTCATTATGGAATTTATGACATTCATGGAATTCATTTTAGGTTTATTGTTGGGATTACCAACAAATGGCAGGACGAATGGATCGTCCGCCATCCCTGCTAAGAAGAAACAAACCGTCAAGAATAAATGTCCACCCTTCCCCTTTTTTTAGTAAGGTCACTCACCAAGTGTATAACACTCACAACTCACAAGGCGAAGGCTAATGCAAGAGCAATTGATCAATTCACTGCAATTCAAAGCAAACTATAGAGATGAGTACTGCAGAACTTATTTCAAAATTTAAAAAATATATAAAATCAAAATTTGGCTCTACAATCTGGAATTCCAAATTCTAAAAAGAATAAGGAACAAAATACAATTTGAATGGCACGAATCAGAGCTGTATTGAATGAATTATGACCAAAACAAGATTGCTTTATATAGGCTACAAATAGGTTCCGAAAATTCAAGAACAAATTGGAATAGGAACTTAAATCCAAATCCCTTGTGGAAAAGGATTTTAATGACTTACTTGTCCCCCAAGTCAAAAAATTCAGATCAAAACTCCTCTCTCAATTGGCTTTTATTTCCTTTTTCTCTTCCGATCAGGATTTTGACTTTTCTTTTCCTTTTTCAAACCGGATTCCTTTTTCTTTCCTTTTTTTTTCAGCCACAATTAGTTTTTTTCCCTTTTTTTTGGTACTATAAAACTTACAAACAGAATGTTATTCCCCAAGAAAAATTTCGGTCACAATTACCAAAATGTTTGGAAATCGCAAATCTACTCCCAAACTTTTGAAAATTGCAAATCTGCCCCAAATTTCAGATTTCAAATCCTAAATTCCGATTTTGAAACCCAAAATCTTCCACCTTTTGTTTTGGATTTTCAAAAATTTTTGGAACAAGAATCGCCTATACAAAACTTGGAATAAGAAAACTACGACAACTTCCTCTTGATTCCAATGAACTTCGAGGTATTCAAGATCGTAAGGATCAAGAATATGACACTATATATATGGAAAATGACACAAGACTTTTTTTTAATAAGGTGTAATCAAGAATCAAAGAACAATTCTAGATCACGGAATCAAAGAACGATAACGAAAACAAATAGGATTATGAGCATGCAATAATTTTCAGAAGAGTTGATGAAAATATCACAAGCACATAAACTGTTTGAGCTACTAAAAACTACGAAACTGACTAGGAGGTGAAGGCGGATAATACTTGTTAACGCTCAGACCCTTCGACGTCCTCCTGACTCGATTGATGAAGGTGGAGACGGATAGTAATACCGAAGTATTTTAACTCTTAGACCCTTCGACGTCCTTCGACTCTAGATTCAATCCTCCTGGTAAGAAAGATAAAACAAACACAGTTAAAACATGACACGAAAGAGTATATATATATATTAAAAAATTTTTGAAAATAAATTAATGCAAACTCGAAACCCCTTTTTTTCGGCCTCAGTCGATCTTTCGCTTTGCTCTGATACCAACTGATATGAATCTCCTTGCGAAAACTCACGATTTGCGGAATTAATATCTTTGATCTAGTGAAGGGATCTGCAAACCCGCACTATCTCGAACGAAATTCAGGAGTCTAGCCCTCGGGGTATGCCTAACTTCGACTTGCTCTCTAACTAGCCCTCAGGATCAGATTACAAGGTTTATTGATACTTAACTAGCCCCCGGGGTTAAGCAATAATGGAATAGCTCGCACGCAAAGGGTATGAACTCAAAAGGTTGTATATTTGATTGATGAAAGGTTGTTAGGTCAAAATAATGTTAAAAACCACCCATATTTATAGTACATTGGTATGGTCTTCAACAAATACAAAAAAGAAACTGAAAAGGATTATGGCAACTTTAAGAAGCTAAAACCATATTTAACTAAACTACCTAAAATAAATGACTATATTCTTCAAGATAAATATTGAATTAATGTTACCTTATCTAATCTTACCAAATCTAATTCTAATCAAATCCGAACTAAATATTCTAACATCTAAAATAAATGCATGACCGAAACATTAATTCTTCCAATGCCAACATGGCTGAATTAATGGGCCTTATTCTAAAATAAAATAAATGATCACACTATCTCATTAAAAAACCCAGTGGAAAAAAGAGTATAATGTTATCTTCTAAAAATCCTAATAAATAAATATAAATAAATAAAACTAATTCGTATCACTGCCACAATTGGACCCGTTTCTTCTTTTCTCCCTCATTGTTACACCTATGCCCTCCCATTTGGCATTTGTCACAGAACAATGGCCTCCCTTCAATTTCAATTGGCTGTTGTATTTTATTACCTTCAACATCCCTGATTGTTACAACCTCCCTAATCTGCTGGGAGATATCTACTTCCACCAGAATCCGTGCATATGATACCCGCAGTTTGCTTGCAGTGCATTCATGAGTGAACATGGGCTTTCCCCCCGCACTTCCAATCTTCCCTAAGCTCTTGGGTCTCTAAAGGTGGACAGGTAGGTTCGGTAGCTTCACCCAGACAGGCAGGGTTCACACCATATCACTCTTTAGTGAAAAATTGGGCTTCCATAAATGCATGAACATGGCCATGCTATAGATTGTGTACGGCCCCCTCCTCAAGACTTCATCCCTATCCTTCTCAGATTTTAGACGGAGGATAAAGTATCCCTCGTCATTGTACAATATCTCTGGTGCGCTGACAAACGACCAGAACTTCATTACATACCTTTTCACAACATTCATCGTCAAATTCCCACCTAAAACGTACATAATCAGAGAGTTTTTCCAGTAGTCCAATTCGTCCTTCACATCCTCCATTTCAATCTCTACCTCAATTTCCCCCTCCATAACTGCGAGAACTACATAATCGATCTTCAACCCATTTTTTCGAACCCTATTTCCACTGATAATGTCTACCTATAACATCTCTTCTTTTTTCTCACTCTCAATCGAATTTCCCTTATCCGTTGAGAGAATAGGGTTTACCTCTACTGTAGCTTCCATAGACTTAGTGTTCTCCTCCGATAGCTCCTCAGAGCAATCTCTTTTTCTTTTTTAATGATTTCTTTTTTTTATGGTAATGCAATGCAAGAGGTCAGAAATCGGGTTCTTTCTGATGATGAAAAGAGCTTTTATCTTATGTGATATTTATTAAAACCCGAAATTTTGGTAATGTTAGAAGACGCCTGTCGGTATCTGATCATCAGATACCTATGGTCAGTATACTCCTCCAACAGACTGGTAGCCTTAACACGTTCCTCCCGTATTGATCTACTCCACTCCGATTTCGTCGGAGCCACCTTCTTCTGTGGCCTGCCCCTTCAACGCTTCATGGTTGCCGCAAAGAACGCACCGCCAGTGTGTGTGTTTCGCCCGTACAGCCGCTTCCCTTACAGGAAACGTAGCTTTGATAGTCATCTATCATCCTGCAAAATTTTAGAATTTTTCAAAAAGTCCTATTTTTTCCAACTTCTCAATTACGAATATAACCAAATTTTAGTCGGTTAATTGTTGAAATTTTTTTTGTGTGCTCAATTTTTGTCCTAAAATTATGAAAATTTTAGGAAACATACCTTTGATAGTCATCTAACATCCTGCAAAATTTTAGACTTTTTCAAGAAATCCTTGTATTTGTTTTCAACTTTCCAACTACAAATACAACCGGATTTTAGTCGGTTAACTTTTGGGAATTTTTTGTGTACTCATTTTTTGTTCAAAAGTTATAAAACTTTTAGGAAACGTAGATTTAATAGTTATCTATCATCATGCAAAATTTTATATTTTTTCAAAAGTCCTTTTTTTCCCAACATTTCAATTACGAATACGACCAGATTTTAGTCAGTGAATTTTTAGAATTTATTTTGTGTGCTCAGTTCTTGTCCTAAAGTTATGAAACTTTTAGAAAACATACCTTTGATAGTCATCTATCATCCTGCAAAATTTTAGATTTTTTTTCAAGAAATTCTTATATTTTTTCCATCTTTCCAACTACAAATAACCAGATTATAGTCAGTGAATTTTTGGAAAATTTTTGTGGATTCATTTGTTTTAAAAAATTATGAAAATTTTAGGAATCATACATTTGATAGTCATTTATCATCTTGAAAATTTATATATTTTTTCAAGAAATCATACTATTTTTTCCAACTTTTCAATTACAAATACAACCAAATTTTAGTCGGTGAATTTTCAGAATTTATTTTTTGTACTCAATTTTTGTCCTAAAGCTATGAAAATTTTAGGAAACATATCTTTGATAGTCATCTATCATCCTACAAAATTTAAGATTTTTTCAATAAATCCTTCTATTTTGTCCAACTTTTCAACTACGAGTACAACAAGATTTTAGTCGGTGAGTTTTTGGGAAATTTTTGTGTACTCATTTTTTCTTCAAAAATTATGAAACTTTTAGTAATCATACCTTTGATAGTCATTTATCATCCGGAAAATTTATTTATTTTTTCAAGAAATCCTTCTATTTTTTTAAAATTTTAACTACGAATACAACCAGATTTTAGTCGATGAATTTTTGGGATTTTTTTGTGTATTCATTATTTGTCCAAAAATTATGAAGATTTTAGGAAACATAGCTTTCATAGTATTTTATCATTCAAAGTTTTTATTATTGTTTTTCAAAAAGTCCTTCTATTTTTCCCCAATTTTTCAATTACGAATACGACCAGTTTTAGTCGGTGAATTTTCAAAATATTTTGTGTGCTCAATTTTTGTCCTAAAATTATTAAAAGTTCAGGAAACATACTTTTCACGGTCAACTATCATCCTGCACAATTTAGCTTTTTTTCAAGAAATTCTTCTTTGTTTTCCAACTTTTCAACTACGAATATGACCAGATTTTAGTTGGTGAATTTTTGGAAAATTTTTGTGTACTCATTTTTTCTTCAAAAATTATGAAAATTTTAGGAATCATACCTTTGATAGTCATTTATCATCCTGAGTATTTATTTTGTTTTTCAAGAAATGCTTCTATTTTTTCAACTTTCCAACTAAGAATACAACCATATTTTAGTCGATGAATTTTTGGGAATTTTTTGTGTATTCATTATTTGTCCAAAAATTATGAAGATTTTAGGAAACGTAGCTTTCATAGTCGTTTAACATCTTGCAAAATTTTAGATTTTTTCAAAAAGCCCTTCGATTTTTTCCAAGTTTTCAATTACGAATACGACCAGATTTTAGTCGGTGAATTTTCAAAATATTTTTTGTTCTCAATTTTTGTCCTAAAATTATTAAAATTTTAGGAATCATACTTTTCACAGTCATCTATCATCTTACAAAATTTTAGATTTTTTTAATGAATCCTTCTATAATTTTCCAACTTTCCAACTACAATACGACCTTATTTTGATCGGTGAATTTTTGGGAAATTTTTGTGTACTCATTATTTTTCCAAAAATTACAAAAATTTTTGGAAACATACCTTTGATAGTAATCTATCATCCTGAAATTTTTATATATTGTTTCAAGAAATCCTTCTATTTTTTTCAACTTTCCAACTTCGAATACTACCAGATATTAGTTTGCGAATTTTTGGGAATTGTTTTTGTATTCATTATTGGTCCAAATATTATGAAAATTTTAGGAAACACAGCTTTGATAGTCATCTACCATCCTGCAAAATTTTAGAAAATTTTAAAATGTTCTTTATTTTTTCCAACTTTCTAAATTCGAATACGACCAGATTTTAGTCGGTGAATATTCTAGAATTTTTCATATACTAATATTTTGTCTAAAATTTATGAAAATTATAGGAAACATACCTTTGATAGTCATGTATCATCCTTGCAAAATTTTAGATGTTTTCAAGAAACCCTTCTATTTTTTCCAACTTTCCAACTATAGTTGGTGAATTTTTGGGTATTTTTTAATTGCTCATATTTCCTTCAAAAATTTAAAAACTTTTAGGATTTGTAGCTTTGATAGTCATCTATCATCCTGCAAAACTTTAGATTTTTTCAAAAGAGAAAGTCTCAGGAAAGACGGCATGTTCATAAGCTTATGGACAAGCCAGAGACTGATACGCAAAATGGGGTTCATATTATAATTATTTTTAAAATGGGGTATCTAATAATTAAGTAAAGCTGATTATCTGTTTTAAATTTTCATCCATGCCTAATTTTCCTTTTCTCACCAGCTTTGAGCAGTTAAATTTTTGGAAACTGTAATCATTTATCTTGCGTGTTTAGGAGTCTCCTCATTATTCGTGCGCGTTTGCCCTCTCTTCTCCTCTCTTCGTTCTTCAATTCCTCTGTACTCCAATTTTTGTTTTTTCAATTTCGTTCTTCGTTCTTCACAAAATTTTGCCGGAATCGCATTGTTCAAGTTTGCGCCGAAATCGCCTGAATTCGGTAAAATTGATATTCTAGGTTTTGAAATTTCGTTGCTGTTCTTTTCCATTTTTGCTTTATAGTTGTACGCGATTCTGATGTGAGGTTTTTTTTGTGTATTTGACCTAGTCATGGGTAGGGCGAAGGGGAAAGCTATTCTTCCTAAAGCTGAGAAGTTGTCTCAGCTTTCTTCTTCTCCTGGTTCGTATTCTTCCTGTTTTCCATTTTGAATATTTGGAGTTTCACGCTTTTTTTGTTCTTGTTGTGTGTGTATGTGTTTTTTCAGCCTTGTTGATGTTGACTTTTTTTAAAATTTTATTTGTAAGTTAGATCTGCATATGAGTTGTTGCTGTTGAATTTTTTGTTAGTCAGATCTGTATGTTTTGAGTCTTTTTTATAACATGCATTTGATTGTTTAGAAGTTGCATTTGTTATTGTAAGATATGCACTAGTTAGTTGCTTTATTTTTCTCAGCATGTTATCAATTATAATGTGCATTTGTTTTCTTAGGAGTTGCATATGTTAGGTTAACAGCTGTATTAGTTAGTCATCCTATTCTTCTGATTTGTATGTCAGATCTGCATGTTTTGACTCTGTTTTATGATGTGCATTTGTTTTCTTATGATTTGCACATGTTAGGCTAACATTTGTCTAAGTTAGTTACTCTATTTTTCGAGTTACTTATTTTATTGTTAACTGATTGTTATATTGTGTACTTGTTTTCTTAGAATATGCATATGTTAATATAACTTATGTATTTGTTGCTTAGTTTTTGCTTTGAGTTTCACTGATTGTTAGTTAGTTATTGTTATTCTTTCTAATTTGCTAGTATGTGTTTTGTTTCATTACAAGTTGCTTATGTTAGTTTACTGTATGCATAAGTTAGTTATAATGTGTATGTCAGATTATATTGCTTACTGACTGTCAGACTATGTATGCATTTGTTTCATTACAAGTTGCATATATTAGTATAGCCTATGCATTAGTTAGTTATACTGTTGTTTTCCCAGATTAGGTTATTTATTGGCTGTCAAAGTATGCATGCATTTTTTTGTATGCTTTATGTAATAGTTTCTTACTGTGTGGTACACGATTATTTTTAGCTGTTCCTGACAGAGGAGAAGATACTATTCAACATCAAGAACCTGAGATGGAAGAAGGTGATTGTAATTTTTCTTTATATTTATTTACTTATTTGCTTTTACATTTAATTATTCAAATATGTTATGTTGTTTAGCTTCTAAAAAGGTGGTTAAAAAATCTAAAAAGAAAGATGGATCTTCTCTTCAAGATGAGCTGAAGAAGGTTTAACAGTCTTATGCTTCTGGAGGTTTTTTTTTCTTTACATGTTGCATTTTATTTGTGTGATTATGTTTGTTTTTAAAATATGTGCTTATACAGTTTTTTGTTTTTCATTTTTTTGTGTAGTAGTGGTACTGGCATGCTGGTCTTCCAAAATTGGTGGTGGTGCTACTCCACAGATTTCAGTTCCTGTTGTTCCTAAGCCGGGAAATAAGAAATGGATGAATGTGGGTCTTAAGCAGTTGAAAGATGGTGAAGGTGTATCAGCTGTGGGTGGAGGTGGATCAAGTCAAGAATTTGACTATGACTCACTGCTGAATGATATTGTTCGAATGAGTAGAGAAGTAGCTGGTGTTGATGAAGCCAAGGGTTCTAAGGGGAAGGATGCTTCGAAGGCGGAGGCGGAGGCGAAAATAAGTGGACAGTATGATTAAAGCCAAGGATTAAAGACTATATTAATGAAAATAAGGCGGAGGCGACACAAGCTGCAGCAGCAACGAGTGAGTGGGAAAGTGAGGGTGGTGAAGCTGATGTGAAATTGGGTGAGAGTGTTGAAGCTCGACCTACTGTGGTGGTCTCATTTGAAGGAGAGAAGGAGAGGTCGTCACCTCGTATGTTGAGCAAGGAGAAGGGTAAACAATGTGAGACCTCTACTGGATAGAATAAAAGGAAGGTAGAAGAATTTGCTGCAAAGTCGCATGTTGAGAAGGCGATGAAGATGAAGACTGTAAAAGTTGTTGTGAAGAAATGTGCTGTGAGGGTGAAGAAATCTGGTGGGGTTTTGAAGGAGTCTGTTGAGAATGTGAAGGAAGTTGTTGAAGTAGCAAAAAAACTAGTTTGAAGGAGTCTGTTGAGAAGGTGAAGAAAGTTGTTGAAGTGGCGAAAAAAACTAGTTTGAAGAGGAAAGAAGATAGTACTGCTGGTGAAGCTTCTGGATCAGGAAAAATGGTTGCTGGTGAAGAAGGAGCTGTAAAACAACAGCGCAACTGTCAGAAGAAGCCGGTGGTCCAACGTACTGATGAGGAGGGTAACACGTAAGTGTATTTTAATATGTTATAAACTGTACTTGATTCATAAGATGCTTCATTTGATAAGATTCAGTGTTTATTAGTTATTCACAGTCTCAAATAAACTTACACTCTTCATATTTTATTTTATTTTAGGATTGCTAAGAAATTCTCAACCAGGTGTTATCCTTCGAAGCTGAAATCGTTAATTTCCTCACTCACTCCTTCCCAAAAGATTTATGTGGAAGATATAGGTTTTGGTAGACTTCTTGCGTTTGACATCTCATCCGTTCCTATTGGAATTGTGCCTTGACTGGTTGACAGGTTTGATTACGTGGGCTGATTTCATATTGTTTTATGCTGACTGCAAATTTTTCTAGGTTGACTTCTTATTTTTTTGTTCTAGGTTTGATCCTATTGGCTGTGTGCAAGAAATATCAAGCTCAAGGTGCATCATTACACCTGATGATGTGTTTGATATATTCTGTATCCTTAGGATTCCAGGCTGTACCGTTGGTTTGGTTAGGAATAATGGTAGGGGTTTGTCAAGAGATGTGGACATTAGGAATAAATGGAGAGATGAGTTGGGTGCTGATAAATATGTTAATATTTCTCATGTTAATCTTTTTGAGGAGCTGGGTAGACTAAGTGATGGTGGTGAGCGCTTTAAGAGATTTTTTGTTATGTATGTCATGTGTACTTTTTTGGTGCCAACTACCAGAAACTTGGTTGATTTTAAGCTGGTTAGTGCTTTAGAAAATGTTGGGACCATCAAGAATATGTGAGGGTGTTAGGAGCTTCAAATCTGATTTAGGTAAAAGAGACGTGTCTTGTGTTGGCGGTTGTATGTTTGTATTGCTGCTAGCTTATATTTATAGGTTTCCCTTTATAGGTCAGCCTGACCCTACTAGACTTCCCTTATGCATGCATTGGTCGAACAAATCTTTGCTCGACAGGGCTCATCATCTGGAAAAAATGGGCTATGATAAGGGTGTTATGGTAGTTGCTGGTTTTCCTTTGACAAAGGATGGGAGGGTTAAAGATAACATAAGTAGCCAACACCAATCTAAGGGAACTCGTAATAGCCACGAGGGGCTTCATACACCTACTGCTGCATGTGATGGTATTGCTCAGGAGCCAGGATTTATTTCTTATTGAATACCTAACAGCGTGATGAGCAATGAAGACATTGACAAAGCTACCAGCAATGTAAGTATTTTTTGTCTTTTTTTATATAGTTTGTAAATGTTAGTGCATGTAGTTTTAATACTAATGTAGATGTTAGTTAATCTAATGCAGTTTGCAGTTCATATTTCCTTTTTAATAAGTTTCTAATTTTTTATTGGACTGATATTTGTTCTTCTTTGTCAGCATCTGAATAGGGCTTGCCTCATTTTCAAACAAGACAGGGAGGTCATTACACGTGTATTGGTTCAAAACCTTAAGAGGGCAAATGCTAGCCCGATTATGCTTCCACAACCGCAGCCACAATCAGAACCTCAAGAAGAAGGAGCAACCACAACCAATGAGGATGTTGTTCATGTGAAGACAACACAAGAAATTATGGAAGACCCAACCACACATGAGTGGTTGATAATATAGTTGAAGAATACACGAGGAAAGCTCGTTCTATGATTCATTCATTCTCCCTTGGGATTGAAGGACTTAAAGATTTGTAGCTTTAGCATCTTTGAATTGTTTTTGGATGATTTGTAATCAGCTTATTTTGTGACTGATTGGTTTGTTGGTGGTATGTTAAGCGCAATTGAGACGCTGTTTTAGGAGTTGTTTTTAAGGTTGAAGGTGTATTTGGATGATTTGTGACTGACTATTTTGTGGGTGATATGTTGAGTGCATTTGAGACGCTATTTTAGGATTTGTTTGTAAGGTTGCAAGTTTTATGAAAAATGCATGTTTAGTTTGAAGAAGTACTATTTGTATGCTTTTAATTCCAAGTTGATTTTTGAATTATTTGATGGGGTTGATTGTGTTAATTTTCTGAGCTTATAGGAAAAAAAATGCAATTGGTAGGTTAATAAACTACACGTGTAAGCTAAGTAGTTCTACATGTATTCAGTGGTTTTCGTATCACTAAAATTATGTGAAATATAATACAAGTCCCTTTTAGGGAAACAAGTGCATGTTGAATGCTAAGAAGAAATATTTGTATGCTTATTAATACCAAGTTACATTTTAGTAATGTTATGTGGTTTATTGTGTTGGGTTTATGGGCTTATAGGAAAACAAATGCAATTCATAGGTTAATAAATTACAGTTGTAAGCTAAGTAATCACATATCAGTTAGTTTGTAGTCAGTGTTTCCATATCAATAACATTTTATGAAACAAAGGTTGGTACTTGGGAAAGCAAAACAAATGCAAGTTATAATTTGATAATTTATAGTTGTAAGCTAAAAAATACATATGTTGTTGAATGTATAAAAATCTTAGGTAAGCAAAAATCTTAGGCATATGGTATGATCCTGAAAAACAAATACAATATATAGCTAAACAAATGCAACTTGTATCCTAAACAATGATACTCTTTACAGTGTCTTCACATCTGGTGTTTTTGTGCCGAATTCAGTAGTTTTCTTCCTTGGTTTTTTCTTTTCCATGCCTGATTTTAGCCTTTTTCCTTTTCCTTTTGTCTTCACTTGGGCTGGATCCAGTATCTTAGGTGCACTTGTTATGGTTGAGTTGCTTTGGCTACTTGTGGTTGATTGTTCAATGACATTTGTTTTTTATGTTAACAAGTCTTCTATTCTTACTGAGCAGGTGTCAAACATCTCTTGAAGAGCACTTCTAGCTTATGAGTTTCCTTTGCTCTTTAGAACCAAATTGTAGAATGTACTGGACATATGGTTCCTCCATGAAAGTACGCCGTTGACGCTTTTCGATTGTTGTTTTTCTTGGCCAAGAATCCTGTCCCAAACTTCTGTTTTGGCCTTTTTGTCCAGCTTTTGAGGATGTACTTTTCAGGTATTTCTGTGATGGAATGAAGGTGCAATATCCTGAGATTGTGAAAGCATAGCATACCTGACACCTCGAAGGACTTGCATGTGCATTGTAATTCAACTAGCGAATCTTCATTTTTGTACTCAACTGTCTCGTATTTGGATTCATCATGTTCTAGGTTGATTTTATATTTTTTTGTCGGTGGTTTTGAGAAAAGTTCATTGACCTTAGTTTCCATTGCTAGGGAAAATTCCTTTTTGAATCCTCTGTACAAAGCAAGTGTGTAAACTTGAGCAGCAAATTTAACCAAACCTGTACAAGCCCAGTAGTGGGAAATAAATGCATACTGTAAGTTAACAAATTCGTGTTCTAGACTAAGTAATACATATTTTTAAATGTGAACATACCTGCTTTGTTTTGATAATTTGGCTTTGCTTTTGTACATGCATTTTCCTTTTCTGCTTCATCTCTCCTCCACTTTCTAATTGTTTAGTTGAAGAGCTCATAGAAGTGTGTCAGTGTTGTTTTTTTTGCATTGAAGCATAGTGCGTGGTTGGTGCTTTCACTTCGCTGTGATGATAAGATGCATGCTGAGAAAATATCCTTGCTGAAAGCCGTGCTCCATTTTTCACGGATGTCGTACAGGCGTTGAAACCATTTGCTAGTTTCGAGCTTGTATGTGGCGATCATGGAGGTCCATTTTTCTTCAAATTCTGTTGGATTACGACATCTTTTCATACAGTAGTCTAGCTTTTGAAGGATTCATATTTCTTTAATCTCCCATAGTGTTGTATTGCATTTTGTTTTATGTGCCACAAGCACAATATGTATTTTGTGTTTTGGAAGACCTGGAAGTTGCAGCAAGAAATGAATGTTGATCAGTATACATATTGTAAGCTGACACGTGCAGAAGCTAACATTCCCTACTCAATTTCAGGTCTAAGAAATGGAATTTCTATAGCTGCATCATTTTCAGGAAACCTGATTTCCAAAGTAACAAGTGCAATTTTTAGGACATGTAATGCATACTGTAAGGTAAAAGGTGCAATGTCTAACAGTGCATATCCAGTGCCCATAACTGTAAATTACAAATTTTCACAACATACCTCATTTATTGCTTTGTCCATTGCAGGATCTTGATCTGTGAATATTGTGACAGGTTCCCTTCCTTCCATTGATTTGTTGAAAGTATTGAGGAGCCACACAAAAGTATCAGCCAACTCATTTGCTATAAAAGCACAAGCAAACATTGTTATGTTCCAGTGATTATTGATTCCAACTATTGGCGCACAAATCAAGTTATACTTGTTTGTTCTGTATGTAGTGTCAAATATGGTGACATCTCTGTAGAGCTTGTAGTCCTCTAGCATCATTGAATCCCTCCAAAACACAGCTGATAGTTTTGTTTCCTCGTCGAATTTGACTTTGAAGAAGAAATCTTTATCCTTGTCATTGATTTCCATGAGTGTGTCAACAAGTTTCTGAGCATTTCTACTTTCTATTTCTTTCATCCAAAGTCGACACACAAAGTTGAGGTGGTCTTTCATCGTATGCCCTAGATTTTCTTCTCCACCAGCTTCAAAAGACATGTATTTATATCCTACAGTGGGTCTTAAACCTGCTTGTTCCATTGTTCTGATGGCTTTTCCTTTGTCTTCTGTAATCCCCCATTCACTCCCACTGAGATACTGCCAGGCTGGTCTTGTGAACTCATGATTGTGTACCGTATTGTGGTGTGCCACAATGTAATAATTCTGCTCTAGCTTCACTCTAATTTCAGCTAGGCATCGTGTTTTTGTAATCAGGTCCTTTCTCTTCCTCTTCTTCTTCCTTTCAGAATGATTTTCATTATCCATGCAAGGAACAAGGCTGGTAGTGCTGGTTTTTAATCTTTTCAATTGACCTCCAACAGAGCACTTGTAGTACTTTTCACGAATCTGGCCTTTGCTGTTTCGACGTTGGCAATCCTTCCTGTAGCTGAAACCAATAGAATTTGCATGCATCTTGTACATGGCATGAAGTGATTCCAATGTTTTTGCTTTTACGCCGGTAAGATTTTTAGTGGCATCAATTTCATTTAAATTTGGAAAATCTGTACCTATAATAGTAAAGAATAAAATTTCTAATGTAAGCTCTATTCTGATAAGCATAACAAATACTACTTGTAATGTAGCATATGGAAAGTGTAGTGTATTTTGTACATGTTATAATATGAACAATGCAGAAGTTTGTCAAAAGTTGGAATTGACAAATGCATTTTTTGTGTTTTGTTCATTTTAATCTAATGCATGTTTATTTGTAACCTATACGTGATTTAAGTTAACAAATGCATAAATTATACTAAATTTCTATGCAGCATGTAGTTTATATTGCTAATGTTCCCACATGTTCATACATGTTCATAGCACTCGAATTTCAGTGTCCAGAAGTTTTAAAAACAACTATATTCATATCGATTGCATTTGAACACTAGAATTTCATTATGATGAGAGAAATTCATACCTTCATAGGAATTGAGTAGTATTTTAGCTTCTTGTAATTGAATTTCATCTGCTTGAAGTTGAATCCTGGCGTTTAGAATCGTGTTTTCTCTTGTAGATTCTGATTCGATAGCAGTAGTTTTCACGATTATAGCAGCTGAAATTTCATCTGCTTCAATAGGATCTAGCGACAGATTTGGTTGTTCAATTCCGTCGGAATCACATCAGTTGTTGTTGTCGGAGGACATCGGAAAGGCACCGTGAACAGATTGGACGAGAGGAATTGAAAACACGCCGGCGGACTGGTGAGGAAGAACTGATTGGCGTTCAGAGGATTCCGGAGAACAAAAAGAGTCGGAATCACGCAGGTTGTTGTCGTCAGAGTTTATCGGAAAGGCGTCGTTGATGAGAAGATTGAAAATGCACCGGCAAGAAGATCGAAAAATGCGCCGGTGGACTGTTGAGAGCTTTTCGGAGAAGAAGAACAGAGTACTATGTGTTTGTGTGTGAAAATTGTGTTTGTGCATTTGATTAAGTTTGCATTATTTTCAAAGTGGCCCCTCTTTGTCCATTATGGACAGGCCGCCTATCAGGAGACCCACTATTTTCAAAAAGTCCTATTTTTTTTTCTAACTTTTCAATTACGAATACGACCAAATTTTAGTCGGTTATTTTTAAAAAAATAATTTGTGTGCTCATTTTTTCCCCTAAAATTATGAAAATTTTAGGAAATATACCTTTGATAGTCATCTAACATCCTGTAAAATTTTAGATTTTTTCAAACAATCTTTGTATTATTTTCAACTTTCCAGCTACGAATACGACTAGATTTTAGTCGGTTAATTTTTGTGTACTCATTTTTTGTTCAAAAATTATAAAACGTTTTGGAAACGTAGCTTTGATAGTCATCTCTTATCTTGCAAAATTTTAGATTTTTTTAAAAGCTCCTTCTATTTTTCCAACTTTTCAATTACGAATACGACTAGATTTCAGTCGGTGAATTTTTGGAATTTATTTTATGTGTTCAATTTTTTGTCCTAAAATTATGAAAGTTTTAGAAAAATACACCTTTGATAGTCATCCATCATCGTGCAAAATTTTATATTTTTTCAAGAAATTCTTCTATTTTTTTTTTCAAATTTCCAACTACGAATACGACTAGATTTTAGTTGATGAATTTTTTGGAAATTTTTGTGTACTCACTTTTTTCTTCCAAAATTACAAATATTTTAGGAAACATACCATTGATAGTCATCTATCATCCTCAAAAGTTTTGTGTTTTTTCAAGAAATCATTCTATTTTTTCCCCAACTTTTCAACTACGAATACGACTAGATTTTACTCAGTGAATTTTTTAGAATTTTTTGTGTATTCATTATTACTCCAAATATTATGAAAGTTTTAGGAACGTAGCTTTGATAGTCATCTATCATCCTGTAAAATTTTAGAATTTTTAAAATAGTTCTCTATTTTTTCCAACTTTCTAACATCGAATACGACCAGATTTTAGTCGTTGATTGTTCGAGAATTTTTTGTATACTAATTTTTAGTCCAAAATTTATGAATATTTTAGGAAACATACCTTTCTTAATCATATATCATCCTTCAAAACTTTAGAATTTTTCAAGAAATCTTTCTATTTTTCCAACTTTCAAACTACGAATGCGAACAGATTTTAAGCGGTGAGTTTTTGAGAATTTTTTAATTTCACATTTTCTCATCAAAAATTTTAAAACTTTTAGAAAACGTAGCTTTGATAGTCATCTAACATCATGCAAAATTTTAGATTTCTTCAAAAAGTCCTTCTATTTTTTCCAACTTTTCAATCACAAATACGACCAAATTTTAGTCGGTTAATTTTTGAATATTTTTTTGGGTGCTCTTTTTTGTTCTAAAATTTTGAAAGTTTTAGGAAACATACCTTTGATAGTTATCTAATATCCTGCAAAATTTTAGATTTTTTCAAAAAATCCTTGTATCTTTACAAATTTCCAAGTACAATTACGGCTAGATTTTAGTCGGTTAATTTTTTGAATTTATATTATGTGCTCAATTTTTGTCCTAAAATTATGAAAGTTTTAGAAAAACACACCTTTGATAGTCATTTATCATCCTGAAAAATTTTAGATTTTTCCAAGAAATCCTTCTATTTTTTCCAACTTTCAAACTACGAATAACCAGATTTTAGTCGGTGAATTTTTGGGAAATTTCTGTGTAATAATTTTTGGAAAACCATCCTGCAAAATTTTAGATTTTTTCTAAAAGTCCTATTTTTTCCAACTTTTCAATTACGAATACGACCAGATTTTAGTCGATGAATTTTTGATTTATTTTTGTGTGCTCATTTTTGTATTAAAATTATGAATTTTAGGAAACATACTTTTGACAGTCATCTATCATCCTGCAAAATTTTTGATTTGTTCAAAAATCCTTCTATTTTTTTCCAACTTTCCAACTACGAATATGATCAGATTTTAGTTGGTGAATTTTTGGGAAATTTTTGTGTTCTCATTTTTTTTCTTCAAAAATTATAAATATTTTAGGAAACATACATTTGATGTCATCTATCTTCCTGAAACTTTTTATATTTCTTCAAGAAATCCTTCTATTTTTTTCAACTTTCCAACTACAAATTCGACCAGATTTTAGTCGGTGAATTTTTGGGAAATTTTTGTGTACTAATGTTTTCTTCAAAAATTATGAAAATTTAGGAATCATACCTTGGATAGTCATCTATTATCCTATATATATATTGTTTCAAGAAATCCTTTTATTTTTTCAATTTTCCAACTACGAATACAACTAGATTTTAGTCGGTGAATTTTTGGGATTTTTTTGTGTATTCATTATTTGTCACAAAATTATGAAAATTTTAGGAAACGTAGTTTTTGAAGTTTGAGAGGGACCACATTGAGTTGTATCAAACATACAAAGCGACTGCTAATAGTCTTTGAGCATACAAGCTTCGACTTGGGACCATCGACACCTCTCTAATTGAAGATTTTAAAGCATTTCTCCTAGAGAGAACATTAATATTATGGATAGAAAGCATATCATGGGGTATCCCAAGTACCGAGATGCCTATGAAGGCACTAAGGAGTGGGGCTTCGAGTTCCCATACTTCTCTTAGAAGGAGTGGGACTTTTGACCCTATAGAGGGTAGCCTCTCCAGAACTTTTTGCGGAAGAGGAGGTTCCATCTTTTATCACTTAATTCGTTCCTCTGGGGACTCTACTTCTTGGTTGGATCCCCCTGACCTTCCGAGGCTATGGTCTCTCAACGGTACAACCATGAGGGTACTTCGTTGGCCGGTGAACTTCAAACCAAACGCTAAATCCTCGATCGTTCCAGTATGGATAATCATACGCGGTGTGCCCCTCTACTACTGCAACTCCCCCATGATTGAAGTAATTGGAAACCAGATAGGAAATTTCATCAAGATGGACCAGGCCACTAAGAGGCTCACAAGACCATCATCGCTCAAAATCTGTATCGAGGTGGACCTCCAGACCCAATTACTAAGCCATATTAGGTTAGGCACTACTTTGGACAATGAAAAATATAGTATCAAGTATAAAAACATGTTTTCATACTGCTCTTTTTGCAAAAAAAAGTTGGTCATGATAAGTCCAGATGTAGACTAGCAAACCCTGGTTTAAAAGTTGCTACAAAAATAGTTATTAGACCTTTGGAAAACCTAGTGTAAAAGCTTGCTAATAGAGATAGGATCTCACCTTTGGATTTGGAAAAAAAAACTAGTAACTGGCAAGTGGTGAATAAGGGTAAAGCACAACACATTAGGAATAATAGTATTACAGAAACAAAGAGATATGAATACTCAACTCTTGATCCCTGAAAAAAACCCAAACAAGGGCAACTTAGCTGCTCAAATTTCACAAAATTCAGAGAAAGATGTTTCTGATAAGTTTAAGGAGTGTAAGGAAACTGATACCCAGCCAGAGAATACCCCACACAATGATAATGATTCACAACAGGAAAAAAAAATTCTCCTTTTACTCTGAACAGCTCTCAGCATCAAGCAAACAATCAAGAGCCTGCAAATGACATAAATGATGCTAAGGAGGAATAGGAAAATTGTACCCAGGAGGAAAATTGTACCCAGGAGGAAAATTACACTCAGGAACTGATTATCCTATCTACACAAAATATTATCAGACTAGAAATACTGGCCAAAGATGATCTTGTAGGTAATACCCCCAACTCTCCAACCCCAGAGCACAATTCTAATGCATATTACTCTCCATCTTGTAGGTCAAGCCCACAAAGCTCAAACGGGTACATGATTTTAAGGAATGAAGATGACTCAGATACAGGGAACAATTATGATTCAAGTACTAGAGAGCTTCAACTAGAACAGGTAAGTATTTCAAAACCACAGCCAATCAGGATACCTGAAAGGTCCACCAGGAAGAGAACCTCATTCAATAAACTTAACAAAATGAATCTAAGATTCTCTTCAAAAAGTAAATCTAACCTACTCCCATGAAAGACACACTGAATACAAAATTTCTAGTTTTGAACTTAAGAGGATTAGATACATCTATGGATAGGTTGAAAAGGTTAGTCAAAACTTATAGGATGCAGGTACTATGTATACTGGAGCTTAAACATAGCCATGATCAGTGTGAAACTTACAGGGTTAAGTTGAAATTTGATTTCCACCATATCTCAAATATTAACAATATTTGGCTAATGTGGAACTCAAACTTTACTATAAATATTAGCTCTGAAACTGATCAGTATACTAAAGCTATCATTAGCTCATCTTTTTTCAATACTGATATGTGCACATACTTTATACATGCATCTAATGACAGATATAAGAGGAAAATCCCATGGGATGAAATTTCCATACACCAGGATGTGAATAAATTGCTAGTTTGGAATTTCAATGCCATGAATACCATTATGGAATATAAAGGACATGGAAAACCAAATCTATAAAGCATAAGAGAATTCTCAGGTTTTATATCCCATAATCAGCTTATTCATCTTTTCACTGTGGGAAACACTTTCACTTGGTCTAACATGAGAAGAAACCAAACTCTAGAAAGATTAGATAGGTCCTTAGTGGACTATGACTAGAATGAGAACTTTTCAAATAGTTCTGCGCATACCCTAAATAAACACACATCAGACCACTGCCCTTTACTTCTAACTTTTGGAAGTAAAATTCCATCAACACAAAAACCTTTCAGGTTTTTGGATGTTTGGATAACAAGGCCACATTTAAAGAATGTTATTCTTCAAAACTGGTCTCATCCCTTAGCTGAATCAGACATGATAGGCTTTTTCTTAAAACTGAAAATACTGAAGGTTGGCATTAAAAGATGGAATAAAGAAACATTTGGTGACATTAATGACAATGTTAAAAAGGAAGAAGAGGATTTGAGAGTACAGGAAATAGCTTATGAGAGTAATAACTCAGTTCAGGATTTCATTGAGCTTTAAAAAAGGAATACTTTGCTACTTAGATCTTTAAAAGAAGAAAACCTAAAAGCTAACACAAAATGGCTGAAGGAAGGTGATGAAAATACTAAGCATTTCAAAAATAAAAACCTCTCAAGGTAATTGGACATAAAAGCCGTAAGAAATTGAATAGGAGGCCATTTACTTTTTCCAGAACATGTTGACTGATGAGTCTCAACCTGAGGATAGCTACTTCCAATCCCATTTTCTAAGCCAAATCCCAGAATAGGTATCCACTGAGGACAACCAAATGCTGCTGAAAAGGTCATCACTCACCGAGTTAAAGGAAATAGTGCTTTCTTTAAACCAAAGTGGATCTCAAGGTTCTGATGGCTTTACAACAGGTTTCTTCACTAATTTTTGGGATGTTATTGGACCTGATCTTCTCAATGCCACTGTTGATTTCATGACTGGAACAAAAATTCCAGCTGGTATCTCCAGTACATGGATATGTCTAATTCCAAAGAAGGAAATCCCAATTTCCTTCTTGGATTATAGACCCATTTCCCTCTCTAATTTCACTAAAAACATTTCTCTAAACTATTGGTCCAGAGAATCACAGCTCTGATGCCAAAATTGATTTCACAAAATCATTATGTCTTTCTCAAAGGCAAAGAGATTGCGGATAATGTTATCCATCTCAAAGAAATGGCAAGATTTTTAAATAACCAAGGGGGACTTCTAACTGTATGCTGAAACATGATCTAGCAAAGGCCTTTGACAGAGTCAAATGGTTTTTTCTAAATGAAATACTCGGAAAATATGGGTTTGCCTCGAATTTCATTAGGCTCATAATCTCTAATATTTCCAGTGCTTGGTTTTCTGTTATTATAAACTATAAACCTGCAGGCTTCTTCCAGGAAACTAGAGGAATCAAACAGAGAGATCCTCTCTCTCCCCTACTCTTTAATTTATTCTCTATAGCTTTCTCTAGAAGTTTATATTATCTCTGCTCTAACAATAAAATGAGGTCCTTTTAAACTGCCTACAAATACAATTGCCGTCTCTCACCTATGTTAAGCTGATGACACAATACTCTCTCTTCAAGCCACTAAACTAAATTTTAAGAGAATAAAAGCTTTCCTTCAGTTTTTTTGAAAAAACCAGTGGCAAAAAATTAACTATGGCAAGAGTAATATTTTCATCAATAAACATGCTTCATTAGCACAACAGAGACTGGTTCAAAACTCATTAGGCGTGACAAAAGGGACTTTTCCTTTTAAATACCTAGGGTTTCCTATCTATACATGCCAGACTAGAGAAATACATTTTCAGCCTATTCTGGAATTGTGTGATAAGAAGTTAAAATCCTGGAAAAACAAGTGGTTGAGTCAAGCTGGTAAATTAACTCTCATGAAATCTATAATATACTCTATACCACAACACTTTTGGGCAGTAATGGTGCCATGTAAAACAGTAATCACCCAGTTAAAAAGAAAACTATCACGTTTCTTCTGGGGGAAACTAAGACAGGTAGCAAGAAAATATGGAAAAGTCTCAAAAACATGTGTTTTCCTGTAAATCAAAATGGAATATGTCTTACGGACATACATGACATAATCAGGACTTTTTCCATCAAACTTTGGTGGAAATTTCAGAAAGGGGAGACTATTTGGGCACAATTTCTGTGGTCAATTCACCCTAGTCATAGAATATCCCAGACCTGGAAAAGGATTCTTGCTATCAATAGTTTAGCTGAAAACCACACTAGAGTCATCTATGGAAAGGGACTAGTTAATATATTTACTTCTAACTGGATATGTTTTGGTCTCATTGAGGACATGATCTCAACTGATATCTTTAATTCAGTGCCTCCTCAAATCACCATTGACCAGTTTGTGCAGAACAAAGCTATTTGGATTCAGGCTTTTCAAGATATCCCTGATCATATATTTCCATGTTACAGGAACTAGAGATATACACATACAGGGAGGATAAAATGATTTGGATACCATCCACCACTGGTGTATTTACTTTGAAGTCTACACATGAGATGCTAACCGAAGCAAGGCCAGACATCCGAATTCTAAAAAAGGTCTGGAACCCTCTAATACCAAAGAAAATTTCAATCTTCATGTGGAAGCTTCCAAATGCTATCTTACCTTTTGATGAGGTTTTGATTTTTTCCAATATATCACTTGCCTCTAAATGCCCAATGTGCCCTAATATGGATACCATGACTCATTGTTTTAATGATTGTGTTTTGGCTGCCACCATATAGAATACATGTGATCTGATTATTGGAGTGAGAACACTACACTTTGACACTATTTTTGAGAGACTCACTTTTTATTGGACTTTTAGGGGAGAATCTAATTTTCATAATAAGATCATCATTATTTTGCCTTCTTTTATCTGTTGGAATGTTTGGAAAGCAAGGAATAACCTAATTCATGAAAATCTTAAACCTAATGTTCAGACCATAACTGAGAGAATTAAGAAAGAAACCTCCCTATTCCAAATCTCAAGCTGATATGATTTGGGTGCATTTGAGGTTGGTACCTTCCTTAAGAAAGCCACGCAAACCTAAGATTAGATGCTTTTACCGGTATAAACCTAACATGGAATTTAAAGTAGATAAAGATGCTGCCTGGAAAAGCTCTACTGGAAAGTAGTGACAAAGTTGTTTTTTTCGTTAAGGCTCTCATAAAACCAGGTATGACATATAATAGTTCTCATAGAGAACTAATGGCTTTGAAAGAGGGCATGATATTCGCCAGGAATGAGACCTTAATTCCTACACTATGGAAACTGATAGTAACTGGTGCTACAATCAATTTCTGATCCAAACAAAGCGTCATGGAAATCATTTGCCTTTAGCTGTAGAGTAAAATCACATTATGAAAACATTCAGATTACACACACATATAGGTAGGCAAATATGGTGGCAGATTCCCCTAGTAAGATGGCTCTTACAACAGGCCAAAGAACTCTAAACTTGCAAGATTTGGATCGTAGAACTACCTAGATAGGATCCAAACTCCTACCATTAGAATAGATGCCCATAATGGATGCTACTGATTACGATTTAATCTTGCAGGTAATCCTATTGAAGAATCCGAGCAGACTCACACAACTCTCAACGGCGGATGATGATGATTTGCAACTGTGCCTACAGATACATGAAACCCCAGACATACCTTCTCCTTCAAAGTTCCAAGAAGATAGAAGGTTTAGCTGTCAAAGGAGCATGCAATGGGATTGCAGATTAAAGAATACCACAACTACATATTTTGCTTCTGTCAGAGTCAAATTTTGCCTTATTTACCTAGGGATTTCTTGGAAGTCTGGCCGATTCATCCATATTAACACATGGGGTGGAGGTGTGGCAATCAGAAACACTTCGAAAAAATCTCTTTGTAATTTTTTTTTGCTGAGATTCGATCTCTCTTAGTAGCTATTGTCAGCTGTTGTGTATTCAGTTCAAGTTCCAACTTGAACAACTATCTTGTAAAGGTTATCAAACTTTCTTCAAGGTTGGGGAGCCTTATATACATCCCCCCATTAACATGGGTCTTTAAATTTTAAAAAAGTATATATAGTTGGAAAAATAGAAAAATAGAACTCTTTGAAAAAATCTAAATTTTGTAGAAGGATGGAAGATGATCAAATGTATGTTTTCTAAAATTTTCATAATTTTTGGACAAAAAACGAGTACACAAAAAATTTTCAAAAATTCACCGATTAAAATCTGGTCGTATTCTTAGTTGGAAAGTCAGAAAAAAAGGACTTCTTGAAAAAATCTGAAAGTTTGTAGGATGATGAAGGACTATCATAGGTATGTTTTTTTAAAATTTTCATAATTTTTGGACAAAAAATGAGCACAAAAATGTTTTTCCAAAAATTCACCGACTAAAATCTTGTCCTATTCGTAGTTAGAAAGTTGGAAAAAATAAAAGGATTTTTTTGAAAAAATCTAAAATTTTGTAGGATGATGGATGACTATTGAATGTATATTTTCTAAAATTTTCATAAGTTTTAGACAAAAAATGAGTACACAAAAAATTCAAAAAAATCACCGACTAAAATTTATTCGTATTCGTAGTTGGAATGTTTGAAAAAAAATATAAGGACTTCTTGAAAAAACATTGATTTTTTTAGGATGATGGATGAATATTTATTTTCTAAATTGTTCATAATTTTTGGACAAAAAATGAGTACTCAGAAATTTTTTGAAAATTCAACGACTAGAATTTGTTCGTATTCATAGTTAGGAAGTCAGAAAAAATAGAAGGACTTCTTGGAAAAATCTTATATTTTGTAGGATGATGAATGCCTATCAAAGGTATATTTTATAAAATTTTCATAATAGACTAAATTGGTTAAGGTCCCTAACATATGATCTTATACCATCTTTTGGTCTCCAAATCACCTGAAAACCATCTTGAGGACAAAAAAAGTCATTTTGTATATGTTAGTTGTTGAACAAATGCGGCATTGGTCTTGGGGACTAGAAGATGGTATTACATCATATGTTGGGGCCAAAAAAAAATTTAGTCTTTCTAAAACTTTCATAATTTTTGGACTAAAAAGGAGTATACAAAAAATTTCTAAAAATATACCGACTAAAATCTAGTCGTATTCGTAATTGGAAAGTCCGAAAAAATAGAAAGACTTCTTGAAAAAAAATATTTTATAGGATGATGAATGACTATGAAAGGTATGTTTTTTAAAATTCATAACTTTTGGACAAAAAAGGAGTACACAAAAAAATTCCAAAAATTCACCGACATAAATCTAGTTGTATTTGTAGTAGGAAAGTTGGAAGAGTAGAAGGACTTTTTGAAAAAAAATCTAAAATTTTGTAGGATGATAAATGACTGTAAAAGGTATTATTATTTTTTTTTAAAGATTTCCATAATTTTTGGACAAAAAATGAGTATACAAAAAATTCCCAAAAATTCACTGACTAAAACCTGGTCAAATAACGAGAAAAAGATGTTATGGAGGTGAAATTTACGACGGATTGCTCCAGGATGGTGAAAAGGATTAGTAAATGCAGAGACCAAGTGAGGAATTTGGTGACACGGAAGCATCATGAACAGGCAATGAAATTCAGTATCAGGAAACTCTATGATGAACTGAGGGAAAGCAAAATGTAACTGTTTGGAAAAAAACGGTTCTACGAGAACCTTGCCTGGCCTAGAGCGAAGTTCACACTATGGATGCTATGCCACAGGAGATTGCCAACAAAGAATCGTTTGAGGCAGTTTAGGATTCAAGTGGACAACAAGTGTGTTCTATGTGATGCTGATGAGTCTGTGGAGCACTTGTTTTTTTGGATGTAGAAGAACGGCGGAGGTTTGGAAACAGATTCTGATCTATTTGCACGAAAGCAGAGACCTGAAGCCATGGGTAAGGAAATGAAGAAGGAAAGGTAAGAAAACTCAACTACTCAAAGCTGAAGTTACTGAGACTGAATATGAGATTTGGCAATGGCAAAATCGAGCATGTTTTAAGGTGAAAACACAAGAGGAAAATATTGTTAACCAGATTTTGATACACTTGTATATAAGACCTGGGAATTTCCAAGGATTAGAGAGTTAGTTGCTAACCTTATGTTAGTATGATAGCTGCTAGTCTGTGATGTACGGAGGGAGAACTCAGTTTTGATATCAATGAAAAGTTTCTACTTTTTCCAAAAAAAAATAAAATCTAGTCGAATTCGTAGTTGGAAAGTTGGAAAAAATAGGACTTTTTGAAAAAATATAAAATTTTGTAATACGATGGATTATTATCAAAGGTATGTTTTCTAGAATTTTCACAATTTTTGGACCAAACAGAATACACAAAAATTTTATGAAAATTCACCGACTAAAATCTGGTCGTATTCATAGTAGGAAAGTCTGAAAGAATAGAAGGATTTCTTGAAACAAGATAAAATTATTTAGAATGATACATGACTATTAAATGTATGTTTTCTAAAATTTCCATAATATTTGGACAAAAATTAAGTGTACAAAAAATTTCTGAAAATTCACCGGCTAAAATCTAGTCGTATTTGTAGTTGGAAAGTCTAAAAAAATAGAATTACTCCTTGAAAAAATCTTAATTTTTTTAAGAAGATGAATGACTATGAAAAGTATGTTTTTTAAAATTTTCATTTTTTTTGCATAAAAAATGATTTCACAAAAGTTTTCCAAAAGTTCACTGACTAACATCTGGTTGTATGTGTAGTTGGAAAATTGGAAAATGGTAGAAGAACTTCTTGAAAAAATATAAAATTTTGTAAGATGATGGATGACTATTAAAGGTATATTTCTAATATTTAAATAATTTTTGGACAAAAAAGAGTACACAAAAAATTTCAAAAAATTCACCAACAAAAATCTAGTTGTATTCGCAGTAGGAACGTCGAAAAAAATAGAAGGACTTTTTTTTGAAATAATCAAAAATTTGTAGGATAATGGATGACTATAAAAGGTAAATTTTTTAAAATTTTAATGATTTTTGGAAAATTAATGAGTATACAAAAAAATTTGAAAATTCACCAACTAAAATCCGGTCGTATTCGTAGTGGGAAAGTCATAAAAAATAGAAAGAATTTTTGAAAAAAATTAAAATTTTGTATGATGATTAATGACTATCAAAGGTTTGTATAATTTTGGATAAAAAATGAGTTCAAAAAATAATGAGTACACAACAATTTCCGAAAAATCACCGACCAGTCGTATTCGTTGTTGGAATGTTGGAAAAAATAGAAGGGCTTCTTGAAAAAATCTAAACTTTTGAAGGATGACGGATGACTATTAAAGGTAAGTTTTCAAAAAATTTCATAATTGGTCAACAAAAAATGAGTACACAAATTTTTTTAAAAAATTCACCGACTAAAATCTTGTTGTATTCGTAGTAGGAAAGTTTGAAAAAATAGAAGTACTACTTGAAAAAAAATCTAAAATTCTATTGGATGATGGATTAATATTAATTGTATGTTTTCTAAAAAAACTGAATTTTTTTCGGTCCCTAACATATTATCTTATACCATCTTTTGTGAATTTCCGTTTCACCTAAATTCCAAAACTCTATACCAAGTTGTTTAACCGTTTGGTGTTGAAACACCAAGTTCAGTTTAATGTTTAAAACACAAAACGAAATAACGCAGTGCACACACAACTTGGTTACGCAGTTCGGTGCGAATACACCTACGTCTGCGGGGCCTTGCCCAGATCAGAAACCATTCACTAGAAAGCAGTCTTTAGTACAAGAAGCTTAACTTAAATACTAATCCATTGCTAACCTATAGAGTGAATGTTGTGAGATCCCCTCACTGCCGATCTTACGCCGTTGAACCCCCACGATCAACACGTCTCTCTGGATCTCCTCCTCCCGAGGAATTAAGGCTTCCTTGTTTCTGATCTTTAAGAACTTGGTCGGTTGTTTTGACGAACCTCCAAAAACCACGACGAAGAGCTTCAATAACGTATCTCACGTAGAGATAAAAACTTGATTGCTTCGCTCAACTTTTTACGAACTTGGTCAGATTAAACAATCCTCCAAAACCTGAGACGAACTTCTCCACCAACGTATCTCACGTAGAGATAAAACTTGGTCGCTTCGTCTCCAGACACCACAGGCAGATCGCTCCAAACTTCTCACGTAGAGAATAATCCTTGGTCGCTTGAATTGATTGCGTTGTAATCGTCTTCTATTTATCCCATCGCAATCCTGCCTTGAATCAACTTCTTTCCTTGTCTAACTCTACCATAAATAGACTTCTAGACTAAGGAAAGATCTAATCCTAATCTGGTTTGTAAATGGACAATCCTTTATTAATAGGACTTGTACCATAAATAAACTACTTAACCAATTCCTAACTATTACAGGAATATTCGTTTACCAGAATTAGATGACCACGAAATCAATCATTTATCTTCACAATATTCTGATCAGATCGCACAATTATACTCCATAATTAGCTCCATAATTCGTGGCTAAAACCTGCTGTCCAGAAACCTGCTGTAATAACACAGGTCATGCAGGTTTACTAATAAAATTCAGCAAGTAACACAGGTCATGCAGGTTTACTAATAAAATTCAGCAAGTAAAACAATAAATTCATCCAGTTTTCTCCCCCTGGATTCATGAATGTGCCACCGAAAATAAATGCTGTCTGCTCCTTAGCAGTTGCATCACCATCACCATTATGTGCATCATCGTTATTAGCATCATCATCACCATCATGTGCCTCTGAACCATCCTAAGTAGCTTCAGCCAACAAGACTCCATGCTCAGTATCCAAAGCAGTCAACTCCCCCTGAAGCTTTGCCAAAATAGCCTGATGTCGTTCAATCAGTTCCTGGTATACTCCAACTCGATCCTCAATAGCTTTCAACCTCGCCATACCAGCATCCGAGCAAATCTCTTCCGTTTTGCAGCACTTTTGATGCGCTCCCAGACTGTATAGTAATGTATCCATCTCTTTGGTGACACTCGTGTTGTTTACAGAGGGAATCCAATTATGCACGGCGACCACATACAAACAATAATACCTGGACGTGAGGTTAGATGCAATTATCTGTTGTCGACCAGTCACAGGCCATGTGCTCTCCACTTCACCAGTAAGCTCTACAGCCACCTAATCATAATTTTCTGGCATCTGGTGTTGGAACACCGGTTTGTCATCCCTTGACGAGCTATGCTTCAGACACTTGTTCAACACCTCTGGTGAAAACTCAACAATCTCTCCACGCACATAAACCCTATGAAACCAGGGTGATTCTACATCTTCACATTCAGCTTTCAGATCCGAATAGAACTCCAGCACAAGTTTCTTGTTATCGTCACAGAAACAGGTAGCCGCCTTAAACACCTCGAGATGGTGCAAATAATCCGTGAATCCACATTCCTTGTATTTTACAGCACCAGCTGGCCGTTCCGCCAATATCTTCCTGTCACAGACAAACTCCCACTTTTCTTGACTTGCATCATCAAAGAATTTGGGGCTAATGGCTTCACTCGCTTCAGGTAGAGGTTGTGCACTAGACTCAATTGTCTCAGCTTGTCTTTGCTGTCTGGCAGCACGGAGCCTCTTCATCTTCTTCCCAATCAGTTCATCGCTGTGTTCACCTGCTTTCATATTCTTATCCCTGCATCGCTTCGAGTTTCGCACACCCTTGGAAGATGAGACCACACTGTCCCTGGCCTTCTTTGAATTTTGAGTAACATGGGTTCCCACATACTCTGGTGGTGTTTCAACACCCACTTCCTGCACTTTCTCTTTGATCCACGTGTCTTTCTGGTCTTGAGTGGTATTTCAACACCAACATCAGTACCCACTAAGTTGCCTTCACCACTGGCTATCTCAGTCAACTCTGCCAAGTTTTCAAGGTCATACCCCTCAGAATTTGATTCCATATCAGCAAAATCCACATCCTGTGCTTAATTCACAGGTACCTGGTCATCAACATTTGATATCACATCTGGTGTTTGAATACCAGAAACAATCACACCATCACACCCTGGATTTTCCACTTTCATCAACATTGGAGATCACATCTGGTGTTTGAATACCAGAAAGCTCTATCCTCATATTCTCCATTTTCAGAGGCTGGTTCCATCAATACTGACACGTTCTCACCCATAACAGTTCCTGGTGTAGCAATACCAGTATTATCCACTTCATAGTTCTCATTGTCAGCACCTGCTTGCTGATCCATAACATCATCCTTGATTTCTCCTGTCTCAGACACATTCTCGACTATCACAGATGCACTCTCAGATTCCTTCAACATAGACACTGTTTCAATTTCAACAGCTCCCCCTGCATACACTGTCTCCTCATCACTGTCACTGATTTCCACGACCGGAAAGGGCAAATGTCTGAGATATTCTTGAAGCACAAACACTGATTTTCCATGCAAGCTCTTAAACTTCTTGAGATCAACATAATCTTGGTTCTGGACCTGGTCTTCGGTCGGCGACGATTGACTCCGTCCCACTTTGCCAACCTCTGCTCATGACCTCCACAGCACTCATTCAAGTCCACATCCGAATCAATTTCTTCAAATCACGAATTTTCTGGAACTCGCTCACTCGAGAAACCTCCAAACCGTTTCTTGAAGGTAAAGTTCACCATTGTCAATGGGTTTTGGTGTGGGCAATGCAAATTTGTGGGATTATGAAGATTTCAGGTGACCGGAGACACTGTTGTGCGAGCTCTGTTCTTTTTCTTACTGGGCTCTGTCCAATTTCGTGAACAACCAAGCCCATCATCACAGATTTCTGGCCCAAGGTTAGCTCGTCTGATCTACTTCCCAATCAAGCTGTTTTTTTTTCAGTACCACTAGCCCTCGGTGTTTAAACACCAAATCTCATATTTTTGAGATTTTCGATTTTTCTAATTTTTTTTCTTTTCCAACTATATTTAAAAGAAAAAACAGAACAGAAAAAAAACAGCATAATGGACAGATCTGGGTACCTTACATTCGACACACACCCAAGTGCTGTCTGAGACTTTCAAAAGTCACATCATTGAATCCATAGTCTCTCATCATCTGCTTCATCCATAATAGCTGCGCACAACAACTCCCTGCAGCTAGATATTCTGCCTCAGCCATAGACAAAGATATAGAATTCTGTTTTTTACTGTACCAGCCCACCAGATTTGATCCAGCAAAGAAACATCCACCAGTGGTATTCTTACAATCATCAGCATTCCCGGCCCAGTCAGAGTCACTGAGACCTACCATACTCATTAAGTCAACAAACTCATTCACCAATGCTGAAGAGGTGGATCCAAAGACAATATCATCAACGTAAATCTGTGCGATTAAAAGATGTGTCCCCTTATGCAGCACACACAGTGTACAATTCACTCCCCCTCGACGATATCCCTTCTGACTCAGAAAGGGTGTCAGTCGCTCATACCATGCATGTGATGCCTGCTTGAGTCCATAAAATGCTTTATTCAACTGATAGACATGATCAGGAAAATGTGAGTCTTCAACCCCCTTAGGCTGCTCCACGTAAACTTCCTCCTTTACTAGACCATTCAGAAATGCACTCTTGACATCCATCTGATGAAGAGTAAAGTCCAGAATGCATGATACTTCCAACATTAGCCTCATCGACTCCAACCTGGCCACGATTCCTCCTTTATCCCTTACCTGCATGTATTTGGTTAGACTTTGTTCAGATTCATATGCTACTGTTTCCGGAGTTTCAACACCGGTTGACTGTGCTGGTGTTTCAACACCAGTAGGATTCACTGTGTCGAGGATATCACTTTCACCCATAGTATATACCTCTGAATCATCAACAATCACATTAATAGACTCCATGACTTCTTTTTTCGAGCTAAAGCAGGTGACATCTTGATCGAGCAAATAACAATTATCCATTGATCTAGATCCAGTGAATACTCCAGTTCCATGGTTTACTACGCATTTCTCCTTGTCGAAAAACACTGTCATTTCATTGTCACATATATGGCTAATGCTCAACAAGTTTGCTTTCAGACCTTCCACCAACAACACATCTTGGAACACCGGAAGCCCTTTGATGGCTAACTCACCTTTGCCGATTATTCTACTGCGTTTCCCATCACCAAATCTAACATATCCGCCAAATCCAGGTTTGAATTTTCGTAGAAATTCAGGGACTCCAGTCATATGCCTTGAACAGGCACTATCGAAATACCAGGAATTTCCTGTATTTGCCCCAAAACATACGAAACTTGAAAAACAAACATCTTGAGATTTTCGATCCCATACCTGGCTTACTGATCGATGGATGTGATTAGGATTTTGATTGACACGTGTGTTCAGAAATCCGGTTCTGTATCCTCCAGTATTAAACTGATGCCTTGCATTATATCCTGGCATGGTGTTGAAACACCGATCTGTGGTGTTGAAACCTCGATCTGCTGTGTTGACAGACATTGTCCTAAGCCGCTTAAAGCACCTATTTCTCACATGGCCTTGAACTCCACAGTATCCACATCGTCTGATCCTTTTGGTGGGATAATTCTTCTCGATTGTTCTTGGAGCTGGTACACCTTGATCTGCCTTGTTTTTCAACACATTCACTGTCCTTTCATAACCAATTCCGTGTTTGGTCATCTGTCCCATTCGTAGACAATCTTCGAGCTTAGCTTTCCCTGTATTGAGACGTCTAATGGCTTGTTCTGCTGTCTCTGCTCTTTGCACCGCTTCATTGAATCCCTTCTTAATCTTTTCAAGTTCTCCAATTGCCTCTTCCTTTTCAAGTTCATTCACTTTAACCTTCTCACATAGTCTCTTATTCTCAAGCTTGAGCTCTTTGTTTTCATCTGCCACTTTTAACCACATCTTGTACATCTCCATGCTTTCCTTGCGAATATCATCATCACTAATGCTTCTATTCTCTTCATCTGAGCTACTACTGTCTACTTCATTCAGCACACCAAGACCTTCCGTACTAGAGTCTTCTAACTCCATCATCGACACACCGAAAGCGACATGATTTGTATACTCCTCTCCATCCTTAAAATCATCTCCTCCGTCATCATCACTCCAGGTTGTAGCATACGATTTTCCTTGCCTTTTAAGCGTATTGGCACACTCAGCTTGTATGTGTCCAAAACCTTCACATTCTCTGCACTGGATTTTCCTGTTCAGGTTTGGATTCGTTGATTTGAACTTTGGTGTTTCAACACCAATTTCTTGGCCAAATTTTGGAGTGAAGTTTGCGTTTGTATTTTTGCTTCCACTTGGCTTCTCTTGTGGCTTCCTGCCCACCTTCTTCATAAATCTGGAGAAGTTCCTGGTTATGTTTGCAATTTCAACGGACTCTTCATTATCTGAATGATCTTCCAACTTTTCAGAAGTTCTGCTCGAGAAAGCCAACTCTTTCTTTCCTGCTTTTGTTTGTAGCATCTCCATCTCATAAGATTCCAGTGATCCCATCAGTTCGTCAAGTGTCATTGTCCCTATCCTTCCATTCTCATTAATTGCAGTAACCTTCATGTTGAACCGTGGAGGTAAAGCTCTTAACACTTTCCTAACAAGCTTTTGGTCTTTGTACTTTTTGCCAAACTGAAACACTTTGTTTGCAATATCTCGGACTCGTCCATTGAACTCAGAAATAGTTTCATCTTCACGCATCTTCAGTTCTTCAAATTTGGTCGTGTAATACTGCAGCTTTGATTCTCTTACAGAGCTTGTTCCCTCATGGTAAGTCTGTAACACATCCCACGCTTCCTTTGCAGTCTCACAGTTTGAAATCATTTTAAACTGATCTTCGTCCACAGCCGTAAAGATGGCATTCAATGCTTTTGAGTTGGACACGTGCGCTTTATGCTCCTCGGTGGAATACCTAGAGAATGGTTTAGTGGCAGTGGAGCTTGATCCTTCAGTTGTGTCACTAGCAGGTGGAGTGTATTGATTTATGACATAGTTCCAAGCTTGATCATCTAGAGCTCCAATGAACACTTTCATACGTGCCTTCCAGTAAGCATAATTTCCTTGTTCCAGCAATGGTGGTCGCGTGACTGATGCCCCCTCCTTTGGTGCCATGGTGAAACCTGATCTCACTCTCCCTGTATAGGGGTCAGCAAGTGCCTTGCTCTGATACCAATTGAATTTCCGTTTCACCTAAATTCCAAAACTCTATACCAAGTTGTTTAACCGTTTGGTGTTGAAACACCAAGTTCAGTTTAATGTTTAAAACACAAAACGAAATAATGCAGTGCACACACAACTTGGTTACGCAGTTCGGTGCGAATACACCTACGTCTGCGGGGCCTTGCCCAGATCAGAAACCATTCACTAGAAAGCAGTCTTTAGTACAAGAAGCTTAACTTAAATACTAATCCATTGCTAACCTATAGAGTGAATGTTGTGAGATCCCCTCACTGCCGATCCTACGCCGTTGAACCCCCACGATCAACACGTCTCTCTGGATCTCCTCCTCCCGAGGAATTAAGGCTTCCTTGTTTCTGATCTTTAAGAACTTGGTCGGTTGTTTTGACGAACCTCCAAAAACCACGACGAAGAGCTTCAATAACGTATCTCACGTAGAGATAAAAACTTGATTGCTTCGCTCAACTTTTTACGAACTTGGTCAGATTAAACAATCCTCCAAAACCTGAGACGAACTTCTCCACCAACGTATCTCACGTAGAGATAAAACTTGGTCGCTTCGTCTCCAGACACCACAGGCAGATCGCTCCAAACTTCTCACGTAGAGAATAATCCTTGGTCGCTTGAATTGATTGCGTTGTAATCGTCTTCTATTTATCCCATCGCAATCCTGCCTTGAATCAACTTCTTTCCTTGTCTAACTCTACCATAAATAGACTTCTAGACTAAGGAAAGATCTAATCCTAATCTGGTTTGTAAATGGACAATCCTTTATTAATAGGACTTGTACCATAAATAAACTACTTAACCAATTCCTAACTATTACAGGAATATTCGTTTACCAGAATTAGATGACCACGAAATCAATCATTTATCTTCACAATATTCTGATCAGATCGCACAATTATACTCCATAATTAGCTCCATAATTCGTGGCTAAAACCTGCTGTCCAGAAACCTGCTGTCGCAGTGGTGTTAAAACACCAGCTCTCCAGAAACCTGCTGTCGCAGTGGTGTTAAAACACCAGATCCCAGTATTCACAATATGCCATAAAGAATTCCAACTCCCAAGGACTCTACATTTTGGTCCCCGAGACCAACACCGTTTCTTTTTAGTACCTAAAAAATTCAAAATGATTTGTGTTGGTCCCTATAGTGATTTTCAAGGTAGTTTTCAGTAGACTAAATTTATTTTATGGTCCCTAACACATGATCTTATACCATCTTTTGGTTCTCAAATCACTTGAAAATCACATTGGTTTGAAAATCTGGTCATATTCGTAATACGGAAGTCTGAAAAAATAGAAGTACTTCTTGAAAAAATGTTAATTTCTATAGGATGATGGATTACTATTAAATGTATGTTTTCTAAAATTTTCATAGTTTTTGGGCAAAAAATGAGCATACAAAAAATTTATGAAAATCCATCCACTAAAATCTAGTCGTATTTCGTAATTGGAAAGTCGGAAAAAATAGAAGAACTTTTTGAAAAAAGTTAAAATTATTTAGGATGATCAATGACTATGAAAGGTATGTTTTTTTTAAAAAATTTTATAATTTTTGGACAAAAAATAAGTACACAAAAAATACATCAACCAAAATCTGGTCGTATTCGTTATTGGAAAGTTGGAAACAAATAGAAGAACTTTTAGAAAAAATCTAAAATTTTGCATGATGATAGATGACTACAAAGGAATATTTCCTAAAATTTTCATAATTTTAAGACAAAAAATTAGCATACGACGAATTTCCAAAAATTCACCGAAAATAGAAGGACTTTTTAAAAAAATCTAAAATTTTGCTGGATGATAGATGACTATCAATGCTATGTTTTCTAAAATTTTCATAATTATTAGATAAAAAATGAGTACACAAAAATTTACCGAAACTTCACCGACTAAAATCCGTCGTATTTGTAGTTGGAAAGTATGAAAAAATAGAAGGACATCTTGAAAAAAATCTAAAATTTTGCAGGATGATAGATGACTATCAAAGGCATGTTTCCTAAAATTTTCATATTTTATGAGCACATAAAAAATTTATGAAAATTCACCGAGTAAAATCTGGTCGTATTCATAGTTGAAAAGTTGGGAAAATAGAATGACATTTTGAAAAAAAAAATCAAATTTTGCAGGATGATAGATGACCATCAAAGGTGTGTTTCCTAAAAGTTTCTCAATTTTTGGACAAAAGGTAAGTACACAAAAAATTTATGAAAATTCACCGACTAAAATCTGGTCATATACGAAGCTGGAAAGTTGGAAAAACTAGATGGACTATAATTAAAAAATCTAAAATTTTTCAGCATGATAGGTGACTCACTGATACGAATATCAAGTGCTTTGATGTGCTTTGATGTGCTTTAAATGCTTTGATGGATCAACTTTATGATGACGAATTGAAGAAGGAGTCACCATCGACATCTTGGATTCATTATTCAAGATTGTCGACGAACTGAAGACATCATGAAGAACACTATACTTTTTTTTCCACTGGGTTTTTAATGAGGTTGTGTGATCATTGTAAAATTATTTTATTTTGGGTTTATTGGACTGATAGCTCGACCATGTGGGCTCTGAAGAATTGAATTTCAAAAATACAGTCCATTAAGGTTTAGTATATTCAGTTTTATTCTGATTAGAATTAGATTTGGTAAGATTAGATAAGCTATTATTCTTCAAGGTTACTTCTTGAAGAATTCAACCTGATTACCTTAGATTACCATTTATTTTAGGTATTTTAGTTAGATTTGGATTTAGCTTCTTAAAGCTGCCATAAGTCGATTCAGTTTCCATTTGTGATTATGGTTTGAGCCAAGATTGTAACCCTATAAACAGGGAGGCCTTATGGACGAAAATTACAACCATTTTTATCAATCAAATATACAACCTTTTGAGTTCATACTCTTTGCTTGCGAGCTATTCCATTGTTGCTTAACCCCGAGGGCTAGTTAAGTACCAATAAACCTTGTAATGTGATCCCGAGGGCTAGTTAGAGAGCAAGTCGAAGTTAGGCGTACCCCGAGGGCTAGACTCCTGAATTTCGTGTGAGATAGTGCGGGTTTGCAGATCCCTTCACTAGATCAAAGATATTAGTTCCGCAAATCGTGAGTCTTCGCAAGGAGATTCATATCACTCACGAAGGTATGTTTTCTAAAATTTCATAATTTTTGGGGAAAAAAAGAGCACATAAAAAATTTCTGAAAATTCACCGACTAAAATTTGGTCATATTCGTAGTTGGAAAAAATAGGACTTTATGAAAAAATAAAATATTTGCAATATGATAGATGACTCTATCAAATGTATGTTTTCTAAAAGTTTCATATTTTTTGGACAAAAATTGAGTACACAACAAATTTTTGAAAATTCATCAACAAAAATCTGTTCGAATTCATTGCTGAAATGTTGGAAAAAATAGAAGGAATTTTGAATAAAAATTTAAAATTTTTTAAGATGATAGATGACTATCAAAGGTATGTTTCCTAAAATTTAATAATTTTTAGGAGAAAAAAATGAGTACACAAAAAATTTCCTAAAATTTATGGATTAAAATCTGGTCGTATTCGTAGTTGAAAAGTTGGAAAAAATAGAACAAATTCTTGAAAAATATAAAATTTGTTGGATGATAGACGACTATCAAAGGTGTGTTTCCTTAAATTTTAATAATTTTTGGACAAAAAATGTGTACACAAAAAATTTTCAAAAGTTCATCGACTAAAATCTAGTTGTATTCGTAGTTGGAAAGTATGATTGATAAAAATTATAAAATTTTGCAGGGTGATTGATAACTATGAAAGGTATGTTTTTTAAAAATTTTATAATTTTAAGACACAAAAATGAGCACACAAAAAATGAGCACACTATCAAAGGTATGTTTTTGGAAAAAATAAAAGAACTTTTAGAAAACATCTAAAATTTTTCAAGATGATATATGACTATCAAAGGTACGTTCCCTAAATTTTCATAATTTTAAGACAAAAAAATAGCACACGACACATTTCTGAAAATTCACCGACTAAAATCCAGTCGTATTTGTAGTTGAAAATTTTGAAAAATAGAAGGATTTCTTCAAAACATCTAAAATTTTTCAGGATGATATATGACTATCAAAGGTATGTTTCCTAAAATTTTCATAATTTTAGGACAAAAAATGAGCACACAAATGTTTTTGAAAATTCACCGACTAAAATCTGGTTGTATTCCTAGTTGGAAAGTTGGAAAAATAGAAGGATTTTTGAAAAAATCTAAAATTTTGCAGGATGATAGATAACTATCAAAGGTATGTTTCCTAAAAATTTCATAATTTTAAGACAAAAATAAACACACAACGAATTTCCGAAAGTTCACCGACTAAATATGGTCGTTTTCCAAGTTGGAGAGTTGGAAAAAATATAAGGACTTCTTGAAAAAATCGAACCTTTTTCTGGATGATAGATGGCTATCAATGGTATGTTTCTTAAAATCTTCATAATTTTTGGTCAAAAAATGAGTACACAGAAAATTTCCAAAAATTCATCGACTAAAATCTGGTCGTATTCGTAATTGGAAAGTTGGAAAGAATAGAAGAACTTTTAAAAAAATTAAAAAATTTTAGGATGATAGATGACTATCAAAGGTATGTTTCCTAAAATGTTCATAATTTTAAGACAAAAAAGAATACACAACAAATTTTTGAAAATTCACCGACTAAAATCTGGCCGTATTCCTAGTTGGAACATTGGAAAAAATAGAAGGACTTGATGTGCTTTAAATGCTTTGATGGATCAACTTTATGATGAAAAATTGAAGGAGTCACCATCGATATCTTGGATTCATTATTCAAGATTGTCGACAAACTGAAGACATCATGAATAACCCTAAGCTCTTTTTTTCCCACTGGGTTTTTAATAAGGTAGTGTGATCACAGTAAAATATTGTAAAATTATTTTATTTTGGATTTATGGATTGACAGTTCGACCATGTGGCCTTTGAAGAGCTGGATTTCAAAAATACAGTCCTTAGGGTTTAGTATATTCAGTTTTATTATGATTAGAATTAGATTTGGTAAGATTAGATAAGGTAATATTCTTCAAGGTTAATTCTTAAAGAATTCGACCAGATTACCTTAGATTAAAATTTATTTTAGGTATTTCCCTTGGATATGGTTTTAGCTTTTTAAAGCTGCCATAAGTATATTCAGTTTCCAGTTGGGATTAGGGGTTGGGGCGAGATTGTAACCCTATAAACATGGGAAGCCTTTGGTCGAATTTCACACCACTTTTTTCAAACAAATATTTAACCTTTTGAGTTCATACTCTTTGCTTGTGAGCTATTCCATTATTGTTTAACCCCGAGGGCTAGTTAAGTATCAATAAACCTTGTAATCTGATCCTGGGGGCTAGTTAGAGAGCAAGTCAAAGTTATGCGTACCCCGAGGGCTAGACACTGGAATTTCGTGCGAGATAGTGCGGGTTTGCAGATCCCTTCACTGGATCAAAGATATTAATTCTGCAAATTGTGAGTTTTCGCAAGGAGATTCATATCAGTTGGTACCAGAGCAAAACGAAAGATCTACTGAGGCCGAAAAAAAAACAAAAAAAGGGTTTCGAGTTTTTTTTAAATAATTATTTTCAATTTTTTTAAAATTTATAAACTCTTTCATGTTGTGTTTTAACTGTGTTTGTTTGATCTTTCTTACCAGGAGGATTGAATCTAGAGTTGAAGGACGTCGAAGGGTCCGAGAGTTAGAATACTTCGGTATTACTATCCGCCTTCACCTTCATCAATCGAGTCAGGAGGACGTCAAAGGGTCTGAGCATTAACAAGTATTATCCGCCTTCACCTCCCAGTCAGTTTTGTAGTTTTTAGGTAGCTTAAACAGTTTATGTGCTTGAGATATTTTTCGTCAACTCTTCTGAAAATTATTGCATGCGCATATCCTGTTTGTTTTCTTTATCGTTCTTTGATTCCGTGATCTTGAATTGTTCTTTGATTCTTGATTACACCTTATTTTTTTAAAAAAATATATTCTTGTGTCTTTTTCCATATATACAGTGTCATATTCTTGATCCTTACGATCTTAAATACCTCGAAATTCATTTAAAATCAAGAGGAAATTGTCGCCGTTTTCTTATTCCAAGTTTTGAATAGGAGATTTTTGTTCCACAAAATTTTAAAAATAAAATAAAATAAAAGGTTGCAGATTTTTTTTGTTTCTAAATCGGAATTTAGGATTTGAAATCTTAATTTTGGGGGCAGATTTGCAAATTTCAAAAGTTTGGGGGCAGATTTGCAATTTTCAAAACTTTTGGGAATTGTGACGAAAAATTTTCTTGGGGAATAAGATTTTGGTTGTGTGTTTTATAGTACAAAAAGGGGGAAAAATGAATTGTGGCTGGAAAAAGAAGGAAAGAAAAAGGAAATCCAATTTGAAAAAGAAAAAAGAAAAGTCAAAATCCTAATCGGAAGAGGAAAAATAAATAAAAGTCAATTGAGAGGGGGGTTTTGATCTGAATTTTTGACTTGGGGGACAAGTAAGTCATTAAAATCCTTTACCACATCGGATTTGGATTTGGACTTGGATTTGAGTTCCTATTCCAATTTGTTTTCGGAAAAGTTTCTTGAATTTTCGGAACCTATTTGTCGCCTATATAAAGCAATCTTGTTTTGATCATAATTCATTCAATAGAGCTCCGATTTATGCCATTCAAAAAAATTTTAGTCCTTATTCTTTGTAGAATTTGGAATTCGAGATGTAGAGCCCAATTTTGAGTTTATATATTTTTAAATTTTGAAATAACCTCTGCAGTACTCATCTCCATATTTTGCTTTAAAACTGCTGTGAATTGATCAATTGCACTTGTTCTAGCCTTCGCCTTGTGATTTGTGAGTGTTATAAACTTGGTGAGTGACCTTACTAAACAAAGGGGAAGCGGGGACCTTTACTACTAATCAGTTGTTTCTTCTTAGCAAGAATGGCAGACGATCTGTTCGTCTCGCCAATTGTTGGCAGTCCCAACAATAAACCTAAAATGAATTCCATGAATGCCATATATACCATAATGAGTGAGGTTCAGAGATTTAATAGGAAGGTAGATGCGTTATCAAATCCAACAACACCTCGTTCTACAAGACAAGTTAAATCTGCTCATGACATCAAAGGTTTCAAGGATGATATTCCTAGATTTGATGGTCGATACAATCCTATGAAATACTTGGATTGGGAGAGGTAGATCAAGAACCTATTTGATCTTACAACTACCGTGAGAAAGAGAAGATCAAGATCGCACAGTATTCTTTCACCCATTATGCCACAGAATGGTGGGAGGATTTGAAAGAATCAAGATAGCTTGCTGGTAAAAGATCTATCTCCACCTAGGAGAGATTGAAAACCAGGCTTCGATTACATCATGTTCCACTAACATATTTGATGGAGCAACATTTGTATCTCAGCAATATGAAGCAAGGAAATCGCAGTGTAGATAAATACTGGCAAGATCTTGAATTAGCTATGAGAAGAGTTGGCATAAGAGAAAATGATGTCTTTATAAAGAATCAGTTATTGAAGGTTTAAGAGAAAATCTGCAAGTTCCGGTTAAGCCCCAGTATTATGTTTCCATGCAAGATTTATTCTTCAATGCCAGGTTGGCTGAGCCAACATTAAGGCCCAGTGGAAGCTCTAATTTTGGCTATAATAGTCAAAGGCAATTCTCTGATTTCAGAAGCCCAAATTCAACCAGGGGTTGTAGCAATTCGAACATGGGTGGCTGAGGAAACCCTAATTTGACCATAACCTACTCAAATCCACCATTGGAACCCACTGATCAAAGAATGATCGCAACCAATCAGTCTCTTAGCCAAGATACAGGTAAATCAATTTCTACTCTGTCAGATACAGTTTCTTTTAACACTCCTACATGTTTTCATTGTAATGAACGAGAACATGTTCATAATAATTGTCCCCATGAACGAATTATAACAACAATGGAGGAGGAGAAAGATAATGATATACATGCACGGTATGACACCGAAGAAGAACAAATAAATGATGAAATCATCATTGTTGACAGAGGTGAGAAAGGTCCTGAAACACAAGATATTTTTGAAGTGTATTACTCCCCTACAAGGAGAAAGTAATTTCAACCAAAATAGAGTCAATTCCGCCAAAATGACAGTAAATGTCACCATAGACAAGTTCCGGGTCGATCCTAAGGTAGGTAAGAGAAGTAAGTTGCATTATGATTATGAAAAGTCACATAAAGTCTTTTCTTCACATCCTAGTCCTTTACTTTCTATTTATATGATGAGGAATAAACTATCTACTGACTCTGGTAAATCATTTTATGCTTCAATAAGAGATGCAAATCGATCTTGTCTAATCATTCTTTTGTTCTTATAATGTCCTTTAAAGAAAGTTACTATTCCAAAGAAGATATTCCCGTAGATATGTGTTCATTGTTTGTTAAGCTGTTACAGGAATTCAAGGATGTCTTTATAGGTTATATGCTTCCCATTTCGAGGATTCAAGGATGAAACTTTTCGATCCGGGAGGGAATTATACGAATATCAAATGCTTTTATGCTCTTTAAATGCTTTGATGGATCAACTTTATGATGAAGAATTGAAGGAGTCACCATCGACATCTTGGATTCATTATTCAAGATTGTCAACGAACTGAAGACATCATGAAGAATACTATACTCCTTTTTCCCATTGGGTTTTTAATTAGGTAATGTGATCACTGTAAAATATTGTAAAATTATTTCATTTTAGGTTTCTGGGCTGACAGTTCAGTCATGTGGGCTTTGAAGAGATGAATTTCAAAAATACGGTCCATTAGGGTTTAGTATATTCAGTTTTATTCTGACTAGAATTAGATTGGGTAAGATTAGATAAGTTAATCTTCTTCAAGGTTACTTCTTGAAGAATTTGACCAGATTACCTTAATTACCATTTATTTTAGGTATTGTAGTTAGATATGGTTTTAGCTTCTTAAAGCTGCCATAAGTTAATTCAGTTTCCAGTTGTAATTAGGGTTTGTGGTGAGATTGTAACCCTATAAATAGGGGAGGCCTTTTGATGAATTTCACACTACATTTTTCAATCAAATATACAACCTTTTGAGTTCATACTCTTTGCTTGCGAGCTATTCCATTGTTGTTTAACCCCGAGGGCTAGTTAAGTATCAATAAACCTTGTAATCTGATCCTGAGAGCTAGTTAGAGAGCAACTTAAAGTTAGGCATACCCCGAGAACTAGACACTTGAATTTTGTGCAAGATATTGCGGGTTTACAGGTCCCTTCACTAGATCAAAGATATTAATTCCACAAATCGCGAGTCTTCACAATGAGATTCATATCAGATGACTATCAAAAGTATGTTCCCTAACATTTTCATATTTTTTGGACAAAAAATGAGCACACAAAAAAATTCTGAAAATTCACTGACTTAAATCTGGTCATATTCGTAGTTGGAAAGTTGAAAAACATAGAAGCACTTTTTTGAAAAAGTCTAATATTTGCAGGATGATGGATGACTATCAAAGGTATGTTTCCTAAAATCTTCATAATTTTAGGACAAAAACTGAGCACACAAAAAAATTTCAAAAATTCAGCGACTAAAATCGGGTCGTATTCCTAGTTGGAATGTTGGAAAAAATAGAACTTCTTGAAAAAATCTAAAATTTTTCAGGACTATCAAAGGTATTTTTTTCTAAAATTTTCATAATTTTAGGACAAAAAATGAGTACACAAAATTTTTCTAAAATTTATCGACTAAAATCTAGCCGTATTCATAGTTGGAAAGTTGGAAAAATAGATGAACTTTTATAAAAAATCTAAAATTTTGCAGGATGATAGATAACTATCAAAAGTATGTTTCCCAAAATTTTAATGATTTTAAGACAAAAAATGAGCAAACAAAAAATTTCCAAAAATTCACCGACTAAAATCTGGTCATATTTCTAGTTGGAAAGTTGGAAACATTAGAAGGATTTCTTGAAAAAACATAAAATTTTGTAGTACGATATATGACTATCAAAGGTATATTTCCTAAAATTTAAATAATTTTTTGGACAAAAAAATAGTACATAAAAAATTTCTAAAAAATGACCGACTAAAATATGATCGTATTAGTAGTTGGAAAGTGGAAAAAATAGAATAAATTTCATAAAAAAGTATAATTTTGCAGGATTATAGATGACTATCAAAGGTATGTTTCCTAAAATTTTCATAATTTTTTGGACAAAAAATGAGAACACAAAAAATCTCCAAAAATTCACCGACTAAAATTGGGTTGTATTCGTAGTTGGAAAGTTGAAAAAAATAGAAATTTTAGAAAAAATCTTAAATTTTACAGGATGATAGATGACTATCAAACCTCTCGGATAACAGTTACAAAGTCATCTAAGACTGGTGCGATGGAAAATAGGTCAGAGCATTCTCAAATCCCCCGTGCACACACCCACGCAAACACATTCTCCCATACCCATTATAACATCTAGGTTTCTCTTTGCAAGGGGGCATCAATAATTGTACCATACATGAATTTAGGCCAAAATGTGTACTTATATGTGGTGTAGCGTTCATGCATTTATAACATTCAAGAACAATCACAATAATATCATAAACACAAGGATAGGTTGATTCTAATGAAGCATTTAGAATATACCAAGTGCTAAAATGAATCCCAAGCTCAAAATTTACACTAAAAATGTTAGATCCATGGAAAATATTAGGTTAGATGCCATGGATCTAGAAAATAAGATGAAAAGAAAAAGAAAGGAAAATAAAAGGAGAAGGAAGGAGAAGAAGAACTCTCTTCTTCTTTCTCTCTAAACTAGAGAGAGAATCTACTCTACATTATGCCGAGCTCTACTTTCTCGTAGTTTAGTGGAATACTAAGGGTTCTATATATAGTAGTAGGAAATTGGGCCTAAAGATAGGCCCAAAATAGGCCAAAATTAGCAAAACCCTAGGTCAGCCACCAAGGCTTCACGGGTCAGCACGGATATCACGCTCTGTGAAGAGTTCAAGCCCAGGGCACAAGATCTGGCATGGTCCATGAACGTTCATAGCCATAGTCTATGGAATATGGCGTGGTCCATGAAGCAGGTCTCATGCCACAGTCCGTGAAGATTTTCATGGACCGCAAATGGTACCCGGTTTTTGCTCAGAGTTTTATCATAGACCGTGGAGTTTTTCACAGACCACAAGGAGCTTATGGGTTTGCTCAGAAATTTTCTCACAATTTGTGAAGGTTTTCACAGACCAGTTCCATACTTAGTCTAATCTTCAATTCTTCATCTCTAAGCTCCACGGTATGGGGTCTTTGTCATGGCCTGCCTGAAGGTCTCGTGTAGGTCTTCACGAATTCTCTGGTGTCCCTCATTTAGTGCATGTCGTGTGCTTTGTCACAGGCCACTGGTGCTTGACCATGGGCAGTCCGTGACCGGTCTCTGGTGCTTCGTTGGCTGAACTTTGTTTGCTTGCTACTGGTGAACCATTAGTGCGAATAGGAAGTTCTAGTAGTTGATTTTGTAGTACTCGAGAAGAAAAATCCAATGGAACCAGCCTTGAAGACTAATTATTCCTAGATCGTTCTCAAACTAAGGCAACACTCATCGGACCACGATTCACCATTTTCTCCTTTGGCTGCTTGAACTTCGAAGCCGCCTATCTTTGGCTTCAATATCCTTCTACCACACATTGATGTTCGTGGCCTTCATCTTCTACCATTCTAATGTGAATGGCCTTTGCCTCTTCTGTCATCCTTCATCCTTGTGAACGACCTTCAATCTTCAACCGCCCTTGCAAATGTCCTTCACATAGAATGTAACAAAAACGTACCCACGGGAGACCTACTAAAGATAATCACAAGGAAGATCAAGGAGCCTGTGGATACAAGATGTCCATTAGTGCCAATTAAGTCTAAAAATGCCGTATTTAGACAAGAAAGCCAAACATTGCTGTCTAAACCCCTTGTCAAGTAAAATCAACTAATACTAGCAATCCACCAACTAAAACCCACTAAAAACTATGTCAAATGCATTGGATAAAGAATGCGTAATAGTGCAGATCAGAGGCCTATTTCTCCAACTCCGCTTTATAGTCAGAGGCAGCTTCTCTCAGCTCTTCCTTGAGCTCAATCACCCTGGCCTCAGAAGCCTTGGATTTGGCAATGGCACTTGGGGCTTCCTTAGCCTTCACCATGAAGGTCTGGAAAACTGAGTCCAGAGCAGCCAAGACGATGGCTGCCTTTAGAATGGCAGCCAGGGTATGATCAGTCGCACCCAGAGGGGTGTGGTTACCTTTCCCCAGAAGATGCCCAGCCTGGGACTCAAACTTTTTGGAGCCACCGGCTTTTGAATTAATAATGATGACCTTCTTAGTTCACTGCCTCTGGGGGGAAGGGTTGTGCAAAGAAGCACCCTCCCGAGGCCATTTATTGTTCATGGAGTTATCATAAGCCTCCGTTTAGACCTCCAAGAGAGTCTCCGTTTAAACTGGCACCTAGATCAGGGGATCGAATTGATCCTCCAAGTAGGTTTCCTCGAAAACCATCTTGACTTCCTCCTCATTTCCAAGACCAATTAAACTAGTGAAGTCCACTGCATAACGTAAAAGAAAGATAAGTCAGGAAAAGAAACAAATGGGGGTGTGGGGGGGGGGGGGGTAAAGTAAGAGGAATCAAAGTAAAAAAGGCTAGGATGCTTCAAAAACCTTTGTAAGGTGAGGTGGGACTCCTAGGATGGGTCTCTTTGGCATCGTTTGCTCTTAAGGGCTCCGAGTCAGTTTTGGCAACCCTTGAATGGGCTTGGCAGGCTTCAAGGGGTCAACTTTGGCTTTCTTTTTCTTTGGATTTTTTGGGGCCACATTATCGGTAACCGAAGGGGCCTTCCTCTTAGTCTTCTTATGGTTATCACCCTCAATAACTTTCTTTTTTCATTTCCTTTTGCCCGAAGGGGCCTTCGAAGACTCCGTTGGAGGGAGGGGCTTAATCAAAACAGGTTTCTGACCATGGATCCACTCATAAACCTCTTTGGGCCAAACATAATAATAGTTTTTTGAGATGTTAAGGGGTTCACTTAACAACTGATCCCTATCTACCACTACACTCTCCGGAGCAACATAGTTGGCAGGATTCTTGTACTTTGGATTCTAATTCCACCCCGGTATGTAGTACTCTTCTACCTCAATCTCGAAGGTGTATATGGGGGTTCTGTGCCACCCTTTACAGTTCAAAGAGATTTTTATGGGATGGTCCGGAAACCTGTTACTAAGGGTTATGATCTCACTAATCTTCGCATCCTTGTCATAGACTGTGTGCACCATGGGTCTTCCAGCAGATATATAGTACAGGGATCTAAATATTTCATAGATAGAGGTTATACCTAAGCTATTACATCGAATCATAAATGCCATAACTAAGAGTATGGTGTTTGAATGAAGCTGGGCTAGGTTAACATGATGCTCCTTAAGAAGATGAGAATGGATAGGGGGTAAGAGAAAACAAAGCCCGAATCGGAGATGGCGCTCATTTATGGTGCACCTATCAGGCCTCATATCCCTAGGTTTTTCATCTTCCCAAAGGACCTCCAACCGTAAATTCTCCGAGAGCCTAATCCAAAGAGGCAGAGAATATAGAATATTTGAGATCACCTTAGCAATTAGCTAGGGGCTCTTGAGAACGGGGTCATAATCTTCTCGAAGAAGAAAGGGTAACCCTCTTTATCCTCATGAACCCCGTGCACCCTCGAAATTAGAGATCTTGATGTAACCCACTTATGATGGTAACCTTTGGGTAGCACTGGACAATTGGAAAAGCTTTTTCCAACTTCTATATCAGCCAAATGGAAACCAGCGGCCGAGGAGGGGACGGCTCCAGAATCCTAGAGATGGGAACTCTTAACATCGTCGGTGGAGGACATGGCTGGAAAATAGGCTGGGATGGAGTTCTTCCCCATTGATGGTGTTTGCAACATTTTTAAAAGAGAAAAAGGATCAGGTGAGATAAAACTTACTGATTCTTAGTCGGAATTAGACCAAAGTTCTCTGGAGGTGTTAGAAATGAGAAGAGACACCCTAGATTGCCATAAGAGAGAGAGAGAAATAGAGAGTTTGAAATTTGAAAGTGATTTGGGTAAAGAGTGAAGTAAAAGAGCTGGGAAGTGCCTTATATAGAAGGAATAAAAGGTAATGATTACCTTAGGCCACTATGCAATAACTAAATGTGTGGGTAAATGGCCCATGTGAGTGTGAAATCCCAGGCATTAATGGAGAAAGTGGTGTGCGTAAGGCCCAACTTGGACTTCATGCTCTCAAAGGTAAGAGTGAGCATCACGCCTTCGTGACCTTTCCACTTCTCACATTGAAACTTGGCCCTCAAATTCTAACATAGATTAGAAGGCAGAGAGCCGAATCCCCTATTCCTAAATATCAAGATTCAAATGCTCTCAAAATATTGCATAAATTAGAAGGCAGAGAATCAAATCTCCTATTCCTAAATACCAAGATTCAAATGCCCTCAGATTCTAACATAGATTAAAAGTATGAGAGTTGAATCCCCTATTCCTAAATGCTTGGATTTTAACACCCTCAGATTCTAACATAGATTAGAAGGCTGGGAGTTGAATCCACTATCCCTAAATATCGGGATTTGAACACCCTCGGACTCTAACACAGAAGAAAAGGCTGAGAGTCGAATCCCTTACTTCTAGTTACTGGGGCTCAAAGACCCTCAGATTCTAACACAAGTTAGAAGACTGAAGATCGAACTACCTACTCATAACCCTTGGGGTTCGAAGGCCCCCCAGAAAGGGAATGAGGTTGGATCCAGGCCCTTGGGCTCTGACATAGCTTAGAAAGCTGAGGGTTGGACCCCCGACACATTAATCTGCTCGAAAAGCATTCAAAACTAACTTGGAGCGAAGCCTTAATGCATTGCAGGGGCACAAAAATCGTACCCCTTGAGCATCATGGGATTTCTGAGGGCAAACCCTCGCTTAATTACCAATTCGATGCAGCCCCTTCAAAGGGTAAAATATCAAATTCGCAGATGCAAGCACAGATTCAAACCTAGGTTCTTGGGATAAATTCAAAGGCTGAAGCCTCAACTTTCGAGGACTTATTAATGATGTGTAAATCTGTATTAGGCCCAAGAGCCTGATAATGGCTGGCCTAGGTCAATGATATTACCCTTTGGGCAATATCTTTTGGGCTGGAAAAAGGGATACGTACTTGATCCACAAGCAAAAAAAATAGTTGCCCTACTTTCCTACCTATATAAAGGCTAAAGGTAACTATACACACTTAACTATTCATTCCTAATTACTCTCTCATAATTCTGTTTGCTAACTTAGCCGTCGAAACCTATTCCCCAGGACACCTTTGGTGGCTTTGTCTTGCAAATTCAGGCCACGAATGGCAGCGCAGCGACAGCGGTAAATTGGGGTAATCAATACACTTGAGCAGCCCCCGTGGCCTGTCAAGCGCTTGGGGTCAAACCCCACGTACACATAAGCACTCAAGGATCATATCCTTTCATACGCTTGAAAGGTCTCAATGGCTTACCGAGCGCTTTGGATCAAACACCATATATGCGTAAGCACTCAAGGATCATATACTTGCACATACATAAGCGCTTTGGGTAAAACCCCCCACATACATAAGCGCTAAAGGATTAAAATCCTTACACGCACTCACATGTAAATCTTCGACCAAGGTGTAGCATGCCCAACACAAATGTTGCTATAGGTCATAGGGTGCCCCCTACTTTTAAGGAAGTCGGAGCTGCCTTTGTCAAATGCCACGATGACTTTAAGGGGCTCAAAGCTACCTTTGAAAAATGTCACGATGACTTATAAACAAAATTTCCTAATCCTTTACATCTATATAAAGATACCACGGGAACTTTTAAACAAAAAGGTTGAACCCCATACATGTATCTAAAAATGCCTCAAGGGCTTAAAAATAAAGGGGCCGAAATCCCTTTCTTATGATTAAGTGCTTAAGGGATAAAAAAAGCCTTGTAAATACTCGAAGGGCCTTCGAGTATTGTTAAGCACTTGGGGCTAAAATCCCCTTCTTATGATTAAACGCTTAAGGGATAAAAACACTTGTAAATACTCAAAGAGCCTTCGAGTATTGTTAAGCACCTGGGGCCGAAATTACCTCCTTGTGATTAAGTGCTTAAGGGAATCAAAGGGTCTTCAAGTATTGTTAAGCACTTGGGGGTCGAAATCCCCTTCTATATAAAAAAAGTTCTTGGGGTTGAAACCCCCTTTTACTTGTATAAGTACTAAGGATAAAAACCTGGTAAAAAATTGAAGGGCCTACATGGTCTATCAAGCGCTCGGGGCCAAAATCCCCTACATATATGAGCGCTCAAGAATTGAATAATTGAAAACACTTGAAAGTCCTCTATGGCCTATCAAGCGCTTGGGGCCAAGATCCCTTACATATATGAATGCCCAGGGATTAAACCCCTGAAAAATCTTAAAAGGCCTCCATAGCCTATCAAGCGCTTGGGGCCGAGATCCCCTACATATTTGAGCACACGGGGATTAAACCCCTAAAAATATTTGAAACTGGCTTTAATCGGCCTTTCATCCTCGAGTTTCAACTCAAAATTGGCTTCGATCATCCTTTCATCCTCGAGTTTCAGCTCGAAATTGGCTTTAGTCAGCCTTCCATTCTTGAGTTTCAGCTCAAAATTGGCTTCAATCAGCTTTTCATGCTCAAGATTTAGCTCAAAATTAGCTTCGATTAGCCTTCCCCCTTGAGGTTTTGCTTAAAATTAGCTTCGATCAGCCTTTTATTCTCGAGTTTCTGCTCGAAATTGGCTTTGATTAGCCTCTCATTCATGAGTTGCAACTCAAAATTGGCTTCGATTAGCCTTTCACTCTCGAGTTTCAGCCCAATGGTCCTTTTATCTCGAGATTCGTCACAACCTAAAATTAGCTTCGATCAGCCTTTCATTTTTGAGTTGCAGCTCAAAATTGGCTGATAACAGCCTTTCACTCTTGAGTTTCGGCCCGGTGGTCCTCCTATCTCGAGAAACGCTCACATGAGAGAATATTATATGACAAAATCATATATGTAACACCTATTTAGAAAACATAACCTTATATCAAGAACTGAAGTCTCAAATCCCTCGAATGAGTCCTCTCGAGAGGCTCTTAAGGTATATAATATTGTGTAAAACACTATGGGCCTAAAATAGCCATGCGTCCAACTGATGGTCCATAGCTTTACCCTTTAGGTAAAGCTTTTTGGGCTAGCCCAAGGTGAAAGGACTTGCCCCACAAGCAAATAAAATAGTTGCCTGACTTGCCTACCTATATAAAGGCCAAAGTTAACCCTGCACAACTCAACTATTCATTCCTATTTACACTTTAGTTGCTTGTTTGCTTACTTGGCCATCAAAGCCTCTTCCCCTTGGAAATATCCGGGGGCTTTGTCTTTGCAAATTCCAATCACCAACGGTGGTGCGGAGGTAGTGGTAAATTGAGGTGCATCAAGTGGCACGCCCGGTGAGACTGCCAGTTAGATCTATGTTCTAGGTGGCTGTTTATGTACACATCTACGTCAAGTGCCTTCCGTAGGAGTGAACGGTTAAAAGAAAAACTTTAGGCACCAGCAAATATGTACAATCCCCTACCAGAAAAAGAAAGGGTGTAGATCCAATATGATTCCAGATTCCACTACCTCTAGCGCCAGTATAGAGCCTCCAGAAGTCGGCCAGAGCCAGGTCCCAGAAGTGAGGGGTCAGGAAGATCCTCGCGTATAAGCTGATGCACCCCCACAGACCATGGAGGTCAGCGTTGAACCCTGGGTAGGTGGAGCTGAAGCTCCTACCTCATAAAGCCAGGCTCGTCGACAAAGGGCAAACAAACTGTAGTGTACGGAGGCTACGGTGGATTCACAAATAGAGATCTTGAGAGGGGCTGATCAAGCAGCAAGGGGTACGAACAAAGCGGGCCCCCGGTCGCATCAAGATCTAGCATCGTGGGCTCAGGCCCTCAGATCTACTGGCTATCAGGTGGAGCCTCTAATGTTCTACCATAGGGTGATTCAACAGCAGATGGGACCCCAACCTTCGATGCCCATGGTGTTGCAGTCAAGATTCCACTCGTACACCCCCTGGGAGTGTCCTATCAAGCCGACGTTGGTGCCCTTACACGACCCCAACCAACACTCCCGAGCATACTGCAAACAATGACATACTCTATGCCGATCTCGATGCCCTTGGCGCCAAGACAGACTGTTCCACATTTGATGGTAGGGCCGATGGGAATTTTCCTGAGTTCCAAAAGCCAAATGTATTCAGGACTTCAACCGGAACCCCCCTACAACCCTTACCGACCAGAGTTATACTATGGCTTGGTAGGGGGAAGGTGGCGCTCAAAGTACATGGCATCGAATCATCTCCTCTTTATGCCCCCAAACTTCGATGCCCCAGTTTGGCCCAGTCCATATGAAAATCCACATATGGGAGGGGGATCGAGTGACTCCTTGATAAGAGAACTCGACAGGCTGACTGCGCCTTCTGGCTAAAGTCGCAAAATCTCCTTTTAGTCTTGCAATAATAGCGCCACTTGATGGCCTGATGAAATAAAACCACCTGAAGGGCTCCCCCAGCGGAGATTCGAACTCTCACAAGTTCATATAGAAATTCCTTAGTTTGATGAAATCGATGGAATTCAATGAATAGCTAACATGCAAGTTGGTCGGAAGTTAACTTCAAGGGAAAGCCCAAGAATGGTTCAACAAGTTGGGCATATGGACACTACACTTGTATAGAGATTTCAGAAAGGCCCTTCTGAGTCAGTTTTTCCAAAAGAAAAGTTTCACAAAAACCTTTATAGAGCTGTACAAAAGCAAGCAGAGGTCAGGCGAGTCAACGAAGGAATTCTACCATCAATATGTGGATGAGAGTCTCAGCGTAATCAATCTAACCTAGGAGGGGTAATTCTTGTATATATGAATGGGATGTCAAACCTCGACCTGTACAAAAAGCTGGTCTTGAAGAAACCGGAGGCCCTATATCAGTTGCAGGAAATTGTAGAGCAGTATTCCAATATCGAAGAGGTTGCAAAGAGAAAATGGGAGGGGATAGATGGCTCAAAAAGGGACCTAAACACTCTGAGCCTATGTCGAAAAGGCACGACCACCCAAAAAAGGGTTCAAAAGCTTTATTCCCTTAACCAAGTCCCAGATGGAGATACACTCCATCCATAAAGGAATGTTTTGAAGCCACCCTCCCAGAAAAGACTACCATGGGAAGAAATACTCCCTCAAACTTTGTGATCACCACAAATAATGGGGCCATGACACAAATTAGTGTACCCATTTGAGACATGAACCCAACTGTGTCGAGGATCCAAAAAGATAATCCTCTTTGAGGGGCCAAGTGAAACTCCATTGGAAAGGCAAAAAGAGTTCTAAATGAAATAGCAGAGAATAGCAGGCGAATGATGGAGACCAAGCTGGAAACCAAGCAGGGGTCCAAACCGAAGGTGAGGTTTGGCTAAACAGAAACTACAGGGATAAGGGTAAATTGGGTAATCAACTTCATCAAATGAGTTGTAGGCGATCAAGCTTCAAATACAATCATCAAAGCCCAGTCCTGATATGTGCTCCCCGGAGAACCCTGTCAAAAATGTTTCTGACCCGAAGAAGCAATTACCTTCTCGGGGGCTAACCTGGTGCCCAGCCAAACCCTTCACACAGATGCGTTGGTGATCCATGCAACCATAGGAGATTATTATGTCAAAAGGGTGTTCGTGGATGATGGCAGCGGGGTCAAAGTAATGTTTGCCAACTGTTTTGACCAGTTAGATCTTAGACGTGAAAGCCTAAGGAAAAAAACCTCACCGAGAAAATGGTGCTACCCATAGGGGTGGCTACCCTCCCGGTTAAAGTAGCTAAGGAAGACAAGGAAATCAAAATTGATTGTAGCTTCACAGTAGTTGGCACCGTGTCTCTATACAATGTGATTCTCGGAAGGCCTTGGATGTGCCAGGCATGAGCGGTATGGTCCCCTTATCATTTGACCATGAAATTCCCCATGAAAAAGGGGATAGGAATTATTATAGGGGATCAACCGACTAGCAGATGTTGTTTGGCTCTAGCCCTAAAAGAGGCTAGAAAGGAGGATAGGGTGACTTTAATCGAGGGACAGATTAAGCCTATGGACATAGAGCCAATGGTCGTTTGAGACAAGGGAAGGCTGCCCGTAGGAAAAATGATTCCACCTGTAACAAAGAAATAGTTGAAGGACCTTTTAGATAATTTTGTCTACGTATTTTCGTGGGACACCTTCGACCTCACAGGGGTACCTAACCAGTTGATAGTTCACAGGCTGAATGTGGACCCCTCCCAAAATCCAATCAAAAAGAAGGTCATATCTTTTTTCCTAAAAAGGCTGAGGCCATAAAGGAAGAAATCCAAAATTTTTTGAAGCTGAAGTTACCGAAGCGGTATTCTACCCCGAGTGAATAGTGAATAGTGAATCCTGTGATGGTCTCCAAGCACGATGGTGCTTGGAGGATTTGTATCGATTTCATGGATCTCAATAAGTGTTTCCCTATTGAAGCTATCATCTTCCTTCCATTGACGTATTGGTCGAAGCTATAAAAAGATATGAGGTCCTAGTTTTTTTCAATATCCATAAGGGCTATCACTAGATACTCATGGAAGAAGAGAACAAGCAAAAAACATCCTTCATAACTGAAGGGGGAACATTCTGCTACAAAACAATGCCATTCAGGTTGAAGAATGTAGGGGCCACCTATCAAAGGTTGGTCAATAAACTTTTCGAAAAGCAAATTGGAAAAACATTGAGATATATGTTGATGACATGGTGGTTAAAAGTAGGGGCTTTGTCCAATTTCTTATAGACCTCGAAGAGACCTTGAAAAAGCTCTGAGAAGCTAATTTGAAGCTAAATCCCACTAAGTGCGTAATTAGAGTCAGAGCAGGTAAATTCCTAGGATTTATGGTCTCGGAAAGGGAGATCGATGTTAGTCCCGAGAAAGTCTAAGCATTGGTCAATATGAGCCCCCCCAAAATAGTCAAAGATGTCCAGAGGCTCACAGGATTGTTGGTGGCACTCAGCCGATTCCTCTCAAAGGGGGCTGAAAGAAACCTTCCATTCTTTGATGTGTGCTTCAAAAAGCAAGGAAATTCGAATGGATGAATGACTGTGATAAAGCTTTCCTGGAGCTGAAAGAGCACTTACAAAGTTTTCCCACCCTCATGAAACCAAAAAAGGGGGAAGATCTGTATTTGTACATCTCTGCATCCCCCACGTCCATAAGCGTCATCTTGGTATAAGAGAAGGAAAAATTCCAATTCCCAATATACTTTGTAAACAGGGAACTACATAGCCCAGATACCAGCTACACTGCTCTTGAGAAACCTGATCTTGGCTCTTATTCATGCTGCAAGATGCCTCGGGCTATACTTCCAAAGCCACAGAATAATCCTGCTCATTAACCATCCAATCAGGTAGGTGCTTCTAAAGCCAGAGGCCTCGGGAAGAATGATGAAATGGGAAATTGAACTGGGTGAATACGACATCCAGTTCCACTAAAGAATAGCTAACAAGGGCTAAGAATTAGCATAATTCATTGTTGAAACCACTGAACCGATAGAAATCGAAGAGGATAATGAACTAGATGAAGCATGGCCGTTGAACATTGATAAGTCCTCTCACTCCATAGGCAGTGGGGCTGGAGTTCTACTCATGAGCTATGATCATAAAGATTACCCATATGCCTTGCACTTTGACTTTAAGGCCACAAATAATGAAGCAGAATACAAAGCGCTAATCACAGGCCTCTGAATCGCCAAAGACTTGGGAGTTCAAAAACTCGACATCTTTAGTGATTGCCAAATTGAGGTCTTACAAGTCAAGGGGGAATATGAGGCTAGGGAGAGAAATTTGAAACACTATTTGGAAGTGGTAAAACCCCTCCTCGAATATTTCCACCATTATACCCTCAATAAGGTCCCTCGAGAAAAGAATCACTAGGCTGATGTCTTAAGAAAATTGGCCTCATTGGACCTGGACTTGCAATCTCAGGGGCATTTAATGGTGGAGACACTGAGTAGGCGTAGCTTTGAAGAGGAAACAATAGTAATGTTGGTCGAGGAGCAAAAGTCTTGGATGATTCCTATCATGAGCTACCTTTGAGATGGGACTCTCCCAGAGGACCCCATCGAAGCAAGAAAGGTTAGACAGAAAGCACCTAGATACATGATCAATGAAGACATCCTGTACCGCCGAGACCATCTCCAACCACTCCTCTGATGCATAGCACCCCATGAAGCTGATTACTTGATCTGTGAAACCCACAAAGGGGCTTTCGAAAGCCACTGGGGGCCTCGATTGGTAGCAAGGAAACTACTCCTGACCGGATATTATTGGCCAAAGATGTTTGAAGAGGTAAACAAGCACATCCAAGCTTACCACCAATGCCAAAGGCATGCACCAATCACCCATGTCCCCCAGGAAGAAATGATTAATTGACTTGGTGGGACCTTTTTTGAAAGCCCCTGACCACTTTCGATACCTGATCATGGCCATAAAATACCTTACAAAGTGGGTTGAGCCCGAAGCCCTGGCCGGCATAAAGGGAAAGGCTGTAATTGGGTTTTTATTTTTTTATTTTTCAAAAGTTCAGAATCATAGTGCAAGGATTCTCGATAAAATAAATCACCAAGAACTCAAGCAATACCTACTCCGAACAAAAACAACCACCAAGTAGTGGAAAATAAAAACAACTAGCTAATACACAACCAAATACACCTAAATACTTAAGAATAAACGCCTCTTCCCCGGCAACGGCGCCATTTTGACAGGCGCGGGCGGTCGTCGCGCCCGCGCGCCAAAAGATAATTTATAAGCCCTCAGTGCTTACTTTCTACAACTAGGTAGATAGTGGCAAATCGGAGTCGTCCAATGAGAAGAGGGATCTTCCTAAGCGTCTAAGCACACAGTGGTTGATACTAGGCTAGGAGTAAATATATATACACACACTTAAAAGCGAGTAAATGGGGGGGTTGGTTGGTTGGTTTCCTAAGTTAACAAAGATAACTAGCAACGTCAAGTGACTATGCTAATCATCAAACGAAACTAAGAAAAAGGTTTTAAACTACAAAGATAAAATGACTTGGGGGCAACGGATATCCACTTCCACATCTAATGTAGTTCATCGAATCATTCACACATTCCTTCATATAGCATTCATGACCCAATGCTCACACACCCATCTAGCAAGTACCACAACACACACACCACAAGGAGTTCTAAGTTCATGCTCGTAGATCTTCATGCAAAGGTGCTACGGAATTCGTCACGTTCCTACACCTAAGCAATTCAACCACGCAAGCACTCCCTATGCTCAAACCACTCATGGCACACATGCAGTGAAACACACCGTCAAGAGTACATAAACGCCGAATAACAAAGGCTTCAAGAATGAGTTTAAATCACCTATTCAATACTTCAACTACTTGTCGTGGAGACTGAACTCCTATCCTTCTTAGTTCGTAGTTTGCGAGAGTGAGTTCGACATCTCTCGTCAAACCTCACCAATGACTCCCGAGTCGCGACCACGACTCAAGGCGTCATTGGTGGCATTTAGCACGAAGGACCAACAAGCTTGGCAATGCCTATGACCACTACACCGTGACTAGGCATTGAACCAATTCATGCAATTACACGAGATTGGATGAACGTGCAACGCACATTCATCCGCGAGCATATGACTCTCTCGTTTGCTACACAAACGAACATGACGAAGAGTTCGACATCAATCACATTCGCCTAGCACATTGTCAACACACTAACACAATCAAAAGCTCTAATTCACACTCTCACATTACTAACAAGAACAGGGGGGAAATTAACCCAAATCCCCCAAACCCTAGCTAGCAATTGATACAAGCGTTCATATCATCAAGCTCTCAACAACATCAATGCAATCAACAATTAACATTCAAAGCACAATAAATGCACAATAGCAAAAACACCAAATAGATAGATAGAAGTGAATCTCAATACATAGAAGTGGAAGCTTCAATCCTTTGCTCCCAAGAACAAGAACTACTCTAGAACAAGAAAACACATAAAAACTAAGAAAAGAAGAAGAAAAGAAAGAAGAGAAAAAACCTAGGTTTGGCGCCCAAAAACAGAGAGAAAACGGGCTGGGGAAAGCTGGAGAAGAAGAGGAAAGAGAGAGTATTTATAGTGCAAAGAAAATAAAGTTGGTTTCTGGCTGCCCGTTGGTCGCGACTCGCGACGGGGTTCGTCGCGACTCGCGACGGTGTCGCGACGGGGTCGCGACGGCAGCCACAGTTTTGCATTGTTTCTTTGTCTTCTTCATAGCCATCCCTCTCACTCTTCAAGTCTTCAACAGCTCCAAAATGGTCTTCAACGGCCTCCGGTCTTCATGTCTTCGAAGTGAGTATCCAAAAGTCTTCGAAAGTATAGTCTTCAATGTCTTCCGGTCTTCGTTGCTTCCGTGTTCTTCCCTTGTCACATAAAATCCACTTAAAAGAGGTAAAAGAGTACAAAGTTGCTTTTACCTCTCCTAAGTGAATTTCAAGGTAAAACACAAGCTCTCGATAATAAAAGAGCACAAAAGTGATCCTAAATACTACTAAATAATGCATCTAAAATGGACACATCAAACCTCCCCACACTTAAACCTTACTCGTCCTCGAGTAAGAAAAGATTTAAGCATACGGAGGAAATGGCATATCCACATCCTAAAACCCCCAAAATAACCACACAAAATGGACATATCAAACCTCCCCACACTTAAACCTTACTCGCCCTCGAGTAAGAAAAGATTCAAGCATGCGGAGTAAATGATATATCCCAAAACCTAAACTAATCCCCCTATCAAAGCCTCACCAAAACTCTCAATCTCAAAAATCCCAAAATAAAAGCGCACATGAGAATTTTGCACACACACATCCCCAATCCTAAATCTAACCAAACCTACCACTGATCAATTCACTACCCATAAAAAATATTTCACAGCCCAGAATTGATATTCCCAGAATCCAATGACACAAAATGAAGCTAAAACCATAGAGGAAGTTTTAAACACATGCTTCACTTAATGCCAATATATCAACCAAAAACGAAGTAGAAAGAGATCAAGAATTTCATAACCATACTCCGTTTCCTAACCCACTAAGCTACCCAATCCCAAGAGGTCTAAAGATATTGAGCTACCCGATCTATCCGTGTGACAACCGCAACCTTATGACTCCAACGCCGGCAATTGAGTAAAATCATAGCATTTTTCAATTTCCCTCAATTTCTCTCATTTTGCCTAGGAGCTCTTTCGAGTTTTCATCCTAGCCACACATCAAGTTTCTTTAGCTCACATCTCACCTTTTTCTGCACATTTTAGCCTCTCATTTTTTCCTAGGCCGCCCTTTAAGGGTTTTTGACCTATCCGGGCCCCCAATGTTGCCTAAGTTGCCCTCTCGGGTTTTCAACTTAGCGGGTTTTCTTTTCTTTTTTTTTTCTTTCTTTTTTTTCCTTTTTCCAATTTTTTTTCTTTTTGTTTTTCTATTATTATTTTTTTTCTCATGTTTTTCCAATGAAAAGTAGCAAAAAGCATTCCAAAACAATGTCGCATGCATGTGAATCCTCTAACCCCTCCCCACACTTAAAACATTACATTGCCCGAAATGTAAACACGTAAGGCAAGAACAATAAAAATCAAGGTAAGGGAGTTAGAGTGACACCCGTGTCTCCGCAATTCGCCGGTGATATGGCGATATCCAAGTACTTGGATGGTCCCGAGATAGGTTTCAGAACCGGAAGGGTGAGCAAAAATGCCGTAGAAGAACTCACCCCTCGAGAAAAGCATTGTCTCCATGGCGCCGTTTGATCAAGACTACACCACGAAGAACACATTAAACTCACAAGTACATAAGGATATGTAATACTAGGTTTAGCATCAAGAGTTAATAACCATAGTATTGTCAAAGAACAACCAATCAACCCTCAATCACCACTATAAGATTATGCATGAAAAATATCTAACATATATTGACATGTATACAAGCATCATTATAGGATAAGAACTTACGATCACAATGATGTAGTCGGCATACTACAATCAATAAATGTACTATAAAGATGCAAGAATGTTCATATGTCAATATATGTAGGATGGTGGAAGAAATGAGAGGTATGTGCTGTTCTTGGGAGTGTTGGGTGGAGAAGAAGGAAGGATCATGCAATGTTTAAAATCATTTGGAAACTTGGAAGCTTGGAAATTTGAAATCCGGGCTCAAAAAATTTTCGAAAGTTACTGAGCACGTCGCGACTCGCGACGAGGTTCGTCGCGACTCGCGACGAGCCTCGCGACGTCATTGCGATGCGCGGAAAGTGGAGTCCGGGAGCTCAAAATGTTCTGAGCTCGTCGCGACTCGCGACGAAGTAGGTCGCGACTCGCGACGAGCCTCGCGACGTCATCGCGACTCGCGGAAAGTGGAGTCCGGGAGCTCAAATATTTCTGAGCTCGTCGCGACTCGCGACGAAGGGTGTCGCGACTCGCGACGAGCCTCGCGACGTCATCGCGACTCGCGGAAAGTGGAGCCCGGGAGCTCAAAATGTTCTGAGCTCGTCGCGACTCGCGACGAAGGGCGTCGCGACTCGCGACGAGCCTCGCGACGTCAGTGCGACTCGCGGAAAGTTGGCGCTGGGAGTGGATTTTTGCTCCCCTGTTCGTCGCGACTCGCGACGAAGCCCATCGCGACTCGCGACGGCAGGGTATCCCAGGCTTAAAATTTTTTCTGTTTTCTTACCAACTGTCCAAGCTTGCTTCCCTCATTCATTGATCTCGTTCCTTCATCTCCTTCATTGCAATGCACTTCATGTTGCTACAAAATCATAGAAAAACATGCCATAAAAAGAACAAAACAAAACAACAAAAACTAAGAAACAACAACTAAAAGAAACAAAAACTAAAAGAAATGCCGAATTTATTTAACGTCGTCGGCACGACGAAGCTCCGTATTTTTAAGGTCGTCGGCACGACCCTAATGTTATCCGTATGGTGAAGGCTTGAAGCTCTTCACCATGAGCATCCAAAATACGAGAGGTGGGGGCACAAAACTTCCAAGAGGAAAGTCTTGTGGAGGTGGAGATGGTTCAAAGGGAATTAAGTGGTTAGCGAGCTTAGGATAATCTTTTGGCTCCTCTCTCGTTTCCCTCAAAACTTCTGAAAATATTAGAGTTGGTTCACTAGGTGGGAGAAGGGGTGACAATGCTAATGGATAATGTAGCACTATCACCTCTTCCTCCATTTTTCTATCCTCTACAACCAACTCCTCATCCCTTTCAAACTCAAAATCATTTTTATTGGTGACTTCACTCACCGAATCATCGAGTTCAAGTTGGGATGGTGTGTTTTCGGAATCACGAGCTTCCATTCGGGCCAATACCTCTAATATGTTCCTCACATGCCCCTCAATGGCCTCAACGCTAGAGGAGAGCTGGGTATCCGGCTCTTCACTAGTAAAGGATTTCAAGTTTGCTATGGTATTTAAGACATCCTCACGTGTCAAACTTGAACTTCCTTGTTGGGCTTGGTTTTGGGGTATGGTATAGGGTGGTGATGGCCAACTAGGTTGCTCGTAATATTGGTTTTCCGGCTCATTCTCATACCACAAATCCGGACTACCACTCCATTCCGGATTGTAAGAGTTGTGGTATGGATAGCATTCCTGAGCTTCTTGCCCTTGAAAACCAATATCTCCTACCTCTTGATAGCACTCTTCATAGTACCCATGGTTTTGGAAACCAAGGGTTCTTTCTCGGTCATAGTGCTCTTCCCACAACAAAGGGCAAGATTCGGTAGGATGATCGGAATGACACATCCTACAAAACCTTGCTTGTTGAGCCTCTCTTCTCATCATGAGTTCCCTCAAGGTGAGACGCTCCATTAAAATTTTTTTTTATTTTTTTATTTTTCAAAAGTTTGGAATCATAGTGCAAGGATTCTCGATAAAATAAATCACCAAGAACTCAAGCAATACCTACTCCGAACAAAAACAACCACCAAGTAGTGGAAAATAAAAACAACTAGCTAATACACAACCAAATACACCTAAATACTTAAGAATAAACGCCTCTTCCCCGGCAACGGCGCCATTTTGACAGGCGCGGGCGGTCGTCGCGCCCGCGCGCCAAAAGATAATTTATAAGCCCTCAGTGCTTACTTTCTACAACTAGGTAGATAGTGGCAAATCGGAGTCGTCCAATGAGAAGAGGGATCTTCCTAAGCGTCTAAGCACACAGTGGTTGATACTAGGCTAGGAGTAAATATATATACACACACTTAAAAGCGAGTAAATGGGGGGGTTGGTTGGTTGGTTTCCTAAGTTAACAAAGATAACTAGCAACGTCAAGTGACTATGCTAATCATCAAACGAAACTAAGAAAAAGGTTTTAAACTACAAAGATAAAATGACTTGGGGGCAACGGATATCCACTTCCACATCTAATGTAGTTCATCGAATCATTCACACATTCCTTCATATAGCATTCATGACCCAATGCTCACACACCCATCTAGCAAGTACCACAACACACACACCACAAGGAGTTCTAAGTTCATGCTCGTAGATCTTCATGCAAAGGTGCTACGGAATTCGTCACGTTCCTACACCTAAGCAATTCAACCACGCAAGCACTCCCTATGCTCAAACCACTCATGGCACACATGCAGTGAAACACACCGTCAAGAGTACATAAACGCCGAATAACAAAGGCTTCAAGAATGAGTTTAAATCACCTATTCAATACTTCAACTACTTGTCGTGGAGACTAAACTCCTATCCTTCTTAGTTCGTAGTTTGCGAGAGTGAGTTCGACATCTCTCGTCAAACCTCACCAATGACTCCCGAGTCGCGACCACGACTCAAGGCGTCATTGGTGGCATTTAGCACGAAGGACCAACAAGCTTGGCAATGCCTATGACCACTACACCGTGACTAGGCATTGAACCAATTCATGCAATTACACGAGATTGGATGAACGTGCAACGCACATTCATCCGCGAGCATATGACTCTCTCGTTTGCTACACAAACGAACATGACGAAGAGTTCGACATCAATCACATTCGCCTAGCACATTGTCAACACACTAACACAATCAAAAGCTCTAATTCACACTCTCACATTACTAACAAGAACAGGGGGGAAATTAACCCAAATCCCCCAAACCCTAGCTAGCAATTGATACAAGCGTTCATATCATCAAGCTCTCAACAACATCAATGCAATCAACAATTAACATTCAAAGCACAATAAATGCACAATAGCAAAAACACCAAATAGATAGATAGAAGTGAATCTCAATACATAGAAGTGGAAGCTTCAATCCTTTGCTCCCAAGAACAAGAACTACTCTAGAACAAGAAAACACATAAAAACTAAGAAAAGAAGAAGAAAAGAAAGAAGAGAAAAAACCTAGGTTTGGCGCCCAAAAACAGAGAGAAAACGGGCTGGGGAAAGCTGGAGAAGAAGAGGAAAGAGAGAGTATTTATAGTGCAAAGAAAATAAAGTTGGTTTCTGGCTGCCCGTTGGTCGCGACTCGCGACGGGGTTCGTCGCGACTCGCGACGGTGTCGCGACGGAATCGCGACGGTGTCGCGACGGGGTCGCGACGGCAGCCACAGTTTTGCATTGTTTCTTTGTCTTCTTCATAGCCATCCCTCTCACTCTTCAAGTCTTCAACAGCTCCAAAATGGTCTTCAACGGCCTCCGGTCTTCATGTCTTCGAAGTGAGTATCCAAAAGTCTTCGAAAGTATAGTCTTCAATGTCTTCCGGTCTTCGTTGCTTCCGTGTTCTTCCCTTGTCACATAAAATCCACTTAAAAGAGGTAAAAGAGTACAAAGTTGCTTTTACCTCTCCTAAGTGAATTTCAAGGTAAAACACAAGCTCTCGATAATAAAAGAGCACAAAAGTGATCCTAAATACTACTAAATAATGCATCTAAAATGGACACATCAAACCTCCCCACACTTAAACCTTACTCGTCCTCGAGTAAGAAAAGATTTAAGCATACGGAGGAAATGGCATATCCACATCCTAAAACCCCCAAAATAACCACACAAAATGGACATATCAAATATCATATGCAGATTCGGGATCCCTAGAACGATTATAAGTGCCAATAGCGCTCAGTTCATAAATAACCCATTCAAAAGCTGGTGCAAGGAGTAAAACATCTCCCAAAGGGTTACCAACATTTACTACCCCCAAGCCAATGGACAGTAGAGGTCACCAATCGATCTATTGTCGACATCATTCAATCGAGGCTCGAAGGGGCAAGCAGGAACTGAATTAATGAGTTACCCAGCGTACTTTGGTCGTTCTGAACAATGAAATCTTCTGCTACAGAAGAAACCCCACATGGCATGGTTTATGGTTCCAAGGCAGTCATTCCAGCGGAGATAAGGCTGCCTACTTATTGAAGGTTTGCTATAAGCAACAGACGAAAATAGGATTATCACATACAGTGTCACTTGAATCTAGACCTTCTCAAAGAAAAGAAAGTGAAGGCAAACCACCATGAAGTCAGGGTCAAAGAAAGGGTTAAGCGGTATCATGACCGGAGGGTTCGAAAAATCCAGTTTTCCAAAAGAGACCTCATGATGAGGGGGAACGAGAAGAGTCATAGAGAGCTGGAGGGAAAGCTGTCACCGAACAGGAAAGGACCCTATCGAGTTGTTGAACCTTGCCTGGGAGGCATTTATGAGTTAGAATTCCTCCAAGGTGAAGCAATTCCACGCAGATGGAACGTTTCCAACCTTAGGAGGTATTATTCTCCAAAATCCCAATAGGCTAGGGAAGGTAAAAAAAATGGCCTGCTTAGAGGCACCTTTGGGTCAGAGGAGACCCTCGGTTCGATAGCATTGTAAGCTCAGAGGAATCCTCTGCCTTTGGAAATTTTTTATCAGAATGAGTTACTTTCAAACAGGTTGTTGGCTTCCACTCTCCTAAAATCAGAGTAACTCATATTTGAAGGCCCAACAAAGCCCCACAAATGTGAAACAAGTGCCCAAGGCACAGATCTTGTAAAAATATTCGAAGGGTCAACAAAGCCCTATCGAACTTGCAACATGCGCCTAAGGCACAGACCTTGTAAAATATTTGAATGGCCAACAAAGTCCCATTGAGCATGCAACAAGCACCCAAGGCACAGACCTTGTAAAATATTTGGAGGGCCAACAAAGCCCCATTGAATGTGGAACAAGCGCCCAAGGCACAGACCTTGTAAAATCTTTGAAGGGACAATAAAGCCCCATCGAACGTGCAAAAAATGGCCAAAGCAAATAACTTGTAAAATATTTGGAGGGCTAAAAAAGGCCCATCAAATCTACAATAAGCGCCCAAGGCACAGACCTTGTAAAAGATTCAAAGGATCAACAAAGTTCTCTCGAATGCGCAACAAACACACAAGGCTTAGACCTTGTAAGTCACTCAAAAAATTTAGCACAGTTTGATAAAGGACTAGTATAAAAAAGAAACAAGTTAAAGAAATTTAGTTTGGGGGCAATTTCCCTACCTAAAAAGAAAAATGTTGTGACAATGACAAAGAGAAAAAAAGTATTATTTTTACAATACTAGGCCACCACGGCTGACAAGTACATAGAAATAAATTACAACTATTTTACAAAGTAGGAAAACTTGCAGGGGACCTACGCTACTGGCCTCCGGATGGGAAATACAGGAACCTAAGACCTAACGTGGGGGTCTTCTAACTTAAAGGTTTTTCTTTGTCGTTGAGGGACCGTGGTCGGCTTAAACCAGTAGTGTTACCTCCCCTACTAGATGAAGAACATCTCCCACAGCCAGTGGTGCCAATCAAGTTTTCTCCTGTGTTAGTTCTCTGAATCAAATCCACAGGAGGAAGGGCTTCACCAGATCCTAAAGTCTCGTCTCTCCTAGGGGCAGTACGGGAACTCAAAGTCTCCATTTTCATTTTTCGCACCCTCTCCAGCCACCTCCATACCTCCTCATATGCTTTTCAATACTTGGGATTCTGAGTAATGTGCTTCTGCTCAATAATTATTGATAGTCTCTAGAAGAAAGTCTTCAAAATCATCAATCAGTGGAGTTTCAACTGTCTTGATTCAGAGCCCATACGCTCAAAGGTTGTTGGTTATTTCCTCGTATGTTGTGTACAGTTTGGCAAGCTCTTTATCAACCTTCTCTTTGTCCTTACAAACAGCAGCGATGAGGGCCTGATTCTCCCTAATGGTTTGCTCTAAGGAAGGGACTAGGTTTTGCTGATATTTCTTGAGTTTTTATTTCAACTGCCCAAGCTTTTCTATCGCAGTTGTTAGGGGCCCTCAAGCCACCTCTAAATTTTCTCGATCCACTTGAGCCTCACGATGGTAACTTTTGATGGACTCGTTGGGTCTAGAAAATGATTCCCCCAGTGGCTTTATAGGCTTTAACAGCCGTAAGGCATCATGAAAGGAGGTGAACCCAGCTTTGGTAGTTATCTCTTAGAGAACTTTATTATGTTGGGCTTCGAGAGAACGGAAATCTCTAAAAATTTTATCCTTCACACTAGCTAAGGAATCCATTTCCTCCCTCGAATGACTCAACATATCGAGGAGTTCCTGCTGCCTTTCATGGAGTTCACTGCGCCATAAGCCCAATTCCTCGTACGCTGCTCGAAGTTCCTTATCGAGTCGGACAGACTTGTACCAAAAGTAGGATGCCTTGTACCAAAATCAGGATGCCTTGATTCGATGCTCCCAAGCCCATCCCTTGATCTGGTGATACCACTTCTTTATGACTTGAAAGAATAAGTCGAAGGAAGTACCCCTTTGTAGATGGGGGGCGAAAAGGTACCAAGTCTAAAGTCTACGAAAGACAAAAGGAGAAAAAAATAAGTACGAGAAAAGGAAAGTATTCATTAACAAGTAAAAAAAGAAAGTACATCAGGAGCCCCATAGGGGAAAATTTCATACAATTTTCTTATGCTATGGGTCCCCTGGGAAGAACTCGAAGGGCAGACCAGCGCCGAGACCTCAGAGTGATAAGGGGATCTGGCTCCTTCCACTCAGTGTCTTCGTCCACCTCTAAGTTACAGATTTCCTCTGCTGAGAAGTAATTGCCAGAAGCCTTCAAATGGTGGAGCAGGGGGAGTTTGATCCCCCCATCTTGGATGGACTTCTGCTAGAGATGGCTCAGCTGTTTGGGCTCCGAGTTGTTCTTATAAACGTCCAACATAGTAGTGTATTTGGCCAAGAGATCCTTGAAAATTGAACAAGCCAGATTGTTCCAAATAACCCAAACCAAAACTTATGAGGGGTCGGGAAAAAAATCCTAGGACCCCTGGGTTTTCACTAGCCTATTAGTATAGGCCTCAAAAGCAGAAGGTTGTTGCTCGAGAGAGAAAAGGTTAGACAGCTTGGAAATTTATGCCTGGGCCTTCGAGATTTTCAACTCAATCTCTTTCAAATGGTTGTCATTCTCGATGACCTATTTCTTAGTATCCACTTTATAAACAAGGGCCTGCTTCTCTAGCTCTACCTTGTGGACAAGGGCAGCGTTAGCATGTTTGGCCTCACAATCAGCGGCGACCTTTTCCAGGTCTTCCTTGTAACGGGAAGCAGCCTCACGCAACTCCCCTTCAAGATCTTTGGATTTAGCAGTAACCTCTTTAGCCTCTTGAACCTTGGCCAAATAGGCCTAGACAATAGAGTCCGAAGAAACCGAGAAAGGTGCCTTTGGGACAAGGGTCAAAGAGCGACCCTCCCCACCTAGAGGGGGCAAGTTGCTCATCCCCAAGAGGCGACCAGCCTCCAAGCTAGTGTTCCCGGACAGACCAGGTTTGGGCTGAAGAGGGTGGTTGAAAGGTGGCGGGGTCGTATCAGTTCTTGGCCTTTGAAGGGAAGTTTGGGGCAGGGAGGTACCATCACAACCCCATTTGCTCCTAGTGGCTTCATCCTGGAGCTCCAACTGAACCTCAGATTGAGCTTCTGGTCGGACAGGGTTTGAAATTAGATGGTTGTGAGAGACCTCAGTATAGGCCTCTTCAAACACTGTCTCTGCCTCCATTTCATTGTCGAAGCCAAGAGTAGCAGCAAAATCCACTAAACGAAAAAAAAGAAAGCATGAAATAGACAACATAAAGAAAGTAAAAAAGGACTAGATAAAAGAAAAGGCAGCTAAAGCATAAACTAAGGGTATCTTAAACACCTTTGGAGGGGGGAGAAATCCCAATGGGTGCCTCCCCAAATTTTCAAGCTTGGGCTTTGAATTCCAATCGGGTAGATAGTACTCTTCAGCCTCTTTCTCGAACGTGTAAATTTGGGATGGGTGCCACCCTTTACAGTTAGAAAAGATTTTTATAGGATAGTTCGAGAATCTGTTGCACAGGGTTATGATCCCTCCAAGCTTTCTGTCTTGACCCCCGACCGGATGCACCACAACCTTACTTCTGGAGAGATAGTATAGAGATTGAAAGACCTTATAGTGGGGCTCAATGCCCAAGCTGTTACATCGAGTCAGGAAGGCCATGACGAGGAGAATGAAATTCGAATGCACTTGGGCCAGACTTATCCGGTGCTCCGCAAGAAAATGAGAGAGGATGGGGGGCAAGGGGAAACATAGACCAAACAGAAAGTGATGGCCAAAGACTACGCATCGATCGTACCTTGTATCCCTTGGATTTTCATCTTCTCAAAGCACCTCCAACCATAAATCCTTTGGAAGTTGGACCCACGGAGGCAGCATCTTCAACAGTTCAGCGACTTCCGGATCCACGGGGTGTGGAGGGCCTTCAAGGATGGGATTTAGGATCTTTTCAAAGAAAGAGAGACGACCCTCCTTGTCCTCCTAAACTCTTTCCTAACTCAAAACGTGAGACCTCAAAGAAACCCACTTTCGGTGATAACCTTGAGGTGGCACTGAGAAACTGGTAGAACTTCCCCCAAGCCTCCAAAGTCGTCGGAAGGGAACTGGACATTGATGAAAGAACAATTCTAGAGTCTTGAAAGCGAGAACTTTCTACACCACCGGCGGTAGAAATGGTCGGGAAATAGGCTGTAATGGAGTTTTTCCCTGATGACGATGTTTGCGACATTATAGAATGAAAAAGAGATGTTAAGGGAAAGGGAACATAATGGTAGAGTGGCTGGAAAAAGGACTTGAGCTTTTCTGAGAAAGATCTCCGGAAAATCTCACAGATAGAAAAGAGGGTTTCTGAGACTTGGGAGCAATTTGGGAAAAAGAGTGAAGTGAGAATAGTGGAAAGCCTTTGTTATATATAGAGGACATTATAAGTTAATTATTACCTTGGCCGCCATGCAAACAGTAACTGCATGGGTAAACGGGCTACGTGAGGAAGGCAAACCCAAGGCATTTAGGGGGAAAGCAGCGCACGCGTGAGGCTTCAAGTGCCCCAAAAGTAGAGAGTCAACATCATGCTCGTGACTCTCCCACTTCCCACCTTGAATTTGAAATGTGGAAATCAAGGTAATCCCACGTGACTTTCCCCCTTCCCGCTCTGAATTCAAACCCTTCATGTTTTGACATGGATTAAGAGCCCGGAGTTTGAACCCCTCATCATTTTTATAAGCATATTCAAGCTCCAGGGATGCTAGCATAGGTTAGAACCCTGGAAGCCCAGAGCCTCTATGCTTAAACACACAGATTTGAGCTTCAGGGATGCTAGCGTAGACTAGAACCCCGGGATCCCAAAGCCATTGCGCTTAAATGCGAACCCTTCAAACTCTAGCCAAACCAGATGCTTAAAGGACAAATGCATTATACCAAGGATGTGGATTACTTGGATATTGGCACACTTCAGAATGTTGGAATTCAAACCCTATACGACCAGAAGTTTAGATTCAGGCGTACCAAACTTGTAGCACAGATTGGAAGGTCGACATCTCAATCTATCCTGGAATCCAGGAATTTGAACGACCATGGACTCTATCACAGAATTAGAAACCCGAAGGTCATACCCCCTATGGGTAAATAATTAAGACTTACATGATCTCGGGCTCTAGCACAAATTAGAAGCTTTTGATTCTAAGGCATCTTATCTTTTCCCATATACGACATAATTAGAAGGCCCGTGTCTTCTATCTCAGATAGAAGGCAGAAAACTGAACTTCGTTTTTCTGTCCATGGGGCTCAAAGGATCATTGGCCTCTAACACAGATTAGAAGGCCCAGAGACCGAATCCCGCGGGAAGTATTATCAGGGGCCCAAAGGCCCCTAGGGAAATAAAAGAGGTAGGATATAGGTCCCTTGGCTCTAAAATAGACTAGAAAGCCAGGGATTGAACCCATGACACATTAATCAGCTCAAACAGCAAGTTTGAAGCCTCAACTTGGGACGAACCTTCAATGCATTGTCAGGGGCACCAACATCATACCCCTGGAAGTGTTAAAGAATTTTGGAGGGTAAACCCTTACATAGACGTCATTTTGAAACATCCCCATCAAAAAGGAGTCATGAAGAACCCACAAGCTCAATCGTTCATTCGAGCCCATGATCCCAGGATGAATTCGAAGGCCGAACCCTCAGCTTTCCAGGGGCTTCTTGATAATGTGTAAAAATGTACGGGCCTGTAATAGTCATGCGTCCTACTAACGGTCCATAGCTTTGCCCTTTTGGTAAAGCCTTTCTGGGTTGGCCCAAGGTGAGAGTACTTGCTCCACAAGCAAACAAAACAGTTTCCTTACTTGCGTACCTATATAAAGGCCAAAGGTAACCCTACACAACTCAACTATTCATTCCTAATTACACTTTGATAGCTTGTTTGCTGACTTGGACGTCAGAGCTCTTCCCCCCGGAAACCTCCAGGGTATTTGCAGATTCCAATCACCCATGGCGGGCTGCAGTAGCAGTAAATTGGGGCGCATCAATATCAACCTATTTCGAGAGCTTCTTTGACCTCGAAAGGACCTTTGATTTTCTAGGGGCTTCTTGATAGTACATATTCTTTAGTGACCCAATAATATTGGGCCACATGCTAAAATAATTAACAGACATATAATATTGACAGTTGGGCCTACTTGGCCCAATAGGGTTGAAGGGTAATCCAATGAAAACCCTAGGGTTGCTAGATTATATATACTCAGGTATGTCTCCTGTCACAGATTATGCTATGTTATTCCTCATTACTCATATTGGGGATGACTTTATCATTGGGGACTCTCCCCCAGGTAACCCCTGAAGGCTTTGTTTTGCAGGTCACAGTGAAGGGATAGGCGGCACTGCGTAATTGGGTTTCATGTAGCATCAACTAGCACCATGAAGTGCTTCGTAAGTGGATAACAAGGACACCGACAAGCTGACTATAAGAAGTCAGAAAGAGATTTCTCATTGTGGACGAGGACAACGAGGATGTAGAGATTGAGAACCAACCAGTATATAATGAAGTCGGGTATGACGAGGAGCTTGTTGAGGGCAACGTAGGCATGTCCTTGGTCGTGTGCAGGTCATGTTTAACACCTAAGGCACCTGGGGAGGATTGGATGCAAAGCAACATCTTCCAATCATCGTGCACCATCCTTGGAAAGGTGTGTCAATTTTTCATCAGTGCTAAGAGTTGCGAGAACATCATTTCGGAGAAAGCAGTGTAGAAATGGAACATCAAGACCGAGAAACATCCAAAACCATATAAGCTTGCATGGATAAAGCGTGGTGGTAAGGTAAAAATATCTAAATGCACTTTAATTTCATTTTATGTTAATGCAAAGTACCGAGATGAGGTTTGGTGCGATGTGGTGAACATAGATGTGTGTCACCTCTTCCTTGGTAGACCATGGTAGTTTTAATAGGAAAGTGACAAATGACGATTAAGAAAATTCTTACAGCTTCATGTTTGAAGGGATCAAGATTAAATCAAACGGCGACACCGGCTAGGCCGGGGACATGGTTTTAAGTTTGTGACAAACCGGGTGCGGTGGTCGGAAGATCTCATTTTTTTACTTCCCGACACAAATATATTCACCCGCGTAATTACAACCACCGACAAAAAGACTTGAAGCAAAGAACATGATTCGATGAGGACGGGGAAACCATCATTATTGTCAGGATTTCCCGGCGCCGGAAAGCACAGAGGCCGCTTCAGCGTTCGTAAATTGGTGCTGAGCAGCGTCTCCGTATTGGCCATTTTCCTCTTCCTAGATCTGCTCTGGGCCTCCTCTTCTTCCGCCATTGCTAACGCCGCCCTCAAATTCGCCGCCACCGCCCCTTTGCCTCCCCAGCCTAAATCGAAGATTCCAAAAAAGAGGCAACTGTCGGATTCGTTTGCTGATTTGCCAGGCCCTCAGCTGGAATGGGAGAAGATGCCCTCTGCCCCCGTGCCTCGGCTCGACGGTGTTGCCATTCAGATCAAGGATCATCTTTACGTATTTGCTGGTTATGGAACCATTGATTATGTGCATTCTCAAGTGGATGTTTACAGCTTTTCAAACAAATCGTGGTTTGGAAGATTTGATATGCCAAAAGATATGGCGCATTCCCATTTGGGTATGGTTACAGATGGGAGATACATCTATGTGGTCACCGGCCAATATGGTCCTCAATGTAGAGGACCGACTGCAAGAAATTTTGTGCTTGATTCAGACACCAACACATGGGACATTTCCCCCCTCTACCAGTTCCTAGGTATGCTCCTGCTACGCAACTCTGGAGAGGAAGACTTCATGTGATGGGTGGCAGCAAAGAGAACAGACACACGCCTGCACTAGAGCATTGGAGTATTGCAGTACAAGATGGTAAAGCTTTAGAAAAGGAGTGGCGGTTGGAGATGAGAAAATTCTATGTTTGTGGCTATAGTAGCCACAAATGGAAGTGAATACGGAGGACGCATTTAGAAAATGCGTCCTCTCCATGTGCAATTTTTTTAAAAAAATTTTTTAAATAGAGGACGCATTTACGAAATGCGTCCTCTGGTTTTTTTATTTTTTTTTAAAAAATCCTGGTCAAAAAAATCAGGCGGCGAAGGGGGAGCTGCCAAGTGGCGAGGACGCATTTACTAAATGCGTCCTCTATTTTTTTTAAAAATCCTGGTCCAAATTTATTTTTTTAAATATATTTATATATATACATAAATATAAATATATACATATATATAAATATAAATAAATACACATATGTATATATATAAATATAAATAAATAAATATATATATATATAAATATATACATATGTATATACAAATATAAATGTATAGATATATATATATAATATATATGTGTATATATAAATAAAAAATATATATATATGCAAATATAAATATATACATATATATAAAAATATAAATATATACATATATATATAATATATGTGTATTTATATATATAAATATAAATATGTATGTACATACATATATATATATATAAATATATGTATATATCTTTATTTATATTTGTATATATCTTTATTTATATTTGTATATATCTTTCTTTATATTTATATATATCTTTATTTATATCCACACATGTAAATGTATGTATATCCACACATTTACATGGAGGCTTGGAGGACGCATGTTGTTTATGCGTCCTGTCGGTTAGCCGTGGCAGAGCTCGCACTGTGCATGCATGTGGCTTGGAGGAGAGTGCAGCATGTGGCTTGGAGGACGCATGTTGTTTAGAGAAATTTCTATGTTTAGCCACAAACAGCGCATATTATAGAGGACGCATTTACATAAATATATACATAAATATATATACATACATCTATATATATATAGAGTCCGTCTCTTGAAAGACGGTCTTTCCATAAGTTATGGAAAGACCAAGGTTTAAAGTGTAAATTAGAAGAAATTAAGATAAAATTTTCGGGTTGCATGAACCGGGTTATAAATTTTATAACTATTACATGTTTCATACTATAACTTTAATATTGCAACTAAGACCTTTTACCTTTTATTATTCTAATCAAACCCCGTCTTTCCATAAGCTTATGGAAAGACCGTCTTTCCCAAGACTTTGCCTATATATATACATATATACATATAATATATATATATATATATATGTATATATAAATATAAATATGTGTATATATATATATTAATATATACATGTATATATATATATATATAAATATGTATATACAAATATAAATGTATGGATGTATATATAAATATAAATATAAATACACACATATATACATAAATATAAATATAAATATAAATATAAATATATAAATATATATACATAAATATATAAAAATATAAATATAAATAAATACATATATAAATATAAATAATTCATATAAATATAAATATATACATATATAATATAAATAAATAAATATATATATATATATATAAATATATATATATATATACATACATCTATATATACATTTATTTATATTTGTATATATATATATCTTTATTTATATTTATATTTATATCTATGTATATTTTTATATTTATATATATGTATATCTTCATTTATGTTTATATATATGTTTATATATATATATATATATATATATATATATATATATATATCTTTATTTATATTTATATATGTATATATTTATATTTATATTTATGTATATATTTATACACATTGACGTGTGTGTACATCCACACATTGACGTGTGTGTACATCCACACATTGACGTGTGTGTACATCCACACATTTACGTGTGTGTGCATATTTATATATCTTTATTTATATTTATTTTTATTTTTATTTTTATATTTATATGCATGTATATTTTTATATTTATATATATTTTTTATATTTATATATATATGTATATCTTCATTTATGTTTATATATATGTTTATATATATATATATATATATATATATCTTTATTTATATTTATATATGTGTATATATTTATATTTATATTTATGTATATATTTATACACATTTACGTGTGTGTACATCCACACATTGACGTGTGTACATCCACACATTGACGTGTGTGTACATCCACACATTGACCGGCTCTGTCTAAAATAAAACCTGTCCAAAAACGGGAAAAAAAATAATATCCAAGAGGACGCATTTTGTAAATGCGTCCTCTAATTATTCTGCCAATCAGTCTAAAATTTAACTTGTCAGAAAAATGAAAAAAAATTAGTTTCCAAGAGGACGCATTTTGTAAATGCGACCTCTATTTCAGTCAAAAATAAAACTTGTCAGAAAAACGAAAAAAAATTATTTTCCAAGAGGACGCATTTTGTAAATGCGTCCTCTAATTATTCTGCCAAAAAAAAATTCAACCAGCTCAAATCGGGAAAAAAAATCATTTCCGAGAGGACGCATTTTGTAAATGCGTCCTCTATATTGTTGGCCAATTTCACAAACCACGGTATTTGATGCCAACTTTCAAATTTTTGCTATACTAAAATCAAGAACTCGTTGGAGATACCCATACCGCGTGGTGGACCTCACAGATCTTGTATTGTTGTGGATGATCGATTGTATGTCATTGGAGGCCAAGAGGGTGACTTTATGGCGAAGCCTGGATCCCCTATTTTCAAATGCTCCCGACGAAATGAGGTCGTTTATGGGGACGTGTACATGTTAGATGACGAAATGAAATGGAAGACTTTACCTCCTATGCCTAAACCTGATTCACAAATAGAGTTCGCATGGAAAATTGTTAACAATTCTATCATCATCGTGGGTGGCACAACAGAGAAGCACCCTGAAACAAAAAAGATGACGCTGGTTGGAGAAATCTTCCGGTTTGAACTAGATACACAGAAATGGTCAGTTCTCGGAAAGCTGCCCTATCGAGTGAAAACCACTCTTGCTGGATACTGGGATGGATGGTTGTACTTCACGTCGGGGCAACGAGACAAGGGGCCTGATGATCCAGCTCCAAGGAAGGTCATTGGAGAGATGTGGAGAACCAAGTTACACTTTTAGAATTATACCACTTTACTTCTTCATTCATTCTTTCTGACCTAAAAGCATAGCTCCGTTGTATCTTGCATAGTTGTAGCAGTATTACAAACCGAGATCAAATGGAAAAGACTGTCCAGCTACTTTGGTATTAGTATGAGATGCTGGGCAGAAATCCAGCCAATTAGTGCAATATTGGACACACAATTCAGGTGAAATTGTAAACCTTAAATAAACAAAACAAAAAAAGAAAAGAAAAGAAGGGATCAAGATTATTTTGGTTCCAAACAAACCCACCGAGGCCATCATTTTGGGGAGGTCCGCACCTGGTGGGTCAAATACGAACCTTTTGGCCATGGCTCAATTCAATGAAGAGATGAAATGGTCCAAGGTGGTTTTTCTGCTCCTTGGGAAAGAACATCTAAGCTAAGTCCTATCCCTGAAATGATCGCTCAATTACAAGCTAAGTTCGAGGACGCATTCCCCGATGATTTACCCGACAGACTACCTTCCCCCCGTGATATTCAACGTCACATTGACTTAGAACCAGGGGCACTCTTACCCCGCCGACAAAACTACCAAAGGAGTTCCGGAGGCAAGTTGAAGAGCTTGTCGCAAAAGGGCACATCTGAGAGAACATGGGCCTAGAGGCGGTACCGACCTTGTTGACGCCGAAGAAGAATGGGTTTTGGTGCATGTGTGTCAATATCTGAGCAGCCAACAAGATCACACTGAGGTACCAATTTCCCATTCCTTGCTTTGATGACTTACTCGATCAGATTAGCGGCGCCAAAATCTTCTCGCATTTGGATTTAAAGAGCGAGAGGGGCTATACGAATGGATGGTAATGCCTTTCGGTTTACCAACACCCCAAGCACACTCATGCGGGTGATGAACCAACTCATGTGACCGTTCATTGGTCGATTTATGGTTGTCTACGCCGATGGGATTCTAATCTACGGTGCCAACCCTGGCACGCACCTCAAGCATGTGCGAGAAGTACTGGGTGTGCTACGACGTGAGAAGTTCTATGTCACAGTGAAGAAGTGTGTGTTTATGAAAACTAGAGTTTGTTTCTGGGTTGTGTTATCGCCGGAGACGGACTACGGGTTGACAAGGCAAAAGTCAGCAGATTAGAAGTGGCCTAGGCTGAGTTCGATCATCGAGGTACGTAGTTTCCCTGGCCTTGCATCCTTTTATAGGCGTTTCAATCCTCACTTCAGGGGGATCATGGCCTCGATCGCACATTTTATGAGAGGCACCAAGTTTGAGTTGACAAGTGACGCTGAAGCGGCACTTGGTCTGATCAAGGAGCGACTCACCACCGCACCCATTCAAGTCTTGTCATATTTCTCACTACCTTTCAAGCTACATACGGACGCTTTGAAAACAAGGATTGGAGCTGTTCTTAGCCAGCAGGAGAGACCTGTGGCATACTATAGTGAGAAGGTTGTTGGTGCCCGACTTAACTATAGCACCTACGATGTCGAGTTCTACGATGTGGTCCAAGTCGTCGAGCACTGGGGGTATTATCTGTTTCACCAGAAGTATGTACTATACACCGACCACGATTATATTCACCACCTCCACCGTCAGGACAAGGTGTCGGCCTGACATGCAAGGTGGATCTCCTTCCTCGAAGCTTAGCCAAGCGGAGTTTGCTTACAATCATATTGTCAATCGCAGCACGTGATTAAGTCCTATTCAGGTTGTTTATTCTAACCATCCGCGTGGGCCATTGAGCCTCATTCCCCTTCCGAGCACCATCAAATTGCACGGAAAGGCTGGTGATTTTGTTGCAGGGTTGCTGGATGTTCACAAAATGGTGTGACGACTTATCAGCTGCCAACACTCGATACAAGGGGCGCGCTGATCAACGCCGTCGGCACGTTGAGTTTGAGGTTGGAAAATTTGTGTGGGTTGTTCTCACCAAAGAGCGCTTCTTCATATGTGACTACAAGAAGCTTGCAGTGAAAATATTGGCCATGTGGAGATCATCGAGAAAATTAATCTGAAGGCCTATCGTCTCAAGCTCCCAAGCCACACTCGCACCGCCGACGTGTTTAATGTGAAGCATCTTATTCCGGTCCACGATGACTCCTCCAACGATGATGCGGACCTGACTGCGAGGAAAAATTCTTTCCACCCCAGAGAGAATGATGTGGGCTGAGCGATAGACGAACAATCTTTGACGTTTTTGGAGCGATTTGAGAATATGAGCAAGGGCCAACTTTGAAAATGAGCTTCGAAACCCTGCCTGCATGCATGTTTATGGAAGATTTTTACGTCTTTTTTTCCTTTTGCATGCTTATGGTAGTTTTGCATGATTATGGGAGCTTTGGTTGTTTTTTCCTTTTGTCATTTTTGCCTCTCTTTTTTTCCCGTTTTTGCCCTTAGGTTTTGTTTGTTGGGCTGAGGTATTTAAACCTCATATTTTGGAGTTGTGCGGTAGCTTTAATGAAATAAAACAAATAGGCATTTTCCTTTCCATTTTATTGTTCTTGAAGAGGTTGAATTTGATGCCCAAATCTGATATTCAAATATCTTGAATCAACAGGTTTTGAAAGGATTTTGATTGATATTCGTGCGTAAAACAACAATTGAGGTCGAATATGTTCAACTAACCTTCCGCCTGCATCAGGTTGCTAATGATAAAATAGCTTTGTGTGTTTTTAAGTTCCCATGCAAATTTGTCTTTCATATTGGTTGCAACTTATTATGGAAACCTTTTCTAGTAAATGAAGTACAACCAAACAAGAGAGAGAATGACATGTTTGTGGCTACAGTAGCCACAAATGGAAATTGCATGTGGAGGACGCATTTTCGTAATGCGTCCTCCCATTTTTTATTTTTTATTTTGTTTAATTTCGATCAAAGTTTTCAAACGAGGAACCAGAGTGTGACACGTGGCAAGGACGCATTTTCGTAATGCGACCTCCCATTTTTTATTTTTTTTTGTTTAACTTCGGTCAAAGTTTTCAAACGAGAAACCAGAGTGTGACACGTGGCAAGGACGCATTACGGTAATGCGTCCTTGGCCAAAATTTTGTTTTCGAATAATATTACCGGAAAAAATGAGGTAAATATATATATGTTTATATTTATATTTATATATATCTTTATATATATATATATTTATTTATTTATATATATATGTATATTTATATGTATTTATATATTTTTATATTTATATATATGTATATATTTATATTTATATATATATCTTTATTTATATTTATATTTATATATATTTTTATATTTATATATATGTGTATATATTTATATATATCTTTATTTATATTTATTTTTATTTTTATATTTATATATATGTATATATTTATATTTATATATATCTTTATTTATATATATTTATATATATATATTCATATTTATATATATATATATCTTTATTTATATTTATATTTATATTTATATTTATATTCATATTTATATATATATATCTTTATTTATATATATATATATATATCTTTATTTATATTTATATTTATATTTATATTTATATTTATATTTATATTTTTATATATATATTTATATTTATATTTATATATATATATGTATATCTTCATATTTATATGTATATATATATATGAATATATTTATATTTATTTATTTATATTTGTATATATATCTTTATTTATATTTATATTTATGTATATTTTTATATTTATATGTATGTATATTTTTATATTTATGTATATATTTATATTTATATATATCTTTATTTATATTTATATATATTTATTTATTTATTTATTTATTTATTTATATATATATGTGTGTACATCCACACATTTACGCGTGTGTACATCCACACATTTACGCGTGTGTACATCCACACATTTACTCGTGTGTACATCCACACAGCGTGTATACATCCACACATTTACGTGTGTGCATATTTATATATATATATATTTATATATTTATATATTTGTATATATTTATATATATCTTTATTTATATTTATATATATATTTATTTATATATATATATATGTGTGTACATCCACACATTTACGTGTGTGTACATCCACACATTTACGTGTGTACATCCACACATTTACGTGTGTGCATATTTATATATACATATATATATTTATATATTTGTATATATTTATATTTATATATCTTTATTTATATTTATATATATTTATTTATATATATATATATATGTATATATGTATGTGTGTACATCCATACATTTACGTGTGTGTACATCCACACATTTACGTGTGTGTACATCCACACATTTACGTATGTACATCCACACATTTACGTGTGTGCATATTTATATATATATATATATATATATTTATATATATATTTATATATTTATATATTTATATATATATATATATATATTTATATATTTATATTTATATATTTATATATTTGTATATATTTATATTTTTATATATATCTTTATTTATATTTATATTTATATATATATATATATTTTTATATTTATAAAATCGTTTCCAAAATGGGTACTCTAATTTATTTCATAAACAAAAAAATAAATCCGTACTACTTTCAGAAGATAAAAATGGAGGGACAAATTAAATTTAAAAAAAATAAGGGGAAAACATTTTCGGAACAAAAAATGGAGCCCTCTATTTAAATGCTGAAAAAAAATAAAACAAACCGGGAGGACGCATTATCGTAATGCGTCCTCCAAAAATGCAGAATAAAAAAAAAATTTGGGCCCTTGGAGGACGCATTATGGAAATGCGTCCTCCCCCCAAAGTGTCCAAAAATACAACCTGTCACACTTACGCCCATCATGCCACTTTCCACCTTACAAAAATCATGAACTCCCAAACAAGAAATACTAGCTGTTAGGGATGGTAATGGGGCAGGGTGGGTACGGATTATGGTACATTTATACCTCTGCTCATTCAAAATTTTCATATACATACTCGCCACATTACCTATGATGGGTACAACTTTAAAATTCACTCCCGCCTTATCGGGTATTATACAAAATCCATATCCGCCCTATCACCCACTTGGGTCTCCCTACCCACTTCATACCCATTGTACTTATCTCACATATTTCTCCAAAAATAGCTTAAATTCACTTTTTTAAAGTAACTTTTATATTAAAATTAATAAATTATTTACATGAAAATATTATAGGTAAGATATGTGCAATATGGATAAATAATTATTTATTTTATAAAATTAGCAGGTATATAATGAGTTTAGTGGGGCGGGGCCGTGGCCAGGGCCGGGGTGGGGTGGGTATGAACTAATATTCATACCCAACCCACTACCCATGGCGGGTATGATTTTCATACACATACTCGTTTCACCCCACTATAACTAAATCCATACCCGATTGGGTGTAGAAACCGAAAATACTTGAAAGTGATTTGGTTAAAACACAAGGCAAAGAATGGCGCTGAAGTTACAGCTTTTCTGTTTATCCATATACCCTATTTAAAGCTAATTACATGAAGTAAAACAACAAGCTAAACATGGCCTAACCAACTACTGATCATGGCCTAGGAGTTTGGCACAACTTACTGAACGTGGCTAACAAATTCTCCCAATAAACTAACTAAATCCTTACTTATAGGAACTAACAAATACTAAGCAAATAATTGACTCAGGAATAAATATTCCTAAGAGAATCCAGCATGCAACTCAAGAACAAGAAACTCTAATGCAAAGCAACAAGTGTTAATCTCAACATTTCACCCCCTTAAAACTTGTTGCTTGAACCAACTTCAACCACACCAAGTTTATGTCGTATTTCAGAAAATTTAACACGCCCAAGTGCCTTGGTTAGAATGTCCGCCAATTGCTCTTGTGTCCCAATGTGGCTAACCTCCACCGAACCATTTTCAATACATTCACGAATGAAATGATAGCGAATATGAATATGCTTACTTTGTTCATGATGTACCGGATTCCTACTCAAATCAATTGTCGACTTGTTGTCCACGAGTAGCTTCACCGTCTTTGGCTCTTGATTTGTGAAATCACCGTATAAACGGCTCATCCAAACACCTTGACAAGCCGCCGATGCAGCTGCAATATATTCCGCCTCGCAAGAAGAAAGTGCAACCACCTTTTGCTTTTGAGATTTCCAACTAACCAGATTTTGGCCAAGGAAGAATGCCATTCCCGTGGTACTTTTGTACTCCTCTACATCGCCGCCGTGATCACTGTCGCCATAACCTTTCAAACCAGGCTCTAACATATGATTCTTCCCAAAAAAAAAACCATAATTAATAGTCCCTTTAACATACCTCAAAATATTTTTCACTGCTGCCCAATGCGATGCCTTTGGTGTCTCCATAAAACGGCTCACTAAACCAACTGAAAAAGCTAAATCGGGCCTTGTATTGCACAAGTAACGCAAGCTACCAAAAATGCTCCGATATTTTATTGCATCAATGATCTCTCCGGCATCCTTTTTGCTCAACTTTAGTCGAACCTCCATTGGTGTGTAGCATGGATTGCATCCCCCCCATACTAGATACTTCGAGAATATTAGTGGCATAGGCGCTTTGACAAAGCATGATTTCACCATCTCTTTGCTGCACTTCGACTCCATGATAGTAGCTTAAAAGACCGAGATCACTCATATCGAACAAGCTTTGCATTTGACCTTTAAACTTGGTAATTTCATCTACACAAGCTCCGGTTATAATTAAATCATCAACATACACTCCAACTAGCAACAATGAAGAACCACTTACCCTTCGGTAAACGGCATGCTCCAATGGACTACGTTTAAAGCCAAGAGAGACTAGTGAGCATCTAACTTGGCATTCCATGCTCGTGGCGCTTGGCGTAAACCATACAATGCTTTGTGTAGCTTAAACACCTTCTCCTTGTTGCCGAAATCAAAGAAACCCGGAGGTTGGTGAACATAAACTTCCTCAACAAGATCACCGTTTAGAAACGCAGACTTGACGTCCATGTGCTGAATCTCCCAACTTTTGTGTGCGGCAAGTGCTATTAGTAGCCGAACCGTCTCCATTCGAGCCACCAGTGCAAACACTTCATCAAAAATCAATCCCTTGCCGCTGAATGTAACCCTTCGCGACAAGTCGAGCCTTGTGCTTCAAAAGTTTCCTACTGGGTCCTTCTTCACCTTGAAGACCCACTTGAGACCTATAGCTTTGTGCCCCGTTGAAAGTGTGGCGAGCTCCCATGTGCCATTACTATGAATGGAATTTAGCTCACTCTCCATTGCTTATCTCCAACAAGTGTCTCCAAGTGCTTCCTCAACACTAGCGGATTCCTCACTAGCCAAAAAACAAACATCGTTCAACTCCAAACTAACTTCATCTGTGGTCGAGGCGTCCGAGTGCTACTGCCCTCTAACTCAACGTAAGGTTCATTTTCATTTGGAATGATCTTTTTGTACAAGCTACCTTCTCCAAGTGAAGTTTCACCTGGATAATCAACCGTGAACACTTCGTTTGATTGATCTTTCAACTCCGTCAACCAATCCCACTTTCTATGCTCCTCAAACACCACATCACGAGACACATGGAGTGTTTTTCCCATCGGATCATACATTCGATAAGCTTTAGAGCCTTCTTCATACCCAATGAAAACCATCGGCGTTGAACGATCCACAAGTTTGCTTACTCCAGGGCCAACCTTTTTCACGTTAACTACACACCCAAAAGTCCTCAAATGATGCACCTTTGGCTTGCGCTTGTGCCATGCTTCATATGGCGTTTTCTCTTCCAAACTCCGTGTTGGTGAACGATTGAGTATGTAGACCGTGGTCCTCACCGCTTCTCCCCAAAACAAAGCCGGTATAGCCATGGTTTTGAGCAAACACCGAGCCATTTCCATCACCGTTCGATTTCAACATTCCACTACTCCATTTTGCTGGGAAGAGTAGGGTGCAGTAGTGTAGTGTTTGATCCCTTCATTGTCACAAAACTCCTTAAATTCATTTGAATTGAATTCCCTTCCTCGGTCTGACCGAAATGCTACAAGTTTTTTGCCTTGCTCAACCTCTACACGGACCTTCAATTTCTTGAAGCATTTTAAAGCTTCATCCTTCATTTTTAACACCTCAAGCCACATGTATCGATTATAATCATCAACAATTAAGAAGATATATCGTTTACCTTTTGGTGTAGATGGTGCAATCGGTCCACACAAATCCACATGAACCAGCTCCAATCCTTCCTTTGCATGGTACGCCGAAGCTTTTGGAAATGGAGTTCGGTGCTGCTTTCCAAGAGCACACCCATCAAAAAATTGCTCAACTTGATTTATCGATGGAAGTCCCTCTACCATGCTACCTTGGACCAACTTTCGCCAAGACCGAAAGTTGAGGTGACCGTAATGAGCATGCCACAACCATGCTTCATCATCAAGCTTCGAGAGTAGACACACAGGAGTAGCCAAGTCCAAAGACAAAGTGTAAAGTCTATTCTTAGAGCGAAGCACCCTTGCAAGTAATATTCGCTCTCGATCAAGCAAACGCAATTCACCATTTTCGATCACAATTTTACAGCCACTCTCATCCAACTGACCCAAGCTAACAATATTACTACGTAGTTGAGGGATGTAATATACATCCGTGAGCACCCTATGCTCCTTATTAGTTTTGCAGCCAAACATCACAGCCCCACGTCTGCTAATATTGACCACCGATCCGTTGCCAAGCTTGACAGAGCCTTTCACCCTTTCATCCAGTGATGAAAACACCTCCTTGGAACCCGTCATATGATTGCTTATGCCTGTGTCGAGGTATCACACCCCCACACCAACATTGACCGGAATCACACGTTCTTCATTAAGAAACACGTATTGAGTGGCATCTTGTACCTCTTCACATGTTGAGGCCAATAGTAATGCTGGTTGATCATCCTCGAGCATCGTCAAATGAGCCTCTTCCTTGTTTTCACGTCGAGGCCTGTGACACTCCCGAGAAAAATGACCAAAAATGCCACAGTTGTAGCATTTTCCTTTACCAATTCCACGACTTTTATTTCCTCCCGATGAGCCATCATCGCTCTTGTAACGAGCTCGTCACTCTTTCTCCGTGAGAAGTAGCCAAGCCTCTGAGTTGCCGTCTGAATTCCCAAGACTATAGCGATCTTCTACCGCCTGTAGCCTCCCAGTCAATTCATTGATCGATAGTGTGCTTAAATCAAGTAACGTCTCGATAGCGATTGCTACTTGCGAGTACCGTGGAGGCACAACGCGCAACATCTTCTTCACCACCCTCGACTCTTCAATTGTGTCACCAAGGATGCTAAGATTATTGACTAGACCGGTGATTCTCATAGCAAAATCATCGACCGTTTCACCATCCTTAAAAGTGATGGTGTCAAATTCAGTACCCAACTTCTGGGCATTTGCTTCACAGACTCGATCAACTCCTATTCGCTGAATCTTCACCTTGTCCCATGCCTCCTTCATTGTATCCTTCACCGCCAACGTGGACAACATCTCTTGTGGAACCGCACGCAAGATTGCAGACAACGCTTGCCTATCCTCACGATATTCAGTGCCCCCGTGCTCAACCGCACGCCACAAACCTTGTGCTTGCAGATTGACCCTCATCACTAGAGCCTAAACGGCGTAGTTTGTGCGTGTTAGCATTGGGTAAACCATAGTTCCGCTTGATTCCCTCATCGGTGGTTGAACTACCATGTCACGGCCTCACAGCCTTGATGGGCTACGTCCGCGCCTCCTTGGGGTGTTATCGACCTCGGCGATGATGTTGATTTGCTCCCAACCATTAAAGTGGTATGGCTCTGATACCAAATGTAGAAACCGAAAATACTTGAAGTGATTTGGTTAACACAAGGCAAAGAATGGTGCTGAAGTTACAGCTTTTCTATTTATCCATATACCCTATTTAAAGCTAATTACATGAAGTAAAACAACAAGGTAAACATGGCCTAACCAACTACTGATCATGGCCTAAGAGTTTGGCACAACTTACTGAACGTGGCTAACAAATTCTCCCAATAAACTAACTAAATCCTTACTTATAGGTACTAACAAATACTAAGCAAATAATTGACTCAGGAATGAATATTCCTAAGAGAAACCAGCATGCAACTCAAGAACAAGAAACTCTAATGCAAAGCAACAAGTGTTAATCTCAACATTGGGGCGGATGCCATCCCTACTAGCTGTAACCACAAATGGGCACGTACGGTTTAGTTTGTGCTCTAACCTTTATTTAAAATTAATCAGGTGATTTCCACACGATCTCACTTGATGAAGACTTTAAATATTCAGTTCTTAATTAACTTATCTTCTTATAGGTGGCAATAACGTGCACATTTTAATTGTTTGATAAGTGCCAATAATGTGCATGCTAGTCGGTGAGTATGAAATTTCCTCGAGATTCATTAATTAAATAATCGGTCAAATTAACAAAGTTATGAACATGAAGATCACAGAAACCACCTGCTTGTGAATGGAAAGCAAAAGAATGAATAACTTAACTACAGTGTTGAACTGATTGAAAGCTCAAAACACTTTGTTTTGTGTCCCCTTGAACTGATCATACATGGATGATGCAAAGCTCAAAACTCTTGATTCTGTAGCACTTGGAACTAATCCAACATCAGTGATGCGGAATTTGAATAGAAATAGGACCGTTATATGTTTGTTGGATCCCAAATCTTATACACGCAATTGGATAAGGTACATACAGCATGTATTATGAGCATATACCGGGTGGTTATGATAACTGAAAATTTAACCAAGGCCAGCGTGCCTATAATCGTAAAAATATTCCGGCAACTATGGGAATGTGTTTGGAGTTCTTGATTTTACTATGGTGAAAATTTGAATGTTGGCTGCGGGTAGGGTGGTTCTGGAAAATGGACAACAAGATGGAGGACGGGAAATGCGTCCTCTGGCTCATGAATTTTTTTTTTTTGGGCTAAAATAGTAGAGGACGCATTTTAGGCTCCTGAATAATTATTTTTTTGGTCTGAAAAAGTAGAGGACGCATTATAAAAATGCGTCCTCAGGCTCCTGAATAAATTTTTTTGGGTCTGAAATAGTATCATGGAATTTTATTTTTTTCCCGCTAATTTAAGAGTAATTTTTTTTTAGCATAAAAGTAATAGAGGACGCATTTTAAAAATGCGGCCTCATGTTGATGTAATATTTTTTTTTGTTGAAAATACTTAAGTCAGCTTTTGCGCTCATGTGACGCATTTTTTTCCTAATGACATATACACCGTCAAAAACATCGTAAAACTTCAATACACAAATACATAACTTTTAATTCATATTCTGTTCCTTTTCATTGTATCCTCAAGTATGTACATGTACTACACTCGGCCACTTTAACAACACTATATACATAAATATATACATATTTATATAAATATAAATATATAAATATAAAAAAATATAAATATAAATATAAATAAATATATAAACATATATAAATATAAATATAAATATATACATAAATATAAATCAATATATATATGAATAAATGTATATATATAAATATAAATATAAATATAAATATATAAATATATATATATAAATAAAAAATATATATAAATAAATATATATACATATAAATATAAATATAAACATATAAATATAAATATGTATATAAATATATAGATATATACATATATATATATAAAATATATATATATATATATATAAATATATACATAAATATATATATATATATAAATATATACATAAATATATATATAAATATAAATATATATATATATATATATAAAAGAAAGAAGAGAAGAGGTTGAAAAATATGAGGGGAGCTGGTAGAGGGAATCGGAGGACGCATATTGTAAATGCGTCCTCTCCCTGCTGCTGCCACACCGCCACCTGCACCGCCTACCACCCTGCCTGCCAACTTTGACCGGAAGGAGAGGACACATCAACAAAATGCGTCCTCTCGCCACCTCAGCGTGGCCTTATTCACAAAAAATAAAAATAGCCTAGAATTATTCACGAAAAATAAAAAAATAAAATAAAAGAGGTAGGAGAGGACGCATTTTCTACATGCGTCCTCCCTATTCTCTTCGTTTGTGGCTACTGTATCCACAAACATAGAATTTTCTCAATGTGTTTGTGGTTATCTCCTCCCTCCCAATCGATTATAAATGGGGAAAATTCTATATCCATGGCTACAGTGAATGGCCATGGATACAAATGTGCAGGACACATTATGCTAATGCGTCCTTTATGTTTTCCAATTTTTTTTCGTTCAGAATGTTTGAGGATGCATTTGCTAAATGCGTCCTCAGTGCATTAATTTTTTTTTTTGCCCTGGCAAGAAGAGGACGCATTGTGCTAATGCGTCCTCCCTGAAAAGTTTCGTCCATAGCCTAATATTTTTGACTTGGCATGAGGACACATTGTCCTCATGCGTCCTCCCTGGCTCCTGACATCTGCATCTTTTGCATGCATTATTGACCCTGCATGTATTATTGACCATTGCATGACATTTGCATCTTTTGCATTATTGACCCTGCATGTATTATTGACCATTGCATGACATCTGCATCTTTTGCATGCATTATTCATGCATTATTGACCGCATGACATCTGCATATTTTGCATGCATTATTGACCCTCATTGCATGCATTCAGATGACCTCTGCCACATGCATTATTAACCCTCTTTGCTTGCATTATGATGACCTCTGCCACATGCATTATTAACCCTCTTTGCTTGCATTATTGACCATTGCATGCATTCAGAAACTGTGGAACCCATGCTCTCCATCAGGAAAACTGTGGAACCCGTGCTCTTCATCTGTTTCTATATAATGTTCTCCATCTGTTTTTCATTCAGCTATTTACTCCTCTGTTTCATCCTTCTTCATATGCAATTCAAACCCTTTTCTTCATTTGCAATTCAAACCCTTTTCTTCATTTGCAATTCAAACACTTTTCTCCATCTGCAATCCAAACTCGTTTCTTCCTCTTGCTCCGTCATTGGTCGAGTTTCGTCGCCGTCCATCGTTTCCAAAGTTGTCGGGTAATTATTCTAGTTTTCCTATTGTTGTTTGGTTGTATGTTTTTTTATTTATCGTGAATTGTTTCCAAACTTCGCAGACCAAGCATTCTCGATCCACCGTTGACCGCCGTTTATCGTTGTTGACCACCGTTGACCGTCGTTGATCACCGTTGACCCCTTTGCAAATTTTTGTTATCTTGTAAAGGTATTTAAAAAATTCATTATCATACGAATGTGTTTATTGATTATTTGGGATTTGGTCTCTTATTTTTTTTCGATCAAATTAGGCGTGAAATTATTATTTATGAAGTACTTGTAAAGTTCTTGTTGATGATAATGTTTTTAAAGATTGTACGTTGTTTGAGTGATTATGTATCTTGATTCTACTAAATTGTTGAAAGATAGTGAGTATGTGTTTATTGATTATGTGTGATTTGTTTACTACTGTTTGCATTAAAGTTGTAGTAATAGTTTAATTAGTGTGGTACTATTGTTTGGAAAATGAAAAAAGCTTAATAGTATACTGTCGTTATGAATATCAAGTTACATGTTATTTATTTGTATAATGCAGTAGTTTGATGTTTTTGCTTGTGTACCTGTATAGAGGTGGTCAAATTAAGTTTGACCCCACTCTGGGTGTGTATTATGACCCTCCCATACCGGAGTGGAACGTGACTCTGGAAAGGAGGTTAAGCCACTCCGAGCTAGTTCATTTCATTTTTACAAGGCTTGGTATTACGAGTGGGGGGTTTCAGTTGAAATTATGTTACAGTTGTCCTGAGTTGATTGGTTCGGCTATATACTATCGGTGTTACAATGTGGCGGATGACGAGTCAACCGTGACATTCTTCAACATTGTTGAGCGAATGTCCTTGTCCTCAGCAGAGTTGTACATCGTTCGGGATAATGTGAGAAGCACTACTGACCGTGCGAGTGATCTTAGTTCGGGCACTTTCGTGTCGTTGTTGAGGAACATGCAGAACTGTACACCTTTGCCAACCTTACCATCCCCTGTTGATTGCCAAGGTTTTGTCGTTGGTGAGTCCAGCCAACCCAATGCGTATGTTCACGTCGATTGCGCCCAGCTGTCCACAAGTGGTGGTATATATGGTGGCCATGAAGGAGACCTGAATGAGTTCGATGATGATTATGTGGGTGAAATTGGCGAGTATGTTGCCGATCATGCTGCAAGGCAATTACTAGGAATGACTTATAGTATTCACTATGTTCCTAACAGGTGGAGAGCGCGACACGATTTATCCCAATCACCTATGCATGTACTTAAAGTGTACCACGATCAGCTAACATCTCTTCATGATAGACAAGTATATTGACATTCGAATTTCCTGAACTTTGACTAATGGTTATAAGGGATTCTCAGAGCTAACCACAAGACCTACCTGTTATTGCAGTTTATTTGGCAGCCGTACACAGAGGATGTCGTGCAACAACTCCCACAGTATTGTACGGCTGGTAGCCACAACTGGCTATTGTCAGTTGACCTCATTAGCTGGCATGTCGTAGAGTACCATCACGTACATCGTGTTCTCAAGCAGTTTGGCCTCATCCAGCCAATACCCATCCAGTTGGTCAGTAAGGATGAACAAAAACTACTTCATACTAGAGACCGTCGCGGGAGATCAGGATTGGACTGGCATGTGGAACTGAGAAGATATATCGATGCTTGGGAACATCGAGGACAACGACAAGTTTATGTGCAAGGGCTAGCGGATCCGTACACACCCACTCGAGAATACATGGAGTGGTATTTTCGGAGAACAGTGACCCTGGTTGATCAGCCAAGCCGGACCGAGACAATTGCGGAGGGTTTTCATGGAGATGGGGCTACTCTGAAGTATACGGTATTTCCTTCATGTCCTCTAGTTTTCACAATTAATACTATATGTTTCCTCAATATTATTTAACTAACATATTCACCTCATTGTTGTAGTTGCAAGCAATGTCTCAGATGAGAATCATGTTGGATACGAATTTGGACGACTGTCCCCCACGTATCACGAACATGATCAGGGAGGTACGCGATGTTGCCACCCGTACTCTACAGTATGCACATGAACCCTCCAGACTGCAGTTCCACCAGCCATTTGTGCACTATGACAAACCTCCACCGGGTGTGAGTTACACTAGCATTAGAAGCCACCGTCCAGCTCCACCTGGTCGACAGGGTGGTCGGCGATCGCGTGCTCGTGCCCATACAGACCGCATTGGTTCATCACAAGCTGGAACTTTAAATGCGTGTCCGACAGACGCTGGAGCATGACACGGTGGACCGTCACAGTATGACCACTACTGCGGCTGATTTCAATGCATATCTTACACCTCTTCTTAGTCATGCCGGACCGTCACATGGTGGATCCTCACAGTTCGATATGGCTGCAACAGATTTCACGTCATATGTTACTCCCAGTACGAGTCATCAATACATGTCGTATGCTGCTCCATTAGATACTGGTGGTGTTGCACATGTCCAACAGGGTTCATGACAGAACACGGAAGATGATATGCAGGAGGATTGTATAGAGGGAGTGCCAGATGACGCCATCCATTTTTCTCCTGAGATGGTCGTCCCAAGACGCACATCCCGCACCATACGTCCTCCACCATGTGGAACAGGTGGAAAGCTTTGCAGAGGCCGTCGTTAGTAGATAACATGATGACATTTAGCACTAATTTATTTACGTTTGACACGTCTCCTCCACATATTGTACATTTATGTTTAATTATATTCATTCCTACTATATATTACTGTAATTTTAAGAATAACATAAAAATATAAAGAATAATTTACAAATTAGATATTTTACTGCTTATAATTACAAATTATATAATTTTCTAATAAAATGTGGGACTGAAAAAAAATTGTGTACGGTAATAATATACATGTCAAATTCAATACCCGTTTTTCATAACACTGATTTAAAATAGGTATAATTCATACAGTATTTCAAAAAAATTAAAAATGAAAATTAAATACATTTGTTTATTTCAAAAAATAAATTCATGAGGAGGCATTCATGTAATGCGTCCTCTAAACAATTCGTTACAAAAATTTTTGAAAACATTGAGGCTGGATTCTACCAATGCACTATATTCACCCAAAAACAAATATAAAGAATAATTTACAAATTATATATTTCACTGATTAAAATTACAATTTATATATTTCACTAATAAAATGTGGGCCTAAAAAAATAATGTGGGCCTAAAAAAAATTTATGTACAGTACTAATATACATGTAAAATACAATGCCCGTTTTTAATATCACTGATTTAAAAAAGGTATACTATCTTGGAATGCGAAATGTATATTAACCGGAATGCGAAATGTATTATTTTGTCAAATTCAATACCGGTTTGGAATGCGAAATGGAGATGAATATATTATTTTTTAACAATTTTAACAATTCGACACATAAATTCTAAAATAAATTGTAAAAATATTTTTTAACAAAAATATTTAAAAAATTAAATATAATCTGAGGACGCATTCATGGAATGCGTCCTCTAATTAAATTTATTTAAAAATATATATAAAAAAATGATGACGCATTCATGGAATGCGTCGTCTAATTAAATTTATTTAAAAAATATAAAAATATGTGGACGCATTCATGGAATGCGTCCTCTAACTACCATGCAAAAAAAAAAATAGTAAAAACGCATTATATGAATGCATCCTCTATATTTACGTCCATATATAATAACATGCACAAATTCGATCGACCATGCACACATGAATCAAGTTCTCATCATAAATGGCATATGCACGTCAAACATTACGGCTCCATTGCCTGATGCAATATACAAAATAAAGTTTACGTGGGATTGAGGATCTTTCTGGGTACATCTTCATGGACAGGTATGGGATTGTGCGGGTCATACGCGGCTCATAAATGGCTTACGTCAAAAACAAAATATATATACTCCATTCGTCTCAGCTAAAATTGGGTAAGAAAGAGAAAATATGTTTGTGGTGAAATTTGTTTATCATCTGTTATTTAGTATGGTATGTGGAATGTGGCGAGAAAATTCTATTATTATGCCTACAGTAATCAGCTGTGGATGCGAAGATGGAGGACTCATTCAGCGAATGCGTCCTCATGTTACTTGAAAACCATCTTTGGAAATCAAACAAATTATTTTAATTATTGGGTACCGTCTAAGAGTTGTTTTGTAAATGGGACTAAAAGATGGTAAAAGATATTTTTGTAGGGGACCCAAAAAATAATTTAATTTTCTTTTATTATATTATTTTTACAATTAGGAAAGATATATTAGTTCATGTGTTTATAATGTTTATTTATTATTTTAAAGACTTAGTTTATATTTTTATTTTTGTGAGAGTTACAATTAGCACACATGTTTAAATTAGCTTATATATATTTAGAATGCTTGTTAATCATTTTAATGATTTTCTTTAGACTTTTATTTTTCACAGTATAATTGTAGAACTTACAAAAAAATTACCAACAAAATTTTAATAGGTATATTTAATAGTTATAACTTTAAAACTATCAACAAACATTTTAAATGCACGAACCAATATATATTTAATAGTTATAAATTTGCAGAAAAGTGAAAGTTTGAACTAAGTCCTTAAAACGGTTAACAAACTATCTACACACGTGAACTAATTAGTGTATACTTTTGCACTTTTACTCTCTATTGAGCATCCCATGTGTGAAACAGTTATTTTGGTCTCACTTCCTCTGTCATTGATATTGTTATTGACTAGAGCTGTCAATCCCTGACACGAACCGAAAATCCGACACGGACCGAAACGTTCGAATCAACCCGAAAACGAATTCAACCCGTGAGAAATCAACCCGAACATGAACGGGACACGACCGAACTCAACCCGAAACCCGAATATAACCCGAGAGAGATCGACCCGACGTGAACGGGACACGACTAAGTTCAACCCGAGACCCGATTCCGACCTGAGAGATATCGACACGAACCCGAACCCGACACGACCAGGCTTAACCCGAACCCGAACCCGACACGACTAGGCTGAACCCGAACCCGAACCCGAACCCGACAAGGCTTAACCCGAACCCGAACCCGACACGACCAGGCTTAACCCGAATCTGTACCCGACACGACCAGCCTTAACCCGAACCCGTACCCGACACGACCAGCCTTAACCCGAACTCGAACCCGACACGACAAGACTTAAACCGCACCTAAGCCCGACACAATCAGACTCAACCCGATACTCAATCTGAACCTGAACACGATTCAACTTGGCTCACAATTATCCTGAACAATATTCAACCCGATAAATCAACAAAATAACCATATAAAACTATGAGCGACACTGTAGATAAGATTTAGGGTTGTTTTCATGCGTTCTGTTATGTACCTTTGGATCGCTTTTTTACATCCCAAAATTATCATATTGGGTTGCTTTTTTGCATCCTAAAATTAACATATTGAGATGCTTATTTGCATCCTAAGTTAACATATTGGGTTTCTTTTTGCATCTTAAAATTAACAAATTAGAAAGGTTTTTTGCATCCTAAAATTAACCTGTTGGGATGCTGTGATTTTAAATTATGTATAAGGGTGCTTTTATGTATACTAAATTTAATTAATTGGTTGCCTTTTTATGCCTTATGGTGTGTAATTGTATACTGGATCTTTTTTGCAGAATTGAACATGTTAAGCCCTTATTTGTAATTTAGAATCGTATATTGGGTCACTTTTTTGGAAAACTAACAGTACGGATCACTTTTTTGGAGAACTAACAGTTCAAATATGTACGCCCTTATGGACATTAGGAACCGACAATTGTAGAATGTAGTTAACCAAAATTAAAAAATAATATATGTAAAAGACACATCAGATATATCATCCATTCATATTAACCGAATATAGTTAATGTGGAATTCATAAATGTCTAATGAACAATGAGTAATTAACTAGGAAACATTACATAAGCCTATCTAAGAATTCAAATGCTGTGTTGCAGAACCCTTCATCACCGCAAATCTCATTAATGACCCCAATAGGCCAAAATTTCACCTAACAAAACGAGGAAGAAAAATTAGAGTCAACAACAAATTAATAATGACTAATTGTAGTAGTTTAATATAAAGCTCTCAGATCCAGTAATTAACCGTAAGGAAAATTTCCTAGGTTTATTACAAGAATGATCATCATAGAGTTCTTGGTTGACAATTTGCAAACATAGAAGTTATCACCAGCAAATACAATATGGGCATCACTCCATAGCGGAGAGGTCACCATCACATGTAAGGGCAATAACTTCAAATGAATTGCAAATGACAACGTATTAGTAATCTTTGCACAAGAGACCTACCAAAACCACCCACCATTAGTTGTCACAATGCAGAAAAGTCATCACCAACAAATACCATATGGGCAACTTCAAAATGAAGTCACCATCACATGTAAGAGGGCAATGACCTAAGAATACATTGCAAATGACAACATAAATCAAGATTCAAGAAGACTCATTTTGAGGCTCATTCCCTATTTCGAGAACATTCTCTTCAATTTCCTCATATCCATGCAGCCAATTTTGAGTTGTGACCAGAATTTCAACATTCTTTGGTAAGAGAGCAGATCTGTATTTGCTCAAAGTACGTGCTCCCATGCTGAAAGCTGACTCAGAAGCAACTGAAGTAATTGGGATAGTTAAAACATCTCTAGCCAAAACAGCAAGCACAGGATAACTAACAAGTTGACTTTGCCAATATTTAAGGACATCATAATCATCATGATCAACATCAACAGGTTTAGGCTCAAGTGGAGCTAACAAATAACGATCAATTTCAGATTGAGTGGTCACTGTTGCGGCTGAACTATTTTGGAATTCCTGGTACCAACAACAAAAAGTAACTTAAGTACATGGTACAAACCTAATACTGGACAAATAAATCACACGGAAAAACTTATACCTGTAGTATGTTAGCCCTTTTGAAGGGTCGAAAAGAACTTATCGCTGAATTTGTTGCAGAAGTGGATGACACTTGACGAGAAGAATTAGAAGTGGATGATAGAGATGAATAATAATCATACAGATCCTTTAAAGCTAGCCTAACCTGATTTACCTTTATTTGACACTCTGAGTCAACATATAGACGACTATACATAGAAGCAACAAATTGTAACTTGTAACGAGGGTCAAGAACAACAGCAACAGAAAGAATTACAGAATAACTATCCCAATAAGACTGAAATTTATCAAGCATGGATTTAGCCATTTCATTTAGTTTTGGATCCAAGTGCCCACGCATTAAATTTTCTTCAATCATGATTATGTTCAAAAAATACTGATTAGAAGTAGGGTATAAGGAGCCAGAAAATAGAGTAGTTATAACAGAAAAAGGTTCAAGAAACTCACAAATACTTCCAATAGTTTCCCATTCCTCCTCATCCAATCTATCCACAACATCCATATTACGGACAACAAAATAGTTTAATGGTTCCTTGGCTTGTAAAGCTTTCGAAAGCATTGCAAATGTAGAATTCCATCTAGTCGACACATCAAGTATTAATTTACATGAAAAATTAGACCCAACTTCAGTCACAGCTCGTTCAAATGATGTAATCCTAGAATCTGACCCATCAATAAATTTCACAATATTACGTAGCTTACAAACACTAGCATCAACACACTTCAAACCAGATTGAACAATAAGATTCAGCACATGAGCACAACAACGAACATGGAAAAATTTTCCACCACAAGGTAGGGGTGCCGTATTATTCAATTCAATTTTCAAAGAGTTGACCATATTATCCATACAGCGGGCATTGTCTAGTGTCATAGATAGAACTTTTTCTTCAAGTTTCCATTCTTTTAATAATTCAAGCACAAAATTTTTAATATTGGCAGCACAATGAGGAGGCTCAAGATATCTGAAATTCAGTATTTTAGACCTAAGAATCCAATCTTTATCGACATAATGAGCGGTAAGTGTGAGATAACCACGACTAGTGCAAGCAGTCCATAAATCAGTAGTAAAACTAATCCTACCGGGAACATCAGTAGTCAAAGTCTTAAGCAACTCGCCTTTGAACTTTTCATGTTCTGAAACACAATACTTAAGCATCGTATTACGAGACACATGTATCACATTGGGGTTCAAATAGGTAAGCATTTTCCTAAGGTACTCATGCTCGACTATTCTCAAGGGATATGCATGACAAATAATGGCACGAGCAAATAATTCACAATAGATTTTTTGATCAAATGGAGCTGAATTTGAAAACCCTTTTTCAGTTAATGATGCTTTACCTTTGCAAACCTGTATATGCTTTCTTGGATTTCCAGTACCATCTTTACCCTCAGCGGGGTATGTCATACAGCAAAACTTACAGCGAGCACGCAACAAAGTTGCCCCATCTTTAATTTCTTTATAAAAATTATAGTGAGCCCATACCTCTGAACGCTTTAGTAAAATCTTCCGGTCACTGTCATCAACCGGTATTTCCTCCGGAACATTGTTACCTACCTGGGAACTTAAGTCCACGGCACTTTCAGCATTAACTTCAAAAGATCTTGAAGTTTCATCCATCACCACCTGCATAAAAAGATTCAGTAACAGGATTCAGTAACAGGATTCAGTAACAGGATTCAGTAACATCAAGCAAACAACATGAACTTAACACATACTTATCTGACCTAGGGGAACAGCAAACAGCATGAACAAGACCTGATAAACATGCCCCTAATCTGAGCAAGCTAGTAAAGAAGACCATATTTTTAAAAAAACAAACAGGAAATACACAAGAACAGACTCTAAGCAAAACATGCAGAACCACAATTGCAACCGGATCGAACAAAACATTAATCACAGTACTTCTACATCCATCCAACATTTCAGAACTCATATGGTTTAAAAAAAATAGACAAGAACAGACTCTAAGCAAAACATGCAGCATGAACAAGACCAGATAAACATGTCCATTTTTTTAAAAAAGCCAACAGATCTGAGCCGGGTAATACACATGCAGTAAATACACAACTCTAACATAAACACACATTCTGAGCAATCTAGTGAACAAGAACAGAGGGAGAGCAGAACCACAATTGCAACCGGATCGAACAAAACATTAATCACAGTACTTCTACATCCATCCAACATTTCAGAACTCATATGGTTTAAAAAAAATAGACAAGAACAGACTCTAAGCAAAACATGCAGCATGAACAAGACCAGATAAACATGTCCAATTTTTTTTAAAAAGCCAACAGATCTGAGCCGGGTAATACACATGCAGTAAATACACAACTCTAACATAAACACACATTCTGAGCAATTTAGTGAACAAGAACAGAGGGAGAGCATAACCACAATTGCAACCGGATCGAACAAAACCCTAGTCACAGTACATCTACATCCATCCAACATTTCAGAACTCATATGGTAGCAAAAAAATAGACAAGAACACACTCTAAGCAAAACATGCAGCATGAACAAGACCAGATAAACATGTCACATTTTTTTTAAAAAGCCAACAGATCTGAGCCGGGTAATACACATGCAGTAAATACACAACTCTAACATAAACTCACATTCTGAGCAATCTAGTGAACAAGAACAGAGGGAGAGCATAACCACAATTGCAACCGGATCGAAAAAAACCCTAGTCACAGTACATCTACATCCATCCAACATTTCAGAACTCATATGGTAGCAAAAAAATAGACAAGAACACACTCTAAGCAAAACATGCAGCATGAACAAGACCAGATAAACATGTCACTTTTTTTTTAAAAAAGCCAACAGATCTGAGCCGGGTAATACACATGCAGTAAATACACAACTCTAACATAAACACAGGGGAGAGCATAACCACAATTGCAACCGGATCGACAAAACCCTAGTCACAGTACATCTAAAAAAACCCTAGCCACAGTTCATCGAACAAAACCCTAGTCGCAGTAGCCAAAGAATAGACAATAACATGTTCAGAACAAATAAGCAAAGACGATTCGCAAAATGAAAACAACATAGATAAAAAAAAAGGACAATCATTTTCAGAAAAGTTACAGATACGATAAGAGAGGGGGAGCAGAGACGGGATAGAATGCAGGGGGAGAGCAGAGGGAGTGAGAGCAGAGATTTATGAGATCAGAGGCGAGGGAGATCAGAGACGAAGGGGTGAGGGAGATTAGGGTTTCAGAGCAGGGGAAGATCGAGAGACAAATGAATAGGGTTTCGCCTTCTGAGAGACATACGAAGCCTTTTATACTATGCGCCCAAACAATCAACGCCCCAGATTAACCCTAGTTGAAATCAACGGCTGAGATCATTTGTCTCTAATTTATTATTTTTCTTTTCTCATTTGTTACTTACCCTTTACCCTAATTTCATTTCTTTTATTTTTATAATGTTTTCTAATTAATTCAGCTTTTTTCATTTCTTTTTTCTAAATTTATTTAAGCTTTGTTATGAATTCTCAGTCATAAATTCATTTAATTAATGATATGCTAAACTGTAAAAATTGAAATAAAGTATTGCAAAAACAGTAAAAATTTTACAAATAAGTTATTTGTGAAGTATCAACTAAAGATTAATTAATTAGTGCCAAACTAGTTATAAATAGAAATGTTTATAAAAAAAAGGTACAAAGGATAATCAGTGTAGATATAAATGCAGTTATTCAAAACAAAATCAACTTCTCATGTAAGAATGCAGCCACTGAGCTACCTGTTTAGGAATGCTAAACCGGAAAATATATAACTTCTCATATATATTATATATACCTTATATGTACCTATAACCGGAAAATAACCGTATATATTACAGTTAAATATATTTTTAACTTATTAAGACAACAGTAGTCATTAAAAATTACATTAGTTATTATTATATGTGAATGTAATAATCATTAGACATATGTACAAATGTAAAAGACAATTGATGTATATAAACAATTTTATGAGTTATTGCAAAAAGTCATAATTAAATGATCATTTTAAATTAGATGTTGAATTTAAATTAGTGTCTACACAAATGAAACGTATGCTTTGTTAGATAAATACATATTTATGTGAAAATTTTCATATATATACATATATATATATATATATACATAACCAAATGTTGATTCGCGATTTCTATTAGTTATACACAATTTATATAATTGTATAGGGATATAGTTTAGTGTGTAAAACTCATTAACAATGTAACTATATACAGTCTACGAATATAATTACATAAATTAATCTCGTCATAAATTTAAGCGCGCAAGGGTCAGTTTAAAATGCAAAATTACGATTAAGTTTGGAATTATGTTTCACCTAAAGTCTATACTTTTATGCCAAGTTGTTTATCGTTTGGTGTTGGAACACGCAATAAAACACACAGACTACACAGTGCACACACAACTTGCTCACGCAGTTCGGTGCAAATACACCTACGTCTGCAGGGCCTTACCCAAATCAGAAACCATGCACTACAAAGCAGTCTTTAGTACAAGAAGCTTAACTTGAATACTAATCCATTGGTAACATATGAGTGAATGTCGTGAGCTCCCCTCACTGTCGAACCTACGTCGTTGAACCCTCACGATCAACACGTCTCTCTGGATCTCCTCCTTGTCTAACTCTACTCTACCATAAATAGACTTCTACACTAAGGAAAGATCTAATTCTAATCTGGTATTTAACTGGAAAATCCTTTATCAATAGGACTTGTACCATAAATAAACTACTTAATCAATTCCTAACTATTACAGGGAATATTCTTTTACCAGAATTAGACTTCCACGAAATCACATAATAATCTTCACAATATTCTGATCTGATCGAACAATTATACTCCATAGTTCGCTCCATAATTCGTCGACAGAATCCTGCGATCTTGAAAAACTGGATAGCAGTGGTATTAAAACACCATATCACCAGAATTCGCAATATGCCACAAATAAGTCCAACCCCCGAGGACTCTACAAAGTTTATAAAGTCAATGAATAATATTAAAATAGAGACAGGTGTTTAATAATAATCATGATTTTGAGTAATTAATACAGAAGATCGACTAAATATTGATTTTAATAAATTGTAGTTAAAAATTACATATTACAATGAACATAACCCAATAATTTTGTAACTATAAGAATGTGAATCAACCTAAATTTAGTCAAGTAGTATAATGACTTGATCCAAAATATACCCAAATCTAATATGAAACATTGAAATTTAATAAACTGACATGACCTAACTTTTCCAATTTTCCAACTTTCAATTATATTGCATTTTTTGGTTGAATTTATTTTGAGTCTGTCTCTTGACAGACTGTATTTCCGTAAGTCATGGAAATGTTATGGTTTAAAATGCAAATTAGAAGAAATGAAGATAAAATTTCTGGGTTGAATGAATCGGGTTATAAAATCTATAACTACTACACGTTCCATAATAAAACTTTAATATTGCAACTAAGACCTTTTACTTTGTATTATTATAATTAAACTCTGCCTTTCCATAAGCTTATGGAATGGTGGAAAGACGGTATTTTCCAAGATTTTGTCATTTATTATTACATTATTTAAATCGAGGAGTATGTTGTGACTGGGGATTATTTTGGCCATTGACTTGGAAAATACAATGGGGGTGTATCGGGTAGCATCATTTTCGAGCGGCTTTTAATTTGGAGTTACGAGTCAAATTTTTACATTTTGCAAGTTACAAGTTACAACGAAACAATACATGATAATAGTGCAGTTGTAACAATAACATTATTGAAATATAACCTAAATCAACCCAAACTTAATTAGGTGACATGAAGCCGATCTAAAGTGAACCAACCCAAAATATATCTAAATTCAAGGTGAAACATATGAACAATAAAATAATTGACATAATCAGATCCGAACAAAACTCCGGTACAAAAAAGGACACGACAATAACCCGATCCAATCCAACCCGACCCGACAATATTCTGACCCGACCCGATCTAATCCGAGTATAAAAATTACACGACACTAACCCGACCCGACAATACTCTGACCCGACCCGATCTAATCCGAGTACAAAAATTACACGACACTAACCCGACCCGATATTTACTCAACCCGACACTAACCCGACCCGATATTAACTTCACCCGACACGACCCGGCACGAGAAAAAAACTGACACGTTTTCAACCCGACACGATAAAACCCAAATCAAACCCGACCCGACACGATAAATGAAAGCAACACGATTCAACCCGACACGTTTCAACACGAAACATTTCCAACCCGACACGATAAAGGAAATCAACACGACACAACCCGACACGTTTCAACACGACAAATTTTAGACCCGATACGAATGCGACACGATAACCCGAATTGACACCTCTATTATTGACACAATGTTGATGTAGTCACTTGAATTCTTATACTCTGTTGATCCCTTCTTACACACTAGAAAATTTCGTGCTGATTTGACTGAAGGAAGATAGCCAACGTAGTCATTGAAACCATTTTTTTATTATTATTTCTCATATGCTATGTTTAAGGCCATTTATAGGGGGCTTGTTGAAAGTGAGAATTTGACATTAATATCTCTTAAAATTTGTTTTGCTCTTATGTAATTCAATTTTTTGTGGGCTTTGCCGGCTTTCATGGATATAATAAATGTTAATATGTGAATTAATGTAACTTAAAGTTAAAGTAACATTATAAATGCCTGAACTTTCAAATACAAAACATTAATATATATGAGTTTGTCATACAGTATCTTAATAGAAGTTTGAAAAATAATTTTTATTAAGAAATACAATTGATTAGTGAAAACTAAATCCTTAAAACAACTAACAAATATTCTAAATATGATAACTAATTTTTACATTTGTTAAATGTAAGATTTATCATTATACTGACATAAATGAAAGCATAAACTAAATCCTTAAAATCATTTAAAGACATTTTAAACATGAGAACTAATTTTTACATCTGCTAAATGTAGTTCTATCATTACCTTACCATATATAAAAACATAAACTAAGTCATTATAGCCATTAATTAACATTCAAAACATATGAACTAATATATTATATTATAATTTTACAAAAAATAAAATCTAAACAAAGTCCTTAAAACGGTTAACAAACATTCTAAAGACGTGAACTAATTTTTATATTTGCAAAATTTAATTTCTATCATTATCTTATCAATGAATGTACAAACTAAATCCTTAAAACCATTAACAAACATTCATAACAGATGAACTAATACATTATATCATTATTTTTGCAAATAATAAAAATCCAAATAAAGTCCTTGAAACGATTAACCAACATTCCAAACACATGAACTAATTTATACAACTGCTAAATGTAAGTTCTATCATTATTTTACCGTAAATGAAAATATAAACTAAGTTCTTAAACCATTAACAAACAGTATAAACACACTAACTGATTCCTCTATCATTAATTTGCAAAAAATAAGAATATAAATAAAGTCTTTAAAAAAATAACAAACATTGTAACATATAACTAATATAATAATATCAATATGCTAGCAATAAGTATTGTATAAAATAAAAGTCTAAACTATATCAATAAAACAATCAAAGAACATTCTAAACATATATACTAATACTATATAATATCAATATGCTAGCAATAAGTCTTACATAAAATGAAAGTCTAAACTATATCAATAAAATAATTAACAAACATTTCAAACATATAAACTAATATATAATATTAATATGCTAGAAATAAGTCTTCCATAAAGCTAAAGTCTAAACTATGTGAATTTACGATGTGGCATGTTGACCCGTAATAATCCAACATTTCAAACATATTGGCCCGTAATAGTCTAAACGTAAATTCACATTTTATGGCGTGTTGGACCGTAATAGCACTACAACGTAAATGTGAATTTACGTTTAGACTTTGTAAACTATATCGGGCCCACACGCCCTAAAAAAGTCCGTATAAGTCTTTGTAAGAAATCGATGTGGGATATATCTTTCAACACTTCCTCATGTGCCAACGTGGGAACACTCAATGACCCATATCGGGCCAAGACCCACATCTGGCCAAATTAAAGGGGATTCACACATCAGCCCAGTAAACCCAACTCGGGCCCAGGTTCAATACCCGACTCTGATACCATGTTAAATTTCAAGGTATTTTGAGCTTCCATCTTAAAACTAATTGGCACTAAGTGGATTTGACCCAAGACCTTATATGTAAGTCATTATCTTTGTAAGAAACCGATGTGGGATATATCTTTCAACACGCCCCCTCACGTGCCAACGTGGAAACACTCCAAGACCCATATCGGGCCAAATTAAAAGGGATTCATTCATATTTTACATGGTATCAGAGCTAAAATCCCAAAAACCTAAATCCTAAACTTTTCCACCACTATAACCGCGCCTCACACACCGATCTTCCACCTGCCACCGCCTTCACACGCCACCACTGCTCGCTGCCACGCGCTGCTGCCGTTCAAGGTCGTCTGACTGTCGCTCATTTTCCTGTCATTATAGATCCTCTTGATCATGTTGAAATTGAAGAAATTATCGTTGCCCTTAATTATGTTGTTTCTGATGTTGTCGCCGCCGGACCATTGGATTCCGTGCCGCCATCTCCACGACCACTTATCGAAGCCGTTCCGCCTCCTGCCGGTGATGTCGACACTGGTGCACCTCCACCGGTGATCATCCTAACGCCGCCGCATCCATCTGTCTTTCCTGCCTCAGATTTTGCCTTCTTCCAAGCAGCCATGCAAGCCACAGCGATAGCCGCTGCTCAGGCCATTCGCCAGTCCTCTGGTGATTCTTTTCATGCTTTGCCTACTAATCATCCCTACTACGTTCATCCGTCAGATCATCCAGGTTTGAGAATATGTCCTGAGATCATTAAGGGTGATAACTATAATGAATTGAGTGGTTCCATGTTTAATGCTTTTTCTGCAAAGCATAAGGAGGTCTGTTGTTAAGCCTTTGCCTATTGAACCTTTTTATAATGACTGGGATAGTGTGAATTATATGCTTGTTGCTTGGGTGGTTCAAACTCTTGATCCATCCATTCGTTCTAGTATTACTTATCGTGCATCTGTTAAGGATCTTTGGGATGATCTTAAACAACGTTTTGCCCTTGGCAATGGTCTGCACATGTGTGGACTTCATGCGGTCATTTATACTTGTCGCCAGGATGGACAATCTATTGTCATATATTATACTAAATGTAAGAAGTTGTAGGATGAATAGATTACTTACTTGCCTGCTCATACATGTGTTTGTCCTGTTGCTCATACTAATGCTGAATCTCGTGAGATGGAGATGATTCATTAATTTCTCATTGGATTGGATAAAGAATACCATTCGTTGAGATCTCACATCTTGACCCTTTACCTCCTATTGGTCATGTTCACTCGCTTGTCATTCAGGAGGAGCGTCACAAGATTGTTGTTCATGCTCGTGAGTCTACCCCGGACAATATAAAATATGCAGTGCGTCGACCTCAGCCACAGCTGAAGTCGTCCGCCGCCGCCCAAAGTCCCGGCACGCCCACCCCTGCCGTTGATCAAAATCTCTCATTTGTATTCACTACAGCCGCAAGGGTCATGATGCTGCTACCTGTTTCAAAATTCACGGCTATCCCGAATGGTTTGAGCAATAACGACAACAAAATTCTGGTTAGAGAACTCAGTCACAGCGAACTTGAGCCCCAGCTGCTGCGCCATTCCCCGGAGCCTCACCCGTCATCGCCGCCGCGACTCCACCTGCCGCCAACACCGTGACCATTCTCTCCGATGTTGATCGAACAGCTTTAGGTCCTGCCTTGTCCAAAGAGCAGTGGAGCTCGGTTATTAACATGTTCTCTAAGTTGACTAGTTCTGACAATGCGTCAGGTAAGTCTGTTTTACCTTGGATTCTTGATACCGGCGCGTCATATCATATGACTGGTGGCAAGAATCTTCTAAATTATATTGAACCTGCTGATCATGTTGATGTTATTCTTCCTGATGGCTCTATATATACTGCTTCTCGTCATGGGAACCTATATTTTGGAGACATACTTGTTACTCATGTTTTATTTATTCCGGAATTGCATTGCAATCTATTTTATTTTGCTAAGTTAACTGTAGCCTTAAAATGCTTAGTCTTGCTTACTAAAAAATTATGTATCATTCAGGATATCAGCACGAGGACAGTGATTAGCGTGGGGGATCAGCAGGGTGGGGTTTATTGGTTGTGCAGCCTTGGGAGATCGCCAAAGCCATTGCCGTCGTCCTCCTTTACTGCCGCTGCCATTTCCCCGTCATTATGGCACCAGTGATTTGGTCATCCTTCCAGTTCGGTGTTGTCTTCTATACCAGATATTTCTTCCAGCCATAGTCATTTAAATTAAACTATTCCTTGTTCCGTTTGTCATTGGGCAAAATAGTCTAGATCTAGCTTTCCTTTAAGTACTTTTAAGGCTAGTTATTTGTTTGAACTTGTTCATTGTGATGTTTGGGGGCCTTATAGCTCACCATCTTCTAGTGGAGCTTTTTCCTTTTTGACTATACTAAATGATTATTCCCGAGCTGTTTGGGTTTATTTATTAGTATCCAAGACTGAAGTTCCAGCCAAGATGAAGGAGTTTCTTCCTCTTAGTCAGACATAATTTCGTCGGCCAGTTCAGAAAGTTTTCACTAACAATGGAACCGAATTTCTTCCTCTCAGACGTTACTTTGATGAGAAAGGAATCCAATTCGAGACATCCACCGTCTACACACCGCAAAAAATGGGTGCGTGGAATTAAAGCACCGCCATATTCTAAACGTGGCTCGTGCTCTTCGATTCCAGGCCCATTTACCTATTGACTTCTGGGGAGAATGCATTCTTACTGCTGCCTACCTGATCAATCACACTTCTACACCAGTGTTGAATGGTTGTTCGCCCTACCAAATGCTTCATGGTCACACACCCAGTTTCAGCCATCTCCGTGTGTTCTGTTGTTGGTGCTTTGCATCCCAACTTCCAAAGCCGCGAGATAAGTTTGCATCTAGAAGTCACAAGTGTGTCTTTCTTGGATATTCTCTTACCAAGAGAGCATGGCGCCTCTATGAATTGGAGTCCCACAATGTGTTTGACAGCCGAGATGTTGTGTTTTATGAAGACTGTTTTCCATTTGCTCTGGTTCCTGAAAATCTTGTTCCCATCGAGTCCGCCAAGGAGCAAGCCACGTCACCACCTCTTGAGATGCTGCTGCCAAACCCTACCACCTTGATACTATTGACTGGCTAGATTCCGGCAAGCCAGCCGGCGACCAGCAAGATTTCGGCCGCCCCACCGGCAACCGACCAAATTCCGACCAACTCACCGGCACCCAGCTAGATTTTGGCCAACTCACTGGCGACTAGCCAGATTCTGACTAACCCACCGATGACCTACCGGATTTTGGCCAACTCACCATCAACCGACCAAACTCCAGCCAGCCCGCCAGCGATTCACTAGATTCCAGCCGAGACATCTCTGTCGGACTTCCAGCCGGCTTTCACCTCTGCGCTGCCAGCACCTACGGTGTCACGGCCGGGTATGTCCAAGCTACAATCGAACTTTATTGCTCTTTCGATCGAGTTGATCCCGGCGCCGGAGCCTTCTTCCACGGGTTCTGAGTCTTCATTGCCTCTTCGACCGTCGAGTACTCGCATCTGTCATGCTCCAGTTAAATTACAAGATTATGTATGCACTGCTACTCAAGAAATAAACCCCCCCCTCTGCTACTCGCGTTATTCCGCCTGATCTGTCCTCAGGTACTCATTACTCTATTGCTATTATCTTACTAGGAAAGTCTCAGGAAAGGCGGCCTTTCCATAAGTTTATGGACAGTCCTCAGGGGCATTTGCCTTAAATGTTGCAATTTTTTTATAAAATTTAAATATTGCATTTTATAAGTTAAAACAAGTAATAACATGTATTTATGTGAAAATAAAAATATATATGATATAAAATATATTTGCAAAAATTTTAAATTTTGTATGTAATTTAAGAAATGCAGTGTATAAGGTAAGAAATAAGTGGCCTATCCATAAGCTTATGGACAGGCCGCCTGTTAGGAGACCCACTCTATCTTACTTATCATAATTTTTTGGTTTTGCATATTGCATTTTTGGCTGCAGTGACTGATAGCTCAGACCCTGCTACCTACTCTGAGGCTTCTCGCCATCCCAACTGGTATGATGCTATGTCTGATGAACTCATTGCCCTTGAGCGGAATAATACCTGGGTTCTGTCTCCTCTCCCTGCTGACAAACATGCCATTGGTTACAAATGGGTATATCGGACCAAGTTCAAGTCCGATGACTCTATTGAGCGCTATAAAGCTCGCCTTGTTGTTCTTGGCAATTGACAGATTGAAGGAACTGATTTTACTGAGACTTTTGCCCCGGTTGCCAAGATGAGCTCTGATACATATTAAATTTCAAGGTATCTTGGACTTCCATCTTAAAACCAATCAGTACTAAGTGAATTTGACCCAAGACCCTATATGTAAATCATTATCTTTGTAAGAAACCGATGTGAGATATATCTTTCAACAAATTCATAAAGAAGATAATATTGTTAATGAAAAATAAACGAATTGCACGCAGGACAAAAAATCCAAATGGCCGTCAAATAGTTATATATGTAAGAAGATAGTTAGATGATCAATGTGTAATTTGTAGGCAAATATAAACAAGAAAAGTTGATCAATAAGAACTACTGATAGCACCTGAGTTATTTATATATCTGTATTTAGTAGATATCGATTTTAGTCTGATTTATCAACGATTTCTTATACTAAACCTAAAAATATTGGGAAAATCAATCCCGGCCGCGCACAATCAAGATAACAAAAAGAATCAAACACAGATTTAACGTTGTTCACCAATATTTGGCTACCTCCACGAGAAGACTTAGATTTTATTATCAAAAGGGTTTACATAATACAGACTCAGAGAATACAGATACAGAAGGAACTACATTTTCCCCACATCTTTCAAATATAGATTGGGTGATTTGAAGACCAAAACAGTTGTCTACCAAACTCACTGCCTTAGCAAAAGTTAACTCTCCCTATTTATAGAGTTCAAGAACAGCTCTTCAGTTGCTTGTCATTAACATACTCTTGAATAGGACATCAACCAGGCTCATGAATAGCTCACTCTTACAAACTCTTGAGTTCTTGAACTGATTTAATAATTGGAATTTGAGGAGATCCTAACAATTCCCCCTCAACTCAAAATCCAAAATACATAACAGAGATTAAAAACAAAATAAGATTCAAAACACTCCTCCTTGACTTGAATCTTCTAACAGCCAGAATCAGACATGCAGATGTACCAGCCATATATACGATAACTTTTTTTGATGTACCAAATGTACGATGGTTATGACAGTTGTACTTCAAAAAGATGAACGAGAAGTCGTGTCATACAAATATACCAAATGTACCCAAATACCACCAAGAGAACAAATCCAACCAAACAAAGATATTAAAGAAAAACTAACAGACAACAAATTCAATAGCAGAACAAACAAGCAAATTTGAGTAGATATACCAACAAACGAGTTCCTCAAAAGTCAAAATCTCCCCAAACGCAACATTTTGATAAGGCACATAAAATTTGGTTTTACCTAATTAATTCAATAATTACTACCTTGTTCCAACATAGTCTATCTAACCAAGTATGCAATAAAGTAAAGCATGAACACACGAGACTTGGTTACGCAGTTTGATGAAATCCACCTACATCTACGGGGCCATGCCCAATTCAGAATGAATCCACTAATTAGAAATGTACAATAGAAAGTACACCATACAATATGCTTATCTTAATTAATTATAACATGTGAATTCTGCAAGCTCCTCTTGCTACCGATCCGCCTTAATCAGACTCTCCCTGACCTCAAAACTCGTCGATGCTGGATCTCCTCCTCCCGAGGAATTCAGGTACACGATTCTGAACTTGATCAATAGTTTAAGTTCATGTTGGAACACAGACGAATGGCTCTGTAATACCTCTCGAAAGATAAAAATCTGGATGCAGATTTTTCTTCAATTAATCAGTGAGTAGCACAGCTGTGATGTACATCAATATGTATATCATGAGCAGATTGGAATTCTCCACATTTGTCTTCAAAAGATTCTGTTTCCAAAACTGCTTCTGAAGCATATCCAAATCCCATAAATAAAGGGATTTTTCTTATCTCAATTTTCCCATAATATTACATAAACCCAATTCCATAATTATAGGGATTTTCCATAAATCCAATATACTTCAATCACACGCCTAAAATAATATATTGCAAAATTTTCAATATTCTATAACTCAATATTCAAGCAATATCTTCAACTGATTAAATCATTTTAGGTTTCAACTTTCCATTTGTTTCAACATGGAAAGTTTTCTTACGCATGCAGTCTTGTGAAAATGTAATTCCTTCTCCACATAATATTCGGATTACAATCAAATCTCTTGGAGATAAGAATTACAAATCTAATCCCTTTAAGTAAGAAATTAGAATATCTAGAATATCTCAAACATATCCTAACCATAACTGAATAATTTAAATTCCATAACATTAATCCAATCCCACATGTATAGGAACTGATATATTCTCCAACTCAAATACAACTTGGATGAGATGTACACTTCTGGGATTCAGTTTTCAACATTTCCTTATTTCACCAAAATTCCTTCTTTGATTTGGAAACTCAATAATACCATATTTGCATAATTACCACAAATTGCCAATTAGTCAAATCTGGACTTTACAATCTCCCCCTTTGGCATTTTGTGTACTCACAAATCTTTTGGACTTTGAAAGCAACAACTTTGCAAATATATAGACATTAAGTAAACAACAGATGGATGTTGGAACATGAGCTAGAAAAACTTTTAACTCCCCCTAAATATCACAGCTCCAAATCATCAAGACTTCAACATCCATGTTGGAACATCAAATTCACATAAACTTCACAATCAGTACTTAGCTACCTAGAAAACCATGTTGGAACATAGGACCAACACATAAGTACTAAAATCCAAGAATATCCAGAAAATCTAGAAATTCAAAACCTTCTCCCCCTTGGGATCATAAACATGCCAAATGCATTAGACACAGAAAACCAAAAATATATCCAATAACAGCAACTCCCCCTGAAGCAAATATCTGGCGTATGTTGGAACATAGCCATAGCAAAACCTTCAAACCTCTTCAGGAGCAGCTATATGTGCCTCATCTAATCTGGCATTTTCTGCCTCCAAAACTTCTATCTAAGTTCCTATAGCTCTCAACTTAACATTAATGGCCACAAACTTGACCTTCTTCTCATCAACATCAGAAGTTATAGCCTCAAGATTCCATGACAGATCATGCACATGTCTTAAAGCAAATGTCCTCTTGTTTGTACTTTTCTCGAGAAAGAGCTGTAGTATTTCAAATGGGAATCCAACAGTTTATAACAATCTGGAATAGATAGAAATACCTTATAGTCATGCTAGATGCAGTAGCGTTCCATTGAGTGGCCACTGAGATTGAAATTCTCCAGTAATTTCTTGCTTCTCTTGTAAACTCTGTTGTACCACTCAAAGTATGGATCAATGTTGCCTCACATAGAATTCTTCTATAATCTCTCGGTTGTACTCCTTGTAGATTGAGGTAGCAGTCTTGAAACCCAAATAGTCCAGGTAGGTTGTAAATCCACACTTCTCATATACACCCAGATCAGTTGTCCTTTCGGCTAAAATTCTCTTCTAACACACAATAACATATCTCTCATGGATGTCTGCATCAAAGAATAAAGAATTCAGTGCATCCTTAATTGAGGGAGATGCTCTTGAAAGATGCCCTCCTTCTAATTTAATCTTCTTCTTGGTGATTGTGCTTCATCTTTCACTAATTCTACAATCTGATCAGTAGTGCCTTCAATAATCTACTCACCTTGTGTTGGAACATCAGTCACCGATGTTGGAACATAATAGCTCTCAGCTTTACCCGCTTTCTCTATGTTTGAACATAAGATCCTTTTATTGCTTCAGAATCAACACCTCAAGTCTGTATCGATGTTGGAACATCACCTACTCAGCTTCCTTCACTTTATCAGTACTTTCTCCCCCTATCTCAATGTCTCGTGTTGGAACATAGGCCTGTTCACCATTTAGATAATGATCTTCTCCAGCCACATTTACTGATGTTTGAACATCGGAATCTCTAATCACACCAGGCTCATCTATTTCCATGTCCATATCTTCTCTACCTGTCTCCATGCTCTGTGTTGAAACATGGCCAGCATCACTGTCTTCCAACTCCTCATCATACTAAACCAGAATACTAGAAGTAGTCATTTCTTAAATGTACGCATCTCATCAATCACCATAATGCCTTCAACATCAACTTCTAACATGTCCCACTATGCCTCAATTTTTTCTCCTTTTCAATTTTTTGTATTTTTTCTAATGTATATAAAAAAATCACACTAAACTTGAGAAAAATAATAAATACCTCAAATTCAACAAACACGTAAGTGTTGTCTGGGGAGCTCAAATGTTGTAGACTCCAACCAATTCAATGAAGGCTTAAAAGTTTCTGATGTTAGAACATAGTCAAATACCGCTTCTTTCCTCCTCGAATACAATGAAGGCTTATATATCAATGAGCTTTGCCCGAGAACGTTGTACTAGATTCTTTGAGATGTCAATAGCACTTTTGTTGTCACATAACACTGTTAGAAGCTCTTATTTAATTCCATAATCACTCAACATTTTCTTCATCAATAATACTTGTGCACAGCAACTTCCACCAATAAAGAAACATCCACATGTGGTGCTTTTATGATCATCTGCATTACCGCTCCAATTAGAATCACTATAACCAACTAGATGAGAGTTTTGATTCTTAGAATACCATATTGCATACTCAGAAGTCCCACTAACATATAATAATATCATTTGTACTGCAATCATGTGAGATTCCTTAGGATTAGCCCGAAATCTTGCAAATACTCCCACCATACCCATCTCAAATTTGGCCTGCATTAAAGTCACACTATCTTGTACCAAGGATGGTGAATTAGACCCAAAGATCACATCATCAACATAGATTTGAGCAATTAGTATATTTGATGATTCTTGAAAAACAAGCAAGGTGTGATCTACTCCCTCGACGATAACCTTTCTGAATAGGAAAGGTAGTGAGTCGCTCATACCATGCCCTTGGTTCTTGTTTTGATCCATACAAAGCCATCTTAAGTTGATGATTTACTCCCTCATTAACCACACCATGTAAGGGAGCACTCTTGACAGCTTTTCGTTATATCGTAAAATTCATAGTGCAAGGTATAACAAGGAGAATGCAAATAGAATCTAACCTGGAAACTGGTGCGAATGTCTCATCCAATCAACTCATTCAACCTAAGTGTAGTCTTGAGTAACTGGCCTTGCTTTATTGTCATTGCGTCTGACTTTCCCAAGTTCTTCTTGCATTGCACTTGGGGAAATAGTGGCACTTACAGTTGCGGCCCCGAAAGGCCCTCATTCTCTTGCCTCGTCTCGTTCCTCTCAATGTACCACATTGCTTGAATGGTGGCTTCCATGGAATCCAACCTAGTGCCAAACTCCTCCAATTGTGACTTCATACCCCCTATCGTAAGACCGACCTCTTGCACAACTTGGGTAGAGTTCGCAAGTTTCTCCCCAAGAATGCGCAATTGGTCAAAAAGGTTCGTTGGTAGTTGAGTGCAGCTAGACGACGCTCTAGATGAAGTCCCACCATCCACCTCATTAATCTCTATCTCTGGGTTAGATAGAATCCTTATAGAACTCCTTCTCGAATTGTGGATCGGGTGCTAGAAATAAATCTTCCACTCACGTCTCATGGTGAATGGGGATGCGCTTCATCTGTGGAAGGACCATGATATTGTAAGTAGTTGCACCACCATACAACCACACAAATCAGTCATCCGAGGTTGTAGTTACTATTATAGGAGCTTGAGCAAGCTTTTCTAAAGAATACTTCATCCCCGAATGTCCGAAACTTGCCAATGCAAATCGAGGAGGGATTTGATGACCCAAATGTTGAGCCAAGAGCCTTAACATGCCTCCTATTGAAATAATTCCACCTTTCTTCTCCCCCATTTCTAAGCATTCTTGTACAAAGGCTCCTACTAAGTTCGGGTAAAAGTTACCCTCGGGATTCATCGCCCAAAGGTAATGCATATCCGAATCTAGACACTGCGTAAGTTCATCATGGAAAAATACCCCCATAGATAACAAGCGGTGTACATAGCATAGCGCCAGATGAACTATAGCGGTGCATTTGCACAAGTTCTTCCTATATGTCTCCGTCAATAATCTCCAAAAGTTGCCAAGCGAGAATGGTAAACCCTGTCGGTGCATCCTCAAAACATCCCTTCCATATTTTCATCCAAAAGCTTGAGCTACCTCCTGATGTGTCATTGTGTATTCCTTGTCGTCCAAGTGGAATTTGATGGCTCTATATCCCTCCGCATTTGTAACTTTCCATAGAGTTTCCAAGAATTCCAAGGTCCACCGCATATAAGTCTTTGAATGCTTTTCTAGAAAATCTTCTAGGCATATCCATCCTAGCATGCAGGTAACAGGCTCGAGTAGGCATAGAGCCTCTAGAGTGTCCCAATACTTATCAAGTAGAACCTCTTAGTAGTTCTTGGGTTCAAGGATAGAGTAACACATTGTAGACTTGTAAGTTCCCTATAATTAATCCGAGGGATCAATCGAGTCCTTGTTCTTCTGAATTCAGCTTGCACTGGTGTTGGAACATAGGAGAGTTCTGGGGAGGACGATGTTCTCAACTTCATCTGTAAGATCTACCTCATTTAATCTTCCAACATCATTACGTCCATGATCTGAGAAATCATCCAATGTTGGAACATGGTCACCCGTAAGATCATCCTCATCATATTCGACAGTCAAGCAGTTTATCTCTTGTTCCAACAAGTAACATTTGTCTGATGACCGAATACCAGTAAGCACTTTGTTGTTGCCATATTTCACTATACACTTCTTCTTATGGAATTCCACGGTTATATTATCATCACACAACTGGCTGATACTTAGGAGATTAGCCTTTAGATCTTCCACCAATAGAACACTAGTAAAGGTTGGAAATCCCATCATCGACAGCTCTCCTTTTCCAATTACCCTGCTTTTCTTTACATCGCCAAATATAATAAATCCACCATTATAGGGTTTAATGTTCTTTAGATACTCTTGAGATCCAGTCATATGTTGAGAACATCCACTATCAAGGTACCACGAATCCCTAAGGTGTGTAATAAAGGAAGTGTGAGCTACAAAGCATAATTTAGGGGATTTAGGGATCCATACCTTTCTAACCATCCTTGATTGTTGCACTTGATCCATGTTGGAACATGTTGCGGGCCGATGTCCATTCATAATATCTCTGAGAAGCTTAAAGCAACGATCCTCTGTATGACCTTGATAGATACAGTAACCACACATTAAGGCTTTTCGTGGGCATGTTTCGACAACTTTTCTCTTCATAAATTGAACCTATGGTTTGAATACTTCAATGCTGGTAGATGGGTTTTCATAGCCTATCCCTTGTCGATTTCCAGAAGTCTAACCCATGGTGAGAATTTCATCCAATTTCGCTTTTCCATAATTCAATCTTTTAATAGCTATCTCAGCAACTTCGACCCTTTTTATTATCGAACTCAAATTTAATTCCAACACCTTAATTTCCTTTTGGAGTCCTTTCACTAGGGATGTCATCTCTCTTCCTTCTTCAGCTAAAAGCTTTTTCTCCCTATGTTAGCATCAGCAACTTTCAGCCACATTTCATACATCTTTTCATAAGAAGCATAGACATCCTCATCACTCACAATCTTTTCTTCGCCATCACTCGAGGAGTATTCTTCTCATACCTTCTCTGTGTTGGAACATCGGAATTCAGCAACCTTAACCATGTTGGAACATCGATCCACTTTTTCTTGTCCGATGTTGGAACATTCATTACCAAGTATTGAGTCTCCTTGAAGTTTTGCTCCAAAGGCCATATAATTTCTTGTCAATTCCTCTTCATGGTTCTTCTCTTCTTCATATTCACTCCATGAGGGTGCATATGATTTTCCATGCTTCTTCTGAGTGTTGGCACATTCAGCCTGGATATGTCCATACCCTTCACATTCTCTGCATTGTATCCTTTCTGACTGCCTCAATTTACCATTTTGATTTCTTGAGGATTGCTGAGTGGTTTGATCCATCCTTGATCCATGATTGTTTCCAAAGTCTTGAAACCATGATCTGTTCCCATTAAATCTTTCCCGGGAATTATTATTTACCACTTTCTTCGGCATCCTTAAGAAATTCTTTGTGATAAAGGCAAGGTCTTCATTTCCATCATCGCTATCCTCATTCGTTGGATGTTCCGACGTCATTTCATAGGTTTGTACAGATCCATCAACTCATCTAAATTCATTGTAGCCATGTCCCTTGCTTTTTCTATTACTGTTACTTTCATGGAAAATCTTTGGGGAAGTGATCTCAACATCTTCTTCACCAACTATGACTCTTTTTAAGTTTTTCCCAATTGATGCGCCATATTTGTGATGTCTCCGAGTCTTCCATTGAATACTGTAATAGTCTCATCTTCTTCCATTTTTAGCTCTTCAAATTTTGTGGCCAACATTTGTAGCTTTAATTCACGTACACGACTTGTCCCCTCATGTACAGTTTGTAGGATATCTCCTGCTTTCTTTACTTGTTAGCACGTAGAGATGAGTTTGACCTGATCTTCATCTACTGCAGTAAAGATGGCATTTAATGCTCTAGAGTTTGCCAAGCCACCCATTTTTTCAACTGGTGTCCATGACTCTTTAAGCTTAACTACTGGCTCTTTAGAACTAGATTCTCCTCCTTCAGAACTTCCAACAACAGGGGATTTCCATTCTGTTTCAACATAGTACCAAGCCAATTCATCCAGTGAATTTATGAACACCCGCATGCGAGCCTTCCAGTAGTTGTAATTTGTTCCTTCCAGCAATGGTGGTCGAGATACAGAAGCTCCTTCTCTAGTCGCCATTGGTAAAAATGAATCACGCTTTCCTTGTAAAAACCAGGGTAAAACAAGTGACTTAGCTCTGATACCAATTGAAATTTGGTTTTACATAATTAATTCAATAATTGCTACTGTGTTCCAACATAGCCCATCTAACCAAGTATGCAATAAAGCAAAGTATGAACACACGAGACTTGGTTATGGAGTTTGGTGAAATCCACCTACATCTGCAGGGCCATGCCCAGTTCAGAATGAATCCACTAATTAGAAAGATACAGTTAAAGTACACCATACAATATACTTATCTTAACTAGTTATAACATGTGAATTCTACAAGCTCCCCTTGCTAATGATCTGCCTTGATCAGACTCCATCTGACGTCGAAACTCATCGATGTTAGATCTCCTCCTCTCAAGGAATTAAGGTATACGATTCTAAACTTGATCAACAGTTTAAGTTCATGTTGGAACACAGACGAATGACTCTATAGTACCTCTCGAAAGATAAAAATCTGGATGCAGATTTTTCTTCAATTAATCCATGAGTAGCACAGCCGTGATGTCCTTCAATATATATATCATGAGCATATTGGAATTCCCCACATTTGTATTCAAAAGATTATGTTTCCAAATATGCTTCTGAAGCATATCTAAATCCCATAAATAAATGGATTCTCCTTATCTCAATTATCCCATAATATTACATAAATTCAATTCCATAACTATAGGGATTTTCCATAAATCCAAATGCTTCAATCACACGCCTAAAATAATATATTGCAAAATTTTCAATATTATTTAACTCAATATTCACACAATATCTTCAACTGATTAAATCATTTTAGGCTTCACCTTTCCATTTGTTTTAACATGGATAGTCTTCTTACGCATGCAGTCTTGTGCAAATGTAATTCCTTTTCCACAAAATATTCTGATTACAATCAAATCTCTCGGAGATAAGAATTATCAAATCTAATCCCTTTAAGTAAGGAATTAGAATAACTAGAATATTTCATCAATATCCTAACCATAACTGAATATTCCAATTTCATAATATTAATCCAATCCCACATATATATGAACTGATATATTCTCCAACTCAAATACAACTTGGAGTTTTCAGCATTTCCTTATTTCACCAAAATTCTTTCTTTGATATTACAACTCAATAATACCATATTTGCATAGTTACCAAAAATATCCAATTAGCCAAATCTGACCTTTACGGCACACATCACTTGTGTTAGAATAGTTTCCCAAAGTAAGTCTTCATTAGGATTAGATAGAATATTTATAGTTACAAAGAAGCTTCTAGTGTAAGCTTCATAAAACTCCTAATTAATGTAATGACTATTGGAATTATACTAGTTACAATGACTCTTCAATTGTCACACCCCCCCTCAAGCGAAGCGTCGGATTAATCGAAATGCGAAGTTTGGAACGGAAGAACTCAAACAAGGTGCAATTCAGCCCTTTGGTGAAAATGTCGGCCACTTGCAAGGAAGATGAAACATGACTAACACCAATCTTGCCATGAGCAACTAACTCACGCACAAAATGATAATCAATATCAATGTGTTTGGCACGCTTGTGAGCAACCGGATTCTCAGCCAGAAAGATAGCACTGTTATTGTCACAAAGTAAGAGCGGCTACCGGCAAAGGGGAAAACAAAGGTCACAAAGGAGATTGGTGAGCCAAGCAACTTCCGCAGCTGTATTAGCCAAAGCGCGATATTCAGACTCCGAAGTAGAATGAGAAACCATGGGCTATTTCTTCGCACTCCAAGAGACCAAGTTACCACCAAGAAAGACAGCATAGCCATAAGTGGAATGACGAGTCTCCAGACAACGAGCCCAATCCGCATCTGAATAGGTAAAAACCTCAGGGACACCATCCGAACTAAAGGTAAGACCACAGTGAAGAGTACCACGGACGTAATGAAGAATGTGAGTAACCGTAGAGAAATAATCATCCCGAGGATCCTGAAGAAACTGACTGACTGTATTAACTGCAAAAACCAAATCAGGACGAGTGATGGTGAGATACTGAAGAGCCCCCACCAGAGATTGATAAAGCTTCGGATCAGCAAATGGAACACTAGTGCTGCTATGAAGTTGGGAGTAAGGCAGAAATGGTGTTGAAACCGGAGAAGCATCAGTCATACCGGCACGATGAAGGATATCTCGAGCATATTTGGCCTGCCCAAAAAACAAGCCAGTAGAGGTATGAGTGACCTCAAGCCCAAGAAAATAGTTTAAGGAACCCAGATCCTTGATAGAAAATTCACGATCAGTACGGGCAATGAACTGTCGAATAGCCACATAATCATTCCCGGTCAGAATGATATCATTCACATAAACAAGAAGATAGAGAATAACAGTTCCACGAGAGAACACAAACAGAGATGTGTCGGACAAGCTACATGAGAAACCAAGTCCCCGAACATAGGAACTGAACCGATCAAACCAAGCCCGAGGAGCCTGCTTGAGACCGTAGATAGCCTTTTGTAAGCGACAGACATAATCAGGATGCACAAGATCCTTGTACCCTGCTGGTTGAGCCATATACACAGGAGCAGCAAGAACCCCATTTAGGAAGGCATTCTTGACGTCAAACTGATGAAGAGGCCACTTCCTCATAGTAGCAATAGCAAGAACCTTGATCACAGGGCTGAAAGTGTGATCAAAGTCAAAACCCAGAATCTGAGAATATCCCTGAGCCACCAATCGAGCCTTGTATCGATCAATAGAACCGTCTGGTCGGTATTTCAAGCGAGAGACCACTTTGAACCAACAACATTAACATTAGCCGGGCGTGGTACCAAATCCCATGTCTGCTGCTGCCTCAGAGCACTGACCTTCTCATCCATAGCGGAGACCCACTGAGGGTCACGAAGAGCAACCCTATAATCACAGGGTTCCTGCTGAGTAAGCAGTTGAGCTACCAAACCAATCACCTCAAAATCAGGTCCAAGATTACGAGCAACCTGAGTGCTACATTTTTCCCACATTTTTCCAAGTTACCACTAAGAAAAACAGCATAGCCATAAGTGGAACGACGAGTCTCCAGACAACGAGCCCAATCCGCATCTGAATAGGCAAAAACCTCAGGGACACCATCCGAACTAAAGGTAAGACCACTGTGAAGAGTACCACGGACGTAATGAAGAATGCGAGTAACCGTAGAGAAATGATCATCCCGAGGATCCTGAAGAAACTGACTGACTGTATTAACTGCAAAAACCAAATCAGGACGAGTGATGGTGAGATACTGAAGAGCCCCCACCAGAGATTGATAAAGCTTCGGATCAGCAAATGGAACACTAGTGCTGCTATGAAGTTGGGAGTAAGGCAGAAATGGTGTTGAAACCGGAGAAGCATCAGTCATACCGGCACGATGAAGGATATCTCGAGCATATTTGGCCTGCCCAAAAAACAAGCCAGTAGAGGTATGAGTGACCTCAAGCCCAAGAAAATAGTTTAAGGAACCCAGATCCTTGATAGAAAATTCACGATCAGTACGGGCAATGAACTGTCGAATAGCCACATAATCATTCCCGGTCAGAATGATATCATTCACATAAATAAGAAGATAGAGAATAACAGTTCCACGAGAGAACACAAACAGAGATGTGTCGGACAAGCTACATGAGAAACCAAGTCCCCGAACATAGGAACTGAACCGTTCAAACCAAGCCCGAGGAGCCTGCTTGAGACCGTAGATAGCCTTTTGTAAGCGACAGACATAATCAGGATGCACAAGATCCTTGTACCCTGATGGTTGAGCCATATACACAGGAGCAGCAAGAACCCCATTTAGGAAGGCATTCTTGACGTCAAACTGATGAAGAGGCCACTTCCTCATAGTAGCAATAGCAAGAACCTTGATCACAGGGCTGAAAGTGTGATCAAAGTCAAAACCCAAAATCTGAGAATATCCCTGAGCCACCAATCGAGCCTTGTATCGATCAATAGAACCGTCTGGTCGGTATTTCAAGCGAGAGACCCACTTTAAACCAACAACATTAACATTAGCCGGGTGTGGTACCAAATCCCATGTCTGCTGCTGCCTCAGAGCACCGATCTTCTCATCCATAGCGGAGACCCACTGAGGGTCACGAAGAGCAACCCTATAATCACAGGGTTCCTGCTGAGTAAGCAGTTGAGCTACCAAACCAGTCACCTCAAAATCAGGTCCAAGATTACGAGCAACCTGAGTGCCATCCTGTAAACGAGTAACCATCTAATGAGTGCAAGGAATAGGCTGAGGAGAAATGGGAGCATCAGAGGAGGAATCCGAGGAAGAAGAGTGTGCCGATGGAGGAGAAGAAATCCGCAGAGAGGATTTGGAAAGAGGAAGCTCGGGAACAAAGGTGGTAGTAGATACCGACGGAGGCTGTGAAGTCAGACACACCGAGAAAGGCTGAGTACTGGAAGCTGGAGGAGAGGCACCCAAAGATGAGGCAGATGCCTTAGCAGTAGCACTCGAAAAAGATAAAGTAGGGAGATCCAGATCAATAAAGGAAGAGACATCCAAGCAGGAGAACTGAGCCACGGGCGATATGCCTGAGGATAGAAAACATGTCTCATCGAAACGAGCATGGCGAGACATGTAGATACGACCTGTGGTAGTATCCAAGCATTGAAAGCCTTTGTAATGAGCACTGTAGCCAAGAAAAACACATGGAATACTACGAGGAGCAATCTTATGGGCTGCAGTAGGACGAACATATGGATAAACCCGACAACCAAATGGATAGAAATTTGAGTAGATAGGAGGACGTCCAAAGAGTAATTCAAAAGGTGAAACATCACCAAGCACAGGAGTGGGTAGGCGATTGATAGTGTACACAGCTGTGGCAAAAGAAGCATCCCAATAAGAAAGCGACATATTGGAATGAAAAAGCATAGTGAGACCCATTTTGGTTATATGACGATGTTTTCTCTCTGCTCGGCCATTTTGCTCGGGTGTATAAGGATAAGAGATCTGATGATGAATACCTTTGGTGGAAAAGTGAGCGTGCAATCGATTGTTGAGAAACTCGGTACCACCATTTCTTTGAAAAACATTGATGCGAGAAGAGAAGAGATTCTCCACAAGCGCCTCAAATTGAAAATAAATATCAACAAAATTGGACTTCCGGCGAAGAGGATAAAGCCAGGAGAAGCGAGAATAATCATCCACAAATATAGCATAAAAAGAAAATCCATTCCAAGATAAAACTGGTGAAGGCCCCCATAAATCACAATGAATTAACTCAAGAACATTCTTAGCATGTCTCGAATTTTCAACAAAAGATAATTTCTGCCCCTTTGCCATTATACAAGGCTCACAAAGACTCGGTTTAGGCAACACGGAAGAAACCGATAAAAAACCATTCTTTTTCAAAAGAGAAATAATGTTGTTGGACACATGTCCCAAACGAGTATGCCAAATCTCAAAAGATGCTCGATTATTATTATGCCTAACAAAAGATAAAAGTGCCTCTTCACCACGATCCAAGACATAAAGACCATTCTCACTGTGACCTCGCCCCATGATCGCCTTGGTGACTTGTGCTGAATAATAAAGGAGCGATCATCAAATGTGATAAGAACACCAAGATCCGTGTAAGTTTGCTAATAGACAATAAATTTTTTGTAATTTGTGGCACAACCAAAACATCACACAATCGCAAAGAAGGAGTCACTTGAGCATCACCAATAGCAGAGATAGATATATCAGCACCATTACCAACAGAGACAAGAGAGTTACCGGTATATGGAGTGACGCTCTCAAGGTTGGAGGCTGAGGAGCTCATGTGAGACGATGCACCGGAATCAACATACCAATCCGGCACAGTGAAAGATGGCGCAGTAAGAAAAGTGGGTTGCATCACTGGAGCATGAGGAACCTGCTAGGCAACATGAGCTTGAGCACCGGACGAGGTGCGGGGTTGTAGCATTGACCGGTGGCATGACCGAAATTCCAACAAAGTTGACATTGAATAGGGGAGCCACCACCACCAGATTTGGGTTGACGGTACTGCTGAGAAGGACGCCTGGAACCTCTGCCAGAACACCGGCTGCCGGAACGGCCATTTTCGGTTACGCGTGACCACCACGCGGCATCGCCACGCACGTCTCCAGTCGGCGCGTGGGCACACGCGCCCCCGTCTACTGCGACAGTGGTCGGCTGGAATGCTACAGGACCGGCGGTAGGAACCCCTTGGACAGATAAAGACTGCATTTTCTCCAAATTTTGTAAAAAAGATTCATGCCCTTTGGCCTGATCACCCACATCCATATAATCCGGTAAAGGAACACGATTAATAAGAGGGGTACTAAATTCCTTAAAATCATGGCCAAGAGCAGTAAGAAACCAAGTAATCTTATCACGATTAGAAGCGGGTTCACCCATCACAGAAAGTTGATCAAATATAGATTTAAGAGTAAGATGAAGGTCATGAACCGAACCCATTTTACGTGTGAGTGAAGCCTGTTGACAAAGGCTTATGGAGGAAGAGGCGCTGCGATGTTGATAGGCGGAGGCAAAAGTATCCCAAATCTCCTTGGCGGTTTCACAATGAGAAACCTCATTCATAGCTTCATGAGTGAGTGAATAGTAAAGCAAGGCACAAAGCCATTGATCCTCCGAAATCCAAGCATCATAAGAAGCTTTGGAGGCTTGAAAAGAATCCCGGGCAGCCTTGTCATCACCGGGAGAGAGCGGATCGGAGGATGAAGAAGCCTCCGATAGCGGAGTCGGAAGTGGCGGACACGGGGTGGTGCCGTCGAGATGACCGAAAGTTCCTTGAGGACGAAGAACGTGTTGAACTTGACGCTTCCAAGTTAAATAGGTGGAGGAAGAGAACTTGACCGTAAGCATATGAATTAAAGTGTTGTAAGAAAGCTTGTCCGAAGAAGTGTCGGAAGCTGGATTTGATCGGCAAAATGAAAGAAAAATGAGGGATAGAAAGATGAAAAATTTGCAAAAAGAGGAAAAAGGGGGGAGAGAGGCGGCGACATCTAATATAGGGTGTAGGAAATATGGATCGACTAAGGCAAAACTGATACCATGTTAGAATAGTTTCCCAAAGTAAGTGTTCATTAGGATTAGATAGAATATATATAGTTACAAGGAAGCTTCTAGTGTAAGCTCCATAAAACTCCTAATTAATGTAATGACTATTGGAATTATACTAGTTACAACGACTCTTCAATTGTCACAACTTGTATTAAGATCAAATAATTGTCAATACATGATTGTGCATGTTCAAAAAAAAAACCGTTACCAGACCTCAATAATATAATCAAGGTACAGCAACCAGAAGCCAAAGAGAAAAATTTGACGCAGATATTCACCCAGTATGCTCGTTTACTCCAGACCCGCACGACACCATCAGATTTCTATCTTTTTTGCTATCTTGAGGGAAGTTCAAACAACCGCAGCTCTGATATCACTTGTTGTATCACCGTGTAGCTCTGATACCACTTGTTGAAAAAATTATTCTCATTTGCGCACAATCAAGATAATAAAAAGAAAATAAAAAAGAATGAAACACACATTTAATGTTGTTCACCAATATTTGGCTACCTCTACGAGAGCAGACTCCGATTTTTTATCAGAAAAATTTACAGAATACTGACTCAGAGAATACAAATACATAAGAGACTACATTTTTCCCACATCTTACAGATACAGACGTGGTGATTTGGAGACCAAAACAGTTGTCTATCAAACTCACTGTCATGACAAAAGTTAACTCTCCCTATTTATAGAGTTCAAGAACAGCTCTTCAGTTAATCGCCATCAACAGACTCTTGAATGAGACATTAACCAGGCTCATGAATAGCTCACTGTTACAAACTCTTGAGCTTCTGAACTGATTCAATAATTGGAATTTGAGGAGACCCTAACGGAAAAAAAAACTAGCCAGTAGTTCATTTCTTAATTGTTCCTTTTCAACTCATTCCGCACATGTCTAATTTGTGCACGGTGTAGTTTGTGCCCTAACCTCATTAATATCAATTTAATCGAATCGAAAAACTCAGCTCCACGCTCTAATTTGATAAAGATTTCAAAAACTCAGTTCTTGTATAACTTGACACCTTCATACTTTTTTTTTGAAGTGTCAATAATGTGCAGGCTTGAATGCCTTGGTAGGTGCAAATAACGTGCATGTTCCACAAATGTGATTTTTTTTTTTTTTTGTTGGAAATAACGTGATTGTCAAGGATGCGTTTTGCACTCGTTAACACCGAAACAAAATCCCAACAAACATACAATCCTAAATACACATGAAATTGTGGCACGTGTTGGATAAGTGCCAATAGCGTGCGCACACAATATACGGATTTTTCCTGGGGAAAAAAGGCCAATGCAAACGCAATGTAGAATGTTATTGATTACAGGATGGAGCTGACAGCGTTATCTTTCTTCTGTGATTGCTAGCATCTCCCCTATTTTCTCCATTGAGGTGAAAGCTTTTGATTTATCATGTCGAGTTGAATGTGTAGGAGCCCCCAAAGGCCAAAGGCGGAGATCAAGGAAGCAGGCTCATCCTCGTAGGTTTATTAAGGAAGAAGCGCCACCCTCAGATGAACCTGAGGTGGCCGCTGCTGCGGCGCACCATTACGCGTCTCGATGGCCATCGCCCTCCACCAGCAATGCCAGTGTTTGACTGGTGAAACTGTTCCTTCAGCAATGCCACCAGGTTATGCTGTCTGTGAAGAGCCCGGTTTTTGTTGTAGCTTGAAAGCTTGCGAGAGTCTTTGACCGGTGAAGACCCTGATTTGTTACTGTAGCTTGTAAGCGTGTAAGAGTGATTTTTATTACTCCCTCCGATTCATAGAATGCCACACTTGCCTTATTGGAATTTCTTTTTAAATGGCACACTTTTCATTTTTTGCAAGATTCCTACAATCTCATCCACCCATTCTACTTTTTACTTTCTACACTCAATTTCAACATCTTATTCTCTTCATATTAATCCAAAAGACTAAATTTAGTGTGTCGCTCTTAGTGAAACAGAGGGAGTATTATACTTAGTCCTTCTATTGTTATAAATTTGACCCTTTAAAACTGCACAAATGTGCACGCTTTGAGCACATCTGGCGTTCTTTATTTTAACAATTGTGCACGCTTTAAGCACGTCTAATTTATTTTACTTAATAAATTGGAGCTAGTGCTAGTCAAATGGAATAAGCTAATATGTTTAATTACAACTATGTAAATATGTTTATATCTGAGAGTTTAATTGCAACTATGTGCAAAAACATGTTTTAACAGAATTATGTTTCGGAATATACCGTAAATTCTAGATTTATCTATTTGACAATTTGTGGAAAGTTATACTTATATGAAATTGTTGTGTTGAAACATCAAAAATGGAATTTCAGTGATATAAGGAATGATTGAAGATGAAATCCGATAAGTGTATATCGTCGAACTGTAGTTGATTTGGAGAATATATCAATTGTTATATTTATGTGATTGGATTAGTTTTATAGAATTGGAATTGATCTATGATTATTTGGTTATGAAAGAGATATGGGTGAGAATTTTTAATTCCTTACTTCAAGGAATTAGATTTGGTAATTCCTATCTCCAAGGGATTTGATTGTAGTTTGAATATTATGTGGGGAAGGAATTATATTTGCACATGACTTCATGCGTATCAGAATTGGAGATAGAATAAACTTCATGTGTGTAAAGACTTTCTATGTTATAACATACGGAAAGCTGACGCCTAAAAGGATTTAACCGATGACAAAAATATTGCGGTGCTATTGATTTATAGAAGAATATATATTCAACAACATTATTTTAGGCGTGCGGTACAAGCATACTGAGTTTATGGAAAATTCCTATAATTTTGGGAAAAAATTCATGGAATATTATGGGATATTTGAGATAAGGAAAACCCTTTTAAGCATGGGATTTGGATATGCTTCAGAAGCAGATAAGGAATAAGAATATTATGGAGATAATCGTGGTAGTTCTGATCTGCTCAATGGACTATATAAAGAGTACATCACGGCTGCATTATACTCACGGAGTTAGCAGAAAAAAATTGCATACGGATTTTATATTTTTCGAGAGTATTGAGAGAGCTAGAATTCATAGGTTCCAACATACGTAACTTGTTGTTCAAAATTCACAATCGCATACCTTAATTCCTCGGGAGGGGGAGATCCAGCGTTGGCGAGTTTCAAGGTCAGAGGGAGTATGATCAAGGCAGTCCGGCAGTAAAGGGAGCTTGCGGGATTCACGTTATTATAAGATAAGATAAGTATAATTGTATGGTGTACTTTGTATTGTATATTTCTGACTAGTGAATTTATTCATAATTGGGTCAGGCCCAACAGATGTAGGTGGATTTCATCGAATTACATAACCAAGTCTCATGTCTTTATGCTTTATTTTATTGCATATTTGCTTAGATAGGTTATGTTGGAACACAGTAGTGATAATTGAATTAACTAAGTAAAACCAAACTTCAATTGGTATCAGAGCGAGGTCACTTATTTGTGCCTTGGTTGTGTCAAGAAAAGTGTGATATGGTTTTACCAATGGCGACCAGAGAAGGAGCTTCTGTGTCTCGGTCACCACTGCTAAAAGGAACGAATTACAACTACTGGAAGGCTCGCATGCGAGTGTTCAAAAATTCACTGGATAAACTGGCTTGGCAATTTGTTGAAACTGAATGGAGTCCTCCCACTGAAGATGTTGAAATTAGTTCAAAGGAGAAAGAAGGAGAATCGAGTACAAAGAAGCTGGAAAACTTAAGGATAAATCTACATGGACTCAAGGCGTTGAATGCTATCTTCACAACGGTGGATGAAAATTAGTTTAAACTCATTTCAACATGCCACCAGGAAAAGAATGCTTGGGATATCTTGCAGACCATTCATGAAGGAACAAGTCGTATACGTGAATCCAAACTACAGATTTTGGCTACAAAGTTTGAGGAACTGAAGATTGTGGAGGATGATACTATTGCTATATTCAATGGAAATCTCAGAGATATCTCCAATATGGCATATCAACTCGGGAAAGTGTACAAGGAAAGAAAATTGGTGAAAAAAACATTGAGACCCCTTCCTAAAAGATTTGTTATGAAAATTACAACAATAGAAGAAGCAAGAGATGTAGTCACCATGACTTAGATGAACTAATGAGATCACTACAAACCTATGAGATGACAATGCAATAGTCTGCGAAGAAAGTCCAGAAGAAGTTGGCCTTTAAAACCTCGTCATCAAGGGTCATCCATGAATCTGATAGTGATGATGGAATTGAATAACTTGCTCTTATCACTAAGAATTTCTAAATAATGCTGAAGAAGGTGGTAAACAAGAAACCACAAGAAAGATTTTGTGGAAATAGACCTCGAGCACAAGACCTTGATAATATTCGTGGAACACGATTGGAACAAGGAAATCAACAGTTCACTAGAAATCAAGGCAGTGAAGCAAAAGAGTCTGGAAGAATTCAATGTAGAGAATGTGAAGGATATAACCACATCTAGGCTGAATGTGCTGATACCCAAAAGAAGCAAGGAAAATAATACATCACCTCGTGCAATGAAGATGAAGAAGATGCAAAAGACGAAGAGGAACTTACAAGCAATTATATGGCATTTGGAGAAAAAGTTCATGGTGGATCATATGATAATGTATATTGCAACATGTCAAAGAAAAGTGATGGTGTATGTTCCAACATGTTAAAGAAAAATGAGAATTTATGTTCCAACACAGATTCCAATAATGCTTCCAGTGATGATGACAGACTGGTTGTGAGTGATGAAGAGATCTACAGTACATATGAGAAGATGTATTCCACGTGGCTTCAAGTTGTTGATACAAACAAGGTGTTGAAGGAAGAGAAAAATCATCTGGCTAAGAAGGAGAAGGAGTTGCTAGTTCTAGTTGTTGAACTCGGAAAAGAAATTGATGAGTTAAATTTGAAACTAATCTCAACAGCTAAGAGAGCAAAGATGGCCAGAGCAGCTATTACTAAGTTAAACAATGGAAAGGTAAAACTTGATGACATTCTGACCATGGGAAAGAACTTTGAAGATCGACACGGAATAGGGTATGACAACCCACTAGGTAGCACAGTCAATCTCAGATCGAAGATTCAAGAGATAAAAAGAAAGCTCATCATGACTCATCGAAGAAAACCTCTCATATGTAGCTACTGTATGTATGAAAGTCATACATAGAAACACTGTCGGAAACTTCTCAGGGATATCATGACAGGACGATAACTCTCGGTATGTTCCAACATAGGCAATGTTCAGAGATCAAGGATGGTCAAAAAGTTATGGGTTGTTAAATGCACTAGTACTTGCCTTGTTTCCCATACGTCTCTTATTGCACATTCTAGAGACCCGTGGTATTTTGATAGTGGTTACTCTTGTCACATGACTAGAACTCAGGAATTTCTGATAAATATCAAACCATATGATGGTGATTTTGTCACCTTTGGATATGGAAAGATGAGTCGAGTGGTTAAAAAAGGTGAACTACATATTGAAGGATTCCATGTATTCACTGATGTTCTGTTGGTGAAAGATCTAAAGACTAATCTCCTAAGTATCAGCCAACTATGTGATGAGAATATGATCGTGGAATTCTATAAGGAGAAGTGCATAGTGAACATGGAAACAACAAAGTGCTTACTGGTATTTGGTCATCAGATATATGGTACTTGTTAGAACAAGAAGTGAACTGCTTGAGTGTCGAATATTATGAGGATGATCTTACGGGTGACCATGTTCCAACATTGGATGATTTCTCATATCATGGACGTAATACTGTTGGAACATCATATGAGGTAGATCTTGCAGATGAAGCTGATAACTCTTATAACTTTAGCGATATTGGAACACCATCCTCCCTAGAATTCTCCCATGTTCCAACATCAGCACAGGTTGAATCAAGCAGAAGAATGACTTGATCGATCCCTCAGGTTAACTATAGGGAACTTGCTGGTCTACAATATTTTTGCTCCCTCATTGAACCCAAGAATTACAAAGAGACTCTACTTGATGAGTATTGTATTGCGGAAATACAAGAAGAACTTGGGCAATTCGAACACAATGATAATAAAGCAAGGTTAGTTGCTCAAGACTACATTCAGGATGAATGAGTTGATTTTGATGAGGCATTCACACTAGTTGTCAGGTTAGAATCTATTCGCATTCTCCTTTCTATGGTTTGCACTATTAATTTTATGATGTACCAAAAAGTTGTCAAGAGTGATCCCTTACATGGTGTGGTTAATGAGGAAGTATATCATCGACTCAAGATGGGTTTGCAAGGATCAAAATAAGCAGCAAGGGCGTGGTATGAGCGATTCACTATCTTTCTTATTCAGAAAGCTTATCGTCGAGGGGGAGTAGATAGCACCTTTCTTGTTTTGGATATGGTCTTCAGGTCTACTTCACCATCCTTGGTACAAGATATTGTGACTTTGATGCTGGCCAAATTTGAGATAATTATGGTGGAAGTATTTGCAAGATTTCAGGCCGATCTTAAAGAATCTCACTTAAAGACAGTCAAAAGGATAATTTGATATGTTAGTGGGAATTCTGAGTATCGAATATGGTAATCTAAGAATCAAGACTCTCATCTGGTTGATTATAGTGATTTTGATTGGGGTGGTAATGCAGATGGTTGTAAAAGCACCACAGTGTTATGTGACAATAAAAGTGCTTTTGACATCTCAAAGAATCCAGTACAGGATTCTCGGACAAGCTCATTGATATAAGCATTCATTTTATTCGAGAACTAATTGAAAAGAAAGAAGCGGTAGTTGAGTATGTTCCAACATCATAAACTTTTAAGCTTTCATTGAACTGGTTGGACACTGCAACGTTTGAGCTCCTCAAATAACACTTAGGTGTTTGTCAGATTTGAGGTATTTCCTTAAAGCTTTTATTTAGTTGTAGATTTTTTATATTTTTTATATTTTTTGTGTTGAGAAAAAAAGACAAAAAATCATAAAAAAGAAAAAGTGAACAAAAAATAGAAGTTGTGGAGACATGTTGGAAGTTGGTGTTGAAGACATTATGGTGATTGATGTGATGACTAGTTGGTGAAAATATGATGGTCGAATATATTAGAAAGATGGTTCTTCCTGGTATTCTGGTTTAGGAGGATGAGGAGTTGGAAGGCAGTGATGCTGGTCATGTTCCAACATAGAGCATGGAGACAGGTAGAGAAGATGTGGACATGAAAATAGATGATCCTGGTGTGATTAGAGATTCTGATGCTCAAACATCAGTAAATGTGGCTGGAGAAGATCATGATCTGGGTGGTGAACAAGTATATGTTCCAACACCAGACATGGAGATAGAGGGAGAAAATATCGATGGAGTGAAGGAAGCTGAGCATGTGATGTTCCAGCATCGATACGGACTGAGGGTGTTGATTTTGAAGCAATGGAAGGATCAGATGTTCCAACATCAGAGAAAGTGGGTGAAGCTGAGAGCTGCTATGTTCCAATGTCAGTGACTGATGTTCCTTCACAAGTTGAGCAGATTATTGAAAGCACTACTGATCAGACTGCCATGAGAGATATGATATTAGTTAAGAAGACAACTGATATGGGTGTAAATGAGGAATGTGGATTTATATCCTACTTTGACTATTTGGGTCTCAAGACTGCTGCCTCAATTTACAAGGAGTACAACTGAGATATTGTAGAAGCTTTTTATGGGAGGCAACATTGATCTAGATTTTGAGTGGTACAACAGAGTTTACATCATAGGCAATGCATTGGGATTTTCTGGAAGACTGATCTATCAGTGACTTAGACTACATATCCTGAAGGATTTAGAAACTCTATGTGCTGAGGACTTTGCAATGACAAACAATTAGATTTATGTTGGAAATTACTGGAGAATTTCAGTCTCAGTAGCCACTCAAGGGAACGCTACTGCATCTATCTTGAATATCAAGTATTTCTGATTGATGTAAATAGTTGGATTCTCTCTTGAAATACTACAGCTCTTACTCGAGAAACGTCCAAACAAGAGGACATTTGATCAAAGACATGTTCATAAGGCTACAACTTCTTATGTTCATGAGAAGAAGCCATAGTTAGAGGCACATATAGCTGCTCTTGAAGAGGTTTGGAGGTTCTAATGTGGCTATGTTCCAACATAGGCCAGATATTTGTTTCGGGGGGAGCTACGTATATTAGTTATATGTGTCCATTGACTTTGGCATGTTTATGGTACCAAGGAGGAGATATTTTGGCATATCGCCCAACTGTATTTGATTTGGAGAATATATCAACTCTTATATTTATGGGATTTTATTAGATTTTTGTGATTGGAATTGATATATGATTATTCGGTTATGATAGAGATATGGACAAGATATTTTAATTCCTAACTTCAAGGGATTAGATTTGGTAATTCCTATCTCCAAGGGATTTGAATGTAATTTGAATATTATGTGGAGAAAGAATAATATTTTCACATGACTTCATGCGTATCAGAATTGGAGATGGAATAAACTTCATGTGTGCAAAGACTTTCTATGTTGTAACATATGGAAAGCTAAAACCTAAAAGGATTTAATCGATGACAAGAATATTGTGGTGGTATTGATTTATGGAAGAATGTATATTTAGCAATATTATTTTAGGTGTGTGGTAAAAGCATACTGAGTTTATGGAAAATCCATATGATTGTGGAAAATGATTTATGGAATATTTATGAGATATTTGAGATACGAAAAATCCTTTTAAGCATGAGATTTGGATATGCTTCAGAAGCAGATAAGGAATAGGAATATTATGAGATATGGAGATAATCATGGTAATTCCCATCTGTTCAATGGACTATATAAAAAGGACATTGCGGCTGCATTAAACTCACAAACTTAATAGAAAAAATATGCATACTGATTTTATATCTTTCAAGAGTATTGCGAGAGCTAGTATTCATATGTTCCAACATATGTAACCTGTTGTTCAGAATTTAGAATCGTATACCTTAATTCCTCGGGAGGAGGAGATCCAGCGTCAACGAGTTTCGAGGTTAGAGGGAGTCTGATCAAGACGGATCTATAGCAAGGGAAGCTTGCTGGATTCACGTTATAGTTAGATAAGATAAGTATAATTGTATGATGTACTTCGTATTGTATCTTTCTAATTAGTGGATTCATTCTGAATTGGGTCAGACCCCACAGATGTAGGTAGATTTCACCGAATTGTGTAACCAAGTCTCATGTATTTAAATTTTATTTTATTACATACTTGATTAATTAAGTAAAACCAAGTTTCAGATACGAATAGATGAAAATTCTTATTTACGGTTGTAGCTCATTAATAACGTAAAATTTTCTATTAAAACCTCCAGACTCCTATGACTTGACAGCGACATAAAGGTGACGGAACAAAGTCCTAGCTGCTACCCCTGAAAATATTTGTATGTGAAGAGTATCAGTACAAACAGTGAAGTGTAAAGCGTGTTGATTTTTTTTTTAAACGTTCGTACTCCCTCTCATTAAATAAATTCACGGAGTGAGGCTCCCTTGTGTCTCACACAAAGGTGGGGGTGAGACTCCCACACAACTCACATGAAGTGAGGCTCCTACACCTAACACGGTGTAATTGGTGACTGAACCCCAGAAACTTGCCCCAGGCCGGAATCGAACCTGGGGTGTTCCTGGGGCGGGCAAGAGCCCTGGCCACTGGTCCATTCCCAGTTGGTTTAAAGAGTGTTGATCAGTCTCCAAATTTCCGGACTGATTTGGCGATCAACCTGGCAAATAGTAAAATCATTTTCACATAACTTACCTATTGTTAGATTCATACAATTATTCATCATTTTCTTAAATCGAACTCAGTATACTCCTTAACTAATCCTTAAAATGTTAAAGTTTGACCCTTCAAGACTTCACAAATGTGCACGCCTTAAGCGCACATAACGTATTTTATTTAGAATTTTTAGATTCAGACCTAATAGATTTTTACTACTAGATTTGTTGTATGTTCAATGATTTTAGATTTAACTGTGTTGAGCAAATACTTTAAGCGCATGCCTCAAATTAAATTATCGATTAACGGGAAGAGTTTTCGGGTGTGCAAGTATGTGACGAGGAGCACCATCTCTACTCATTAACGGGAAGAATTTCCTTTATGTAGTTTTGCTTGCTAATATAATTCCCTAATAATCCAATTCCATGCCCTGTATTAGTTCGGAAATCCGTTTGAAATGGAGTTTGTAATGTTAAAATAGCTCTGTGCTTTAAAGTCCCAATGCTTTCAATGCAAATTTGTTTTTTTATTTTGGGATACACTGGTTGCAACTTACAATGGAAACCTTTTCTGGTAAATAATACAATTGAACAAGAAAAACTAGCGGCAACCACAAATGTGCACGTACGGTCAATTTTGTGCAATAGCTTTTATTAAAATTTAGTCAGGTTGATTAGGTGATCACCGCATGACCTTACTTGATGAAGACTTAAAATTTTCAGTTCTTAATGAACTTGTCGTCTTATTACATTTTCTTTGATAAGTGTCAATAGCGCGCGTGTTTGAATCGTTTGATAAGTGTAAATAACGAGCATGCTTGTCGGTGTTATGAAAGTTCCTCGAGATTCATTAATTAAGTCTCTCAAGTTAACAAAGTTGCGAACATGAAAACCAGAGAAAACACCTTGCTTGTGAATGGAAAGCAAAAGAAAGAATAACTTAACTCGAAACACTTTGTTTTGTTGCCCTTGAACTGATCGGACATTGATGATGCAAAGCTCAAAAACACTTGATTTTGTTGCACTTGAACTAATCCAACATCAGCGGGTGAGTGCATAAAGACTTGATACTATCTCCTTTTTTTAACTGCGCCATAATATTGCACAATTACGCAACTTGCACAAACTCATGCATACAGATTGCAAAGAAATTTCTGGATCAAAAAAACTTAATTTTTTCTCATGTCTGCTAAATTGCGGTTGTGAGCATGTATGTCGACGTCAGAGGAAGAGAAAATCATATAGCAATTAACGTTGGTATCAACAACAACACTGCGCCTTCTGAAAGTAGCTGAGTGATGAAGCTGGTTCTCACAAGAAACAGAGGGAAGAGCAAGTGCAATTCAAGATTTATTTCACATAACTTTATCATCGTCATCTTCTCGATTCATCATTTTCTTCAATCAAGCATGGCATACTCAATCCTTCTGGTGTTATGAGTTTGACCCTTCAAAACTGCACAAATGTGACGTTCTTTTATCATAAGGAGTACTGATAAGGTACTGCCTTTTAAAAAAAAATTTAAATTAAACCCAGGGAAGCATGCCTATAATCGTAAAAATATTCCGGCTACTATGGGAATGTGTTTTGTGGTTACCTCCTCACTCCCCATCGATCAGAAGTGGCGGTGTGGTTATGACTCTTTCCTCATCCTCCATTGTGTGATGCAAAATAGAAAATAAAATTTACGCGGGCTTGGGGATCTTCCAGGTCATACGGCGTTCATGATTTTTCTAGATATAAAACCGAAAAAATAAATTTAAAAGGCATTGGCGCTTACAAGGTCATATGCGACTGGAGTTATGGGACTGCGGTCACGTGCACGTTGTAATTTGTGCCCTAAATATACTCGAGTTAATTAGGTGATTTTCAAACCCTTAACTGCACAAAGATTTCAAAAATCAGTTCTTATAATTTGACATCTTCTTCCTTTTTTTTAACAAGTGACAATAATGTGCAGGTTTGAATGATTTGATAAGTGCAAATAACGTGCATCTTCCGTAAATTTTAATTTTTTAATAAGTGAATTGTTACGCATTGAGTTTTCTTTGAGGCAGTAAGACGAGGTCATTTTATAATGACTAAATTATTTTTTTTGTCCCCTAAATATAATGAAATGTCATTATTTGGCCCCCAAAATCAATACCGCGTTTGTTCAGCAACTAACTACTGAAATTGATTTGTTTGGTCCCCAGAGGTGGTTTTCAGGTGAAGTCAATGCATTATTGACCAACAGTCTGTAAAATGACCATTATGCCCCTGATTTTTTTAAAAAATAAAATAAATAAAAGCCCGACAGTAAGGGTTTAGATGATGGATTGGGTAACAGAGGGGGTGGCGGTAGCGAGTTCAAGGGCCTCCACCAACGGCGAACTTGAGAGGTGACAACCTTGGTGAGCTCGGTGGTAGCGCCAGAGGTGGCGCTGCTTGAAGGTGGCATCAGGTGGTCATGGGCTCGACGACGGCGAGAAGAAAGGGCTCCGGCGGTGGCGTTAGAAGACTGCATCGGCGAGGAAAAAGGAGGAGCCCAGGCGCGTGAAGTTCACGCATAAGATCATCTTCCTCAGCAGCGCGCGTGGACCTCATGTGCTTGACGGAGCACATCTCCACCGCTGTGGTTTCTGAACGATCGACGGCAAGGCAACCGCTAGGAATTGTAGACGACGAGGTGGCGAAGTTGAAACCTTTTGTCTTCAATTCGAATCAAGCCCACAACAATGAGGCACTGGTGAAGTTAAAACCCTAGGTCGTCGGCGAAGTTTAAACAAAGTGACAACGATGAGCCTCGTCGGAAACAAAGCAGAGCGGCAATAGAGATTAAAAAAAAAGACAAGGCTCGCCGGAGAAGAAGCTAATCGTTGGCGGTGGCAAGGAATTGATTTTTGAATTTTTTTAGTCATTTAATTTGTAAAATTACTATTATACCTCTGACTATGCTAGAAAACTATTTAATTTTACCTGAAACCCACCTTTGGGACCAAAAAATTTATTTTAAATTTATTAGTTGCTGAACAGAAGCTGTGTTGGCCTTTGAGACCAAACAAATTTTAAGATGTTATGTGGGAGACCAAAAAAATAATTTAGTCTTTTTAATTGACGTAACTAATGTGGTGATTTGATGTTTATGTTTATTTATTGTAATTGTTTAAAAATAAATGTACCCATTGTAAAATAATTATAATTTAACGTTAAGTTAAAGTTATTTAAAGAAGACTTTTTATGATTTATCAATCGTTTGGTATAATAGAAAACTTTGCCAATGTTATGTTGCATGCAAAGGTGCTGACGTGACGTGTGTGTATTTTTCTTTTCCTTTTTTTCTTATGATCTGATCCTCTATCTCTGAAAACTTATCCTAGTTACTACTAGTACTCCTACTCCCCTACTCCTTTTGAACAGGCATTTTAACGGAGTATACACTTAGTTAAAATTTCTTTAATTTTGATCGTAAAATAAAATTAGTGTATAACTACCATTAATAATACCAAATTAGATTCAATATAACATATATTTTTTAAATACTTAGTTTTCATAAATTTTAATTAATTTTAGTATAGTAAAAGATATTAAGGATCAAATTAATAATTTTTTAGTTAACTAATTAAAATCAAAGTATTCGACTTGAAATGTGATACCGCGAGTACTTCATTTGTTGGTAGTACCAACTTAAAAGGTTTAACTCTTACTTTTTACCAACGGAAATATACCCTTGACATTTTACATGACGTCGGCTTGCTAGTTGCAAAGCCTATGAATTTTTCGATGGAACAACACAATTTGGCGAACTCGACCAGTCCCTTCTATCTTGATCCTGCGCAATATCGTCGTCTGATTGGGAAGGTCATTTATCTGACTATTGCTCGTCCGGAATTCAGTTATTCGATCCATACTCTGGCACAGTTTATGGAGAAGCCGTGTGTCACCCATTGGCATGCAGCCCTTTGCATCCTGCACTACTTGAAGAGTCATCCCGGTCATGATTTATTTATTTCTGCTCAGAGTTCTCATCAACTAGCTGCTTTTTGCATTTTGTCATGCTTGGTGAATCACCTATTTCATGGAAGACAAAGAAACAATCGACTGTTTCTTGTTATTCTGTTGAAGCTGAGTATCGGGTCATGTCTGTTGTTTGTTGTGAGTTGATATGGCTTAAGTCCCTTCGCAATTTGGGAGTTGGGCATTCTTCACCGATGCGTTCATATTGTGACAGTCAGGCAGCCCTCCATATTGCAGTCAATCCCTTGTTTCATGAGAGGACGAAGCACATTGAGATTGACTGTCATTTTGTTCGTGATTTGGTACAGTCCAGAGAATTTGCTACTTATCATATTCGCACTTCCAGTCAACCTGCGGATTTATTTACTAAAACTCTTGGACGACAGTCATTTCAGACTCTTCTCGGCAAGTTGGGCATTCGTGATCCACATGTTCCAACTTGAGGAGGAGTGTTAAAAAGATATTTTGTGATATTCTATGTATATCTTGTACCGTAGTTAGAATCATTTTCCATTGTACTTCTACATATGGTGTCTTTATATAGCACCCTTATACTATCAATAAAATCAAAAACAAAAGATGAAAAACGTGCATGTTTGATAACTGTAAATAACGTGCCTGCTTTAACTTTAATGAAAACTAACCGCGCTGAGCTACGTAACTTGCATTTTTGCATGCAGAATAAAACGGCCACGCATACGCATTTTCGGATTTCCAGAATCCGAACCATTATTTTCCGGTTTCTTATCCCTCATTTTTTCCGAATCACGATTCTTTGGGGTTGTTTGGTGGTCGGATCCGAACATATCATCTTTGTCACCTGACCGATTTGGTGATCGATCTTCTGTAAGTTTTCCAAACGATTTGGTGATCGGCCGATTACATGTGATTCAGTGGTTGTTCTTTTGGTTGAGTTTTGTTTATGTCATTTGGAAACTAGAATTTAACATTGATTCATTACTTGAATCTTCGGTGATTCGACAAGGTAAATGTTCTTACATTTGCTTTGATATAATTAGTAGGTCAACTTGATGAAGACTTCAAAAGTATAGATCTTTAATGAATTCGTTATGTTCTTACACTTGCTTTGATATAAGTGTGCCGTGTGCGTATAACGTTCATGTGCCAATAAAGTGCATGCTCACATTCGTGAGCCAAGAACGTGCAGCTCGGGTGTGTACAAAAGCTCCTCCCGATTTATCAATCAACTCGATCAAACAATGCAAGGTTAGGATAAAAAATACTGACACTAAAAAACACTTTGATGCATAGTGAACATGTAAAGCCAAGAGATTTGCAAGTGAATATTTGATTGGCAATTTTGTGAACAAGGAAACATTCCATGTTGGAACATACTGATGCAGAATATTCACGCCAAGGTTTTATGGAAATCAAAGCCGAAATATTAGAGTATTTTATAACTTATGGAAGTCATATATTTGGCTATGTATATCAGGCGTGTGAAGTATAATTGATTTATGGAAAATCCCTACTTATAAGGAGATGATATATTCGAATATATGAGATAAATTGATATAAGGTAAATTCCTTTATTTATGGGATTTGGATATGTTTCAAGAAGCAGATTTGGAATAGGAATATTGTGGAGATAATCAAGGAGTATTCCAATCTGTTCGTGGATATAAATTGGGACAAATACAGCTGCATACTCACTGATTTAATATAGCAAAAATCTGCATACAGATTTTTGAAACTTTCGATAATTGCAAAGAGTCAGATACTGTGTTCCAACATACCTGACCTGATCCAGTGTCGACGGAGTTCGAGGTCAGAGGGAGTCTGATCAAGGCGGATCGGTAGCTAGGGGAGCTAGCAGAATTCACACTATATAGTTAGCAAAGATAAGTATTTTGTAAACTGTACTCTGTATTGTATCTTTCTAATTAGTGGATTCATTTTGAACTGTGCCAGGCCCCGCAGATGTAGGTGGATTACACCGTGCGTAACCAAGTCATGTGTTCTTTACGTTTTACGTTATTATGCACTTGGTTAGACTAGCCATGTTGGAACACAATAGTAACTACTAGAAAAAGTGGTAAAACTAAAATTCAGAATAGATGGCTCGCCGGCCCAAATTCCTTGAGAGGTTTCTCTCATTTTCGCTAGTTGTCTCTATTAGAAGGTAAATCGTTGAAGAAGGGTTTAGAAAATTTGGGGGAGAATGGAGAAATTTGAAGAAGATGCTAATTGTATAAGGGAGGGTTCTATTATTTTTTTAACTTGATACAAACTCTACTACATCACAAAGGGAAAAACATGATTGGGTCTCATTTAATTTTTTCAATTAAAATTATGTTATATACAACAAAGTTTGTTCATGGAAGAAGGGTAAAACCAAAAACCCTAACTTCATGTCTGATGTAACCGGAATGAGTCATTAAGCCAAGGGCACATCCTCTTTCAAACAACACAAGAATACTATACCATATCCTCGAACTACAACCTACCAACCTTTTTTAAGCACAAAATACCTAGTTTACTGTACAAAATATTATTTCAATACAAAATAATTAATTACACCAAATATTTTTGCTATTCTAAAACTTGTATTTTAATGTTAATATCTTTAATTACGTATATGTAATAAGCATATACTTTTTTTTATTATGTATCCAATCATAGTATATGATAATATTGTTACTTATAGATTTATTTAAATATTTAATTAAAGTTGGACCATTTTAAATAAAATGTAATGGTATGATTTAATGTGAAACGGTAAAAGAGAACATCCGATCATGACGAATTTAAATAAGTTGATTGTCCACAGGTTAAGAATAATAGGATTGACTTAGGATTGACTTAAGTATGGGGATATACAAAATTAAATTCTACTATTCATTATATTTTCCGTACTAAGATGGGGCATAACATAGACAATTGTTAATTTATCGTCTTTGTTAACCGTGCCACAAATATCTCATTCGTGTATATATTCGGCAAACATAAATTTCTATACCGGCCGGCAAAGAAATTTATTGATCTTGACCCTTCGAATAGAAAAAGAAAATATTTTATTGTTTTTTTTAATTTTTAATCGTATATGTGAACAGTATCATGACCTTTCTAATAACAAAAGGTTATTGATTTATGGTTCAGTTTTCTCAACATCATCCTTAAAGGGATATGTCTATTACTCATATTAGATAATCCGTATACTCGAGAGTAGCATTAGCCGAACATAAAAAAACCATTAAAATTGAAGGTTAGTAATCAAACATACTGAGCATGAAACCATATTTTGTTCGGTTCTTTAGCACACAGGTTGCACAAAAATGTCCATCGTTTATTCATGTTTCATTATAGTGCAAAGGTTTTCAGTATAGTGCAAAGGTTTAATAATGTTTCAGTATAGTGCAAAGGTTTAATAATAGATTGCGTCTCTTGAAAGACGTCGTGGAAAGACCAAGGTTTAAAGGGTAAATTAGAAGAAATTAAGATAAAATTTTCGGGTTGCATGAACCGGGTTATAAATTTTATAACTACTACATGTTGCATACTAAATTTTTAATGTTGCAACTAAGACCTTTTATCTTTTATTATTCGAATTAAATCCCTCTTTCCATAAAGCCTATGTAAACACCGTCTTTCCCAAGACTTTGCCTTAATATTATATGAATGGGTTAAAAAACTGGAGAAAAGTTTACAAAAATTCGAACACACTTTCGTTCGTTGTTTTTAACACAAAATTAACCGATAACCAAAGCAAGTTGTCAAAAGATTTTGATGATATTAGAACCGCATTTCCCTTCTTTAACAAAACAGATAGAAGTTCCGCCACATGCATTTTTCAGAGAAAAAAAATTCCAAATATAGTAGGTAAGAGTGCCTCCACCCTTCTCTCCCATTAAAATCCAATAGTAAAAACACATACCACATTTTCTTTACCCTAAAAAAAATCCAAATATAGTATGTACGAGTCAGTTGACCGTCCAAACCCGTATACTATGTTTATACATTATGGGATCATACATTAATCGCCTATCAAAGGCAGGGGAGACGGTCTTTCCATAAGCTTATGGAAAGACAGGGTTTAATTAGAATATTAAAAGGTAAAAGGTCTTAGTTGCAATATTAAAATTTTAGTATGCAATATATAGTAGTTATAAAATTTATAACCCGGTTCATGCAACCCAAAAATTTTATCTTAATTTCTTCCGATTTACACTTTAAACCTTGGTCTTTCCATAACAATAGTGTATATATCATAACAGTGTAGGTTCCTCTTACTCACGTTACGAGATAATTTTAAACGTATATCATAACCGTGCACGAAATGGACACATTGCGTCTTTATGAATTCAAGTCCACTAAGTGCCCTTTAAAGCATCGGGTATATTAATCTACATTAACGCACCTAAATATTAATGGTTAATTTAGATCCAAAGCATTATCTGGTGTTACGAACTATCTTTAATCACATTAAAGTTGAGATTGAGACTGAAATCATATTGATAACTATAGATAGTTTTATAGGAATTTGTTGACTCTATATAGCAACTTACGTAAGATATTTGCGGCTATGGTATTGTGGTTTCTGTGTCATCGTAAGATGCGAAAGAAAATAAAAATTAGTACGCCATCCATGTTCTGCCATATCAGATAATTAGGTACTATAATTTGTTTTGTTATAGGGATAGGGGGCCAGAAGCATCGATGCTGCATGAATTGAATGGAAGCCCATCCTTTTCCAAATATGTTTTGTGAGTTTGTTATGCATAGAATGGAATTTGGAACGGTAGCTAACTAGTCAAATTCTTGAAGTGCTGAATGGGTGCGAAGTTAAAAAGTGTGAATAAAGTGCGTTCATATACAATATAGAGAAAGTCTCACGGAAGCGGCATATGTACTGAAACTTAGGATCATTATACTAACATTCACCAACATTAAAATTCCTATCATATACTCGAGAGTGGCATTAGCCGAACATAACAAAAAAAAACAATTAAAATTGAAGGTTAGTAATCAAACGTATTGGGCATGAAACCACATTTTGTTCTGTAGCACACAGGTTGCACAAAAATGTCCATGGTTCATTCATGTTTTAGTATAGTGTACATGTTTAATGTTATATGAATGGGTTTAAAAATTATTGGAGAAAGAGTTTACAAAAATTCGAACACACCTATTTTGTTCGTTGTTTTAACACAAAATTAACCAATACCCAAAGCAAGTTGTACAAAAGATTTTGATGATATTCCATTTTAATCCTTTTATGTACCAGATTAATTGTTTCATAAATTAGAAAAGGCTAGAACGATTTATAGGATTCCAAAATTTTTACTCATGAAATTCCAATATTTCCGTGCAAAGATATTGCGCACAATAATTTTCGCACATCCATATATTCATAAATATCTCATCACAGTATATATATATATATATATATATATATATATATATATATATATATATATATATATATATATATGGAGGTGAGCGTCAAAAAATAAGTTGCCATATGTTAAATTTAAATTACAATCTTCATCATATATTATAATTACCATTTATATTTGTTTACCATTATTTTAATTGAGTTGATATGTGATGGAGTATGTCGATTAATATTAAGGGCAACTTCTCCTTTTGAAAAATAGTTGTATGGACGCAAATGGATGCAAATGATAATGATGGGGATATCTTTGTTAGACCTATCCCAAATTTGACACGCAATTTGATGGATACGTGCATATAATGAGTAGATTTATGGATGGTCCTAACTCCAAATTAAGCGAAAAGGAATAAAAATTTCCAGTAAGCAATCCACATTGTCTTCTGGAAGGGAGCCATATTCATATTTGTGTGCATTATTCCAGTACTACAGTTTACCATGAAAGTGATTGCCCATGTTTGATTACATGTGCTCGCTCTCTTTTCAAAGCCACTCAATTATATTTATTTTGCTTCGTTTGATTTGTCTTCTTTAATTTACATTTCAAAATGATGGATAAAGTTGTGCATGCAGAATTTACTTAAATTATTTGTTACTTGAGCGGTTTTGTTTAATATCTATGAATTAGGTAGTCCACCAAATGTACACATATTTAACCGTTTCAAGCGAATGAGGTTCTTCTTTATGAATTCAAGCCCACCTTACAAAGTGCATACGTTCATGTACCTTTTAAAGCTTGAGTATATCAATCTACACTAACACACCTAAATACTGAGGGTTACTTTAGATCCAAAGTATGATGTGGTCAGGGCGTATGTCTGTCCCAGAGGTACCCCAGTTTCAATTCTGGTCTGGGGCAGTTTATGGAGTTTAATCCTTCAATTGCACCGTGTTGGTGTAGGAGCCTCACTCATTGTGAGTTATGTGGGAGTCTCACCTCACCTTTGTGTGAGACGCAGGGAGCATCACCCTCCTTGTGTGAGGCAACTGGGTGATAGTAATAGAGTGGTATGTGTATTCCAAAAAAAATATATATATGATGTGATGTTACCACCTATATTTAATCCTATTAAATATGAGATTGTGACTGAAGATCATATTGATAACTGTAGAGTTTTATATGAATTTGTGGACTCTAGATGGCAACTTACGTAAGATATTCCGGCAGCTATGGTATGGTGGTTTCCGTGTCATCGTTAATCATGAATTCTCTAGATGCAAAAGAAAATAAAAATTAATACGCAACCCATGTTATGTAATATCAGATAATTAGGTGCTAGAATTTGTTTTGTCAGGGGATAGGGGGCAAGAAGCATCGATGCTGCATGAATGGAATGGAAGCCCATTCTTTCCCAAATATTTTATTTTCGAGTTTGTTATGCGTGGAATGGAATTAATATTTTATTTTCGAGTTTGTTATGCGTGCAATGGAATTTCATACTGTAGCTAGGTAGTCAAAATTTTGAAGTGCTACATGCCTGCGAAGTTAAAAATTGCGAATAAAGTGCTTATACACTATAGAGAAAGTGTCACGAAACCTGTCTGTCCAAAAACTTAGGATCATTAATTCCATTGGAATTTAATTTTTTTATAAAATTTAAATATTGTATTTTAAAAATTAAAATAAGTAATTATTTATATTTGAATGTAAAAATATAAAAACATGTAATATAAGATAAATATTTTTAAATTTAATATGTAATTTAACAAATGCAATGTTGTTAAGGAATTAGAATTAGAATTGTATTCTTACCATTATGGTAGATATAATTGTATTCTATTACCTTTCCTAGCTTGTATAAGTATCTTGTACTAGTATATAATGTATCCTGAATTCATGAATACAGACACACAATTATTACCCTTATTTTCTACATGGTATCAGAACCTAAAACCCTGAAACCTTAAACGGAAAATTCTGAAACCTTAAACAGAAAAATTTTCCGCTGCTCTACAATTTTCGAGCCACCGCCAACGACCACCACGCGCCGATAGCCACACACATCGTATGTCGTGACTTTCCACCGCGCATCACTCGTCGTCCGCCGCTCTCCTCACGCGCTGCCGCTCGTCTGCGCCACTGTGTCCTGTCGATCCGATCCCAACGACCACCACGCGCCGACAGCCACACACATCGTCTGTCGTGACTTTCCACCGCGCATCACTCGTCGTCCGCCGCTCTCCTCACGCGCTGCCGCTCGTCTGCGCCACTGTGTCCTGTCGATCCGATCCGTCGTCGGTTATTGTACCTGCTGCTGATCAGTTCCTGATTTTACAACATGTCTGGTCCTGAAAAATAGACTAGCTTTGATGCTTCTGAGGCTTCAAAGCTTCAGGATAAGAGTGGTTATGATGTGATTGCAGCTTTACTTCAACCGATGCAATTGCACCTGGCCCTCGGACTACATAGCATGTTTCAACATTGTTTGGACTTGCTGAACATCAGAGCTGACTAGATGCTCTATGGGCAGTCCCGGGAGTGGAGGGCGAAGTCTACTCATCTGGCATTGCAATGGTGCATCTGGAGTTTTCTACTTACTGTAATAGCTGCTTCTGCGACCCTGGCCTGGGGTCCGGGGGGCGGCAGACGCCCCCGGCTAAACGGGGATCTCGCTAGATGCCCCCGGTCCGACGGTATAGCTTGTCTCTTTATTGGACTGCTGTTGATTTGGGCCGAATTGCATTTTTGGCCCAGTTTGTTAGGGTTTAGTGGAGACAGCATATAAAGTGTCTCTCTCCTCTCTGTAAACACTAATTCTGTTCTGCACTTAGATAGGTTGAAATCTGGCCAATTTCTTGGCGTCTGTAACTTGCTACCTACTATAGTGAATCCGTCTCCCGTGGATGTAGCCAAATTTGGTAAACCACGTAAATCTTGTGTCTTGTTATTTTCGTTCATATTTTCTGTTCTTTCTCCATTCCGCACAACACTTATGATTAGATAAATTCTTACTTTTGACTTATTTATTTTTCATTATTCCTTTTCTCAAGTGAAAATTTGTAACTTCCCCATGTGTTAATGGCCGCATTCCGGTCTTATCTTGCCTTTTGCCTCTTGCCTCTTGCCTCATTTGTTTACTTTGTTACCACTTCGTGGTTATCCTCGAGTTTGCACGTGCACTTTTGTCTCCTTCTAAAGAAAACGTGAATTGACGAACTAAAAATGAAGAGATAATCAAACTAACCAATTGAAAGAGTATAAAAATGCGTGAGCTGGCGGCAGTGATCAGGCCGTAGAAAGAATAGTTGTAGGGCAAGGATAGAAAAGGGAAAATGATATAGTACTCCCTTCGTCTAAGTGTAAAAACCTATCTACCTTAATTAATAAAAAGTTGGGAAAAATATTAGCGTGTATGGGTTGTCTGTAATGTACGGTACATTTCGAGAAAAAGAATCTAACTTTTATAAGATTATCACCGTCTAATTGTTTCCCTCCAAATTTTTAAATTTGGTTTCAAAATTTAAATTTTGAGCCAAAATACAAAAAAAAAAACAAATCCAAATCCATCGGTCTACACTAAATCCATTGTGCGTCATTAAAAGACTTCAACCCTCCGTTCTCTACCCTTTGTGCGTCATTAAAGGTCCTTGGAAAATTTCTTATTGACCAAGTCTTTGCAGATCGGTCATTAAACACACTCTAATTCCTCAAAATCGACATCATCACTGAGTTTTTAATGTTGTTGGGGTTGTGATGGTTAAAGAAATCTCGGTGATGAGGAATGGCAACAAATAGCTCAATTTTTGCTTCAGTATAATCAAGAAGGTCTTCTCCCGCATAACATGTGGATTCAGGCAGTAGCTCAATGGGGGGTTTCGACCCGTCCCTAAGCTTCTTATGGCAAAGAGTCAAGCGGCAGATAGCTCTTGGCAAAATAATAACATCAAGGTTCAGGCGACACAGCAGACCTTGTCCAACGAAGAAGCCAATCGACATTGCAACCTTGATTCCTTACCGTTGGGCAGCAGGAAAACCTTTCGGAGTACAGCTGCTGGCCTGCATATAGGTAAGAGAACAATCCACCGAGCTGTAACAAACAAGGAGATAAGGAGCCATACAAATGTAGTTCATCCATTTTTATAAGCAAATACCAAGCTAACAAGAATGGAGTGGTGTTTATCAAAGATCGAGTGCAACATGCAAATAAAGGACGTGCATAACATCATTCAATAAAACAGTCAACACGAAGTGGCTCATAAGAACATAACAAGAAGCAATAAAAATCGGTTAAAAAGTCCAATTAATACAAACACAGCCAATTGAAAAGTCATTCAAAACAGAATCAGTCCAATTATTTAAATCTCCACAATTGCAAGGTTACTCATGCCCTAAGGGCAACTCAGATCCGGGACTGACAGGTTCTGAACACTTGGCGACATTTTCAAGATTGGAGTCAGACCACAAATCAAAATTAATTGGGCTGAAGTGGGTGGTTATTAGAATGTCTGATCATGTCAACGAGTCATCACATTGTTGTGAATCACTCTCATTTTCATTATGTTTCATCACCCAGGAGGGATTACATTCACCACACGAAACACACAATATAAATAGGGTTGGTCAAGGATTGTCGTGGGTGGCATAGAGGAACTCATTTTGTACCCATCCTTAACCCAATCACCAAAACCCTTGGTGGTGTTCATAGGCTGTGAAAATGGACAGACAATCAAACAACAACTCTGAAAGAAAAAGAGCCTGATCGAACTGCTCAAAATAAGAGATTTATCCAAAAAGAATTATGTTTTATGTGCAATATACATGTCCATTTTTATTTGTGATGGGGAGGTGTTATTTGATGAGAATATAGGAAATAACCCCGCCAACGTTGATTGTGGAAAATTCAGCATTGACCTTCTCGAAAATAACCAAAATACTCCTGCTTAGTTTGTTGAAATGACCAAATTCCAAAATCCAAATAAGGGTATTTTGGATGTTATTGTATTATTTTTACAGTTTTTAACTTATCTATTTGATGTTTAGCTACTTTTGTTACATGTGTATTTTAGTTTATACTTGACAAAGGAACGTGGTGGTAGTCCTTTATATGTGCTCTTTTGTACTGAGTTTTGTCCCTCACATCTAGAATTGCATCTTAACTCTACTTTATCCTAATCACAAAATATTATCCATGAAAAACAGGTAAACGATCTTCTATAACACTTTAAGGTGATAAAATGCATTGTCATTCTTTATATTCCGATTGACATGCATCACTCTTGCTAATAAGTACAAACAACACATATTGACAACAATGGTTAAATTTTAAGAAGTAAACCTCAAGAATTTATTCTTCAACCCGTAGAATGGCCTCTGCAACTGCTCGGGCGATCATGAAAAAGGTTTCACCACACACATTGCATATACAACTCTCCATCCAATAATATGTACGACGAATTCTGCATCCAAATTGATGACCCAATTCTTCCATGGATTTCGCCGGGAAAATGAACTGGCCGGATGTCACCTTCCTTCTTCCCTTGGCCAGGAAGAGAATGAAATCTGACAACAAAAATCTGGCTACGCAAAATATCTAGCAACGCAACAAAAATCTGGCAACGCAAGAATTCGGAAATGCAATCCGGCAACATAATTCGCCGAACGCGAAGCTAACGAATACAGCCTAAATCTGATCAACAACCGCCGACCGTTAGCGAATCTGTCTTCAAGCCAACGAATTCGATCTGAGCACTGGCGAGACGAACCGTCTTTCTCCGGCGCCCTTGGGGCTTCAAATTCAACGTCGATTCAATTTTTCCAAGTTGCTGCAATTCTTCATCGATTCAACCTTCGCAGGAAATGGAGCTCAGCGTCGTCGATTCAACCTTGAACATCATATCTGATTCTTAGCCTCGTCATCATGCGCTAACCTCGAATCCGGTGGAGCTCAGCCTCGTGGATTCAACCTTCTCCGAGGCGACGGTGGAGAAGACAATGTTATGGCAAAGAAGAAGGCAAGGTGACGAGGAGTAGATACGGCGGCGATGATGGAGCAGATGAGGCGGCGCCGTCTGAAGCAAACGATGTGGATGAAGGATGACATGTTTTTTGGGTAATTTTCTGATATTTGCAATTTAGTCCCACTTTTTTCGCATATTTTTAATGCCCCGTGTCCAAAGTATTTCATATTCTGTCCCCAAATTTGATTTCTCTTCTCTTATTTTACCTTTAGTCAATGGTCTCACCATGAGATAGTCTTCCAGGAGATAGACTCTGAATATTATTAATCAAATATTCAAAGTAAAAATGTACACTTAAACTAAACATCCGAAGTTAAAATGTGCGTGTGAGTAAATGCGGCCGGATTTCTATCTAATCAGCGGGATTAGTGGTATCTTCCTCGGATCGGGAGGAAATCCAGACTACCACGTTTAAGTGTCGATATCAGTTAGCAAGCCAACCCATACGTAGCTATGAGTCACACGGTAATACCTACCCTAATGCCTACTGCCTATACGTACAGTGGCTTTTCCTATGATCAAAATTCCATTTAAAATTAGAATCCGAATCATTACTGATTAATTAAATTAGTGGATTATCATTGCACGTTCAGCGATATTATTAATTAAAATATTTATATTATATTTTGCTTAAAATTTTATAATTTAGTTGTCCAACAAAATTATATGAGTTATAAATTGAAATAATTAATTTAGTTAGAAATCGTTAAATATTAAATACAATAAAAATAATTATTTTTATAATATTCCATTCAAATAATTTTAAAAGTTATTATTTATATATCAAGATTCATTTTAAAAACTTGTCATAATTATATGTACTCCCTCCGTCCCATGTTAAATTGCACAGAATCTTTTTTACGCTCATCAAGAATTTTGTCTAACCATTAAAAAGATAAAAAAATTACTTTTCAGAAACTACTTGTTACGACGAATCCAACAACATAACATATGATAATATTACTGTTAATATCTATTCAAATATGTGGTCAAAGTTGGAAAGTGAATAGTGACATAAAGTGAAGTGTGCTGTTCAACCTGGGACAGGGGGAGTATCTCATTGCAATAAATATCAAATGACCTTATTAGTCTCACTAATTATAAAATGTACTCATTGAACAGTTTGTCTGTTTAAAACAAGATTTATAATATATAAATAAATAATATGTATACATATTTTTATCAAAAGTACTGTATCATTGTATAAAAAATCACAAAGTTTTGTATTAGACAGCCTAAACTTTAGGAATGCTCTATTATGCAATTAATATAAATTTGAAATGTGGGGTGGAGTTTTTTTTAGGGTAATATGCAAATATAACCCTATATGTTGGATAAAGTGCAAATATAACCCTGAGTTGTTTTTTAGTGCAAATATAACCCTAACTATTATATATATGTGCAAATATAACCTTAACTATTATACATATGTGCAAATATAACCCTAAAGCCATTATTCCGGCATTGACTGACCAGGGTTATATTTGCACTTTCAATTATCGCAGGGTTATATCTGCACTTTCATTTCTCAGGGTTATATCTGCACTTTCATCAATTATATAGGGTTATATATGCACTTTTCTCTTTTTTTTAAAATATGCTAATAAATTCAGGGGTCTGCTGTGCAATTATCAAACTGTTATAAATATCACAAAAAATTCAGATTTTTCATTTTTCATTTTTCAGATTCTGATTGGAAACCACTCCTCCCGCCGGAAACCACCGACATTCCGCTGCTAACCACCATCGAACGCTAGGATCTCGCCAGATTTTCATCGCTTCACTTGATTTTCACCGCCTCTGTCGGATTCGCCGCCTGAACAACTGGATTTTGCCAGCATCTCGCAGCTGCATCGCGACCAAACCTCACCGTCGGAGCTAGGGCTTCAGCGTTGGTGAGAGGAGCTGTTGTGTGAAGCCACAATGAAGCTTCCAAATCGAAGTAGCTCCGGCGATTGCAATTGCGACGATTGCAATTACCGCCAAGAAGCTTCCAAATCCAGTCGCAGAGCAGTGGAAGAAGAATACGATTGCGACGTTGATGAAGCTTCTCAGATTTGTCGATGTCGATGGCGAGGCGAGGAAGCTTCTCAGACGGCAATTCAACGGCGTTGCGTTGCCGCGTTCTTCAGTCTGGAACGTGAGATCCATACACCTCATTGAAGAAGAAGATCGCGCGGGCAAATACACACGGATGTTCGTGAACGGTGATGATGACGGTGAACGGTGGTGGTGGCGGACGGCTGAGCTTCTGCTCATGAGAGGTGAGGTTTACTTTCGTGTTTTATTTTATTCAAAGATATGCTGGGGTTTATTTATTTGTTGACTGAGTTAATGATCAATAAGTGTTCTCTGGTGTAGTTGCTATTACTCTTGTTGATGATGTTAGAGGTTTGGAGTTCGAGTCTTGCTGAGGTTACTTTTGGGGTTTGTTTTATCCAAAGATATGCTGGGTTTATTAATTTGTTGAGTGAATATATGATCAATAAGTGTCCTTTGGTGTAGTGGTTTTTACACTTGTTGATGATGTTAGAGGTCTAGAGTTTGAGTCTTGTTGTGGCCTCTATTTTTGAATAATTTATGTTCTGTATTTACAAGTTGAGGTTTGCTTTTATTTGACTGATTCTATGTTCAATAAGAGTTTTTGATGTAGTGGTTATTGCTATTGGCTTTGAGATTATTAGGCATGGGTTTAAATCCCAATGGGTTCTTTTTTTTAAAGAATTTTTATTCTTGAGGTATTGTAGCTTTTTGTTGATGTTTTAAACTTTTTTTCTCCTATGTTGATGTTTTTCGTTATTCGAGTGAGATTTAATTGATATGAGTTGAGGCTCTATAGCTTTTTTGGTGTGATATATTGATATTTGTATTTTTTTTATTTTCTCATGTTGATGTTTTTCATTTTCCGGCTAAGGTTTTGGTAATAGGAGTTGATGTTTGTAGTGTCTTTTTTCTTATGTTGATGGTTTTCATTTTCCAGATGATGTTTAGGTGTTAGGAGTTGATGTTTGTAGTTTTTTTTTAAAAAAAAATCGTTGATGTTTTATGATTTTAAGAGTGAATAATTTATACTCTTGAGGTACAGTAGTTTTGTTGTTGATGTTTTTAGTTTTTTTTATCCTCTCATGTTGATGATTTTCATTTTCTAGATGAGTTTTAGGTGATTGGGGTTGATGTTTGTAGCTTTTTTGATGATATCGTTGGTTTTTTGTAGTGTTTTTTTTCCTTATGTTGATATTTTTAATTTTTTGTTAGTGCTTCAAATGTAGGCTGTAGGTGCTTACTTTATAACTTGTGTGTGTTATGAAAACAAATTGGTGCTTAGAGAGTACAACTTGTTAGTGCTTCAATTGTTTCTTGTAAGTGCTTCAATCATTGCTTGTTAGGAGTTGATGTTTGTAGCTTTTTTTGATGATATTGTTGATTTTTTTGTAGTATTTTTTTTCCTTACGTTGACGTTTTTCAATTTTGTTAGTGCTTGAAATGTAGGTTGTAGGTGCTTATTTTATAATTTGTGTGTGTTATGAAAACAAATTGGTGCTTAGAGTACAACTTGTAAGTGCTTCAATCGTTGCTTGTAAGTGCTTCAATCGTTGCTTTGTTAGAAGTTGATGTTTGTAGCTTTTTTTTGATGATATGGTTGATTTTTTATAGTGTTTAAAAAAACAATTTAAGTTTGTTGATGTTTTTATGTTTTCCAAATGATTTTTTGTTAGTCGTAGTGGACGGTTTTTTTTCAATTTTTTATTGATTTTTATTATATTTTTATATATTTTTTGCTGTTTTATTAAAATTTTTACATATTTTTGTGTGCAGATTTTAGTTGATGTTTTATGACTTTTTGATGAGGTTTTGCTATTTGTGTTGATATTTCTGTGGTTTTTTATTATTTATTTTTTGCATTTTTTGAATATTTTTTATTTTTTAAAAATTTTTTTTTGCAGATTGTAGGTGGCGGGAAAATGATGAAAAAAATTGGACGAAAAGGCCCTTGAAAAGTTATTATCGACACGTCCTTGTAAAATAATTAGAGATATGCCTATGCAAAATTATTAGAGATAGGTACTCAGAGCTAGAATATTGTTAGAATTGTAGAAAGATCCCTGCCTAAAGTTAGGCTGCCTCGCAGGAGACGATCCCTAAAAAAATTGAAAATTTTGTTATTTTAGATTATGCGTTTCTTTGAATTTTCATGAGATTGTACAATGAGATATTTATGGTTTTAAATATATCTTTAGAAGTTTTATATTTGAACAAGTTATGATTGATTATATATAGTGCATAATTAAAAATCAGTAACGTATTATAATATTAGTATGTTAACCAGTTATGATTGAATATATATAGTAGAGAATTAAAATCAGTAACATATTACAGTTTTAGTTTATTATTTTTTATCAACTTTAACTTATCTTAGTTAAAATGACTCAAATACTCTCAATTGATAAACAAAAGTAAACAATAAATATCCGTGATATCCCTGCCTGCATACTTCGTATGACTGTGTTGGGTTGGATATATTTACAATGATAAATTCTACTGAAAGCGGCATTTTCACGTTATGGTTTTATCTTAAATAATGTAAATTTGTTTATAAAATTTAAATATTATATTACAAGTAAAAATATGTATTTAAGGTGAAAATATAAAAATTTATAATATAAAAAGTATTTTTAAAAATGGGAAAGTATTAGGAAAGATAGTATTTCCATAAGTTTATGGACAGTTCAGATAGGCATTTATCTTAAATATTGTATTTTTTATAAGATTTAAATATTGCATTTTATAAGTTATAACAAGTAAATAATATGTATTTGAAGGTGAAATCACAAAAATATATGATATAAACAATATTTTTAAAATTTGTATGTAATTTAACAAATGTTTTATGTAAGGTAAGGAATAAATGATATGTCCATAAGCTTATGGATAGCCCTCCTGTCAGGAGACCTACTCTTCAAAAATTCTAAATTTTGTAGTATGTAATTTAACAAATGCAGTATATAAGGTAAAAAATAAGTGGTATGTGAATAAATTTATAAACTGGCCGCATGTAAGGAGACCCACTCATTCATAATAATCAGTACGGTATCTGGGGGATACGATACTTGCAGTGTCCTCGGTAATTACAGTAATAATAAAAATAGTTGTTTCATGTCCATTATTTTAGGAGTGATTTTAGAGATAGAGTGGGTCTCCTGACAGGCGGCCTGTCCATAAGTTTATGGACATGCCACTTATTTCTTACCTTATATACTGCATTTCTTAAATTACATACAATTTTTAAATTTTTTAAAAATATTTTTTATATCATATATTTTTATATTTTCACCTTCAAATACATATTATTACTTGTTTTAACTTATAAAATGCAATATTTAAATTTTATAAAAAAATTACAACATTTAAGTCAAATGCCCCTGAGGACTGTACATAAGCTTATGGAAAGGCCGCCTTTTCTGAGACTTTCCCTTAGAGATATATTTCATTACATATTTTGAATTGAACCGTAATCATTCTTTTAAATCGCCTTTAAAATAAAAATGTGAGTTGGTAGGGTGTTAGAAAACTGACCAAGTAAAAGTAAAAAGTAATTCTTAAAGAAGATAAACAAATATCTTTTAAAATTTTTAAAACAAATAAGTTTTAATCATAAATACGTAAATTATATTGCATCCCCGGGGTACGGTAATTATAGTACCTCCTACGTGTATATTGTATCCCTAATTGAAACTATATACACGTAGCGGATACAATAATTACTGAACTCGGAATCTATTTCAAACCCTAATTAAAGGCGATTTTTGAACCGCCTTTGATCGATTTTGAGCCAAGAACTGTCTTCTCTGGTCCGATATAACCTCATTTAATGGTTCCACTGGTTTATATTCTTCCTCCAAGAGGGGTGGGCAAAAAAAATTGAAAATAAAAAAATTTAATCATCTGAATATGAATAACCTAAATCAAATATAAAATACGGTTTTTAAATAACCGAATCGATTCTTGAATATGGTTTTTGGTTTGATTTTGGATGTTGAAACTGAATCCAAAACCAAAATCGAATACCGAATTGCAATAAAAAATAAATTAATTATATAAGTCCAAATATTCCCATACAACACCAATTCTATATTATTATGAATTATGCACTTGAAAACATAAAAGTGTTGTTCAATGATTGGTCTAACCGTTAATCGGTATAACAATAAACTTTATCACTTGAAAATGGTTACTTTTAAAAAATAGAAATATCATATTATTGGCAAATAGCGGAGTATATAGTTTGCATAAATAGGTCGAGGTTCCCATATTTGAATATGCAATAGAGCGTACTTAGTGCATGCAAATTTATAGTTAAAAAGTTTAATTATCACTAGTGGAGAACATACCTACTAATTTCATCGGATCAAAGTAGTCACTTTACCAGCTTTTGATCGTTGACGATCAAAGACAATTAAAAAATCACCTTTAATTGGGATCCAAAATCATTTACGAGTTCGGAACCTTAATCGGCAGCCTTGAACTAAAGAAACACAACAAACATATCTCAAACAATCTCAACCGTCTTCAACAATACACACAGTTAAACCAAAGTATTGAAACAAAAAAACTTAATGAAAGTAAATGTTAACTGATCTCAAAGTTGACAGATTTAGAAGGAGAAGAAAAGCTGTTGCTGGAGAAGGAAAGATCTACCGCTGGGTCGGGTGTGCCATCGTTGGCTCAGAGGAGAAGGAAAGATCTGGTGGTGATGGAGTGGGCTAGCGGTGATGCCAGTGGAAGCAAGGAGTGGCCCTGGATGGCGCAGTGGCATAGGAGCGGTGGCGCAGTGGTTCTGGAGATGCGGTGGCACAAAGCTTCATGGCAACGAAAGGCAACGGAGGTGGTGATAGAAAGCTTCACGGAGTCGATGACAAAGGATGGGTGATTGTAAGGTGGAGAAGCATAGGTAGCGTTTTTAGATTTAGAAAATTGGTTAGGGGGTGAAAACCCTAAAATTTTCTTATATAGTGGATAAAAAAACCCAATAAAGTCACACCCACAATTGAACCTCCTCAACCGTTTTTGATAATCACCTTTAAATCAAATGGGAGCCTTGGGAAACTAGTACCGAGTTCACAATCTGATTTGGACCTCAATTCTTAGGAACCACCTTTAATTAAGGGTTTTCCACTGATGTATAAGTTAAAACGTGATTTAACTTCTTGAGAAAGTACTAAAAAAAACTATTTAAAAAAGTACAAATGAACTTATTTTAGGAATAAAAGTAAAAGGTGATCTCTCTCTGCCTTCAAAAAAATCAATTTTACTTATAAATACATCCATCAAACATGCATACAACGATGGTATATAAGAAGAGTCTGTCTCCTGCGAGACCGTCTTACCATAAGACCAATAACTAGACTAACAATAGGTAAAGAGAAAATAAAATTTGGGGGCCAGATTATAAATATTTTATTTTTGGTGCCATAATTAAAACGCGAAATGCTGGAGGATCAAACAAAAAATTAACAAAATTAACCCCAAAAACGTGCTCTATTCTTCACGCTTGCTACGCTGGCTCCCCTCACTTTCTGCCACCATCTCTAGCGCCATTGCTGTCCTTTTTTGTTTAGCGCAACATATATCCCTGTCTGCCGTCAACGGTTGTCTGCAAATCCTTTAGCTCAGCCGTGTAAAATCCGTTGCCTCGCCTTCTCCGCCTCGCCTTCACCATCATCGTCGCCTTCTTTGCCTCAGATTTTGGACGCCTTGCCTTCTCCATCTCGATTTGCATAGCGCCTGGTTACTAGAGTCATTTCACTCTGCATATCAGTACCGGAACCCGGCATTGAAAACATTGAATCTCTGCTTTCCGGTCTGCTAGATGAGGCAGCGGCTCTGAATCGAGCTCAAAAGGCTTTATTTTCGAAGGCCTCACTCTGATTTCCCAAAAACTCCAGGATTGGGTTCTGTTAGATCGCTCTTAGCTTTAATCTTGCCGCAGATCTCGTCGGCGGCATCAGAGTGGAGGCGGGTGAATAATAGAGACGATTCCAAAGGCACTGGGGGACGATCTCGAAGCTTCGTCGGTATTTGGCGGCGCCGGTGACTGGAAATTTTTCGGTGAAATTCAGTGTAACTCAGATGTGGTAATCTTAGTGATTGGGCTGAATTTGCATTTGGGCTTGATTTCTAAAAGCTCAAATGCAAATTAAAAATCATCATATTAAAATAAATAAAAAAAATCAAATGAAAATACTAAAAGATCAAATAATAAATGTCAAACATCAAAATGAAAATATGAAATATGCAATAAAATTAAGATATTCAAACATCAAATTAAATTATTTAAATATCAAAAAAGTATACTAAAAATCAAATAATTAAAATTAATTGAAAATCACATAAATGTTTTCTAAAATAAATTCAAATCAAATCAAAGTATTGAAACATCAAACATCAAATATAAAGTATCAAATTAAATTATTTGTATAAAATACAAAAATACTAAAAAAATCAAACTAATGTTGAAAATATACATTCCATTGTTGTAGCATTTGAAAAAACTATTTTGACGTTTCTTTTTTATCCACTGACTTTATTATTTGTTCACATGATAATTTACATATGCAAAATGAAACATATTACTTTATGTGTATTACAGATGAACAAGACATAAAACATCACATACCGACAACTCAAAATCGAAGGAATTCATTGAATCATCACTAGCTCTACAAATGCATATAAAATTTTCATATAAAAGTTGCAAACTTTAATTTGAAGTTTTACATTAACATGCAAAAATGTCAATCGCCAAAATTATCGACCCATCAAACACCATTCATTACAAAAGGGTTCAAATTCCCTAAAAAATTGCTAACCTACAAACAAAAAAAAAATTCAAATCAAGCTAAAACATCAATATCAATCAAGCGCCTCAACACTAACGCTAACAATCTGCCATCATAATTGAAAAATCAATGTAATTCAATACATCCCACACAACCAAATTCTACTTTCCCCGACTTGTTTTCCTTTGATGCACTCTTATTCACAGACTTTCTCTCTCTCCTACTGGTTTCGAAGAGGATGACTCTTCTACTCCTTCAACGCAATGATCAAAGGTCGATTTCCGATCTTCTGTTCAAGGGAACACCTTTAGAAGCATGGTTTCTCATACCATTTTTTATTAACCCATCAATGGTATCATAGAGCTCTGTCTCAGAAAGTATTCCTATGAAATAATATAAAACATCACATATAGTAATTAAAACGTCAATATATGTAATTAAAACGTCAATATATGTAATTAAAACGTCAATATATGTAATTAAAACATCACAATAGCACATATTACACCAATGAAAACAACATTGAGGAAAATTAAAGTACATTATTTAAAATATCAATCTCAAAATTTAAAAACATCAAACAGTGCACACTAAAATATCAAAAGAACAAAACCGAATATCAATTGCACACTTAAAACACTACAAGCATCAAATAATGAAATTTAACACACTAACACAGATAAACAGTACTTTAAACCTAAACATGAGAGGTCAAACATAAAGCCTGAAAGGGCAACAACAATATTTAAAAAGTCACATCTGCAAAATAACTAAATTTACAGATCCTCTTTCCTTCTTGATTGCAGCAACAGTGGCAAAATTATTCTTAGACATCTGAGGAACATCAACAACAACACAAAAATTAGCTCAAATCATAACAAAACCCTAAGATACCACACACACAAAAAAAAACTCAACATCAATTGCACACTTAAAACACTACAAGCATCAAATACTAAAATTAAATCATCACACCAATACAGATAAACAAACTTTAAACCTAAATATGAAAGATCAAACATAAAACCTGAAAGGTCAACAATAGTATTTAAAAAGTCACATCTGCAAAATAATAAAATTTACAGATCTTCTTTCCTTCTCAATTGCAGCAACAATGACAAAATATTCTTAGATATCTAAGGAGCATCAACAACAACAACAAAAACTAGCTCAAATCGTAACAAAACTCTAAGATATCACACACACACAATCAAAACTGAACATCAATTACACATTTAAGCATGAAATCACCACAAGTATCAAGCGCTAAAATTAAAACATCACAACAACACTAATAATAGTATGTAAAGCCTAAAACCTGAAACATCACACTGAAAACGAGAAACATCAATACCTGTAGCTAAAACACCACGATTGCAGCAGCGGTAATGCAAATCTCCTTAGACATCAGACAAACAGCAACAACACAAATATTACCACAAATCCGTAACAACAACTCACAAAACACAAAAAAAGAAGAGAAGTCTCCAAATATTAACATATTGAACAACACAAATCCTAGAAAATCACATGAACCTAAAAAAGCAAACAAAAATTGATTTTTTTTTTGAAAATATGCATAAAAACTCCGAGCAAATACATTACTTTCAAAGATTGACACAAAACGAAGATTGTATAGTGTTTGGCCGTTGGAAAATTGCCAAAAATTTTTCCTAAAAACTCTAAAATCACGATGAATCTTTGCGTGCAAGAAAGAGGAAGAAAAATGGAGATAATGAGCGTTTGAATTGAAGAAATCGAGCTAGAATTGAAGAAGATGGAAGAAAAATGGAGAAGAGAGAGAAGAAGGAAATTTGAGTGAGAGGAGAGAGAATATGTATGTTTGTTTCACAGGAGAGAGGAAAGGAGAAAAAATAGAAAATTTTAGAAAAATATGAGGGAATAATGAGGGAATGTTGATATTTATACATGGAATTAAATGTAAAATAGTTAAATTTCACATTCATCCCCTAGAATTTTAAAAACTTTAATTAGAAACCCTACGATAAATTCTTAACAATTTAATCTCTAGTCTCGCTGCGAGACCGTCTCGCATAAGACTTTGTCATATAAGAATACATATCATTGGAATAATCTTTTTTCCCTGGATGAACTATGAGCTCTTGCTGTTGTAATATTATCATTGGTAATTGTAGAAAATAAGGGTAATATCTGTGTTTGTATTTAGAAATTCAGGATACATTATATAGTGATACATGATACCTATACAAGCTAGGAAAAGGTAATACAATACAATTACAGTTACAAGTAATATTGCAAGAATATTCTAATTCCTTAACACTCCTCCTCAAGTTGAGCATGGGGATCGAAAATGCCCAACTTGCCAAGTAATGAATGAAACCGACTACGTATGAGAGACTTAGTAAACAAGTCTGCAGGTTGGTCCATCGTACGAATATGGTGAATAACAATAGCGCCAGATTGAACAAGATCCCGGACAAAATGACAATCGACTTCAATGTGTTTGGTACGTTCATGAAAAAATGGATTGGCCGCAATATGAAGAGCAGATTGACTGTCACAAAACAACCTCATAGGAGAGGATTGCGAAACCCTCAAATCTTTCAGTAAAGACTGAAGCCATAACAACTCACAGCAGGTAACAGCCATGGCCTGATACTCCGCCTCAGCGGAAGAACGAGAAACAGCAGGTTGCTTCTTAGTCTTCCAAGAAACCGGAGAATCACCAATCATCACAAAATAACCAGAAAGAGAACACCGAGTAATTGGACATGCAGCCCAATCAGAATCACAATAAGCAGTCAATTGTAACGTACTACGAGAAGAGAGAAATAAACCTTGACCAGGATGACTCTTCAGGTAGTGCAACACATGAACAACAGCTTTCCAGTGAGGAATTCAAGGGGACTTCATGAATTGCGCAAGAGTGTGGACTGGATAACTCAGTTCAGGACGAGTAATAGTCTGGTAGATAGGCGCCCAACCAGGCGTCGAACTGCTCCGGGTCATGGTAGGATGGACCTTCAACACATGCCAAATCATGTTATTGCTCCATCGGAAAGTCAGTCGGCTTAGAGGCAGATAAACCGGTATTCGATAAAATGTCCAAAGCATATTTCCTTTGCGAAAGGAACATCCTCTCCAGTCTTCTAGCAATCTCTATGCCCAAAAAATACTTAAGAAGACCAAGATCCTTTATATGGAAACAAGAACCTAAGTATTTCTTAAACTCAGAGATGAGCGAAGAAGAACTACCAGCAATAACCAAATCATCCACGTAAACTAGAACATGTAAAGAAACTGATCCACGAGAAAAGACAAAGAAAGAGTAATCGGCCTTACTCTGAACAAATCCAAATGCTCGTAAAGCCTGAGCCAGTTTAGCAAACCAATTTCTAGGAGTCTGAACAAGACCATAAAGATATTTCTAAAGGCGACAGACCTGACCAGGCGGTACAGCGTAGCCAGGTGGAGGACGCATGAACACTTCCTCATGCAAATCACCATGCATGAAGGTATTATGAACATTCATCCGATGTAGTTCCCAACCACGAATAACTGCAACGGACAGGAACCAAAGGAGAAAGATCAGCGGTAGTCAGATGACCGGCGGCGACTGGTGGTGGCGCACCGGCAGCGGCCGGTGGTGACTGGCTGGCGGTGGACGGTGGTAACTTACCGGTGGCGGATGGCGGCAACCGACTATCGATGGATGGTGGCGACGGACCGGCAACAGAATGCGACAATCGGTCGGTAGCGGTCGATGGTGACAGGCCGGTGGTAAATGGCTGGGACAAGCCGGCAGCAGCTGACCGCCGGTGGACGGTGGGATGCCAACGGCGACCGGCGGCGAAGGAACAGCAGCGGCTGGTGGAATAAAATTTTTGGGCGGTTTCAGCGGCAAGGAGGAGGAAACCGGCGGTGAGGAGGATGCGCCGCAGGGTTCGTTGGCAGAAGTTGGAGTAGCAGAAAATGGGAACTGGTCTTCAAAGAAATCAGCATCCCGACTGGTAAAGATCACACGGGTTTCCCAGTCATAAAGGCGATTGCCTTTCTTTCCGGCAGGATAACCAATAAACAAACACCGCTGACTTCTTAGAGCAAACTTGTCACGATATCTGGGAACATGAGTAGCAAAACACAAGCATCCAAAAACTCTTAATGATGAGTAATTGGGAGCTTGCCCATAGAGCAACTCAAAGGGAGTACGACCATTGAGATGTTGTGTCGGTGTTCGGTTAATCAAGTAAGCAGCAGTAAGAAAACATTCTCCCTAAATCTCAATAGGAAGACTGGCTTGGAATCATAAAGCATGTGCCACATTGGGTAAATGGTGATGCTTTCTTTCAACCCGACCATTCTGTTGTGGTGTGTCAACCATAGATGTCTCAAAGATGATCTCAGATGCAGTAAAATGAGATCGCAAAGGCAGAAATTCAGTCCCATTATCAGCCAGAACACGTTGTATCGTCCGGCCCCACTGGTTCTTCACTAAGGCACTAAATTATAAAAATCTAGAGGCTACTTTAGACTTAGCGACTAATAAATAAACCCAAATAGCTCGGGAATAATCATCGACTATCGTCAAAAAATAAAATGCACCACTAGAGGATGGAGTTCGATAAGGTTCCCAATCATCACAATGTACTAATTCAAATAATGCAGTAGCATTTGTAGAACTCAATGGAAAACTATGTCTAGTCTGTTTAGCTCTATAACAGACAGAGCAAGGTATAGTAGTATGATTTGTGCTAAAATCAAGAGTAGGAATAGAAGACAGCACCGTAGACGATGGATGACCAAAACGTTGATGCCATAAATCAGATGAAGAAATCGAAGCAACTGTCGGAATAGACTGTAGGACGAATACGAGTATCCAACAGATGAAGCTAATAAACCCCCCCTTTCTGTTCACCCACGCCAATCACAATCCCCGTACCGATTTTCTGTAAAATGCAATAATTTTCAGTAAACAATGCTAGACATTTTAAGGCAGATAACAATCTAGAGCATGATAATAAATTACATCGCAAAGTAGGTATGTAGAGCACATAAGTAAGGGTGACATCACCAAAACAAATAGACCCATATTGTGTAGCAGACGACACAGATCCATCAGGCAGTATAACATTCACATTTTTGGTAGCAATAGTAATATCAGTAAGAGAACCTTTATCACCAATCATGTGATATGAGGCTCCCGAATCAAGGATCCAGGGTCAGCTAACGAATAAAACTGATTAAATAAATGTATAGTCGTACTCCATTAGTCATCAGACAGAGCAGAACCGAAATCAGATCGAGTAGGGGTGCCAGAGGAGGTTACCGCCGCAAACCCTTGCGGTGACATCACTGCGTCAGCAAAAAATGCCATAACACAAATGGCAATAAAAAAAAATTAATACACCAGAGCAACACCAGAGTAATAAGCGGAGAATGAAACAACACCAGAGCAATGAGAAAATAATTGCTGGGCTCGTCAACTGTTGATTGCGCATGGTGACACGCACTCTAGAGGGAATGGCGCGTTTGGTGCACCGCGTGTGGCTTACACGCGCTTCTGGAAGGTGCGCGTGTGAATCTCACACGCGCCTGCATCATCATCATTTTGAGCGAGAGGTCCGCCTGTGTCGCTGTGCTGGTTGGTCGGATGGAGTAAACAAGGTCACCGCAGAGAAGATGCAGTCATTGGCGGTGCAAACCAAGGTTTCGTCACCGGAGGTGCAAAAACCGAGGCTCATGGCTGGAGTGAACAACAGACGCAACATCGGCGGCAACCGGAGGTGAACAAAGGCGATTTGAGCAGAGGTGGTGATGAGCTTGTACCGCAGCAGAATGGCACAGGTGGTCGGCGGCGGTGGCGATCTCAGCAGAGGCTCGGCAGCGGGCTGAAGTTTTTTAAATTTTTAGAAAGGTAGTCCGGATCGGCGGCGCGTGGAAGTCATGCACAGACGACGGCGGAAAATTTAGGACGGTATTTTAAGGTCTTTGGTTTCAGGATTTTAGGCTTTGATACCATGTAGAAAATAAGGGTAATAATCTGTGTTTGTATTCAGATTTTTAGGATACATTATATAGTGGTACATGATACCTATACAAGCTAGAAAAAGGTAATAGAATATAATTACAGTTACAAGTAATATTGCAAGAATATTCTAATTAAGTTACTACAATTTTTAAATCCAAAAATGTCATGTGTATAGTCTATAAGTATAAATTGTGTTCTTCCGTTTTTTTTAAAAATTTTTAGTTGTGTTCTTCCTAATCCTATTTATAAATGGAGGTGAAATGGTCAAGTTTTTATTTATTAATACGAGTATTTTTAATTACAATCTCATATTTGAAGACAATTATTAAGAAAATTAATTGGGCGCGCTAGCCCGGTCATTTGGCTGATATATATATATATATATATATATATATATATATATATATATATATATATTAAAAAATGCTGGGGTTAGTTTTCCATCCATGTGAACACATAATTATTTGGCATGTGATCTTAGAGTTTGGCATGTGAAATTACTTAGATAATATCCTCATGTAAGTTGGTACATATACTTAGCCAAGTTAATTTACCAATTGATAAGTTAGTTAAAATGGCACCGAAATAAAACATGAGTGATACCACCTTAAGTTGGAACTCCTTAAATGATGAGGTAAGGGGTCTTTTGCTACTGGATTCAAGGGGATTTTCCTCCATACGTATCCAATAGAAAATAATGGAATCTACTGGTTGTGTTTGTCTCCCATGCAGGTACAGTTGCTGGATCAAGTGCACAGAGAGCAGCTGTTATGCACTAGTGCGCTGCATTGGTTGGATACTCACTATGCTTGGAGATGTTGCTGCATTGCATGGAAGCTCATCAGGCTTGGAGAATCTATGCCAGAGTCATCAAAAACTCAAGTCAGAGATGTTGTGTCACATTCATTCTGCTGCAATGCTTAGAATGGAGACCATCTCAATATTGTGAACTCAACTTCTAAGGTCTTTTGATCACAAAGAACCCTTTTGTAAGGGTTATACTACATATCATAGTTTATAACTCTATCTATTTTGTAACAAGAGATTGTCTGGTTTTATTGGATGCCTGGCCTATTTTCGTAAACACTGGGGTGGAGACGAAACATGAAACACATCCAAAAAGACCCATTTCTCTACAAATTCAAACACTACTTATCTTCCTTGTAATCCTCTAACTAATGGTTTTGAGGGTGTGAAGAACCCAATAAACAACTCACTTCCACCTTGGTGGATGTTTTGATTTTTTTTTATAAAAAAAACACATTAATTGAGCTAATTTAATAGTGTCCAAGTTCTTATCCAATACAAGGTCATATATTATTTCGGAATTCGAACTGATTTCGCATTAATTGAATAAAACTAACATTAAACATAATAAAAAATAAGATTAAGAAAATATTAATTTAAATAATATCAAATTAAAATTTTGACTGAAATGAACTAAGAGAGTGTTTGGTTGGGGGTGAATCAGGAAAGGGAAAGGGAATCATTGAGCTTGATTCCCCTAGTTAGTGTTTGATTTGGTTTTTTTATCATTCCCTTTCCCCATTTATAGTTTTATCATTCTCCCAATTTGGTGTAACATGATTCACTGGTCTTACCTTGGTACCGAGAATCCCTTTCCCTCCTTTTCCAATTCCCTCTTTGTTTTATCAACTCCAAAATAAGATTATACTTTATATTTATTATCAAAATTAAAATTACAAAACCATGATTATAATTTCAATTAAAATATTATAATTTTATATTTTGTATTGTATATAGGTCAAATTTAAATAAACAATAATTTTCTTATGAACTCTTTTTTAAGTAAAAATAAATAAATTATTTTTTAACTTTATACTATGAATAATAGTTATATTATTTTTAAATGAATATATTATTTTATAATTATATAATATTAATATCAATATATTAATTAGTAATGTTATAAATATTAATATATTAAGGAGTACTTTAACTTAATTAAATTTAAGACAAAAAATTATTATTATACGTAGAAAATATTATTATAATTTTACCTTTTACGTTTGGGTGAAATATTTATAAAATTAATATTCATAAAATTTTCATAAAATGTAATATTATTTCATAAATATTATTATATTATATAGGTCAGCCAAACTACCTATATAATATAATAATATTTATGAAATAATATTATATTTTATGAAAATTATATGAATATTAATTTTATAAATATTCCACCCAAACTTAAAAGGTAAAATTATAATAATATTTTCTACGTATAATAATAATTTTTTGTCTTAAATTTAATTAAGTTAAAGTACTCCTTAATATATTAATATTTATAACATTACTACTTAATATATTGATATTAATATTATATAATTATTATCAATATATATTACTGTTTCTATTGGCTTAATTGCTCGCAATCACCAAGGTTTACCAATCCTTATTAGAGCAGAGACCACAACAGCCACGTCTCCACTGGAAGCTGAAGTTAAGGCAATTCTTATGGCTTGTCAGATCTGTCTGGACAGATATCCCAACCTCATCATTGAATCTGACTCGCTACAGGCAGTAAATATGATCAATGATCCTTCAGTTTTCAAATGGACCCTGTACCCTCTAATTTTCCGAGTTCACACTCTTCTATCCCATGCTACCCTCAAGCACACATATAGAGAATGTAACTCAGTAGCGGATGCCATTGTGAAATATCAAGCATCCTCTGTAATGGTTTCTCCTTTGCATGTGACCAACATTCCGGCACATATTAATGGCTTAATCTATATGGATAGTATTCATACACCTTATATTAGAGTCCATAGGCAAGCCTTTAAATAAGATTGATACTGCTGATCTTTCCTCTTTTCTGTCTCAGGTTATGGACTACTTCCCTCCATCGAGCACTTCAGCCCGGAGCCCTCGAGATCTGGAGCACTCGTGGACTCAAGCCTTAGAGCTCTCGAGCACTGGATACCTCCAACACTCAAGCCCTCAAACCCTCGAGCCTAGGAGGCCTCGAGTCTTGGATCCCTTGAATACTCAAGCTCTCGAGCCCTACCGCCCTCAAGCCATTAGTCACTCGATCCATCGATCACTCAAGCACTGGAGCCCTCGAGCACTCGACCCCTGTAGCACTCATGCAGTTGAGTCCTCGAAACATCGAGCCTTGGAGCCCTCGAGCACTGGATACCTCAAACACTCAGGCATTCGAGTCCTCGAGCCTAGGAGGTTTCACCCTGCATCCCTCGAGAACTCAAGCTCTCGAGTCCTACTGCCCTCGAACCATCGAGCACTCAAGCACTCGAGCCCTCGAGCCTTCGAGTCTCGAACACTGAATACCTAGGAGTCCTCGAGCACTGGAGCCCTCGAGCACTCAAGCACTCAAACTATCGAGCCTTGGCGCCATCGAGCACTGGATACCTCGAACTCTGAAGCTCTCAAGCCCTCAAGCCTAGGAGGTCTCGAACCCTGGATCACTCCATCACTCAAGCTCTCGAGCCCTGCCTCCCTCGAGCCATCGGTCACTCGAACCATAGAGCACTCAAGCATTCCATCCCTCGAACCATAGAGCACTCAAGCATTCCATCCCTCGAACCATCGAGCCTCGACCCAGGCCTTGGATCCCTCGAGCACTAAAGCTCTCGAGCCCTGCCATCATCGAGCCATCAGGCACCCGATCCATCAAGCACTCTAGCCCTCGAGGGCTCGAACCATCGAGCCTCCAACACTGGATACCTTGGAGTCCTCGAGCACTGGAGTCCTCGAGCACTTGAGCCCTCGAGCATTCAAGTACTTGAGCCCTCAAACCTTCGAGCCTTGGTGTCCTCGAGCACTGGATACCTCAAACAATCAAGCTCCCGAGCCCTCGAGCCTAGGAGGCCTCGAGCACTGGGTTACTCGAGCACTCAAGCTCCCGAGTCCTGCCGCCCTTGAGCCTTCAGGCACTCGAACCATCGAGCACTCAAGCACTCGTACCATCGAACCTCAACCCCTCAAGACCTCGAGCTAGCAAGTACTAACTCCTCTACTTCTGAATCACTAGTCCGCTAGTATTAGATCATTCTTTTGAGGGCAACGAGGTTGCCCTATCGATGTAATATTCCAAAACATCATTGTTCATCTTTTGGTTTCTAAATAGGTTTGGGGAACCTAATAAATATTCCTCACCTTAGGGTGCATGCATTTAAAAAAAAAGGTCGGCCAAACTAATTGAATATCATATCGTTGTCCTACCCAGATAAAAAGACAATGTGTGAAGTTTTAACTTGGTTCTTATTCTTTTGATGGAGGTTGTGATACTTAGGTGTGATAAGGTTCTCGATGTTGAACAATCAATGTTTGATTTATTCAATTTAATTATTTTATTAGAAAATCAACTTTGGATTCCTCTCTAATATGTTGATGAATATAATACCCATAATATTTTGGATTTGCATCAATTTTATATTTTTTAAATTAATGTCCTCTGGACGTCCATTCTTAAAAGATTTACGCAAGTGATTTTTTTAACATCATTATTAGCACATTTTTATTTTAAATGAACTGCATATCTGTTTAAATCAATATGTCGAATGTGATATGAAATAAAAAACGTGTAAAGATGAAAATATGTAAATAAAAAAATTTACCATAAATTATAAATAAATTTATATTTTTTTAATCACATACAACACATTAATAAATTAAAGATGATGAGCCACATATTTTACACAAAATATTTTTATATGAACTCAATATAAAAATAATTCATGAAATACTTTATATCTTTTTAGAAGATTTGATAATGCGAAATAATGTCTACTTATATATGTTGTTTTATGAATTATGCTAGAATTTTTTTTCTAGTGTGAACTAATCAGTAATAAAGGGACTGAGAAAGATTTTAATTCCTTTTCCACATTTGAACCAAATAAAATTTAAAAAATAGGGTTATTCCTTTCCTTTCTTTTCCTTTCTCTTTTCCGACATGATTCCTTTCCCTCTCTGCTTGAACCAAACTGCCCTAATATGAACCGATTCAAATCCAAATGAACTAGAGATATGGTGACCTAATTGTCAAACTTAATTAGACGCTGGATCCCAAGTTTTAAATTGCACGCAATTTCTATAGTTAAAAATTACATGTATTAATTAGATAGATAGATTTACACGCAATTATGATAGATAGATTTTGTTTTAAAAAGGAATACGACCAAGAAGCATAGATGCATAAAGAATGCGTAACAAAAGTCCATATTATTCATTTTTTAAAACTATCACTATCATTTATAAGTTAATTACTTTTGTCGTCTCATTTTTAAGGTCAGCTTCAGTGTTCTCAATTTTCAAGAACAGGAGAAAGTATGGTGAAAAAGCTTCAGAGCTATTCCCTCCATTTTTAATGTATTCAACAATTTTTTTTAGTTACTTTTTAAAATTTATTGATACATTTTATTTTTTGATAAAATTATTTAAATTTTATTTATTTATTCTATTTTTTAAAAATATTCTAATTTTAATTTTATTATTTATTTTATTCACCTTTAATCCGAACACATAAATTTATAATGTTAACTATAGAAAAACATAATATTACTATATTCTACGTAAATATTTTTGCATCTATTAATTTCGTCAATTTTTGTGCAGATGCATGGATAATAATATTAATATTCACAGACTTCTCAATCAATTGTACTATACTTATATAGCATTTGATCGATAGAAGCGATTTCTTTTGCTGTTCGTAGTACGCATGCCACATTTATTCCCTTTTTTTATATTAAAAAAATATCACTCCACTATTTATTTATTTTATTCCTGAATGCATATCCATTGCAAATGTTTAGTAATCATTCATTGACTTTCTTTAGAATATTCTTTTGTTAGGTATGTCGGAATAAATCTACTACTCCACACTACATGTATATTCGGTTACTAAATTTTGTTTAAATAGTCTAAAATTAATTAGACAGAAATTATTACGCAATTATTAAAGATTTTGATTAGCATTTACAGGGAAAATTAATTTGCACATATATAGGCAGGCAATATAACCTTTACTCAGATTTTCTAGACTTGTACGTGGTAATAAAACTTGGACATTAGTTTCACAGAACAACTGTACACCCTGATTAATAATAGTGTTATACTATAGCCAAATAAGGAGTACATAATTAATTAATTAGGACAACTTCGTCAATAAAAAATAAAGGAACAAACTAAAATAAAACGTCAGTCGATCGTGTAATCACGTGTTTCCTTCTGCATTCTTAGTATTTTTATTAATGATTCTGAAAATGGTAATTCAAATAAAAAAAAGCAAAGTGCATTCATGCCCCGAGTTCGTTGTATAGTGCAGAAATATTACCCAATTTTTGAAAGTGCGCGCACACACACATATATACCCCTCCCGATTTTTTAAAAGTGCATATATAACCCTCCAAGTTTTTCAACAGTGCACATATACCCCTATAGTTGAAGATCGGTGTTTGAAAAGTTAAGAAATATATGTACACAATCAAGGAACCGAGGATATATGTGCGCCTTTAAAAAACTAAAGGGTATATGTGGACTCATCAAGGAACTTATGGACATAAATGCACTTTACTCAACAATCGTTAACAACAAGCTAGATTAACAAGACCACTCATTGTTTGCAAAGGACAACGTTGACGAACGCTGAAAGGTCAGGGGTCACAAAAACCATATGATCTGCTCATGTAACAGAATATTATTATAATGTAAAGCAGAAGCATTGGCGAGGCAAACAATTAATATTTTATACTACTAATTAATAATACGATGAATTTTAAAATGGCAATTGATTGTTTATAGTCTATCTGTAGTTGATTTCCTCGTCCACTCTATGATGCCCAATGCACTATGGATGACGTGGAAATGATGTACTACAATTTCCATTGGCAGAATCTTCAACAAGCGTCATCGATAACGTTAATAAAGCTCATTTTAGTGTACTTAGAATACTAATAATGTCTTAAACCATGATCGATAACGATAACTAAGCTCTTGTAACGTTACTAAGGATACTAATTAATACTCTCCTAACCTGGACAGATCGATCTATTCGGCGGACATTTTCCACTATTTTTTAAAGGGAAGACAAAATTAAGTCGGTGCTTTTATTTTTGTTTTCTACACATGATTTCATGTCGAGTACGGAGTACTGGTGTAATACATGTGAAGATCTCAATGTTGAATCTCTCATGGTGATTGTGGATAAAATCTCCTACTACAGAAATTATTGAAAACATTCTTTACGAACAAATGGAAAAGTTATACCCACTTCTAATAAAATTATACTCCCGCTGTCCCACCTCATTTTGCTTAATTATACCCCGTTAGTTAGTGGTGGCAGTGCTTTGTGCCCTCGAAGGAGCAGTGCCTCGTGTCCTCAAAGTGGCAGTGCTTTGTGCCCTCGATGGAGTAGTGCCTCGTGTCCTCGAAGTGGCAGTGCTTTGTGCCCTCGAAGGGGCAGTGCTTTGTGCCCTCGAAGGGGTAGTGTCGTGGACTCGAACGGTAGTGTCGTGCCCTCGAAGGGGTAGTGCATAATGGCCTCGAAGGGGTTGTTCATTCTGGGCTCGAAGGGGTGGTGCCTCGTGTCCTCGAAGGGGTAGTTTTGTGGCCTCGAAGGGGTAGTGTCGGGGCCTCGAAGGGGTGGTGGCTTGTGGCCTCGAATGGGGTTTTGTCTCGTGCGCTCGAATGGGGTTTTGTCTCGTGGCCTCGGAGGGGCAGTGCATCGTGGCCTCGAAGGGGTAGTGCCCCTTGTCCTCAAAGGGGTAGTCTCGTGGCCTCGAAGGGGTAGTGTCTCGTGCGCTCGAATGGGGTTTTGTTTCGTGACCTCGAAGGGGCAGTGCATCATGCCCTCGAAGGGGTAGTGCATCATGTCCTCGAAAGGGTAGTGTCGTGGCCTCGAATGGGGGGGTTTGCTCGTGGCCTCGAATGGGCAGTGCATCGTGCCCTCGAAGGGGAAGTGCATCATGTCCTTAAAGGGGAAGTGCATCATGTCCTCGAATGGGTATATGCCTCGTGCCCTCGAATGGGTATATGCCTCGTGTGCTCGAAGGGGTAGCTTCGTGGCCTCGAAGGGGTAGTGCATCATGTCCTCGAAGGGGTAGTGTCTCGTGCGCTCGAATGGGGTTTTGTCTTGTGGCCTCGAAGGGGTTTTGTCTCGTGCCCTCGAAGGGGTTTTATCCCGTGCCCTTGAATGGGTATATGCCTCGTGGCCTCGAAGGGGTTGTGTCGTGGCCTCGAAGGGGTAGTGCCTCGTGGGCTTTGTCTCGTGCCCTCGAAGGGGTTTTGTCGCGTGCCCTCGAAGGGGTAATGTCGTGGCCTCGAATGGGGAGTGTATTGTTCCCTCGAATAGGCAGTGCCTCATGCCCTTGAATGGGTATATGCCTCGTGCCCACGAATGGGTATATGCCATGTGGCCTCGAAGGGGTGGTGCATCGTGCCCTCGAATAGGTAGTACCCTGGCCTCGAAGGGGTAGTATATCGTGCCCTCGAAGGTGTTGTTTCGTGACCTTGAAGGGGTTTTGTGTCGTGGCCTCGAAGGGGTAGTACCGTGACCTCGAAGGGGTAGTACAGTGGTCTCGAAAGGGTAGTACCGTGGCCTCAAAGGGGTAGTGTAGTGGCCTCGAAGGGGTCTTGTTCATTCTGGGCTCGAAGGGGTCTTGTCTGGTGCCCTCGAAGGGATCTTATTTCCTGGCCTTGAAGGGCCGTGGACTCGATGGGGTAGTTTCGTGGCCTTGAAGGGGCAGTGTCTCGTGCCCTCGAAGGGGTAGTGCATCGTGTGCTCGAATGGGTCTTTTCTCGTGGCCTCGAATGGGTAGTACCGTGGCCTCGAAGGGGTAGTGTCATGGACTCGAAGGGGTAGTGTCGTGGACTCGAAGAGGTAGTGTCTTGTGGTTGGTGAATTCTGGCTTCGAAGGGGCTGGTGTATTTTTTCTTCGAAGGGGTAGTATCAGGTCTTCGAAGGTGTAGTAGCTTGTGGCCTCCAAGGGGTGGTGTATTCTTACCTCGAAGGGGTAGTGAAATGTGGCTTCGAAGGGGTAGTTGTCTTGTGGCCTCGAAGGGGTGCTGTCTTATGGCCTCGAAAGGGTGTTGTCTTGTGGCCTCGAAGGGGTAGTGTCTTGTGCCCTCGAAGGGTTGTTTATTCTGTCTCGAAGGGGTCTTGTCTTGTTCCCTCGAAGGGATTGGAGTTCACCATCCCTGACTTAAATAGCATCTCTAGCATTTGTAAAAAAAACATCTCAAGCAAAACCCATGCCATAAAGACTTACATGTATGGGGTGAAAAATCCAGAAGCAGACGTGATTATTTATTTGATAACTAAACCTTAGGCAGTCGGATCAAGTTTCAATTATGTATTTGTCTTGCAATTTCAGATCATTATAACAAACTAAGCCTTTCTTACACTGTGTACGACCACCTACATGTATCATATCTCAGAATAAATTTTTTTTTAAATAATTGGTATCAGTAAAGAAACTAAGATCAGTTATTAAAATATTAAGGGGATAATTCTAGTTCACAAGGGAACACGAATCGCAAAGTACATAACATACTGTGATCACTTGACCAGATCTTGGCCAAGCTGGGTATTAACCTCCAAGTTCAAGAACACATGTGTCAAGAATGGGAGTATCCAAAACTAACCTCCTGCTTTCTCAGTAGTTTCCCATCTCCTTCAGCCTTAATGCAATCCAATTTCACCAGACAAGGGCCACAATATGAATTCAAGGAAAAAAAGGAATCAACAAATGAAAACACGAACAAAAGTATGAATCCAACATTAAAAACCATCTATCCCCTTCTTCCACCGCTAACAAGGATAAAGGACCGGCGAACTTTAAGAGTAGATCGGGGTCCATAAACAGAAAGGAGGCCTTTTGACTCCAGAAAAGTGAAGTATATATTATCCCTTGGCAGCAATATATAATTTACTTATCAAATTAATACTTTTTTTTTATGAATCACCAAAGCTAATCAAACTTTCTTTCTTTAGCTTTATTTCACAAATAAATTTTTTTATCAACTTTCTACAGCTTTGAAATACCCATTATAACAAAATCATACTCAACTAACCAGAATCATCCATGAAAAATAGGCTGACATGCCTTATTTCTTAAATGGTAACCATAGTAATAAGAAGTCCAAGTAGAAGATTAATCTGTTTCTTAACATTAGTTTATTTGAGGGTACTACCTACCTTAGGGTGCATAAGGCCTGGAGTTCAAATCCCGAAAATCTCAGAGTAAAGTTAACCCAACCAAATGGTGTAGATGCAGGATAAATCCTTGCAGAGAATCTGACCCACTGTTGGTTTTCTTCAACACAGAAATGAAATGTAACAGGTAAGAGAAATATGTCACCATCTAACTTAGTTTCAAAACTCATAAACAATAGATCACCTCCAATAGTATAGTTTAAAACCCCTTCAATTCAGGTTATGAAAAAATTATTCTACATGCACACATAAAACTTCTTGAGCAAATGTTTGTCCACGTATAGAGTTTTTGGCAAAGACATTCAACATGCTTGAACTTCACTTTCTAAATAATAAATGACCTACCTCTTTCAGTAGCAAACTAATGTAGGTGATAGAAGTTATTAACAAAGCAACAAACAATAGGTTTACATCAGGGGTGATTTCATATGCTATTGCAGATTCCTGTGTAAATAAAGTGCTTTACAAACCATTTATATGTGAACTGTAGTTACTGCACAACATAAAGTAAAATAACATTGATCCTATCTAAGTAGATTTTGTCCAGAAAAATGCACACCATGACACTTTAGTGACATATACCTCAGTCAGTTCTCCAACAGTCACTGATTTATCCTTTTTAAGAAGTTCAATCCATGCAAAGTCAAGAAGTGATGGATCCTGCCATGGATAATAAAATTCAAACTCTTTTAAAACAATCAAACTATGCTCATGTATGGTATGATGATAATAAGAAGAACCAACCAGATTTCTTTGAGCTCTGTATATAAAATCAGAAATATTTGCAAGGTCAAACTTCTCTATACCAGGAATAATATATGTAACTTGCCGCAGTTTGATGGAGCTGGATACACCATTCTGAATAATAAACAACCAAAAACCATAGTTATACAAACCTAAACCGTACTTTGCTAAAGCATTGACGAAAAACAATGTAATCAAACTCCTAGCAACCTATCTGAAAGGCCAAGTAGTTCAAATATCAAATGAAACCTGATTAAATACAGTCCAATTTTTCTTACCATATGGTCTCTGAGCAACAGCTAGCAAAAGAACAACTCGAACAAAGAATACATCATAATTTGAGCACCAAAAGGCTTGAAAGCTAAATTAAGAGTAGATGGATCATGATGTTATGTGCACAATGTAGGCTTACAAAATACCTGTAACAACTATGACTGCCAAACCTCAAAAATTAAAGACCAATAAAGAACCTATGCACTCGAACCTGATTCCAAACCATCTCCATCTTCTTCTTCATCCCTAATCTAAAACCTCCGAACTCTGCCACCTCTAAGAACGATAAAGGCATGGCGAACTCTGGCTCAAGCTCCGCCGAAGAGGCCTGTTCCCAAAGACCGCTGGTACAACGTTGACGGAGATAGGCAGAGTAACCCACCGGCGGTCCTGACCTCATCCTGATTCGGAGGAGGCATTCCCTGAAGCAGAGATGTTTTTGGAACAAATCACACCAGTTGCAGAACAAATCAGTAGCCAAAAATTGTATGCATATCAGAAACACTACAGAAATTGGAGCAACGATGATGGAAAAGGCGGCCAATTTTGGTTAGGAAAAATATGAAATTACCTTGTGGAATTTTTCAACCATACAAACCCAACCATCTGAGAATAAACTCTTCAACCCATATCTCCTCCACCCTCAACTCCCTTTACCCAGATCTCCCTCTACCTCCACCCACGCGCCACCGCCTCTCCGCCTCCACCAGAGCCATCCCACATCTCCGCCTCCGCTAGCATCATCCTGCCACTCCTTCCACCTCCGCTAGGGCCTCCACTTCCCTCCAGCTCCACCTCCACTAGCGGCAGCACTCATTCAAGGAGAAAAGAAATTGTTGGACAAGCGGTTGAAGGAAATACGCAAAAGGATAATGGAATTTTCTGGAATAGGTGAATGAAACTGAAGCATGGAGCCTATGGAAAAAGATAAGAAACAGGGAGAAAAACTGACACGTATTAGCAGATAAGGAGGAGGAAATTGAAGCTTGAGGTCTAGGGGCCTCGAATGCGTACGACGAAAAAAGTACTATTCACGGAACCCATCGCCACATTTAAGATATAAAAATATGGGTAAAGTTGGAGTATAACTCAAGCACATCATCCAACATAAATTTAAAGGACAAGACACTTCCTTATTTTTTGGTCCTTAACCGAATTCCGCCCTAATTTTGACTCCAATTTTTTTTGGAATAAGTGTCAATATAACCCTATCTACTTGAGTAAGTGCCAATATAACTCTATAGTAATTTTTAGTACAAACATAACTCTATCTAGTTAATGAAAGTGCCAATATAACCCTCAGACCCCATTTCCGACATTGACCTCAATTTTCCGGTATTGACTCTAAGTAAATTGACCAAAATACCCTTTGGGCTAACTTTGAAATTAGGTGGCCAATTTTACCCCCATAGTTCGCCAGACCGCCACCGAATCGCCGCCAGAATAGGTAGGGTTATATCAAAACATCATGAAATCTTATTGGGTTATATCAGCACATTCCTAATGTTTGTAGGGTTATATCAACACATTTCTAATGTTTTTAGGGTTATATCAGCACATTCCTAATGTATTTAGGGTTATATCATCACATTCCTAATGTTTTTAGGGTTATATCAGCACATTCTTAAAACTTATAGGGTTATATCAGCATATATTATAAATATTAAGTGTGTGGTACTCAGCTGACCTTAATGGACGACCACATCATCATATACATACACCATTATAACATCACAACAATATCTTATACAACATAAAATTTGACATCATGATATCATCATTGATATTAAACATCATTATCACATATCATAGCCTTACTTCAAAAATTATTAACATTAAAAACCCTAGGTCGAAGAATACGGTAAAATAACAATGACACATAACACCAAAGGTCATCCAATCATCTATTCGGATTAGACACAACAAAATAAATAAAATATCATTAAAAACCCCTATATTCTAGAGTATGTCCTGATATGACCCTACATTTTTTTACTAATGTGTTGATATAACCATATAAATTTTAGGAATGTGCTGATTTAACCTACCAATTTTCATAATGTGCTGATATAACCCTACCTAATCCGGCGGCGGCAGTATTGATGAGTCTAAGGGTGATAACGTCATTTCCTATTTTTTTGTATTTAAATTTTTTTCAGAAGGGCAACATGTACTTTTATAAAATTCCGGCTAAAAGTTGCTGGAGAGGATTATATTGGCACTTTCACTAACTAGATATGGTTATATTGACACTTTCGAATATTAAAAGGTTATATTGGCACTTATGTCAACTATGTAGGGTTATAAAAGCATTTTTTTTTCATCCCTTCTCACTATTATTCTTCCCCCAAATTCTTAAGGTTCATATTCCTCCAAACCCCTCCCTTCTCCAGCAATGTCGTGTTACAAACAAATTCTCCATACGGTGTGCTGAGGACGACTTCTCTAGACGGTGAGCTCCAAGGATGGTGATAGAATCATGCTATATTTTCTTAGTCACCTAACATGGGAGTTTTCTAGGAATATAGAACAAATTGCAACGAAAACCAGAGTTCTCTTCAGTACTACAACGCTATGAGGGGGAAGGTGTGCTTAAAAAGTACGATTTTTCGCAGGTGTTGAAAGTGATGTGTTTGCATGTTTTGATGTATTAAGATTGAGAGATTAATATGCTGAGAAAGATGTTTGCAGGTTTATGTTGATTGATATTTGAAGGTGTTGGTTATGGCGGGAAGGAAACAAGTAGAAGCATTGGTGCTAAGGTTTACCAGAGCTCTCCGATTGCATTCTAAATTAGAGAGCGCCAAGGTGTTGACACCTTATGAATCCGGTTTTTAATTGGGAAACCACCTTCCATTGCCAGCGAAAAACGACGGAGCTAGAGATGGCACCATCCCCGTGCACCACCAATGTGCACCGCCACCGGCCGTGCACTACCGCCATGCACGGCTCTCCTTCTCCGGTTCTCTTTTTCTAGATCCCGAGCTTCTCTCCTTTCCCGGTTGTCCATTCCCGGCTCTCCTTCTCAAGCTCTTCATTCCCGGCTTTCCTTCTCCGACTCTCCATTCCCAACTCTTCTTCTCCGGCTCTCAATTCCCCACTCTCCATCTTCGGCTCTCCTTCTCCGGACTCCGGACGACTCTCCCTCTCCAGCTCTGCTTCGCCCTGCCCAAGCCTGTTATCGTCAGCCGCTTGAGAGCCCTGGTTTGGCTCTGCTTCGCCGAGCTACGGTAGATGGCTGGGGACGAAGGTGGAGCATCGTCAGCGGGTGGTTGGGGACGGGGAGGACGAGCTAGAGAACGATAGTGGAGCTAAGGACCGGCGGCAAGGATAGCTATGAACGGTGGTGGAAGGGAACAGTGGTAAGGACGGGGACGGCCTTGGGAAGGAACGGTGGCAGGGACGGGGATGGGAACGACAGTGTCGGTGGTGGTGTGGAGAGGCACCGGCGGTGGCGGTGGCGGTGGCGGTGATTCCGGCATCGGCGGTGGTTCTGGCCTCGACGGTGGTGGCGAAGGTGGTGGTGGTTCCGGCGCTAACGGTGGCGGTGGTTCCGACGTCGGGAATATTATTGTTTTTATTGTTTGTTTTTTGTTTTAATTTGAAATTTTCCTATTAATATTATACATATATATACGTATTAGGACGTAACTACTAAAATATAGGGCGTGATATAGTAATATCCATTAAAGGAGTGATTGAGTGGAGGATGTGTGCTTAAGAGAGTATAAAGAATAGAAAGTAATATAAATGGGTGGTTGAGATTGAGCTAAATTTTACTTAAAAAAATATATATGATACATTCAAAGTGGAAAGAATCTATTGGACAATCTAATAAGAAAAGTAGGAAGCAAACAGTAGAACGTGGGGGGTAACATTTTAGAAAGTAAAGAAGGGTAATGTGGGTTAGGGCGTGCATCGCAAATGATGTTGCTTCTCCAGAAAGATGAACCTTGAAAGTTGCATTTCATGTGGTGAATAAAGGATGTGCAGTGGCGGAACCAGAAAAATTTTTTAGGGGAGGCTGATGGCGGCGGCGGGACGATGGCAGCTTCCGGCGGAGATCTGGTGGCTGGTGGTGACGCCAGTGGCGGAGACCTGGTGGCTTGCTGCTAGTGCTTCCTCTCTTCCCGCTTTCCAATTTTTGGGAAGAAATGGATTATGGATTGGCTATTGGATTGGGATTTCCGTTTTGGCCCAATCCAATGCATAAGCCCATGATTCGTTTTTATTTTTTTTCGCTTACTACAAGTGAAACGACGTCGTTTCACTAACGTGAAAACGACGTCGTTTTACTACTTCATTAGCAAAAAAAGAGAAGGTCGCGGCCTTCTTCTCCGAGCTTCTTGCCGGAAGACGCGCGGCGCTGCGGCGGAAGAAGCACTGGAGGCCCGGACCGATTCCTTCTCCCTGCTGCCGGCGATCGAGGTAGGGCTGGAGCCCTACCTCGCGTACCATTGGTTCCGCCACTGAGGATGTGGTTTTAAGGTTTATGGGCTAGTGAATTAGGGTTTACGAGAAACTACCAGTACACTTTGTTTGGAATGAGACATCGGTGTTTTTGGCAGACGGAAAAGATTTGACGATATAGGATTGAGTTGTTCGAGTCTTAAGTATCTTCAAAGTACGATACTCCTAATTTGGAATGAAAAAAGTAATCTAAGTATTTAGAGATTTTTCATTAAATATTTATAATATTTAAGGATTTGGTCCTATAAATATTTTTAATATTTATAACGTGGATCCAAGAAAAGTGAAGTGGAGAGTGTGAAAACACGGAACGTGTATCCGTAGGCCTCCGACTGTTTTCCCATTTTTCCACAAACACTAATCGAGGCAGATTCAGGGAAAATTGTGCCCACGATGCTGCCAAATTTAGCACATACAAAAGGATGTTTATATATCTACTCCAGGAGAGGGCTACTCCCCCATGTGTCGTTTACCTATTGTGCCTCCGTACAAGTTACGGTGAGCCTACGAGTAGTGAGTTTCACGGCTGATTTCATGCGTGAAAATGCACTGCTGCGAATCTTCGCCTTCCTACTACGTCTTCATCAATCGTTGTATTCCTTTTTCATCTTCCTCTCCCGTATTCCTCCTCCATCTTCCTGAGAAAGCCATGTTCTACAATTATTTTTCCCGAGTGAAATGAACTAATTTTTTGCATTCATGGTAGTTAAGTCTCCCAATGCGTTGGATCTTGTAAAATGGAACAACGGCTTATGGTAATCATGTCAGCGATCCGCCTATCAAGACAATGGAAAGTGAATCGATCTGAAGCGACCCTTAATAAAAACCTGGATCAAATTATAAATCTATGTTTCAAGACCATAACCCTTCACCTTAAAACCCTTCATCTACAACCATGAACCAGGAGCCTGGAATTGTCTTTGCAAAGCAATTTCACAACTAGGGGTTGTGCAATTGCTTCTATCTGGAAAAATAACCGATGTTAAGGATGAGAGAGAGAGCTTATGTGACCTCTAAGTGGACCCATGAGAAAGCCATGCTCGGATCTGTTGAGTTACCCACTGTCGAGGCCAATAAGAAGGCAGAGGAAGTCATGGAGGATCTCATTAAAGCGGTGATGAAGTACAAGCAAGAAGAGGGTGTGGAGGAACTGAGAGAGTGGCAGAAGTATTACATTGAGGAAATGGGGAAGAACTGGATCACAAAGAAGAAGACGCAGAAGACTTGTTACTACTGCTACAAACTGTGTAAGCGGTCGCGGCTGAACTAGGCTTGTTAATAATATTTTGAAGAAATCTCTCTTGTTGTAGGTGCTGTTTTGATTCATTTTGACGGAATAGTAAATGTGTATCGCTACCAGATCAGTGTCTGTTAGTCTAATATTCCACGTTATTGTCATTTTTGAAGAACTTTTGGTAGAATGTTTATGATTTACCATATTCTTATTTTGGGAATGAACCGATATTAGTACTCAACACCTGCTTGTTGACGGTATTTGATATGAATCTCCTTGCGAAGACTCACGATTTGCAGAATTATATCTTTGATCTAGTGAAGGGATCTGCAAACCCGCACTATCTCGCACGAAATTCAGGAGTCTAGCCCTCGGGGTACGCCTAACTTCTACTTGCTCTCTAACTAGCCCTCAGGATTAGATTACAAGGTTTATTGATACTTAACTAGCCCTCGGGGTTAAGCAACAATGGAATAGCTCGCAAGCAAAGAGTATGAACTCAAAAGGTTGTATATTTGATTGATGAAAAGTTGTAATTTTCGTCCATAAGGCCTCCCTTTTTATAGGGTTACAATCTTGCCTCAAATTCTAATCACAAGTGGAAACGGAATCAACTTATGGCAGCTTTAAGAAGCTAAAACCATATCTGTTGGTATGCCTTGAATACTGTAATAGCCGCTTCTGTGACCCTGGCCTGCGGGTCCGGGGGGCGGCAGTCGCCCCCGGGAAACAAACGGGGGTCTCGCTGCCCGGTCAGCGAGTCGGGGGGTCCAGGGGGGCGGAGCGCACCCTGGCCTGGGGGTCCAGGGGGCGGAGTCACCCCCGGTCCGACGGTATAGCTTGTCTCTTTATTGGACTGCTGTTGATTTGGGCCGAATTGTGTTTTTGGCCCAGTTTGTTAGGGTTTAGTGGAGACAGCATATAAAGTGTCTCTCTTCTCTCTGTAAACCAACTCTAATTCTGTTCCGCACAAAATTAGTGAATTCGTCTCCCGTGGATGTAGCCAAATTGGTGAACCACGTAAATCTTGTGTCTTGTTATTTTCGTTCATATTTTCTGTTCTTTCTCCATTCCGCACAACAATATCTAACTAAAATACCTAAAATAAATGGTAATCTAAGGTAATCAGGCTGAATTCTTCAAGAAATAACCTTGAAGAATATTACCTTATCTAATCTTACCGAATGTAATTCTAATCAGAATAAAACTGAATATACTAAACCTTAATGGACTGTATTTTTGAAATTCAGCTCTTCAAAGCCCACATGGCCGAGCTATTAGTCCAATAAACCTAAAATGACATTATTTTACAGTGATCACACTACCTCATTAAAAACCCAATGGGAAAAAAGAGTATAGTGTTCTTCATGATGTCTTCAGTTCGTCGACAATCTTGAATAATGAATCCAAGATGTCGATGGTAACTCCTTCTTCAATTCTTCATCATAAAGGCGATCAATCAAAGCATTTAAAGAAGCATCCCTAAGCTTAGTTCTTGACCTAGTCATCGGCCCTGCCATGTCACTTAGAGGATCTCGAACATATCCTTTAAATGTTTGATCAAGTCGTGGAATGTCTTCATTTATGGTGGTAGTCGTCTTGGCATCTCCATCAGTATTGGCAGAGTAGATAATGAGACGAATCCATTTAATTAATCTTGATTAATAGAACAACCTTCTGGATTCATTTAATTGGTTGTTTTCTAGTATGTAGATACGTATGTAGATACGTAATTATTGAAGGCGTTGGGCAGTGTAATAAAGGAGGTTGGTGTGTTGAAGAGGTGAGAGATTTCCAAGACTGAAGTGCTTCTCCCAAAGTTTGTGTGCATTTGAAAGCTACAAATTTCAAAATTAACGGTCCAACTACTGGGTTAGAAATCTTATCCGTATAGGAATAATATCGCATAATTTATAATATTAATAACTAATAAAATTTGTTAGATCTACATGGAAATTATTCATCATTAAATGTATAAAAGAAATTTATAAATTTAATATTATTATAATATGGTAACATCAAGGTTTAAACTGCAATAACTAATATGAGTGAGAGTTACATAAAAAAATGCAAAACTATTGATATGTTGTAGAGCTGCATAAAATAAACACACTAATTGATATGATTGAGAGTTACTTTAAAAGGCAAAATTATTCATACGCTCTAGAGTTACATAATAATAAGCACACTATTACTGATATGATTATGAGTTACTTAAAATAAACACAATTGTTGATATGATTGAGAGTTACTTAAAATTTATACAATTATTGATATGATTTACAATCACATAAAAATGCAAAATTATTGATACACTCTAGAGTTATAGATTAAAGCTTGCTCAATTATTGATATGATTCAGAGAAACAACTAAATTTATACAATTACGTTCATGCAATGTAAATAATTGAACTTCCATGCAATGTAGTAAATAATTGAACATTGATAAATGTGTCAATATACATTTCTTAGATACTGTGAACTATGGTTATGGAATGTGGTAACCAAACGGAAAATGGTTCAACTAGCCTGGTTCAATAACGACTCAGTCTCATGAGTTTGGCAGGCCAAATAGGAAATTTTTCGATTGAAGGGACTTCAAAAATTACCTATTCAAACATCATAAATACCATTCATAATTGCCAAAAAAAATGAGTTGACAAACATCACAACTTAATCCAAAAATTCCATCACAAAAACAAATACCATAAGTTTCAAAACATCGACGCAGCAAACACAATCAAGCTACAAACAAAACGAAGAACATTGAAGAGAACTAAAAGATATCCCCTTATCAAACATTGGGTACAAAAATTATCAAGTGGTGTAGTGGGAGAGACCATCTTCAAAGGAGCTTCTCGGGATGATTGCCTTATACAGGATATTTTGCTGGGTTGACTTCAACAATTCGAAGAAGATGGCATCCCCCACCTGCAGATCATTTTCGGCCACAAATTTCCCCCGCACCTTCAGATTAAAGGCCTTACATTCCTTGTCTCTAGAATACTTCATGTCCCAGATCTTAACTTTGCACCTGACCACGGTCGGCACCTTCACGGGGGGAAGATGCTGATGCATCTTCGACGGAATATGCTGCCAAAGTAGAATTAACACTTCTCTGCTACACCATTTATTTATAAAAACATGTTAACGGTATTGCTACAATATAACATATCACGAGATAACTCACGAGAATGGGAACTTTTCCAATGTGCTGTTTCGATATAATCATCGAGAAGTGCTGATTCATCTCCGAGAAAGTGAAGTCCTGGGCTAGGTCCTCTAAAAAACCTCCACTGCTGTTGCCAAGGCCATCCATAACCTAATTCAAAAAAATGAGTACTAGTCAGCCATTATGAAACATGAGAGAGTAGGCAGTTATAGTCACAAAAATTGCATCCTACAAGAATTACCTTCTTGCTAGCACTGTCCATTTGAACACCCTCTAGCAACATGGCAGTACAAAAGCAATAATAACAAGCATTAATTAGCAAATAATCGAGTAAATGAACATGAATCTCATCACTACCAATCAATCCACAAAATCAGTACCACAAATAACATCAGGCGACCAGATGTTTAATATTCTTAGAGTTAAACGGCAACCAGAATGGGTAGCAAATGCACTATGGATTATACTAGGGTTCTTAAAATACACAGCCTTGAAAAGATCATCAACAGCTGAGCTTCGGCCAGGGAAATACCTAAGAAATGGCGGCCTGAATGACGGAATGGTGTGGGTATCACCGGACTGGTCTTCGATTTCATTTGGTTGTTTTTGGGCAATGACACCCTAGTGTTGATGAGTGGATTTTCAGAGACTACTTAGGTAGGGTTTCTGAATATGAAGGGGGTGGTTAGGGATAATGACTAATTTTATTTTTCAATGAAAATCTAGTGGACATTTAGGTTGGGCAGTGCAAGTTTTAAAGCCACACTAAGACGCCGAAAAAAACTTCAATTCTGGCCCAAAAAAGGACAAAGGTAAACTTAATATAAATGTTTAACTTATTTAATTATTACTAAATAATTAAATGATTTTTTCTTTGGAAATTAATTGCTCAATTTAAGTTTGAGGATCATGTTGTTAAGAACAATTATTAATTACCTTCAACACAACAGTTACTTACACATAAAATTCACTAAACAAAAATTTTGGATTTTTGTAAATTAAATCAAAAACTAAATTAATATACTTCATTAGTAATATATGCAAGTACTCAAGGGACGAATGACATATATCAAACTCAAAAATTTTAAGTAGAGAATTTTTTAAGAAAATTAATAAGAAGGGTATCATAATCTTAATCGACTAGGCTTTACTCTCACTAAGTGAATGACAATTAGGGTTAACCTTTGATTGGTTGGATTCAATAATTCGTTATTAGTGTTCATGTATAGAAAGTCAAGTAAGAATTGACAATTTAACAGCTTCAATAATATCATTTGTTATTAGTGGTTATATATACTCTGACTTACTTCAGGATCTGACCTCTGATTAGTTAACGTTAAGTCTTAGTTATTAGTGTTACATATATAAATTCTATTAGGGTTTGATTGTTGTTTAGTTAAAGTCAATCTATGGCTATTAGTGTTCATACATTGAATCAAACACGAGGGTTAACCATTGATTGGAAAAATTCAATCGATGTTTATTATTGTTTATGTATAGAAAGTCAAGTAAGGGTTGATTGTTGTTTAGTTCAAGTCAATATATGGCTATCAGTGCTCATATATTGAATCAATCAAACATGAGGGTTGACTGTTGATTGGTTGGGGTTAGTCAATAGTTGTTAGTGTTTATGTATAGAGAGTCAAGTAAGGGTTGACCATTTAACAGATAAAGTCAACTTCGTTATTAGTGTTCATATATACTCGGAGTTACTTATGGATTTGACCGTTGATTAGTTAAAGTCAATTCTTAGTTATTAGTGTTATGTATATAAAGTCGACTAGGTTTTGATTGTTTTTTAGTTCAAGTCAATCTATGGATATCAGTGTTCATATATTTAATCAATTAACCATGAGGGTTTCCCATTGATTGGTTGGAGTCAATTAATAGTTGTTAGTGTTATGTATAGAAAGTCCAGTAAGGGTTGACCATTTAACAAATAAAATCAACTTCGTTATTAGTGTTCATATATACTCGGAGTTACTTATGGATTTGACTGTTGATTAGTTAAAGTCAAGTCTTAGTTATTAGTGTTACATATATAAAGCCGACTAGGGTTTGATTGTTGTTTAGTTCAAGTCAATCTCTGGCTATCAGTGTTCATATATTGAATCAATCAAACATGAGGGTTGACCGTTGATTGATTGGAGTCAATCAATAGTTGTTAGTGTTTATGTATAAAAATTCAAGTACGGGTTGATCATTGATTAGTTAAATTCATCTCAGTTATTAGTGTTTGCAATAAATAGTCAACTAAGGTAGAGTGTTCATTAGTTAAAGTCAAACTATCCAGTTCGTAAGTACACATACTAATTCAAGTAAAGGTTAAACTTGATTAGCTCAAATTAATTTAGTTATCCAAGTTCATATATTAAAAGATGGGTAAGGGTTGATCGACATTAACCCGACCCAAAAAGATCTTAGTTGCAATATTAAAAATTTATTATGCAACGTGTAGTAGTTATAAAGTTTATAACCCGATTCATGCAACCAAAAATTTTTATCTTCATTTATTCTAATTTTCACATTAAACCTTTATCTTTCCATGATGGAAAGACCGTCTTTCAAGAGACGAACTCAAATAAAAAATAGTAGAGCTAATTAAATATTTTTTGGGTTCAACAACAAAGATAAATAGTTTTAGTAATGTCAAAATTACAAAGTGAAATTGAACCGTTCATTTAATTATAAGGATTAATCTAAGTGGTTCATTCTCAAAGCTAAACTATAGAAGGCGTAATGTATGTTCTCTGCCTTTGCCAAAACCCTAATTTCCGCCCATTCATCGAGCTCGAAACCTTACTTCCATATTCCAATTTTTTTTCCGCCTCTTATCATCTTATCCTCATCAATAAGGGCAGCGGTGCCTGTATACTTTATCGCCTCCCAAACCCCTTTACTTTCGTCGCTGGTGCCGAACACTTTCTCTAGTTCGGGTCGCTTCCAGTATTTCAACTGTGCTTCTCACCAGGTAGTCTTTCCTATTCCAAGTTTTTTTTTATTTTTTTTGAGATTATGTACAAATCTGAATATGTGCTTCTCATTAATGGTTCTAGGTTCGTCATAGGGCTGAGTTCGGGCACACCTTATCGCTAGAAGGACAACTCGTTCATGGAGGTCACGTCATTGTAGATAAGAAGGTATAAGATTTTGTAATGTCCGGTTGGAATTTTGGATATTTATTTGAGGTTTAGATCTAGGTTTTTGGAACAATATTGCAGGTTGTGCCGACATCGATTCAATCGAATACTAAGGTGGGACTTGTTTATTCTCTTATCTTGGTTTGATAGTCCCCCTCGTGGTGTTCTTTTAATTTCTACTACCCTACAAATACTCATTTCTGATTATGTCCAAATCCTATTAGTGTTTCAAGAATCTAGTAGCCTTACATTGGGTCTGTATTGATTGTGCAATGTGTTATTGTATTTGACTAACTGTCGCACGGGTTGACAATTTTTTATGTTTTGCGTACATGATAGTGTATTGTGCCCTTGTATTTTATACCATCGGTGTACAATTTATAGATATGATGACATTGTCTGGTTTGAAATTGTTGTGTGCTTAACAATAATTTTGATTAGATGGTTTGAAATTGTTGCTTTTGTACCAATATGACACTTTAATTTTATAGTATATAACCCTACACTTTTTAAGATTATATTGTTAAAACCTTATAAGTTTTAAGAATGTGCTGATTTAACCCTATCAATTTTCATAATGTGGTGATATATCCCGACCTGTTATGGAGGTTGTGCAGCAGTGGTCCGAAAATAATATTTGGGGTATTAATGACGACAATTTTAGTTTTATGATTTTTCAAAAGGGAAAAATGTATTTTCATTAAATACCGGCTAAAAGTTGCTGGAAAGGGTTATATTGGTAGTTTCACTGATTATCTAGGGTTATATTGGCAATTTCAAACATTGGAATGTTATATTAGCACTTATGTCAATTACATAGGGTTATAAAAGAACTTTTCTCGTTAATAAATATTCAATTATGAATAGTATATAAATAAGTTGCACATTAATTTAAATAATATAAATTAAAAAATTAGAGTAAAGTGTCATTTTAACCTTGATTTTAGAATGAAAGTGCCAATATAACCATGCAAAATGAGAAAGTACCAAAATAATCCTAACTTTATGATGTATGTGCCAATCTAACCTTAGACGCGATTAACTTCAATTGTCAATGGAAATTTTGGTCAGAATTAAGTGAAATAACCATTTTGCCCTTGATTTTTTTTTTTAAAAAGACAAACCCACGAGCCTATCCCCTTTCCTCATTGTCGGCGGCAGCGTACCTAATTCTTCCCTTTGCATTTCTCCATTTCCACCATCATCTCGGTGGCCTTCTTCGCCTCCATCGTTATTGCCTTCAGCCCCATCGTATTTTTCCATTTCCGCCATCATCTTTGTGGCCTTATTCACCTCCATCGTCTTCACCTCGATCCTTCCTTCTTCCCCTACATTGTCTTTGCCTCGATCCCAATGACCTGCAGCCCCAACGTGGTAGCGGTGCAGGGTAAATTTGGGCAGTGATCTTGACGACTTTCAGCCCCACCGTGGTGGTGGTGGCGTGGCATGAATCTGGGCGGGGAATATGGGTAGTGGAGATGGCAAAACCCTAGGTGAGAGAGGTTGCGAGGATGTGGGGGTAGCTAAGCGGGAGAGCTGGGCGGTGGTGATGGCTGGCGATGGTTGGACGGGAGAGGTGGCGAGAATGTGGGGGTGGCTGGGTGGAAGGTGTTGGTGGGTGGTGGCGGGGATATGAGGGTGGCTGGCGAAAGGTGGTGGTGGATGGCAGGTGGTGGTGGTTGCTGGCGGCAATAGGTGGGGTGACATGGGGGGGAAATTAAGCTGAAATGCCCAATGGCAAATTTGTTTTTTCACACCAGGTCAATGGTCCAAAATGCTAGTCAATGTCGGAATGTCGCCGGAAGGTTATATCGGCACAATTCATCATGAAGTTAGGGTTAGTTTAACACTTTCTTATTTTAAAGGGTTATATTGGCGCTTTGAGCCTAAAGGTAGGGTTAAAAAAAGTATTTAACCCTAAAAATTATATACTCTTTATGATTCCTGTTTAAGATTCTGCTTTGACAATTTAGAATCAAAAGTGTGTTATTTGAATTTAAAATTCCATTCTTATATAAATTGAAACAATATCACGTAATTTTTTGTTAAATTCATTGTAAAATATATTTTCTAAATATTATTTTTTATGAATTTTAGTATAAAAAAATATTGCAATCAAACATATATATATTTTTTACTTAAAAGGTTAAAATATGTGCTTGAGTGGAGACAGAGGGAGCATTGGATCAATCCAACTCGTTGCATGATCGGAAAATTTTATATTTTAGAGAAATGTGTATGGTGGGGTGATGGGCCAATGAACTTTTAACATGTGGTAAGTGGGTGGGATTAAAAGTTAATTTTATGTATTTTTCTACTTTTTTATTCACTCACTTAACACATGTTAAAAATTCATTGATCCATCACCCATTATATACATTTCCCTAAGATACAAAATTTCCTGATGCATGAAACAAGGGTTGTAAGTAAATGTGATTTTTATTCTTTTAGTTTTTCTTTGGAAGGGGTAGTATTTCTATTTTATATCTTTCAATTTTAGATAAAATATTTATAGAGTAAGTCTCAGGAAATGCGGCATTTTCATAAGCTTATGTACAGTCCACAGAGGCTGTTACCTTAAATGTTGTAATTTTTTATAAAATTTAAATATTGTATTTTACAAGTTAAAACAAGTAATAATATGTATTTGAAGGTGAAAACATAAAAATATGTGATATAAAAAAATATTTTTAAAAATTCTAAATTTGTATGTAATTTAACAAATGCAGTATGTAAGGTAAGAAATTAGTGGCATGTCCATAAGCTTATGGACAGACCGCCTGTCAGGAGAACCACTCTATTTAATATATCATTACAGGAGTAAACTACACGTTCACAGCTTATGAACATGCCGCTTGTCAGGAGAATCACTCTATTTAATATATCATTACAGGAACACATTCACAGCTTATGAACAGACCGCCTGTCAGAAGAATCACTCTATTTAATATATCATTACAGGAGTAAACTACACGTTCACCACCTGTTCGTCAGTATTAACCGTTATTTCCCCCCTAAAATAATATACTAATGAGGTTAACATTAGTCATAGGCAATCATATTTCAGGGGTCCGTGCTTATTGTATTCACTGAATTTGATACATATTTTAAAAATAACTGTTCAAAAAGTGAAAAATAAATAATTATTTTATGAGAAAATCTTTTGCTAGATTAAAATTTGATCAATTGTGAAAAATTCCCTTTCAATAACTTCTAAGGTAAAATTATGATTATCTATACATTGCAATATATTTTAAAAGTTTTTCAAAATCATAGAAATTTTGTTACAATAAATAAAAATAAGCAAAGTTTTGGGAAAGACGGTCTTTCCATATGCTCATGGAAAGGCGGGTTTAATTAGAATAATAAAAGATAAAATGTCTAAGTTGTAATATAAAATTTTTACTATGCAACGCATAGTAGTAATAAAGTTTATAATCCGATCCATGTAACACGAAAATTTTAACTTCATTTCTTCTAATTTAACACGTCAACATTGGTCTTTCCATGACTAGTGGAAATACCGTCTTTCAAAAGAATGATTATGAAAATAAACATCAAATCATGCCATTAATTGTAAAATGATCCGTCTAACAGTTAGCCAGTGTAAAATAAAATTTTGTGTCATTTATTATTACTAGTATTATTATTGCCGTGCACAATTTGTTAATTCTATGTACACTTTTGAACAGGTACCGACGAGGGAATGCTGAAAAGATTGTGGCCTTAAAATATACTGTAACTAGTCAAACAGTAACCACGATTTAGAAGCCCATCAAACTGCAATGGATTTACCATACGGCAGATGATAATTAAATATCTCTGTGCTCTAGGCGTGATGGTGGATCTACTTATTACGCTCACAGTTATTTTACTTTTGCATGCACAAACACGAGTCGCAGGCCAACAGAATTGTTAAATTCATAAGAGTTACTGGGCTTTGACTTGCGAGGCAACTCCACAATTTTATTTCAGGCGTTCAAATTAATTAATTAGCAGCCACATTAAACATATTTGTTGACTTTAATTGAATATCTCGTCCCAAATTTGAAGTACGCCTCCTCAGTCACTAAATTACAACTCAAAAAAAAGGCGGTGGTTGATTCTTTAACTCAGGTCTACCACGAAGATTTCCCGTTTTTCTCCCACTTTTATATAATATACTAGACAGCTGAATAAACGAGTCAAACTTTGAACTTTTCCTACAGCTATAGCACAATCACAAATTGTTGTTCTCACAAAATTCTTTAATTATAATTAGGGAATTAAACAAACAGTTGAACAAATAAAGATTACTTAATTAAAGGAATGCTTAGATTCCTAGCTACCTAATTAATCTAAAACTAGTTAATTTGTTTGATAAGTACTTGTAATTAATTAATTAGCACATTAGTGAACTTCCCCTTTTTTCTGTATCGCATGTATCCTCCTGAATTTCCTCCGGAGCTCCGGTGAGCTCCGCGGCTCGCCGGGACTCAAACTCCCAGTCGGTGAAAAACAGAACGGCGAGCATGGTGATCATACAGGCCCCCTGAGCCGCCAGCAGCCCCAGCCATAGCCCTTCGAAGTCGAAGCCGGCGTAGAAGCCCAGCCACACCGCTACCGGAGTTCCGACAAGGTAGAAGCATCCCAGGTTAATGTTCGCGCCGACTTTCGGCCTCGCTGTGCCGCGGAGGACTCCGCAGCCGGTTGTCTGCGGGCAGTTTCCGAGCTCGCAGAGACCGATTATGGGCAGAACCAGGGACGTCAATGCGATAATCTCCTTGTCTTTGGTGAACATTCCGGCCCACACATTCCTCACGCTGACGGCGAACGCTAACGCCGTGAACCCCAATATAAAGCTTCCTAGAAGCCCTACTATGGCCGCCAGCTTCGCCTTCGCCGGCTGCCGCGCGCCGAGCTCGTTCCCCACCCTTGTTGAGACGCTGAAGCTCAGGGAAGACGGGAAAATGTACATCAACGATGTCGTCTGTATCAGAATCCCCATGGACGCGACAGTAGCCTTCGGATTCGCCAGGAGCCCGCAGAGCAATATCATGATCTCGTACCACCACCATTCCAAGCACACAGAGATACAGCTCGGAATGGATAGATTCAACAGAGTTTTCCATCCTTTTAAACACTCCCTGCTTAATCCTCCCCAGGTTTTCTTATACACCCCGGAAACCAGTATGTAAACGATCAGCGAGATGACGAGGTTGAAGTTGGTCCATACTCCGCTCACGGCGACTCCTCTGATTCCTAATCCTAGCTTGGTAACGAGGAAGTAGTTTATGGGCACGTGCAGAATAATCGACATCGCGGCGCAGAAGGTCAGTGGCAGAGTGATGGACTGAGTTCGGAGGTAAACTCGCAACGGATGAAGAAGAGATTGCGCGAAAAGATCCGGTAAGGAGTAGAGGAGATAGGATTGAGCTTGCTCTGCAATGGCTTCGTTTTGTCCGCAGAAGAGTAAGATGGTTTTCATGTTCACCCACAGAACCGCAATCGGAACCGACGTTAGGAGGAGCAACAGTACGGTCCTCTGCAAGGAGAGGCCGAGCAGAGTATATCGTTTGGCCCCGAACGCCTGGCCGCAGATGGGCTCCATTCCCATGGCGAGGCCGGAGAGAACAGAGTAGCCGGAGATGTTGGCAAAGCCGACGGCGAGGGAGCCTCCGGCGAGGGCCAGGTCGCCGAGGCGGCCGAGGAAGAGCATGGAGATCATGGAGCGGGAGTACAGGAGAAGGCCGGTGAGTATCATGGGGAGCGCTATGTTGGCTATGGAAAAGGCCTCTCTATAGATGAGATTGAGATGGGTGATTTTGTGAGGGTAATATGTCAGTTGGGGAGTAGGAGTCTCTGTCGGGAATTTTGGGATCAACGGTTCCGACAGGTTGGTCTCCACCACTTTGGTCGGAACTGCATTATATCGGCCGGAATCCTCCAAGTTGCCGGTGCACATTTCGTTTGTTAGTTCAAGAAAGTGTAAGAGGTACAAAGATGGATGAAATGGTTTGTGAATATGCGGTGTGATTTATAGTGAATTATGTGCGTGTGTGTGTGAAAGAGAGAAGTCGGGTGGAGGGGACGCGCGTGTAAATGGAGTGGGCGGCGCGGACGGCCTGAAAATGGACAAGCAAAAAATAAGGCGAGGTTCGAAAACGGTTTGTCCTCATCAAAATGGATTTCGACACCTTAATTATGATTAGTTTAGTGGTAATTGGGTTTCTTGTTTTTACTGCTGCCGGCTAATTCGTACGAATGTATGTATGTGTGAAAAATGTTCGTGGTTGGGTGGTATTATTAGTAAGACTAGGCGGAAGAGGATAATGTTGGCAGGCCAGGGGAACAGAAGTTTTATTATTTTACTTGGGGTCCTCCCTTGAACTAAGATTTGAGAATTTAAAACTTGTGTTTGTTCATCTCTGAGGTTTCCTTCCTCTTAAGGATTCCACGATCTGTACATTCTTATCACTAGTAAGGTATCACCGCTCAACGCGTGGTGAGCTTGACAACAAATTATAAAAATTTTATAGGAATGATGCTATAAATATACCAAGTATACATGTAATTTCGTGGAGATGGAGAGAGGTGAAGGTTCAGGTGGAGAGGGTTCAAGTGGAGGGGTTCGAGAGGTGAAGGTTCCAGTGGAAGTTTGAGAGGTAGTGGGTTCAGGCGGAGGGTTCGAGAGATACAGATTCGAGTGGTAAAGGTTCCATAGTAGGTTCGAGAGGTGAAGGTTCCATTGAAAAATTCGAGAGGTGGAGGTTAGGGGTTCCATTGGAGGGGTTCGAGATGTACCCATTCGAGAGGTGAAGGTTGAGGTGTAGAGGTTCAAGTGGAGGGGTTCGAGAAGTACCGATTCGAGAGGTGAAGGTTCTATTGGAGGTTCGAGATGTGAACGTTCCAGTGGAGGGGTTCGAGAGGTTCGAGAGGTTCGAGAGGTAAAGGTTCCAGTGGAGGGATTCGAGAGGTGAAGGGAGAGGTGAACGTTCCAGTGGAGGGGTTCGAGAAGTAGTGGGTTCGAGTGGTACAAGTTCGGGAGGTACAAATTCGAGAGGTGAAGGTTCCAGTGGAGATTCGACAGGTGAGTGTTCAAGTGGGGGGTTCAAGAGGTAATGGTTCGAGAGGTGAAGGTTGGGGGTTCCAATTGAGGGGTTCGAGAGGTACCCATTCGAGTGTAGAAGATTCCAGTGGAGATTCGAGAGGTGAGAGTTCGATAAGGGGGTTCGAGAGGTAATGGTTCGAGAGGTGAAGGTTCCATTGGACAATTCGAGAGGTGAATGTTAGAGGTTCCATTGGAGGGGTTCGAGAGGTACCCATTCGAGAGGTGAAGGTTGAGGTACAAAGGGTTAAAGTAGAGGGGTTCCATGGGAGGGGTTCAAGAAGTACTGATTCGAGAGGTGAATGTTGAGGTGGAGAGGGTTCAAGTGGAGGGGTTCGAGAGGTACGGATTGTGTACCTCTCGAACCCCTCCAATAGAACCCCTTTACGTGAACCCTCTCCACCTGAACCTTCACCCCTCGAATGGGTACCTCTTGAACCCCTCTAATGGAACCCCTAACCTTCACCTCTCGAATTCACCTCTCGAACCATTACTTCTTGAACCCCCGCTCGAACTCTCAACTCTCGAACCCACACTAGAACCTTCACCTCTCGAACCCCCACTGGAACCTTCACCTCTCGAATCGATACCTCTCGAACCCCCACTGGAACATTCAGCTCTCGAATCAGTACCTCTCGAATGGGTACCACTGGAACCTTCACCTCTCGAATTTTCCAATGGAACCTTCACCTCTCGAACTCTCATCTCTAGAACCCCCGCTCGAACTCTCATCTCTAGAACCCCCCACTGGAACCTTCACCTCTCGAAGCGGTACCTCTCCAACTGACCCTTCACCTCTTGAATGGGTACCTCTCAAATGGGTACCCCTCCAATCGGTACCCAAAACGATGCCGTTTTGCGCAGCCACCTGACACCACCTGTAGACGCACATGTGCGTGAACCTCTCGAATCGGCACCTCTCGAACCCCTCCAATGGAATCATTTCCAATTGACATTTCACCTCTCGAATAGGTATCCCTCCAATCGGTATCCAAAACGACGTCGTTTTGCGCAGCCACCTGATAGCACCTGTAGACGCACATGTGCGTGAACCTCTCGAATTGGTACCTCTCGAACCCCTCCAATGGAATCCTTTCCAACTGACCCTTCACCTCTCGAATGGGTACCCCTCCAATCGGTACCCAAAACGACGTCGTTTTCCGCAGCCACCTCAAGCACCTGTAGACACACATGGCAATGCCGCAATTTTTGAAAAAGGAAATGCACAAAACGACAAAAAAAATGCCAAAAACGACATCCTTTTGGGCAGCCACTTGAGAGCACCTGTTGAGCCACATGTTAGGCAGCCCTGCAAAATGACTACTATACCCTGACGACGGTTGTGTCAACTATTTGGTTTGGGAGGACCTCTTTTATATAGTTACCTAAGATGAATAGACTATGATGATAAGGTGCTCTCTCCCGAGTTCTAGTTTATAATGTTTTCTTGGTGGAATTGAAGAAAATCATAATTTGGTTGAGCTTAAATAACTAGTTTAGTCATACATCATAAGTAAATTTTAGGATATCAACTGGAATATCAGGTAAAAATTTGAGGAAAGATGGTCGTACATAATTGAGTTTTCATTTCCACATCTCCCTTGAAACTAGTTTGCATATTTTTTTAGTTGTAATCATTAATTTAAAGGGGTTTGGAACCAAACCATTTTCATGGAAATTTTGAAAACAACGCCATATTGTAATTTATTTCATTTATTGAATGTTTAGTTTTTTTGATAAGTATGATGATAGTTGTATCGCACGTGATGAGTTAAGCTAGTTGTTCACATAGATTTATTTTCTATGATTTGAATGTACAGTGCATTTATGGTTCTGTTTGCATTATATTAATTTGGATGCATCATTTCATGATGTTTAGGGTGTTTGTACATGTATTCGTGCATGGCATGATCAAATGGTTTGGATCAAGTGGTGTTGCAATTGCAGTGGATCTTAATTTGTTTAGTGTAGTGGTATTGGATCAAGTGGTGTTGCAATTGCAGCAGATCTTAATTTGTTTAGTGTAGTGATATTGATGCGCAATATACTCATCTATGCAAATAGTCTTAATTTTTGTAGGAAGTAATTTAATATCCTCGAGAGTGATATTAATGTTTTAGTAGATCACTAATATGTAATAGTAAAGACGATCAATGTGATTGACGTGTGATTTAGTTATCTTTGAAATATGCTAGTTTAGTTGGATGTCAATTCACTTATTATAATCGTTATTAGGTTTTTTTTCCCAGCAATTCTATGAATGTTTTATTTTCTAAGAATTTAAAACCCAACCATTTTCATTAATCATTCGATTTGAAATAATTCTGCAATTCTGTGACTTTATTACAACGTGATTGATGGAAAATAATCTTCACATAAGTACAATTTGTGAAACTTTTGTAGCTTAAAAAGGGAACTACATTAGGATGGAAAGGTGTGTGGCTGTTTGAGGTTGATGTTGCCCGATCCGGAGCAACCCCATTCGACCTGACCCGCTGGCCCAATCTTAATGAACCTCTGGTGTAGATAAATAGCAAGCAAAATGGATTTTCTTCATTTCAATGGGTTACGCCGTTTATGGGAGAGATATCTCACTCGCATAAAGTCATATCCGAACCTAACCACCGGCTTTCGCCCAGATGCACTCCAGGTTCAATTCTGGCTTGGGACAGTATTATGAGGCTTAGTCTCCAAATACACCCTATTAGGTGTAGGGGCCTCATTTTGTGTGAGGCAACTTGTGGGTGTGTGAGTAAAATTAGAAGAAAAAAAATATCTTAACCTAGAAAATTTTCACTATTAAAAAATTGAACTTCCGTTCGATAAAGAAACGACGAAGTCATCCTTTGTCGGAAATCAATCATGATGGTTGTACGTAAATCAATAAAACTACTTATAGTTAAGAGGGCTTCAATATTGGAAACGCCTCAGGGATTCTAATGAGATGGCTTGATAGTTTGGATCTTCATCCAAAAACGAGCCTAAAAAGAGGAAGAAAAAAGAGTAAACAAAATTAAGAACACCAAAATTTGAATGGAATTTCCTCCCCTCCCCCGTGGAAAGAGGCGGGGTATGCACGAATACAAATCAAGTCACTAGATCACTTTTTGGTAAAAATACAAAAGCAAATATGTAACTCGTGAGTTGTCACCTAACTATTTAATCCCGGTCAATGTTTGGTTTTAACGTTTTGAGGTTGGGAGTGAAAGCAGATGGAAAAAAGAGGTACCGATTTTAATATAAAAAGGACAAAAGCTAGTTTGTGGAAGAACAGTGGAAAATGGACCCATATCTCTAGTTTGTGAAAGCAATGGAGTCGAGAGTGCATATGGGATGGATCCATGACGGCAAGTGCATGAGGATGTAGTATATGGATCCAATTTAGGCCAGCTGCACTGCTTCATCACTAGTTTTGTTTCGGCACGGCTCGCGGGAGTTTGTGTTACGCCTCTAACCACAGAGTCCCCCAATCTGCGCCACTGTGCGAGTGCGTGCTTCTCATGCAGCAGAGATGCTGTCTCATCCTTCGCCGATTGAAAATCCCTATATCTGATTATTTCTCCGCCCATTCGTTCGAGTTAGTCTCACATTGGTGGCTGACAGTAATATATAGGATCATGGGTCACCTCTACATAGCACCGATTGATTTTATGATAGAATCTCGTGATTCTATTATGGTATCAGAATCAAAGGTTGGTCCGTTACCTCCATTCTGTCACGTTTGCGTGATGATTCATGCCGCTGCACGTGAGGAAGCGTGTTAGAGTCCGTCCCACATTGGTGGTTGGCAGTCATATAACTCAGTACACAAGATCATGGGTCACCTCTACATGTTTCACCCTCTCCTGTCTCCCATCAATAAATATCGGAAAAGACAAACCTATTTTATATATTTATTAAGTCCAGCACTTAAATGACTTTGTTTAAAGGCAAAGTCTTGGGAAAGACGGTCTTTCCATAGGCTTATGGAAAGACGGAGTTTAATTCGAATAATAAAAGATAAAAGGTCTTAGTTGCAACATTAAAATTTTAGTTTGCAACATGTAGTAGTTATAAAATTTATAACCCGGTTCATGCAACCCGAAAATTTTATCTTCATTTCTTCTAATTTACACTTTAAACCTTGGTCTTTCCATGACTTATGAAAAGACCGTCTTTCAAGAGACGCACTCTTGTTTAAATACTGCTTTTTTACGCCTCAAGTATTAAAATGGCGTCATTTTAATTTTGTGGATTGACGTTGTTTTTATAATTGGAAAGTGAAAAAAAAAAACCCGTAAGCCAAATGTTACTTCTTTTTCCGTAATTCAACTTTCAACACCCTTCCAATTCTCCAATCCCCAACAACAATCAAATGGTTCTTAATTATTTGTTCTCTGTATATTAGCTCCGAGAAATTTCTTGACCTGAATCCACCCCTATGCATGCTTGTTAAGAGGAAAAATAAATGGATAGACGGGGCAAGTTTTTAGTTTACATCAAAAGATGAAACAAGTCAAATGCAAAGATTTCTTTGAAACATTCTTAATCATATATGGAAAGGCCAATGAGCAATTGACACAATCAAGTGTAATTTAGGGCGGAGGAATAACTCTTTTTAGCTCCTTTAATTGACTTAGTTTTATGCATCTATATTCTGCCTTTTTTAGCCATTAATCATTTTTCTTTGTCCGGTTGCTTCTATGAAATATTTTGTTCCATTTCACATTAAAAAAATTTTACATTTTGTCATTTTGAGTAGTTCCAATTTAATGTTTATATCTCACTTTTAGGTAAATTATCTTTTATTTTCTTTCATACATTTTTTTTTTTGAAAAATCATTCATTCCAATATATTGGGAAAAACGCCCAACGGCAATTACAATAAGTGGAATTGACATCCAACCTAACTAGCCTCTAGCAATAACCAATCTATTGCAAGGATATTCAAATTACATGTCAACCAGACTGATCGTCTGTACTATTACAGATCAGAGATCCAAATAAAAAAATGTAATATCGCCCTCGGGGATATTACCTCACTTTCCGTGAAAATCATGACCACTTGGCGAAGAGGAGCATATCAACATCAATATCACTGCGTCAAACAGGGATCTACAACAACTGTAACACCACTTGATCTTGATCCATAACTCGATCTATATTGTCCAAAATGTAAGCACATTGAAAAACATAGATCGAGAACGAGACTTCCGATAAACAAACGTAAACAAAATTACGAATACAAAATTTGTAAAACCAGATCGAACAAAACACATCGACATGAACAATTAAATTGAATGATCATCATGAACACATCATTCTAATCTATCAGATCGAAGAACAATACTAATGTATGAAAATAAATCCACACTTATTCGATAACAAAAACATCAAAAGAAAATCAATTGAACTAACTATTGTTTCCCCATCTTTCCATGATGGGAAGATGGGGAAAAGAAGATTGGAGAAGAGAGTTTCAGAGAAGAAGCAAGAAGGTGCGGCGGATATTTGCTCGTTATTATTAGTAGCACCCCTTCGATATTTTTCTGGATCCGCCACTGTTTTATGTTGAATAAATACAATATTTTTTAGGCCAAAAGGTTATATCTGCACAGTTCATCATAAAGTTAGGGTTATTTTGACATTTTCTCATTTTGCAAGGTTATATTGGCACTTTCACCCTAAAGTTAGGGTTAGAAGTGTAAAAATCCCTTAATAAATTCTAACTAAATTGATTTCACTTTGTAATTCATATAATTATTCTTAGATGAAAAACTTTTTAACTTAATTAACAAAATATTGGGAAAGACCGTTTTCCCATTGGCATATGGAAAGATGTTGTTTAATTAGAATAATATGAAGTTGTGAGTTTGTACTCTGCAGTAACTGGAAGTGAAACATTTGAGGCTTATACTCTAAATATGTAGTGTTTCTAATCAAAACTCAAATATTGTAGGCATGTGAGTTTACCTAAATAGTTTATAACCCAAATTTGACCCGGATCTTAATTGCTTTTATCCGCGAATTATTCATCTTTTTGTGATAAAATTGCATTTAAGTCACTGGTCTTTCCATAATGTATGAAACGACCATCTTTTAAAAGACGGACTCAATATAATTTTAATTTTTCATTTACATTGAGATGCAAATATTACATGTTAAGGTAAAAGCCCTAGTGGACTATCCATAAGTTTATGGAAATGGTGCATTTCTTGAGACTTTCTCATATATGAATACACACATCCGCAATTATTTTTGGGTTTTACGTTCTATTATGGTATCAGTTAGGTCTCTCTAAAATTCTTAGTTTTATCTCTCTCTTTTCCAAAATTACCAAAATTATCGTCCCTTCCCGATCGACCGCTGCCCACCTCCATCGTCTTCCCCACTGTCCGGTACATACTGGTCGTCATCTTCAGCAACAAGAAATTTTGGGCCGCCTTCTTCAGATTTTCGGCGAGCACTTTTTCTCTGACAAGTCTCCACCCCACCCGAACTGCTCACACCACCACCTACACAGCTCACTCTCTCCTTAAGTTGCTTGGCCGGACGATTGTCAACTACCAATTGCAAGCTTGTGCTGTGTGATTGGTTCAACCGTACAAAAAACTCCAATTTTCTTGGTGATTTCTCCAGCAAGAGGCGCACGTGGGCCACACACGCCATTCAGTCTTCCTGCGCGTGCATCTCGGTGGTCACTCTTCCATACGCATGCATCATACACGGCTCGTCATCAAGGGAGCTTCCCGTGTTTGTCAATTTATCCTGACTTGAAGATATTTTGCGAGTTGAATCAATTTCTCGCGAGTTGATCCAGTGTATCACAAGTTTCACTCCATGTCAGCATCCTAGTCAGCGCATCATCAATGCCTCGTCAATGTCCATTCAACACATAATCTAAAATAAAAATAAAAAATAAATGTTGTTTTGTATTATGGCACATTTTAATCAACCACGGTGCCAATGGTGCGACGCTTTGGGTCGTATTGCTTTTTCTTGCTCTAAAATACACGGTGAATGGTATCAGTTGCAGTGTAAGTGATGTGAGAAATTTGGTCACATTACCTCGATGTGTCATCACTTGGTTTATTGAGCTCCTTCTCCTGGCTCTCTACCATATTCTTCTCTGCATGCTCGCCGGATAGCTGATTCTGGCGTGACCAGCCACATGAATTCTTCTCAGCTCGCTCTGGATAGCGTGACTCCTTATTTAGGTAACAATAGTGTTATTGTTGGTAATGGTTTTGTTCTTAACATTACCCAGGTTGGTCATTCTTGAGTCTCTAATTCCCAATTCTTGCTTGATGTTTTGGTGGTTCCACAAATTACTAAAAATTGTTGTCTATTAGCAAGTTGAATTGGGATATGAATGTTGTTATTTGCTTTGATTATTCTTCTTTCACTATTTTGAACAAGTTTACTAGTGATGTTATTGGCAAAGGTCATCGTGATAGGCAGTGGCAGAACCAGGACGATATATAAGTGGGGGCTAAAAAGAGGCAAATTTTTTTTGCAACGCTAAATACAACAATATTTTAACAAACAACGCTTACATGATAATATGAATACATAATAATTAGATTTTTACAGCAAAGAACTATCACCACATAAAAAACTACGTTCCAATACTTGGGTTGCTAGAACTAGAACCACTAACCACAGGAGACAACCATATCCTAAGATGTTGCATACACTGATAACGTTGCAAAATTGGTTCATTATCGATCCCAACAAAATTTGCCTTCTCAATATGCACTGTCAAAACATCATTCATCCATTCATCTCTCATTCTATTACGTAAATCAGTTTTGATTCTCTTCATGGCTGAAAAAATTCATTCAACAGAAGCAGTTGCAACTGGTAGAACTAAGGTTAACTCAATAAGACGATATACCAGTGGAAAAGTTGTATGCCTAGTTGTTTGAACCATCTTTTGAGCAAGACTTCCAAAGTCCTCAATAGCTGAAAACTCATGATCAAGTTGTACATTATGAATGAAAATACTAAGTTGTTGATGAAGGTGGGAACGATATTCTACAGAGAAGTCACTTGGATATAGTTCAGCAAGACGAACTAACTTACCAATATCAAACTTAGAAAATGAATCTCTTGGATCAAGGCAACCCATACAAGTGAGTAACTCTGTATTTGCTTCCGGAAACTGATTATTCATTTCATGAATCATTTTATCAACAACCTAGTATTCAAATAATAAAAGGTTAGCATGTAGCAGTGAAAAATTTACAAATCAAATAAGGTGTATAAATTATAAAAGTAATACCTGAAGAAAAATATCAACATGAAAGAAATCACCATGGGTCTGCACTTGCGTAATTCGTTTCCTACGACCACAAATTCTCCGTTCATCTTCCATATTAACTACCAAGGATTCATGGTTAACACAAAATGCGTTGACTTCATTTAACAACTCATCCCAACCATTCTCACTTAATTGTTGCAACTCAAACTTCATTGTATTCATCAAACTCACAACCAACACAATATTTTGATTCTTTTGTTGCAAAGCAAGGGATAAGACATCTACAACTCCCAACAAATGCTTCATCAAAAGCATCACATAAACAAAGTCATGACTCTTCATTTGCTCAAGCAAACCGCTCGCTGAAGATTTACTTAGATTTGCATCACCATCATCGTTGACGTTTTCAATAAATTGCAAAACATATTCCCACATAGTAATGAAACAAATAATAATAGTGTAATGTGACCCCCAACGAGTATCCCCCGGCCTTCTTAAACTAGTCTCTTAATTTTTGCCTCTTCCACTCACAATATCTCCATTCTCCAATCCCTCTACAATTCCAGCATGTTCTAAATCAAGAAGCAGGTTTTTTCTTCTGCATGAAGCTCCAGCTAAATTCACAATCATACCAAGATAAACGAAAAACTAACACACGGCTCGATTATCATCAACAACAGCAAGAACAACCAGTTGAAGTTGGTGAGAAAAATAATGGGCATACCTTGCAGATGGGCTTTCTTTCAATATCAAAGCTTTCAGTCCATTATACTCTCCTCGCATATTTGAGGCTCCATCATATCCCTGACCTCTCAACTTTGACATTGATAATTTATGCTTTGCAAACAATTCATTAATAGCACTCTTCAAACTAATAGCCGAAATATTATGCATATGCACAACACTAAGAAAATTTTCAAGACCGCATCCTTACTTGTTGACATATCTTAAAACAACCCCCATTTTCTCTTCTATTGATGCATCTCTAGCCTCATCTACCAATAGAGAAAGATAACTATCTCCAATTTCATTAACAATAACATTTGTTACTTCACTAGCACAAGCACTTGATAGTTCCTTCTGTACTTTGGGAGATGTGAGCTTGCAATTTCCAGGGCCATTTTCATTCATTGTCTTAGCAACAACATCATTTTGATTGCAATGCCAGTCAATCATTTCAAGATAATTTCCCTTATTCAGAGAATTCAGCCCTTCATCATGGCCACAAAAAGCCATACCTTAATTTAGCAAGAATCGTGTCACAACCAAAGCGGCTGTCAAACGCATGCGATATGCAATCTCTGATTCATACCCATGTGCCTGATAAGAATGAAGGATACTCTGTCTTTAACGCTTAAATGCATACAATTATTGAGCTGCATCATTATGAGCACTACCCGCTACGCCAACATGTTTCATAAAGATATCAAGAGCTTTCTTCCAATTGTTAACCCCAATCACAATTTCACAATTTCAACACAGCCACTAAATATGTATATGTTATTCAGTATTCACAATTTCACACAAATAAGCAATTCAATTCAACACAAATTACACAAAAAATATTGGCTCCTTGTAAGTTGTATCCTCTCCTTGCATACTTGATACCTTGCCCTTGGTTTAGCTCGGACGCGGTCGCCGGTTGTGGTTGAGGAAGGGGACGCCGGCGCAAGAAATTAGCGCAGCGGCGGTTGGACAGCCATCAGCAGCGCATTTTGGCGGAAATGATACAACAGACAAGAGGAATTATATCATTTTCATACAATAATAGGGCCAATTGGGTTTTGGCGGAAATAGGTTTTAAATTATTCGGGCCAATTGGCCTCATTTAATTTTTTTGGCTTTACATTAACAAAACAACGTCATTTCACTTAAGCCAAAATGACGTTGTTTTGTTTAGTTAGAAAACAAAAAAAACAAGGGACGCCCGCCGCTACAAACCTGGAGGCAAATTCTAGGCCACCGGTGGCTCAAAGGGGGGGGGCGGAATCCGGTGGCTCTAGGCCTAAATTCTGGGCCGCCGGATCTTAGGGGTGGCGCTAGCACCCTCTCGCCGCCCCCCCCCCCCCCCTAGTTCCGCCACTGGTGATAGGGCTTATACGTTTTGGATTATGATGGTGCTACTTTATCTACTTTTGTTGCATCTTTTGTTGCATAAGCATCTTTTGAACTTTAGCATAGTAGATTTGGTCATGTTCCTCACAACATCATTTATTCTTTGAATAAGTTTGGATGTTCATGTCTCAATTTTACACTTCCTCTCTTTATTAAATTCCATAAATCTACCTATGATTTTTGGAATGGAGGGAGTATAATTCTCCTCGTTGAATAAAGAGAAGTTGAATGTCAATTAAATAAATGTAATTCGGTACCATCATGTCAAAAATTGGAAACGGAGAAAATAATTTCTACTTAAAATAAGGGGAGGGTATATTTTCTTGAAAAAGCAATACATTAGGAGATGCATCTCCTAGGTTTTTTAAAAAAAAACTTCACCTACCCTTGTTTATGTTTGACAGTGAACACTACTACGGAATTCTTAACCTGCCTCTTCTTTTATATCTTATTTATTCAGCATGAGTATGCAATTTTTGAAAAGTAAATATTTTAGACGGATGGATAGTAGATCTTTGTCTGAAACCCTTTTTATAAGTCCTGAGTCAGTTTTAGGGGACAGTACTTTTAGCAGGCTGGAAGTCAAAAGATATTGCATGGTTGGTTACAACTGATCATAGCTCCTCATTCAATTCGTAAACCTACACTAGGGCACACTGTCCACGATATCCACGTTGAATAAACAAGGTTATAATTGTTAATTATTTAAATTACAAGCCACTTCCTAGCATTTAGATAGAGAGAACGAACAAATATTCTATCTACTGATGTTTAGATAAAGATAATAATTTACGATCTTCATTAATTAATTATTTATCAATATAATGAACACGACTACCGTCTAAAATGTCGTCTGGGTTCGCAGGTATACTTCCTTGATTAATTTGTCAAGCACATAACGTACACATTTGTATCATGATATAGGCACACGTTTGTTCTGGTTGTGTTTTCTAAGAGGAATGTTCAAACACCATACACTAGAACTAACTCAAGGACTTGCAATATGGTTGGACAGTGAACCGACCAGCAACGTTGACCAAGCCGCAGACCTGGCCCATTTTATTTTGTACAAGTACAATATCATTTGATGTATTCGCTACTGGTCTCCTGAAAAATTTTCAAAAAATTTAAAAAATCAGAATATGTGGTTAACCAGATCGCACATCTTTTATTTGTCAGGGATTGAAACTGTTTTCCAGTAGATTTGCCGATCTTCATCTATAATCACCAAAAGCAATCACCGCCAAAACCAAAACCAAAGCACATAGGAATCCAATAACTTTATCCCCCGTGGATAAATCTCACAAGCATTAAGTGAAACAGCCGCTGTACACAATAATTTTTTATGTCAGTGATTGAGCAACAAGCCTACAGGTTATTGTGCATTTTACGGCAGTGTTTATTTAGAAACGTCCCCTTTTGAACGTTTAGTCAGTTCAAAATCAAAGCAGCATGTATGAAAGCAAAAACGCAAAGATTGAAAAATCAACAATAAAGATTAAAGAGCAGTCAATGGTGCTACAGCGTATGAGACTTGTGAGTGAAACTGCCAAATATGGCATTGGCTCTTTCTACTTTTTTCAAGACCCCGCTCCAGTACTCTCTCTCTGTTACAGACGGCCGACTCATATAGAGCCTTGAATTCTTTTATGTACACGTGTCTTTGCTTAGAGAAAACGTGGTTTTGGCACTTTTTTTTATAAAATTTTTAGAAAAAGAATTTGAAGATAATCCATAAACTTTAAGATGAAAAAGTGGTACGTGGAAAGCGACCGATCATGTTTGGTTAACAGAAGGAACAACGCAAAAGTTTAGAATAATCTGTCGAAAAGTAAGATGCTCCTTCCGTTTAAGATTAAATTACACATTGATTATGATTACTCTATCAAGAAATATGATTGATCATTAATATGTTGACATGTGTGATAACAATAAATTAAAAGTTGATATTTAGATACTACTTGTCACGATGGATTCAATAATATTACATTATTGCATGTATCTATTTAAATATGCTGTTGAATTCTAATAGTAAATATTAGCACCAAAAAACCAAGTCAATTTAATTTAGGGCGAATGAAGTATCACACCTAAAAAAAAATCTAATATTTTTTGGTGATTGCATATCGAGACCTCCGTTCAACGTGATTGACCGAGGGGAGTGATACGTACGTGCTGTGTGAGTCATGCGTGATAATTAAAGTCACTCCACATTCCTATTTGAAGAAGCTTCCTCTCCTGTATTTCGTACTCACCTAATTTGTGATCACCCAACCTAGGATTGTACATCAACCATATGAATACACAAAAACGAGACAACAATTCTCTTTGTTTACTTCAAATATTTATAGTTCAACCCTACATTTTCATAGTAGTGGAAGAGACTTTGTGGAGTATTTCCTTTTTTTCCCAAGAAAAGTTTATACTCACCATTTTACGCTCATCAAATGGGTTAATTGGATAAACCCATTATCCAAACCCAATAGATCATTATCCAATGGGTCATTATCCAATTAACCTGTTTATTAAATGGGTCATAATGGACTGGGTCATAAATGAGTTGGGTCATTAAATGGATAACCCATGAGATATTCATATGACCCAATGAGTTAAAATATATTATCCAATAAATCATTATATAATTAACCCAATAAGTTATCATTAAACATTTTCTATCGATTTGGGATACAAGTTGTCATTATACAATGAGATCAGGAATTAAATACTCATTATTTTTTAGGATTTGGGATGGGAATAATTATGTTAATGGGAAATTTTGATCTTAATGGGTCTCATATTATGTTAACTCAATGTGAACTAACAAATACCCAATAAATATCTAAAATTACCTAATTAAATGTATGTGTAATATTTAACATAAATATTCACTATAATTCACAAATTATACAAATTATAATTCACAAATTATTCGAGTTCAATCTCGTGCAATATTCGAGTCCGTACAGTATTTGAGCTCCTACAATATTCGAATTCAATCTCGTACAGTATTCGAGTTCGTACAAAATTCGCACTCAATCTCGTACAGTATTTGAGTTCATATAATATTCGAGTTCAATCTCGTACAATATTCGAGCTCAATCTCGTACAGTATTCGATTTCGTACAATATTCGAGTTCAATCTCGTACAGTATTCGAGCTCGTACAATATTCGAGCTCAATCTCGTACAGCATTCGAGTTCGTACAATATTCGAGCTCAATCTCGTACAACATTCGAGTTCGTACAATATTTGAGTTCAATCTCGTACAGTATTCGAGTTCGTACAGTATTCGAGCCCAATCTTGTACAGTATTCGAGTTCGTACAATATTCGATTTCAATCTCGTACAGTATTCAAGTTCTTACAGTATTCGAGTTCAGTCTCGTACAGTATTCGAGTTAGTACAGTATTCGAGTTCAATCTCGTACAGTATTCGAGTTTGTACAGTGTTCGAGCTCAATTTCGTACAGTATTCGAGTTCGTATAATATTAGAGTTCGTACAGTATTTGAGCTCGAGCTCGATCCCAAGTAATATTGTTCGTTAGTTTCGTCGAGTTTGCAAAGCCAACATATTATATATTTTTTATTCTTATTAAATATAATATAATGTACATAATATTATATTACATAATTTAATATTATGAACTCGAATATGAACAAAATGCAGACCGATTGATGAACAAAATGCAGACCGATTGATGAACAAAATGCGGACTGATGAAACAAAACGCAGATTGGGAAGTGAGAACTGAGAACTGAGAACTGAGAAAGAACATGGACTTGATGGATAATTCACGTTTCACCCAAATAAATGACCTATACCCAATGGGTCATTTAGTTCGACCCAATGGATAATTAGTATAGACCCAATGGATAATTAGTATATACCCAATGGATAATTCAATATATACTTAATGGATAATTCAGTATATACTTAATGGATAATTGGTGTTTTCAACCATTTAAACTTTAAATGGATAAGTCACGTAACATTTTACTTAGAGTGAAAAATTACGATTAACTCTAATCATTTTTTTATATAGGCTAAATCGTGTACATAACTACAAAAGAGGAAATATTTATTCGAGTGGCTAAATGTGGGGATTTTATTTTTATTTTCTTAGGTTCAATAAAAGAAAATATTTTTAAAAATCTTCATATTTCATGGAGGAGATTTTTCAAATTTAGTAAAAGTTTCTTAAATACTACCTCTACTTCTTTCGTCAAGATCTTTTATCAAATTTTAATTGGTTCAAATTAAAATTGATTAAGACATGAACCAAAATCGATAAATATGATGAATTGAGAATTTGATCGTTTCTAAAATGATTATATGTGTTAGGGAAAAATTAAATCATTCGTAATCAAACTTGTGAAAATTTTGTTATCTTATGATATGAAATTATCCACGGGTCACCCGTTACCCAACCCAACTCGACCCACCCAAAATTATCCAACGGATAATCCATTATCCAACCCAACTAAACCCAATAACTACAACCCAATTATATCCATTAACCCAATGGGTCATTATTCAATAATTCTTATCCAATAAGTGAAAATAGTATATGGGTAACGGTTATCCAACGGGTCACCCGACCCATTTGATGGGCCTACCCCATTTCTCTATTAGTGACACACTTACCTTAATCAGATGTTTCTTTTACATTGACACACTTTTCCTTTTTGATAAGATTCTTTCAATTTCATCTACTCATTTCACTTTTTACTTTCTACATCCAATTTCAACCACTCATTTTTTCTACATAAATTCAAGCACTTAAACTTATGTTGTCAATATCAGTGACAAGGGGGAGTACTAGTTTGCATGTTTAATTAACTAGAGTCCAAATGATGAATGAAAGTCTTATTTACCAATTAATAAATTTTGAATTTTTTCACATATATGATCGATGGGTGTTTGATCATTTTCTCAACTTATAGTTTTGATCAACACTGATCTTAGGAGATTAGACTTTAGGTCTTTCACCAACAAAACACCAGTGAATACGGGGAATCCTTCAATATGCATTTCACCTTTTCCAACCACTCGACTTTTCTTTCCATCTCCAAACATAACAAAACCACCATCATATGGCTGAATATGTCAGTAATTCCTGGGTTCCAGTCATGTGGCAAGAGCAACCACTATCAAAGTACCACGAGTCTCTAGAATGTGCAATAAGAGACGTGTGAGCAATAAGGCAAGTACTCATGCGTTTAACAACCCATACCTTTCTGACCATTCTTGATCGCTGGACATCGTCTATGTTGGAACATACTGAGAGTTGTCCCCCTGTCACGATATCTCTGAGCAGTTTTCGGCATTGTTCCTCTGTATGACCTTGATACATGCAGCTGCTACAGATGAGAGGTTTTCCTTTGATGAATCTTGATAAACTTTCTTTTTACCTCTTGAACCTTCGACTTGAGACTAACCTTGCTATCTGATAAATTGTCAAACCTGATTCCATGTCGATCTCTAAAGTGTTTTCCCATGATCAGAATGTCATCAAGTTTTGCCTTTCCCGTGTATAACTTGGTAATAGCTGCTTTGGCCATCTCAGCTCTCTTAGTTGTTGAGCTTAGATTCAAATTTAACTCTTCAATCTGCCTTCTGAGTTCACCAACTAGAGCTTGCAACCCCTTTTCCTTCTCAGCCAGATGATTTTTCTCTTCCTTCAACGATTTATTTGTGTCAACAACTTTAAGCCACATGTCATACATTTTCTCATATGCTGTGAAGATCTCTTCATCACTCACAACTTGTCCGCCATCATCACTGGACATGTCATCAGAACCTGTGTTGGAACATACATCTCTGTCTTTCTCTGACATGTTAGAACATACCTCATCTGGTCCACCATGAAATTTTGCTCCAAATGCCTCATAATCTCTTATAAGTTCCTCTTCATCTTCTTTATCATCCTCACTCCATGAGACGATGTATGATTTTCCTTGCTTCTTTAGGGTATTAGCACATTCATCCTGGATGTGGCTGTATTCTCCACATTCTCGACATTGAATTCTTTCAGAATGTCTTCCTTCACCACTTTGGTTTCTAGAGAATTGCCGACTTCCTTGTTCCATCCGAGTTCCACGATTACCAAAATCTTGAGGACGTGTTTTATTCCCTCCAGATCTTTCCCGTGAATTCTTGTTTACCACCTTCTTCAGCATTCTTGAGAAATTCTTAGTGATAGGAGCAAGTTCTTTAATTCCATCATCACTATCAGATTCATGGATGACCCTTGATGAAGAGAATTTGAAAGCCAACTCCTCCTGGACTTTCTTTGCAGGCTGTTGCATTGTCATCTCATAGGTCTGTAGTGATCCCATTAGTTCATCTAAGGTCATGGGGGCTACATCTCTTGCTTCTTCTATTGCTTCTACTTTCATAGCAAATCTTTTAGGAAGAGATATCAGCGTCTTCTTCACCAACTTGGACTCTTTGTAAAATTTTCCCAATTGATGCGCCATGTTTGTGATGTATCTGAGTCTTCCATTGAATACTGCAATAGTCTCATCTTCTTCAATTTTCAGCTCTTCGAATTTTGTGGCCAACATTTGTAGCTTTAATTCACGTATACAACATCTCCCCTCATGTACAGTTTGTAGGATAACCCATGCTTTCTTTGCTTGTTGGAACGTAGAGATGAGTTTGAACTGATTTTCATCTACTGCAGTAAATATGACATCTAATGCACTGGAGTTCGCCAAGCTTCCCATTCTTTCAACTGGTGTTCGCGACTTTTTAGGCTTAGATTCTCCTCCTTCAGAACTTCCAACAATTGGGGGTTTCCATTCTGTTTCAACATAGTACCAAGCCAACTCATCCAGTGAATTTATGAACACCCGCATGCGAGCCTTCCAGTAGTGGCAATTAGTTCCTTCCAGTAGAGGTGACCGAGACACAGAAGTTCCTTCTCTGGTCGCCATTGGTAAAACCAGATCACACTTTCCTTGACACAACCAAGGCACAAATAAGTGACCTCGCTCTGATACCAATTGAAACTTGGTTTTACCTAATTAATTCAATTTTCACTACTGTATTCCAACATAACATATCTAACCAAGTATGCAATAAAGTAAAGCATAAAGACACACGACTTGGTTACGCAGTTTGGTGAAATCCACCTACATCTGCGGGGTCTGGCCCAGTTCAGAATGAATCCACTACTCCAAAAGATAAAGTACAAAGTACACCATACAATTATACTTATCTTATCTAACTATAATGTGAATCCTGCAAGCTCCCCTTGCTACCGATCCGCCTTGATTAGACTACCTCTGACCTTGAAACTTGTCGACGCTGGATCTCCTCCTCCCGAGGAATTAAGGCATATGATTTTAAACTTTGAACAGCAGGTTCGTATGTTGGAACATAGAATTCTGGCTCTTTGTAATTCTTGAAAGATAAAAAATCTGTATGCAGATGTTTTCTATTAAGTCCGTAATGAATGCAGCCGTGATGTCCTCTATATATAGTCCATGAGCAGATCTGAATTCTCCATGATTATCTCCATAATATTCCTATTCCAAATCTGCTTCTTGAAACATATCCAAATCCCATAAATAAAGGGATTTTCTTTATCTCAATATCTCCATATATTCGATAATAATAACAACTCCATATTTATAGAGATTTTCCATAAATCAACTATGCTTCCATACGCCTAATATATAGCAGAATATTCAGATTCCCATAAATCATAAATACCATAATATTCTGTCTTTTTTTTCCATAATCATCCTTGGCGTAAATATGTTGTTTTCGCATGCACACATGAAGTTTATTCCATCTCCAATTCCATAACATTAATCCAATCCCACATATATAGGAACTGATATATTCTCCAAATCAAATACAGCTTGGGCTGGATGTATCCTTCTCGGATTCAGTCTTCAACCTTTCCTTATTTCACAAAAATTCCTTCTTTGATGTTCCAACTCAATAATATCATATTTTCATAATTTCCACAAATTGCCAACTAGATAAATCTAGACTTTACAAAAGGCGATTGAGATAATTGACAAAAACCTTGCGCAGCCTCTCCCTACTCTTGTCGCACCCCCTCCTTGTTCAATCTTTTTTCCCCATCTTCCCAGGGAAGTGTTGAAAAACCAGTTTATTTTAATTTATGTTTTTTTATTCAATAAGTGTAAGATTTGTCTTCACATATTAGTTTTGCTCTCAACGTGATCGATTAGATCGTTGCGTTCATGATGATAACTCGATTTAATTGTTCACATTGATGTATTGTTCTCGATCTGCTTGTTCAGATCGTGTATTCGCAATTTCGTTTGTGGTTTTATATTTGGATTTCCATCAATTTGGTTTGGATGAATTGGTGTTACAGTTGTATAAGATCCATCTTTGGCGCAGTGATATTAATGCGATATACGCTCCTCTCTACCCACGAACATCCTGAGATGAACTACTCAAGCGATGAGGTGCTTGATGAGTTCTTACAGTCGGCTAAGGGAAAAAGAAAGGTGGCTGCTACAGATGATTCCCCATCAACTAAAAAGGGCAAGAAGAGTCAGGAAGCTCCCAAGAGGAAAGTGTTGCCTCCTCTACCTGTAAGTGATGCACTGTCATTTTCATACTTTGATATAAAATGTGAAGAGATGGGAGAAATATTTGCAGAGAGGAAGGTTATCTCTGAGAGACCCGTAGACCAGGAGGCATACATGGCTAGTGGTTTTTTGGATTTTCTGGAGTTAATAGGAATGAAGAGGGCTGCCACTGTACATCTTTAGTATAATAGACAGGTGATTATTGAGGTGTACGTAAACTTGATGGCTCAAAATTTAGAAGCTGACTCTCCTTGGTTTGAAAGGGTGTATTTGCGGGGAAAGATTACGGACTTCTCAGCTTCCAGAATAAATAAGATTTTGGGGCTATAAACACCAAAGTTTGAGGGGTGTTTCCAGAAGATGTGGAAGTGTCAGATGATCAGATTCCGGAGACAATCTTAGGAGGATACAAGACCAAGTGGCCTGAAACTGGTTATTCACAAACTTTTTGTTTGCCATTAAGATTCTTTGGTCTGTATCATGTAGCAGTCAACTGTTGAATGCCATCCTCGAACACAATGGACCTGACTAGAGAAATGGATAAGCTAATGTTCTGTGTTGGAACATAGAAATCAGTCAACCTTGGATTGTTCATTCAGCAGAATCTGGTGAGGCAAGCTACAGCTCCTAAGGCAAAACATGCCATCGTGTCTACCAAGTGGTCATAATTTTCGCGAGAAACCAGTTAATATCCTCAAAGCGATGTTACAGATTTTTTTTATTGGATCTTTGATCTGTAATCGTACAGAAGATCAGTCTGGTTGACATGTAATTTGAATATCCTTGCGATACATTGGTTATTGCTAAAGGCTAGTTAGGTTGGATGTCAATTCCACTTATTGTAATCGTCGCTGGCCGTTTTTCCCAGCATTTTGGAATGAATGATTTTTCAAATTTTATTTATTTATTTTACTCTAAATATGTAATGTTTCTAATTATAACTCAAATGTTTCACTTGCAGTTAATGCACAGTATAAATCTCCAACTTCATAATATTCTAATTAAACTCCGTCTTTTCGTATACATATGGAAATACCGTGTTGCTCAATACTTTGTCATGAAGGAAAGTAAGAAATGTTTAAAACAAAAGTATCCGGTTTAGTTGGATTATATTCACCACAAATAAGTTAAAAGGAGAAAGTATCTTAAACAAGTTAAAAAGAGAAAGTTTCTTGTTTTGATCAATTAATGGTTACATCTAGAGGGGTTAATTGGGCGGGATTGGGAAAAAATTGGATGAGAAATTAATAAATACTCAATCAATGAGATCGGATATTAAATATCCATTAGCTTTTGGGATTGGGCGGGATGAGAATGATTATGTAAATGGGAAATTTTATTCCTAATGAGTCCCAAATTATGTTAACTCAATGGGAACCCAACAAACACCAATAAATACCCAAAATTAATCAATTAAATGAATATGTAATATTTAACATAAATATTCACTATAATTCACAAATTATACATCTTTAATGCATGTATAAATCAGTAACTTAATACTTCGGTGTTATTAGACAGACCGTCACTCATTTACATGCTTAAATTATATTGGACATGTTACAATTCATGTCCTTTCATTTTATTTATACAACACTTAGGACCATAAATGAGTCGAAATGAAATCGAACAACCACTTATTCAAATTCATCTTGTTTAAAATATCTCGAGTTCTAGCTCGACTCAAACTCGTGCGAACCTGTAGTATACTAGCTCAAGCTCAAGTTTGAATGAAATTAGTTTGACTCGAGTTCGATTTTGAGTGAAATTAATTTGATTCGAGCTCCATTTTTATTTTGCACTAGAACCATGATTAAATATAAATTTTCTTTTAATATACATTTTAATATTTTTTTAGTAAATATATATTATGTTGGCTCGATAAGTCAGACAAGTTTAATGGCCAACGTTAATTGAATTCAGGTTCAAGCTCGAACTCGAATACTATATTAGAATTTGGTCAAACTTGAATTTGAGTCGAGCTTTAATAGAGATGCTCGTAAACAGTATGGTTCGTTTACATCCCTAGTATAACGAAGTTCGAGCTCGTAAATAGTTATGGTTTAAACGAATCAAACTGTTTGCGAACAGCTTGGTCAAATCTCGAATTGAATTACAATTTGATTTAGCTCGTACAATATTTGAGATCAAGCTCGTACAATATTCGAGGTCGAGCTCGTGCATTATTCTATCTCTAGCTCGTACAGTATTCGAGTTCGAGCTCAAACCCAACTAATATTGTTCAATAATCTCATCGAGTTTATAGAGCCAACATATTATATTATATATATATATTTTTATTATTAAATATAATATAATATATTTATTCATGGCTCGAGTTCGAGCTCGAACTGAATTATTTTCACTCGACCTCGAGATGAATCATGATTTTACAGGTTCAATCGAATGGAACTGAGTTCAAGATATTTCAAACGAGTTGAACTCGAACAAACTCATTTACAGTTGTAGTTAGGAATATGATGAAGTTTGGAAAATGTAACCATAAATATAGTCAGAAAGTGAAAAATTTCCCGCTTATGTGGAGTCTAATTACACTAAATAATATCTTTATCAAAATACGGGAATTGATCGGGTATTAATTGGGTACCCAAAATTACCCAATTTTAAATGGGTATATGGGTAGATTGGGATCTCAATCCCATTTCTGCTTGTAACCCAATACTATAAAACTCATTTGATCACAATTCTAAACTAGAAAATAAGGGAAATTACCATCCCAATAACTTGTATTTAATGGGTCCCAATAGATATTGGGATTAATTTCCCCTTCTAGTTACACCAATCATAAAAATCTCATTTTAATAACTTTTCATGTCAAATTATAATTATTTATGCATTGCAATATATTTAAAAGTATTTCAAAGTTATAATAACTTTGTTACAGTGAATAAAAATAAACATCAAACTACCACGTTAGTTACATCAATTATGAAATGGTTTCATCCAACGGATAGTCGGTGTAAAACAAGAATTTGTGTAAGTTGAATTCAACATAATAAAATTAAGTTCAGTATTAATGAGTTACATTTAGTAAAGATAAATTAAGTTCAATTGAAATAGATTAAATTCATCAATCATTAATTCATGTTTTTGTTATTGAATAAGTGTAAAATTTCCATAGACTAGTTTTGTTCTTCGACTTGATTGATTAGATCACTGTGTTTATGAATAACAACTCGATTTAGTTTTTCACGTCAATGTATTGTTCTCGATCTGATTGTTTAATTTCGTTTGTAGTTCTATTTTTTAGTTTCCATTAATTTGGATTCGTCATATATGTGTTTTTCAAGATGTTTACAACATAGATCGTGGTTGGATTAAGTGATGTTACAGTTATAGAAGATCCATGTTTGGCGCAGTGATATTGATGTGTGATACGCTCCTCTCTTCCAAGTGGTCATGATTTTCACAGGAAGCAAGTTAATAACCCCCAAGGGTGATGTTACAGTTTTTATTGGATCTCTGATAGGTAATAGTAAAGACGGTCAGTCTGGTTGACATGTAATTTAGACATCCTTGCAATATTTAAGTTATTGCTAGAGACTAGTTAGTTTGAATGTCAATTCTACTCATTGTAATCGCCGCTGGACATTTTTTTTCATCATCTTGGAATGATTATTTTAATATATATATATATATATATATATATGTGTGTGTGTGTGTGTGTGTGTGTGTGTGTGTGTGTGTGTGTGTGTGAGTGGGTGTGTGTGTGTGTTGTTGTGTGTGTGTGTTAGGTTCAACACAAATAAGGTAAATTCATCAAAAATAATTAAAGTTTCAATTTCTTTTTTAATTTCAACTATTAATCGATGTCATTCTATCATAAAATATTATTATTATTATTATTTTGAATATTATAGATATTATTAAGTTAAATGACTTTTATTATTTGTAAGTGCTATCCATTGAAATTCAATCGAGCACTCCAATTCAATTTATTCACTTCAATTGTGTGCTACTTTAAAATTATTGATTAAATTCTATGAAAAAATATTTGTTTTAACATACTATAGAATTGTAATTCATAATATATTAGCTTAATTTTAATTGTATCTTTACACAGTTAAATTTAGTACAGTCCAATCTAGTACAATTAAATCCAATCCAATTTGATTCAATTTGGTTCATCCAGGCCAATCCTTTTCAGTCTGGCTCATTTCATTCCAATTTTATATTTTTTTGGACTTTTTTTTCTTAGCCATTTCAAAAAATTTAAAAATAAATTGAATTCAATACAAAGTATTTAAATTGGGATGGTCTCCTGTGATGCAACCTAAACTTTAGGCATGGGCGTTTCTACAATTCTAACAATATTAAGCTCCAGGTACTATCTCTAATTATTTTACATGAGTCTATCTCTAATGATTTTACAGGGACATATGCTAATAACTTTTCAGGGGATTTTTCATCCAATTTTTCCATCATTTTTCCGCCACTTGCAATCAGCAAAAAAAATTTAAAAATATTTTTTTTAAATGCAAAAAAATCAATAACAAACTGCAGCAACCTCAAGAGAAAATAGTTGAATATCAACGAAAAATCGTAAAACATCAACTTAAAACTGCAGCAAAAAAATCAAATAAAACATTAACAATATAAAAAAAATCAACAAAAAATGGAGGAAAAAAACGTAGAATACAACTAACAAAAAATAAACTGAAAATCATAAAAACCTCAATAAAGCTAAATTATCATTAAAAAAAAAACTACAAAAACCAACTCTTAATAAGCTAACGATTGAAGCACTTACAAGCAACAATTGAAAAACCAACAACCTACATTTGAAGCACTAAAAAAAATGAAAAACATCAATGCAAGGAAAAAAACACTACTAAAAATCAACCATATCATCAAAAATGCTACAAACATCAACTCTTAACAAGCAACGATTGAAGCACTTACAAGTTATAAAATAAACACCTACAACCTACATTTGAAGCACTTACAAAAAATGAAAAACATCAACATAAAGAAAAAAAACACTACAAAAAATCAACCATATCATAAAAAAAGCTACAAAAATCAACTTCTAACAAGCAACAATTGAAGCACTTACAAGCAACAATTGAAGCACTTACAAGAAACAATTGAAGCACTTACAATATAAAATAAGCACCTACAACCTACATTTGAAGCACTAACTAAAAATGAAAAGCGTCAACGTAAGGAAAAAAACTACAAAAAATCAACCATATCATCAAAAAAGCTACAAACATTAACTTCTAACAAGCAACAATTGAAGCACTTACAAGCAACAATTGAAGCACTTACACGCAACGATTGCACTAATTTGTTTTCATAACACACACAAGCTATAAAATAAGCACCTACAACCTAAATTTGAAGCACTAACAAAAAATGAAAAATGTCAACATAAGAAAAAAGATACTACAAACAACTCCTATTACCAAAAAAAGTAAAATAATCAATTATATCATCAAAAAAAGCTATAAACATCAGCCCCTATCACCTAAACCTCATCCATACACAACCACAGAGACCCCCCTCCAGCACCGGTTTTTTAGCACCCATTTTAAAAACAGGTGCTAAAAATATAATAGCATCGGTTTTTTAAATTTTAACGCCGGTTTTTAAAACAGGTGTTAATTTAACACCAATTTTTTTTTAATTTTAACACCAATTTTTTAAAAACCGGTGCTAAGTTTTACACTAGCACCAGTTTTGGAAAACATTAACACCGATTTTTAAAAACCGGTGCTAAAAATTTGAAAATTTCATTTTTCCCGCCAACGAAATAGCCAAAAATTTAAAAATATCACCGGTTTTAGAAATATTAGCACCGGTTTCAAAAACTGATGCTAAAAATTAAAAAATAGCACCAGTTTTAAAAACTGGTGCTAAAAATTATAACTTAGCACCGGTTTTTTGTTATAAATTGCACCGGTTTTATAAACCGGTGCTAAAATTAAAAAATAGCATTGGTTTTTAAAAACCGGTGCTAAAACTTTTCAATGCTCATTTTCCCACCAAAGAAATGGCCCAAAATTTTAAAATAGCTTTGGAAGAAAATAGCACCGGTTTAAACAGGTGCTAAAATTTTTTAAATTTTCTAGCCAAAGAAATTGCCAAAACAAATTTCCCGCCAATGAAATCGCCAAAAATTTTCAAATAGCACCGATTTTGGAAAAATTAGCGCTTCTTTAAAAAACCGGTGCTAAAAATGAAAAAATAGCACCGGTTATTTTTAAAAATTTTCCCGCCAAAAATATTCCCCCCCCAAGAAATCGCCAAAAACTTCTAAATATTTGTTGAAATTTTTTAAAGTTCATTATTTCTACCAAAGACTTCAAAAAGTTTGCAAAAAATTTCAAATAATCTTCCTAAAAATTTCATGAGCCGGGAGCAGCTGCGCAGCCGCTCTAAACTATTTTTTAACTTTCAAAATCGTTCACTTCTTTTGTTGACTTTAAGTAATGACTAAGTTAAGTTAAATTAATCAACGATCAACCTTTACTGACCTCATATATACAAATAAGAATAAAATTTGCTTTCATTAACTAATTAACTTTCAACCCTTAATTGATTTAGTATGCTCCCTCCGTCCCGGATTAAATTACACAAGATCAAAGATTCAGTCTAACTAAAAAAACTTTGATTACATAATTGAATAGATATATAAACAATCGTGAAAACTTTACTTGACTTTCAATATATATACACTAATAACTAGGCTAACTTTGACTAATCAACGGTCAAACTATACTTGACTTTCAATATATAAACACTAATAACAAAGTTAACTTTAACTAATTAACGATCAAACTTTATTTGAATTAGTATATAATAAATACTAATAAAAATGTTTGACTTTGTGTAATCAACGGTCAAACTTTACTTGACTCTCTCTCTGTATAGAAACACTAGTGACTAAGCTAACTTTAACTAATCAACGATCAAAATTTATTTGAATTATCATATAATAAATACTAATAACTAGGTTGACTTTTTCTAATCGACGGTCAAATCATAATTGACTTTCAATATATAAACACTAATAACAAAGTTGACTTTAACTAATTAACGGTCAAACTTTGCTCAACTTTCAATATATAAACACTAATAACTATGTTGACTTTAACTAATTAACAGTCAAACTGTACTTGACTTTCAATAAATAAACACTAATAACTAGGTTGACTTTCACTAATCAACAGGCAAACCTTACTTGACTTTCAATATATAAACATTTATAACTAGGTTGACTTTGACTAGTCAATGGTCAAACCTTAATTAACTTTCAATATATAAACACTAATAACTAAGTTGACTTTGACTAATTAAGGGTCAAACCTTACTTGACTTTGACTAATCAACGGTCAGACCTTACTTGGCTTTCAATATATAAACAATAATAATTAGGTTGATTTTCACTAATCAGCAGTCAAACCTTACTTGACTTTCTATACATAAATACTAATATCTAAGTTGATTCTAATTAATTAACGGTCAATTCTTACTGGACGTTTTATATATAAATATCAATAACTAAGTTTACTTTAATTAATAATCAATCAACCTTTCCTTATATTTCTATATGTAAACACTTGTCAAATCTTATTTTACTTAATTAGTGCTCCATCCGTCCCACAATAATGTCGTAACAAAAATTTGGGCCATAATGTAATTTTCCATACGTGAACACTAATAACTAGGTTGACTTTCACTAATCAACAGTCTACCATTACTTGACTTTCTATATATAAATACTAATAACTAAATTGACTATTAACTAATCACTGATCAACTCTTAATTTAATTTACTTGTATATGCTAATAAAATGTTTGACTATAACTAATCTATGTTCAAGCTTTAGCTGACTTTCTATAAACAAGCACTAATATATAAGATGACTTTAACTAATTAACGGTCAAACATTAACTGACTTCTATATATAGACACTAATAACTAAGTTGACTTTAACTTTTTGACGTTCAACATAGGAGACTTGGTTCACATATTTATGAGAACATCTGACTAAGTTCATAATTAAATGATGTGGATACTTTACAATAAATATAACCACTAGCCATTTTTCTTTCGGCCTAAATATAATCATTACACATTTTTCTTTCGGCCTAAACCTCTCTCTGCTTTTATCCCTCTCTCTATTTTTTTCCCACCCAACTTAACCAACCCCAAACCCTAGATCTAGGCGTTCCCAACTCAACGGCATCTAGTGTAACATCCTCAAACCCCAACATAATTTTTAGGTCGGGTTTGAACGTGCTACCAAAAGGGCCAGTATTAACGAGCAATTAAAGTTTATGCGGAAGTGTTTTAAGTAATTCAAAAACCTAATTTACTATTACAATGAAAAGGATTTATTACAAATGTCAAACAAAAGTTTCACCTAACTGTTACATAATCAAAGTTCACTTTAAAAACTCCTAATAGTTTACCCAGGATCTTTATCAAACGAAGTAAAGACAACAAGCACTCTTCTCTTACTGTTCTTCTTCGCCTGAAAAGGGGTTGTTTAACTAGGGTAAGCTTCTTGCTTAGTGAGGTTCCATCGCCAGTATTTACCCTGTTGAGTTTTAGTGATCACAGAATAACAATTAACAATTAACAACTAACCACGTATGTCCTAGCACACAGTAAAAAGGATATGGGTGGTTAATGCCAAGTTGCCGCCAAGTGTCTATATGGAAACTGTGACTAACATACACGACATAACCCAGTCAGTGATGCCCGAAGGCTATCAGTTCAGAATTCACTTTCTCATTCACGTCGGTGTTCAGTTACGAGCTCGTACCAGTTAGGTGGTTATGCTAGCATACCAAACTCCACGTGTAGCTGGTTTAATCAGACGGTCCGGTCAGTATCGTTTCCAGCTGACTTCAACCAAACAACAATAGCATCGGGGCCCCGAAAATTCAGAGATTGGTAATCAGGTAGCAGGTAAATCAAGTTTGACACGGCAAGATAAAGTACAAGTCGTTCTTTCACAGAAAATATCAGAGCAGTTCAGGAGTTCAGTTTCACGATAATCTAGTACAGTATGATAAAATACATACTTAATTCAACTGTCAATAAATACTATCATTTGAGTGTAACCGTAATATCTCTCTCTTATGGCTCAAGTATCGAGTAGAAAGGTTTGAGTATCAGGTTTCAAGTACCGGGGTTCGAGCAGATGAGTTTGAGTACTCATAGTTAAGTTTGGTACAGGAGGTTCGAGTAAAGAATTCGAGTGGAGAAGGTTCAAGTGGTTTGGGTATCAGGTGGTACTGGTTTGAGTGGTAAGTGGTACCAGTTTTAGTGGTGAGGTTCAGTTGGAGAGATTCTAAAGGTACGAGTTCAGTTGGTGAGGTTTGAGAGGTGAGGTTTGAGCGGTAAGGTTCCAGTGGCACTAGTTTGAGAGGTAAGGTTCAAGAGGTAAAGGTTTCGGTAGTACAGTTCGAGGGGTAAGGTTCAAGGGGTACAATTTGAGGGGGTAACGATTTCGGTGATATTAGTTCGAGAGGTACATGTTTGAGAGGTGAGTTCAGGAGGGACAGTTCGGGTGGTACCGTTCAAGGGATATAGCTTCGAGGGTATGTTTCGGGAGGTACAGTTTGAGAGGTAATGGTTTGGGAGAAGGTTTCGAGAGGTAAGGTTTCAGGGTACTAGTTCGAGGGGTAAAGGTTTCAGGGACACATGTTCGAGGGGTAAAGGTTTCAGGGAACTAATTTGAGGGGTAAAGGTTTCAGGGTACTAGTTCGAGGGGTAAAGGTTTCCAGGTTCAAGTTTAAGGGGTAGAGGTTTCAGGGAACTAGTTCGAGGGGTAAAGGTTTCAGAGAACTAGTTCGAGGGATAGGTTTGAGGTGTACTGTTCCATAGGTAAAGGTATTAGTAATACTAGTTCGAGAGATACAGGTTTCCAGTGGCGGTTCAAGAGGTGAGGTTTTCACAGGGGGGTTCGAGAGGTGAAGTCTTTCAGTGGGTTCGATAGGTGAAGTTTTCAGTGGGAGGTTCGAGAGGTGAAGGGTTTAGTAGGGATTCTATAGGTGAGGCATTCAGTGAGGTTCGAGAGGAGAAGTTTCTCAGTGGGGTTCGAGAGGTGATGGTTTCAGTAAGGGTTCGAGAGGTGAGATTTTCAGTAGGGGTTTGAGAGGTAGAGTTGTGGTAGGGGTTCGAGAGGTAGAGTTTTGGCAGGGGTTTGAGAGGTAGTGTTTTGGCAGGGGTTCGAGAGGTAGAGTTTTAACAGTAGGGTTTCGAGAGGTAGAGTTTGAACAGGGGTTCGAGAGGTAGTGTTTTGGCAGGGGTCGGAGAGGTAGAGCTTTAACAGGGATTTGCGAGGTAGTGTTTTGGCAGGGGTTCGAGAGGTAGAGCTTCCACAGGGGTTCGAGAGGTAGAGCTTCAAAAGGGGTTCGAGAGGTGAAGTTTCAGCAGGGGTTCGAAAGGTGGAGGGTTCAGTTCAAGAGAGTCAGGTTCTGATGGCATTATATATATATATATATATATATGTAAACATAAACTCAGATTATAACTCAATTCGTGTTACGACGATGCAACACTCACCTTGGTTAGACTTGGGCTTGGGCAACTTCCGTTTCCTACTTTACCACTATTCACCACTGTTCCTTGGTAAGAATTTTGTTGCTGCGTGAGAAGGTAAGAGTTGGGGATCTAATATTTATACTAGATAAAATATAGGTTCTGATACCTACCTATAATTTTATCCTTTTATCACTCAAGTGTTTATGTCTACTTGCCAAAAATTACTTTGGATAATTCTTCTCAAGTCTGCCGTCTTGTTCTTCTTCCCAACAATTCCACTTGCCTAAAAAATTACTTTGGATAATTTTTCACGTCTATTGTCGGCTTCCCTTTCACGGTAATTTTCTTGCATTCGTTTATTCATTTGCTTATTTATTTATTTACTTTAATTCTTTCTTTGTTTTCTCCTGTACCCAAATATTTCTTTATGGCACCACATTCCAGCGTACTATTTATTTTCCTTTTTGGTACGTATTTTAATTTGTTTATTTACTTATTGTCTCATCTCGTTTTTATCCGTTCCTTTCTTTTAATTCTTTATTTATTGGCTTTTCTTCTTTTTAATTACAATACTTAATCAATTATATATATATATACACACACACACAATTATATTCCTTGAAATCAAAACAATACTAGAAATGATAAATCATTTATTTTATTCTTATTTGTAATCACATATGAAAATTACTATTATATATAGTTGTGATAAGTATGAAAAATATTAGGAAGTTATAAAATTACTGTTCCTCAATAATTTAAAGGAATATTCGTTTTAGAGAAAGGTACAAGGTAAACTATTGGAGATGCTTTTATGAAAATATAGATAATTATTTAACAACTCAATTTATCATTTCTTACTTAACTCCTTTTAAAATGTGCAATTTGTATATCGCGTTTCCATTCTGATTCGACGTACTATTATTTCCTTCCTCTTTCTTAAGTGAAACATATACTAAACACCAATACTTTATCATCGCTTGATATTAACTAATATATATTTTTCAATAATTAAGATTATTAATTCAAATTTAGTTCGTCCGAGATTAACATCTAGGTTAATCCATAATAATTATGTTTTTCCAAATTTATACTTTATAATTGGCACATCGTTCAAAATTTATATATATATATATATATATATATATTCCATTTATAGTGATATTACAAGGTTCAAGTCAGATAACATGATTTGTATCGGAGGTATATTTTATTTATTAATCTAATTGAGTTCGGGGTCTCACATCTAGTGTTCCCGGCATTCGGTCTTCCGGTGTTCAGGGCGTTCCAACTCCACGGCGTTCCCGGCGTTCCAACTCCACAGCGTTCCCAGCGTCGCTGTGACGAGACGGTGTTTCTCATGCATCGCTGGAAGTCCAGACCACGATGGAAGTCTGCTGAAGTCCAGTTCAATGTGCCTCTTCCTTTCTTTGTTTTCTTATGCTTGCTCTCCAAGTGTTCGATGTTTTGTGTGATAGAGAAAAAATGCTTGAATTACAGGGGAAGAAGAAGATAAAGGTGGGGACGTTGAACCAATTGATCATGATGTGTGGGAGGAGGAATAATAAGTTGAGTCTGAGGTACATGTTCTGAAAAAATCTTTGCTGCACATAAGCAAAAGTTCTCTTCTCTCTGTTTTTTTTTGCCGTGTTTGCTGTTTTTGCTATGTTTGTGTTTTAAATCAATCATGAAAAGTTAAATTGTGTAACTTAAGTTGGGATAGAGGGAGTAACACTTGCATCAATTGACGAAACATCTTGCATCAATTTTACCCTATTGCCTGCATTTTTTATTGAAAATTTATGTGTTCTGATTAGTTCAAATTAGAGTTCAAATTAGCCTAAGGTATATCTTATTTTCCTGTTGGAAGCCTATAATGATGAGAATCCTGATGTTTGACAGTTTTGCATGTTTAATTTTTGTGATGTAATTTTGATGGATATAAATTTGCTCCATTACTAGATCTGTTATGCTTTATTTGATTCACTATTGCACCTATCTTCTAGTCTTTAAGAACTGGTGTAGCATAAGGTGAATTGACTTGGCTTTTAACCAGTCGCAAATGTTATTGTATAGCTTATACGAGCTTCTAACTTATCCATGCCAAGAGGTGTAACTTTTATTTTATTTATTGTCACATGGAATTGTTTCCCATACAGTTGGGAGCTGAATATAGCTTATGGCTGATCTGTTAGTTTGTGCATTCAGGTGGAAGAAATGAAGCGAATATCAAAACACAAGGCCAAATAGGAGAAGAAAATATTAGAATATGATGTAAGCAGTATTTATTTGTGCTCATGTTGTCAATTGCATGTCCCTAGCTTGTAATGCTCATTTGATTTAACATGCAGCTTAAGGTAATGCTGATTGTGGAAAAATTGCAAGAACTACAAAATTGCTAATCTCCCATATTCTTGATATGTTTCTGGATGTCAATTCAATAGTTAAATCCATCAACAAAAATTGCCAATATAGGCACTTCTTCAAGCATTCTTTTTGTTGCAAAATGTGTTGAGAAAGCTTGAATAAATTTTAGTGTTCTAGGGAATATCATCTCTAAAAACTAGGCGAGAAAGCTTTGGTAGAGCAAGATGGCTAAGATTTTTCCAGTTGATCACTGACTTTTTCCATTTGTATGCAGGTTCGAAGAGAATGGGATGCAGACATTAGACCTAGTGGAAGGTTAGCGTTATATTTGATTGGTAAATTGGACGTCACTTCAAATTGTGAACCCTTCGTAGCCTTGAGTAAAGCAATAAGGGCATTAGTAAAGTCAATGATACTAAATGAACCTTTCCCCTTTTCCCCTTGTGATTGTTCATGCATAGTACTGTATTTGGTAGTAGAATGGACAATAGATATAACTAAAGACTTGCTTGAACAACTCCGACATTGGTTCAGAGCATCTATATAGAAGCTTAATCTTTCTAACTTATAACAATAGTGCTAGTAGACCATACATGATATGTGTCACTTTTTACGCATCAGAGAAGCTTTGAATTTAAACCTTTGCTTATATTTGTGATTCATATCATCTTTCTGCTAAATAGTTCATGGTACTGTTAATCCTCGGTTTCATTGTGAACTATGTAGTTGCTCAACAGAACGAAGAAATTGCAAAATTGGTGGAGGAGGCACAAATGAATAAACATCACATGCATATGGAACCGAGATGGAACGGTACGTCTAAGCATGGAACTATGGTCTTGTAGATGCATATGGAACGGTACATCTGAGCATTTTTAAGGATCATAGATTGAACATTAGTTGTGTGGCTTAGCATTGTGATTTGATGTGTATACGCCACATGATTCAATTGCTAGTTCAAGCTAAAGTTATGTTTAGTCCCGTATATAGTTATAGTTGTGATAGTTATGTTTAGTCCCATTGATTATTAATTTTGTATCATAACTTTTTTCGGTTTTATTTCTATATTATCAATTTTGTGAAGTTTATTTTATTATTAAATTAATGTGGAAATAAATTGTTAATTTTGGGTATTTTTCCCTTTCTCTGAAAGCTGCAGCGCGCTTCAGAGGAAGGGTTTTTTTTCGTCGTCGAAATAATTTAGCACTGGTTAAAAAACCGGTGCTAACCAAAAAAAACCGGTGCTAAATTAGCACCGGTTGAAAAACCGGTGCTAACAAAAACGGTTGAAAAATCGGCGCTAACAAAAAAATCGGTGCTAAATTAGCAATGATTGAAAAACTGGTGCTAACAAAAAAACCGGTGCTAAAAGTTGGAATTTAACACTGGTTTTTTTCCAACCGGTGAAACCGTTTCATCGGTTACTTAGGCACCATTTTTTAACGAAAAAACCGGTGCTAGAACAAAAACAAAACCGGTGCAGGGGGGGTCTCTGTGGTAGTGATAACATGAAAAATATCAACATGAGAGAAAAAAAACTAAAAACATCAATAAAAAAGCTACGGTGCCTCAAGAGTACAAATTATTCGTTGAAAATCATAAAACATCAACGATTTTTTTAAAAAGAACTACAAACATCAACTCCTAAACACTTGAACCTCATCTGGAAAATGAAAAATATCAACATCAGAATCGAGACACTACAAACATCAACTCCTATTACCAAAGCCTCGATCAGAAAATGAAAAAGATAAACATGAGAGAAAAAACTACAAATATCAATCCATATCACCCAAAAAAAACTACAGAACCTCAACTCATATCGTTAAATCTCACTCAAATAATGAAAAACACCGACATAGGAGAAAAAAAAAAGCTAGAAACATCAATAAAAAGTTGCAGTACCTCAAAAATAAACATTCTTTGAAAAAAAGGTTCTTGTGGGATTTGAACTTGGGTCACCAACCTCAAAACATAAAGCAATAACCACTAGGTCATAGACTCTTATTGAACATATACTTAGTCAGATAATTTAAACTTCAGTATATACATCAAGAATATAAAATCTTAAAAATATATGCAGAGACTTGAACCTGAGTTCTCCAACCTCAATATCCAGGATCCTAACCACTAGGCCAATCAACTATTGTAGAATAATACTTCAATCAAACAGTATTAAACCTCAGCTTAAATTTGGAAAACATAAAAAGAGTTCAAAACAAAGGTCACCGAGACTCGAACACAAGACCTTCAGCCTCATTGTCCAGGACTCAGTCCGTCTGTAATTGCAGAACCTCAGCCCGTCCATCCGCCATCGTTGTCAACATCGTCGTCTGTCCGCCGCGCTTGTTTGCAAGCGCCATCTTCCTCCTCACAGGGAGCGTAGATCTCACGGGCATCGTCTTCTGGTTCTTCTTGCTGGCGTCGCTCGTCGTCTCCTGCTTCTTCTCATCATCGATTTACCTCAATCTCCTCGCCGCCGCCAGAGCACCATAGCACCGTCTCTGATTGATTGCCGGCGAAGCTAGGGTTTAATTTCAGAATTGCATAGACTCCGGCGTAATTGCAGAGACGGACGTCGTCATCTTCAGGATGCGTCATCGGAACAGTCTGGATTCGTCGTCGTGTTCGATCCGGAATTCATCTTCTTCGTGTGGATTTGGTCTTGATTCGTCATTGTCTTCGATATGGATATGCCGGAAGCTTTGATCTGGAATTCGCCGGTGGAACGGTGGCGATTGGCAGCGGTTACGAATTTCCGGTCGAAGGAGGATTTCCGATCATAACAAAGAAAATAAAAAATCATGATTTATTGTGATATTTATAGCAGTTTGATAATAGCACAGCAGGTCCCTGAATTTATTGGCATATTTTTAAAAAAAACCACCCCAATTTCAAATTTATAATATTTACAGAATAAACTTATGCCTAAAGTTTAATCGGCCTAAAGTAAGACTTTGTGATTTATAAATAAATTAAACTCAAAAGGAAAACGGTTGTTTTCTTTTGCATTAAAGTGAGTTTTCCCATAGGTAAGTAGAAAAAGGAAATTAAAATAGCTAGCTGATGTTCTTTATCGCTAAATCTGCAGGATATTTAATTACAAGACAGATCATGTCCCATAATGTGAATCATTATGTTAATTAAGTATGATTATGTGAGTGTTCTCACCCTGACAAAGAGAAACACATGTCTATTAAAATGCAATACAAAATTTCGATAAATTACATTTCAACATGCTTCTCATAAGCATTCTATTAATTATATATTTATTGAGCTTTTTTTTTAGATATTTTCAAAATTCGTTATCAAAATGTTAGTACCACCAACCAGTTTTGTCGCAATGCTCTTTGGATTATTACAATGGGAGTAAGTCTCCTGATAGGCGATATGTCCATAAGTTTATGGAGATTCCACTTATTTCTTACATTATATACTACATTTGTTAAATTACATATAAAATTTATAATTTTTTAAAATATATTTTTATATTATATTTTTATATTTTCACCTTCAAACACATGTTATTACTTGTTTTAACTTATAAAATGAAATATTTAAATTTTATAAAAAATTACAACATTTAAGGTAATGCCCCTAACCTTATGGAAAGACCGTTTTTCCTTAGATTTCCCTTACAACGGAGTACATTACATTAATATTAAATATTATTTAATACTACCATGGAATTCACAGAGAAGAATTTCCGTAGTATGAGGTGGTGTTAGAATAAATCAAGTAGAACATTAGATAATATTTTATTCTATGTTGACTAGACCTAGAGTTATATTTAGACTATTTTTATTTGTACTCTATATATACTCTTCATCATTAATCAGAATCATTATGGAAAGCTACTTTATCATGGTATCCGAGCAAACTTGGTTCTAAACCTTTTTTTTTCCGACGTGCCTCCCTCCTCTCCCTATTGTTGCCGCTAACTTCCGACCTTCCCCTCTCCCTCTTTGCAAATTTTCTTTTCTCATTATGTCTGAAGAGAAATTATCCTACAATACCTTACTCCACATGATGACTATCAAATTGTCATTATCCAATTGTCTTTTGTGGAAGCGTCAAGCTGGCTATGTTCTCAAGCCCCAGAAGCTGTATGGATTTCTTGATGGTTCCAAGCCCTGCCAGACTGTTCCTCCTCTTCCTCCGGCCGGCGACTCCACCTCCTCTTCCTCCGGCCGGTGACTCCACCTCCTCTTTCTCCGGCTGGCGACTCCACCGTCACTTACGCTCAAGCTGCCGACGCTACCCCTAGTCGCAGCACCACCACCAAGCCCGATCTCATGGAGGCCTACTTGGAGGCCAAATCTGATTATGATCTCTGGGTTGATGAAGATCAACGTGTGTGCAGGCTTCTTTGTTCATCTCTCACGTGAAGGCCTTGGCAGTTTTACTTGACTGCACTACTTCCAAGGAGATATGGGAAATCTTCAGTCCATTTATCACGATAGCAGTGCATCAACCATCCTTCGTCTTCGTGTTGCTGCCCACGATATTCGTAAGACCGGTACAGTTCATGAACTCCATCTAAAATTTAAGGAAATTTTTTAGCAGTTGTCTATGATAGGTTCCCCTGTATCGAATGATAACCAGATTATTTGGTTTTGACTGCCCTTGGAACTAAGTTTAAGGATTTTTCTACGCCATTAATTAATTCTTTGCCTAATCCATTCTATGCCGATGTTTTATCGAGTGCCAAAAACCACAATTTTTTTGAAAAATTTACAAGATCATTCAGCCCCAGCCAATGGGCATGCCGCATTCACAGCAGGCGAAAACCCCTCAGCTGACGGTGCGTGAGGCGTCCGGTGAGGGGCAGTAGGGTGTACGGCTCACGCGCTGCCAAAGGTGGCCATTTCGGTGATCGGCAAGGCGGCAAGTCCGGCTGTCAGTTCTTGGCTAGGGCTGGTCGTGGGCGGCTGCAATGCACTTGGTGTGGTCGCCCTAGTCACTATGCTACGACTTGTTACATGATGCTTGCTCAGATTGGCTCTCAAGGTCCAAATCTTCGTACAGACTCCACTCATATGGCTGAAAGTTTTCAGTTATCTTTGCAGCTAGAGCCTACTGCACGATCTTCTAATTGGTATATTGACTTCGGTGCCACCACTCATATGGCATCCTCAGCTAGTGGCTTGGAGTATGTAGCTCCATATTCTAGTAATTCTCATGTCTCTGTTGGTAATGGTGCTTCTATTCGAATTTCTCATGTTGGTGATAGTAAGATTTCTGATGTTTTATGCATGTATGATGTTCTGGTTGTTCCTGATATTACTAAGAATCTGTTATCTATTAGTAAACTGACCAGAGATTTAAATGCTTTTGTCACCTTTGGTGATTGGAACTTTGTCATTCTAAACAAAGTTTCCAAGGCAGATGTGGGTAGGGGCCACAGTGAGGGTGGTCTCTATGTTTTGGATAGAGGTGAGGAAGCACTATTTTTGCATTTACAACAAAATAAAGGACGGGCAACTTACCAGCTTTGGCACGCTCGCTTGGGTCATGCACCGTTAGCAGTTATTTATAGTGTTCAGAAGTCTGGTCTAGTTTCATTATCTTTTTTTTGCCTAAACCTGTAACATGCGCCCCATGTGTTATGGAAAAAGGTCAACGGTTGGCTTTTGTTGAAATCTATAAACGTGCTACGCATGTACTAGATTTGATTCATTGCGACTTATAGGGACCTTCCACTATTTTATCGTCGAATAGCTTTTCGTACTATGCCTCATTTTAAAATGATTATTCCTGTTTCACCCGGTTTTATCCACTTCGTCGCAACTCGGACTTTTTTTATGCATACTTATAGTTTGAGGCATTTGTATAGAATCAGTTCTCATCGAAAATTAAGGTTTTTCAGAGTAACGGTGGTACAGAGTTTCTGAACACTCGTGTACGGACCCATTTCGCCACTAAGGGCATTCACCATCAGATATCGTGTCCTTACACTCCAGAACAAAATGGCCGTGTGGAGCTCAACATATGCATGTCACCGAGATGGTTCTTACTATACCCTTCTTTCATTTGCATCTGCCTATTTTTTGCTGGGATGATGCATTTGCCGCAGCTTCATAAACGATCAACCAATTACTTACTCTTGTACTGCGTGGCTCTTCTCTTTTTGGGCTTCTATATGATCGTGACCCTCTTTATTTAAATTTTCATCCTTTCGGGTACCAGATCTTTCCATTTGTTCGACCATATGTAGATCACAAGTTATCTCCCACAGCATTCCTCGTGTCTTCATTGGCTACAATTCACACTACAAAGGTTTTCGGTGTCTTATTTCTTCTACAGGTAGATTCTACATCACTCGCCATGCTTGATTTGATGAGACACACTTTCCATTTGCTACTTCTTTGACCTCGAGCTCTCCAGCATCCGCTCTTGATGTCTATGCTTTTATTGATCATGATGGCGACTCTGCGGCTCCTATACCCATTCCAGCATCGTCTCCCTTACCGCCATGCACCATTTGCACGATAGACCCGAAACTGGCTTCTTAGCCACTGGTCTTGCCTTCTTAGCCACCGGTCACAATGCCTCACCAGTATTGGCCGCCTCTTCTCTGGCCTCCTCCGTCGGCCACCACTCTTCCAGCTCAGCCGGGTTTTCTCTGGCGTCATCTGTTGGTCCAATTTCTCCAGCCTCGATGCCACCACCTCATAATCATCAAATGGCCACTCGGCCAGCCACTGGAGCCATTCAACAATGAGATTATTCGAACATTATTACGCATGGCCTAACTACCGCACTTCTTTCTCAGACAGAGCCCACTGATTATCGCTCTGCCATTCAGGATCCAGCCTAGGTTTCAGCTAAGAACGATAAGATTGCTGCTCTTCATAGTGAGCACACTTGAGACCTGGTGCCTTGGCCTTCGGATGCCAACATCGTTGGCTCCAAATGGGTCTATCGGCTCAAATATAGACCAGATGGTACTATTGAGTGTCACAAAGCCAGACTTGTGGCATGAGATTTGTTACAAATTCTGAGCTTTGAATTTGACCATACTTCCAGTCATGTGGTCCAAGCCTCTGTTGTTCGGACAGTTCTCGCCATTGCCACCATACGTTCTTGGCCACTTCATCAGCTGGACGTCAAGAACACCTTTCTTCTGGTGTTCTCGATACCTCAGTCTATATGAAGCAGCCCGTTGGTTATCAGGATTCTTCTCATCCGAATTTTGTTTGCCTCTTGCGGAAGGCCATTTATGGTCTTAAGCGGGCTCCTCGAGCTTGGTTCCAATGGTTTATCAATTGTCTTATACATCTTGGTTTCCAGTGCAGCTCAACTGATACTTCCTTATTTGTTCTATCGAGAGGGTTGTCATAACTGTATCTCATTGTGTATGTGGAAGACATTATTCTTACATGGAATGACTCGACTCTTATTCGTCGGTTCATTTCTCGAACACACAGAGAGTTTATGATCAAGGATCTTAGTGCTCTCCATTACTTTCTTGGTCTTAAAGTTTTGCCTACCTCCTCGGGGTTACTTCTTGGCCAAGTAAAGTATGCTCGGGATTCTGACTCGGACTGGTATAACTGATGCTGCACCAGTTTCTACGTCATTTGTTGCTAGTTCTCAGTTCCACAGTTCCACTAGTCTACTGTTCCGGGATCCTACTCTTTATTGCTCTCTTATTGGGGCGCTTCAGTATCTCACCATCACTCGTCCAGATCTGGCTTTCTCGGTCAACACAGTGAGTCAGTACCTTCAGGATCCCAGAGATGACCATTTTGCTGTAGTGACACGAATCTTGCGTTATGTTTGTGGCACTCTTTATTTTGGTATGGTTTTTCGTTCTACCAGTACTCCAGAGGTGTTAGGATATTCTGATCCTGTCTGAGCCTGCTGTCTGGGGACTCGTTGGTCCACTTATGGTTATGCGGTTTATCTGGGTGGGAATATGGTTTATTGGAGTGCTAAGAAACAAGCCACTGTCTCTCGCTCTAGCACCGAGTCAGAGTACCGTGCTCTTGCCAACAGTGCTTCAGAGGTGGTTTGGCTCACTCATTTGCTTCGTGATCTTTGGGTTCCGCTTTCTAGTTTACCTTTGTTGTTATTCGACAACAGCAGTGCTATCTTCTTAGCTTAGAATCCGGTGGCACACAAGCTGGCGAAGCATATAGACATTGATTACCATTTTGTTCGTGAGTTGGTGACATCTGGCAAGTTGCGTGTTGTCCATGTTCCAATTTCTCTACTGATTGCGGACATCTTCACTAAGGGGTTCTCTCGTCCATTGTTCGAGTTCTTCAGGTCCAAGTTGTGCGTCGGCGAGCATCCGACGCTTCGCTTGAGGGAGGATGTTAGAATAAAGCAAATAGAAGATTTTTATAATATTTTATTCCATGTTGATTAGGCCTAGAGTTATATTTAGACTAGTATTGTTTGTACTCTATTAATACTCTTCATCATTAATCATAATCATTATGAAAAATTAATTTATCAGGTGGCTTTGATGTCATTTATTTGTTAAATGTATACTCCCTCCGGTCCTCTAATAATGGCCCCATTTGACCGCTGTTTTTTTCATGTCATGTTTGACCATCGATAACTTTTGGTGTATACAATAACGGAGATCATGTCAAATGTCTTTCGATTCTCCGTAACATGTAGTTTCTGAAAAGTAAAATTTTATAGCTCGCTCTTGTAAACAACTAAAGTTATCGACTGTCAAACATGTCATCAAAAAATATATTTAAAAAATAGGTCATAATTAGAGGAGGAGGGGGGAGTATATTATCTCGCCGGACCAAACTAAAATAAGGGTTGAATTTGTTCTCTCTCTTTTTTATATCAACCTGCAGATTTTCAAACTTTACAGTTACAAGTTATTCAATACAATATAGCTAGCTATAGTATTGATGGAGATGCCATGACGACTACCACCATAAATGAAGACATTCCACGACTTGATCAAACATTTAAAGGATATGTTCGAGATCCTCTAAGTGACATGGCAGGACCTATGACTAGGTCAAGGACTAAGCTTAGAGATGCTGCTTTAAATGCTTTGATTGATCGCCTTTATGATGAAAAATTGAATAAGGAGTCACCATCGACGTCTTGGATTCATTATTCAAGATTGTCGACAAACTGAAGACATCATGAAGAACACTATACTCTTTTTTCCCACTGGGTTTTTAATGAGGTAGTGTGATCACTGTAAAATAATGTCATTTTGGGTTTATTGGACTGATAGCTTGGCCATGTGGGCTTTGAAGAGCTGAATTTTGAAAATACAGTCCATTAAGGTTTAGTATATTCAGTTTTATTCTGATTATAATTATATTCGGAAAGATTAGATAAGGTAATATTCTTCAAGGTTACTTCTTGAAGAATTCAACCTGATTACCTTAGATTACCATTTATTTTAGGTATTTTAGTTAGATATGGTTTTAGCTTCTTAAAGCTGCCATAAGTCGATTCAGATTCCATTTGTGATTAGGGTTTGAGGCAAGATTGTAACCCTATAAAAGGGGAGGCCTTATGGACGAAAATAACAACCTTTCATCAATCAAATATACAACATTTTGAGTTCATACTCTTTGCTTGCGAGCTATTCCATTGTTGCTTAACCCCGAGGGCTAGTTAAGTATCAATAAACCTTGTAATCTGATCCCGAGGGCTAGTTAGAGAGCAAGTCGAAGTTAGGCGTACCCCGAGGGCTAGACTCCTGAATTTCATGCGAGATAGTGCGGGTTTGCAGATCCCTTCACTAGATCAAAGATATAATTCCGCAAATCGTGAGTTTTCGCAAGGAGATTCATATCAAGCTTTATGCATAATTAGAGGAGGAGGGGGGAGTATATTATCTCGCCGGACCAAACTAAAATAAGGGTTGAATTTATTCTCTCTTTTTTTTATATCAACCTGCAGATTTTCAAACTTTACAGTTATAAGTTATTCAATACAATATAGCCAGCTATAGTATTCTGAAAATTATTGGCAGCAATTAATTCTCATCCTTAAACAAATGAAGCTTCCAAAAACTAGGGACCATTTCCAGTATAGAAACGACCGCAAAAATTTGATTTGGTGGAAGACTGTAGGTCGATCGATTTGTCAATTTGTAAACGGCTACGGCATTCGCAAAGTCTACATTAATTCGTCAAAGAATCTATGTACTTCTACACTTTGCACTAAATTAATGAACCTTTTTTTCTCTAACTTTTGAATTTAAGGAGAATAATATCTGTTCATACATGACCTGAACTAATTTAATCGCACATTAAAATAACATCTAATTTTTCTTGTCTTTACATTGAAAGATAGGTAACTTGATTCGGACGTAATCAATTACATCAAACTTTAATCCCAGCTATTACTGATGTGAACCAGTTCTTCTGTTGAAAAGTTAATCGGTCAAGGTTAGATTTCCATCCATTTCTTTACTTTATAGAAGCCGGTCCGCTGCTCAGCAACAGTCGGACAAGTAGGGAATGTTGGGGTGAACCAGAAAAGTTTGGGTAGAGCCGGATCTAACGTGAGCCGATGTTTGAGAACAGGAGGGAGTATCACGGAATCTGATTACACCTTGAAACATGTTTAATTTAAGCAAACAAAAATTTAAATTTATTTGATGTCGAAATTTTAATATTTTTAAAAGTATTTTGGCACTGTTGCTTCGCGCACATTTGATGAATTTTCCTACTACCTTGCAACTCTAAAATTACCAGGACTATGAAATATAGACTATGGTAGAGGAGGAGAGTAAATAGGTGACTATGAGGAAAATGAAACCCATGTAATCTGTATTTTATCTAAACTATGGGAATCACTAGAGGTGCTGCTTGTATTTTCTTTTTCTTTGTACTCAAAAGTTCTAAAAATATTGTTGTATTTGATCAAACTTAATTAATATTTTTTTTGCATACTACTTTTGTACAAGAGACTGTCTCTTAAAATACGGTATTTTCATAAGTCATAGAAAGATCAAGGTTTAAACTACAAATTAGAAAGATAAAATTTTTGGGTTGCATTAATCGGGTCATAAACTTCATAACTACTACACGTTGTATAATAAAATTTTAATATAGCAATTAAAATCTTTACTTTTTTTATTATTCAAATTAAATCCCGTATTTTCATAAGTGTATGGAAAGACGATTTTTTTCCAAAACTTTATGCATCGGTCTTAATTTTGATTGAAATCAAATTCTCTTACAATTAGGGGTGTTAAACAATTCGACTAGACCCAATTGTAAGAGCATGTGTAATGGTAAAATCGCTCTGGAACCGCTTTAGCAGTTTAAGTTTACTAAGTATTCAATCTCTCTCCTCTACCTCAACAATTGGAACCACAAATGTACCACTCAATTTTTCTCTATACAATGGTTGAAACCACTTTGCAACTAAGTTATGGATCCCACTTAATTTTCTCTATCCTACTAATTAATTATACATATAATATTTAATTTAAATAAATTTACCTACCCAAATAAATTAAAATGTGAAATTTAATACATGCTTCACGTGGATTCTGTAGATTTTTTTGTAGTGGGAACGGTTCCAATTCCCTTGACCCGAGCAGTGGTTACATACATTTGGAACCCTTTTGAAATCCTCATTATGGGGTTTCAAAGTTTTACTTCGGTTCTAAATTGGTTCCAGTCTCAAACTGAAACTATTTTGAAACCACCACTATACATGCTCAAAGAATTGAAACTGGAACCAATCTAAAACCACCATGTACATGCTCTAGGGATCGGATTCAAATTTTAAAATTTAAATTTTCCAATGATCGGTACAAATACTTTCATGATTTTGGTTTTCTATCCGCATTGGCCTAAAATAAATTTTAGCAGGAATATACTTAAATTATATATCCTGATTTATGTGGCCAAATTATCTCAATGTTCCACATTCAAACAAGTGGACACTGATTTTTTGAACATTTTTTTATGAGGCATTGTCCAAAATAGTCCCGACACAGACACACACATATACACACACGCGCGCACACACACATTTACACACGCGCGCACACACACATTTACACACACTAACACACACTAACACACATATGCACACACACATATGCACACACACACACACACACACACACACAAACAAACACACACACACACACACTAACACACACACTAACACACACACACACTAAAACACACACAAACACAAACACACAAACACACACACTAGCACACACACACAAACACTAACACACACACTAGCACACACACACACAAACACTAACACACACACTAGCACACACACACACACAAACACTAACACACACACTAACACACACACTAACACACACACACTAACACTAACACACACACTAACACACACACTAACACACACACACAAACACTAACACACACACTAACACACACACACGAAAGCACTAACACTAACACAAACACAGACACACTCACTAACACACAAACGCACTAACACACACACGCACTGACACACACACGCACTGACACACACACGCACTGACACACACACGCACTAACACAAACACACACTAATACACACTAACACACACACACTAACACACAATAACGCACACACTAACACACACTACCACACACACGCACCACCACACACACGCACTACCACACACACGCACTAACACACACACGCACTAACACTAACACACACACACACACACACAGCCACACACACGCACTAACACTAACACACACACACTAACACAAAAACACAAACACACGCACAACACAATAACACACACACTAACACACATACACACACTAACACACACACACACACAACCACACACACGCACTAACACTAACACACAAACACACACACACTAACACAAAAACACAAACACACACACACTAACACAAAAACACAAACACACACACACACACTAACACAAAAACACAAACACACACACACACTAACACAAAAACACAAACACACACACACACACACTAACACACATACACACACAAACACACACACACACACTAACACAAAAACACAAACACACACACACACTAACACAAAAACACAAACACACACACACACACTAACACACATACACACACTAACACACACACACACACTAACACACACACACACACTAACGCAAACACTAACACACACATGCACACACTAACACACACACACACACTAGCACACACACTAACCCACACACACACACACACAATAACACACACACACTAACACACAAACACACAATGGGTTGATATGGCAGGAATTTGTGGATACGGTTAAATTTATTACGATTACGCCCCATTTTCTACTTCCTTTTCTATTGCGCTTTGGGCTGAAGGCACCTCCACCTCTGGAGAAAGAAAAACACACATACACACACACTAACACACACACACACACTATAACACACACTATCACATGCACACATGCACTAACACTCACACACACTAACATACACACACACACATACTAACACACACTAACACACACACACAATAACACAAACACACACACACTAACACACACACACTAACACACACAAACTATAACACACACTATCACACGCACACACGCACTAACACTAACACATACACACACACACACACTAACACTAACACATACACACACACACTAACACACACTGACACACACACACACACACACTAACACACACTGACACACACACACACACTAACACACAATGACACACACACACACACACTAACACACACTGACACACACACTGACCAAACACACACACACACAGTAACACACACAGTAAAACACACACGCACTAACACACACACACACAGTAACACACACACGCACTAACACACACACACACTAACACACACACACACTAACACACACATACACACACTAACACACTCACACTAAAACACACATACACAAACACACACACACACACAAACACACACACTAATACACACATGAACACTACCACACACACACACTAACACACACACAAACACACAAACACACACCCTAACACACACATACACACCCTAACACACACACACTAACACACACATACACACACTAACACACACTCACACACACTCACACTAAAACACACACACACACAAACACACACACACACACTAATACACACACGAACACTACCACACACACACTAACACACACAAACACACACTAACACACACACACACTAACACACACACACACTAACACACACTAACACACACACACACTAACACACACACACACTAACACACACTCACACACACTAACACACACACGCGAACACACACTAACACACACACACACTAACACACACTAACACACACTAACACACACTAACACACACTAACACACACTAACACACACTAACACACACTCACACTAACACACACACACTCTAACAGACACACACACACGCTAACACACACGTGCACACTAACACACACACACACACACACACTAACACACACACTAACACACACACTAACACACACACACACAGACACACACACACACTAACACATAGACACACACACATAATAACATACATTAACACACACTAACACACAGTAACACACACGTGCACACTAACAGACACACACACACACTAACACACACAGACACACACACTAACACACAGACACACACACACACACATAATAACATACATTAACACACACACTAACAGACACACACACACACACTAACACACACAGACACACACACTAACACACAGACACACACACACACACATAATAACATACATTAACACACACACTAACAGACAGACAAACACATACACGAACACACACACACTAACACACACACGCACACCAACACACACACACACCAACACACACACAAACACACACATACACATAAACTAACATACACTAACACACAGGCACACACACACACTACACACAAATACACACTAACACACACTAACACACACACACACTCACACTCACACACACTAACACACACACACACACACTAACACACACACACACATGCACTAACACAAACACAAATACACACGCACACATACACTAACACACTAACACACTAACACAAACGCACTAACACACACGCTCTAACACACTAACATACACACACACACACTAATACACACATGCACACTAACACACACACACACACTAACACACACATACACACATGCACTAACACACAGACACACACACTAACACACACACACACACACTAAAACTAACACACACACACACACACTCGAATATACACACACACTACAACACACACACACACTAACACACACACACTAACACACTCAATATCACACACACATACACTAATACACACACTATCACTAACACACACACACTAACACACACACTAACACACAAACACAAACACAGAAACACAAACAGACAAACACACACACATTAACACACTAACACACACTAAAACACACACACACACAAACACGCACATGCACTAACACAAACACACACACACACGCACTAACACACTAACACACACACATGCACACTAACACACTAACACACACTAACACACACTAATACAAACTAACATACACACACACACTAACACACATACACTAACACACACACACTATCACACACACACACACAATCACTAACACACACACACAAACACACACACACACTAACACACACACACACTAACACACACACACACTAACACACACACACACTAACACACACACACACACACACAAACACGCACATGCACTAACACAAACACACACACACATGCACACTACCACACACACACACTAACACACACACACATGAACACACACTAATAAAGACTAACACACACACACACACACTAACACACACTATCACACACACAAACACACACTAACACACACACACACACTAACACACACACACACACTAACACACACACACATTAACACACACTAATAAAGACTAACACACACACACACACACTAACACACACTATCACACACACAAACACACACTAACACACATACACACACACACTAACACACTAACACACACACTAACACACACACACACTACCACACACACTAACACACACATACACACACTAACACACACTCACACTAAAACACACACTCACACTAAAACACACACACACACAAACACACACACACACACTAATACACACACGAACACTACCACACACACACACTAACACACACACAAACACACACACACTAACACACACTCACACACACTAACACACGCACACGCGAACACACACTAACACACTAACACACACTAACACACACTAACACACACACTAACACACGCACACACGCACACACGCACACACGCACACACTAACACACATACTAACACACACTAACACATACACACACTAACACACACACACACTAACACACACACACACTCTAACAGACACACACACACACACTCTAACACACACGCACACACTCACACACACGCACACACTAACAGACACACACACACACACTAACACACACATAGACACACACACACTAACACACAGACACACACACACTAACACACAGACACACACACACACATAATAACATACATTAACACACACACACTAAAAGACAGACACACACACCCACACCAACACACACACACACCAACACACACACAAACACACACATACACATAAACTAACACACAGGCACACACACACACACACACACACTTCACACAGATACACACTAACACACTAACACACACACTAACACACACACACACACTAACACACACACACACACACTAACGCAAACACTAACACACACATGCACACACTAACACACACACACTAGCACACACACACTAAAACACACACACACACACTAGCACACACACTAACACAAACACACACACACGCCCACACACACACACACTAACACACACACACACACTAACCCACACACACACACACTAACACACACACACAATAACACACACACTAACACACACACACAATAACACAAACACACACACACAAACACACACACAAACACACACACTAACACACACTCACACTAAAACACACACACACACAAACACACACACACACACTAATACACACACGAACACTACCACACACACACACTAACACACACACAAACACACACACACAAACACACACTCACACACATTAACACACGCACACGCGAACACACACTAACACACTAACACACACTAACACACACTAACACACACACTAGCACACGCACACACGCACACACGCACACACGCACACACTAACACACATACTAACACACACTAAGACACACACACACTCTAACAGACACACACACACTAACACACACGCACACACTCACACACACGCACACACTAACAGACACACACACACACACTAACACACACATAGACACACACACACTAACACACAGACACACACACACACATAATAACATACATTAACACACACACTAAAAGACAGACACACACACACACACCAACACACACACACACCAACACACACACTAACACACACATACACATAAACTAACACACAGGCACACACACACACACACTTCACACAGATACACACTAACACACTAACACACACTAACACACACACACACACACACTAACGCAAACACTAACACACACATGCACACACTAACACACACACACTAGCACACACACACTAAAACACACACACACACACTAGCACACACACTAACACAAACACACACACACGCCCACACACACACACACACTAACACACACACACACACTAACCCACACACACACACACACTAACACACACACACAATAACACACACACTAACACACACACACAATAACACAAACACACACACACAAACACACACACAAACACACACACTAACACACACACACAATGGGTTGATATGGCAGGAATTTGTGGATACGGTTAAATTTATTACGATTACGCCCCATTTTCTACTTCCTTTTCTATAGCGCTTTGGGCTGAAGGCACCTCCACATCTGGAGAAAGAAAAACACACATACACACACACACACACACTATAACACACACTATCACATGCACACATGCACTAACACTCACACACACTAACATACACACACACATACTAACACACACACACACACACTAACACACACACACAATAACACAAACACAAACACACACACACTAACACACACACACACACACACTAACACACACAAACTATAACACACACTATCACACGCACACACGCACTAACACTAACACATACACACACACACACACACACACTAACACATACACACACACACACTAACACACACTGGCACACACACACACACTAACACACACTGACACACACACACTAACACACACTAACACACACTGACACACACACACACACACACACTGACACACACACACACACACTTACACACACTGACACACACACTGACCAAACACACACACACACAGTAAAACACACACGCACTAACACACACACACACACAGTAACACACACAGTAACACACACAGTAACACACACACACGCACTAACACACACACACACTAACACACACACACACACACACTAACACACACACTAACACACACATACACACAATAACACACTCACACTAAAACACACACACACACACACACTAATACACACATGAACACTACCACACACACACACTAACACACACTAACACACACACTAACACACACACAAACACACAGACTAACACACACATACACACCCTAACACACACACTAACACACACATACACACACTAACACACACTAACACACACTCACACAAAAACACACACACACAAACACACATACACACACACACTAATACACACACGAACACTACCACACACACACACACACACTAACACACACTAACACACACACGCGAACACACACTAACACACTAACACACACTAACACACACTGACACACACACGAACACACACATGAACACACACACTAACACACGCACACACTAACACACACACTAACATGCACTAACACATACACACACACACTAACACACACTCACACTAACACACACACACACACACTCTAACAGACACACACACACGCTAACACACACGCGCACACTAACAGACACACACACACACACACTAACACAAAGACACACACACACATAATAACATACATTAACACACACACTAACACACACTCACACTAACACACACACACACACACACACTCTCTAACAGACACACACACACACACGTGCACACTAACAGACACACACACACACACACTAACACACACAGACACACACACACATAATAATAACATACATTAACACACACACTAACAGACAGACAAACACAAACACGAACACACACACACGCACACACGCACACACTAACACACATACTAACACACACTAACACATGCACACACTAACACACACACACACACACTAACACACACTCACACTAACACACACACACTCTAACAGACACACACACAGACTAACACACACGCACACACTAACACACACGCACACACTAACACACACACATACACACACTAACACACACATAGACACACACACACACACACACACACACATAATAACATACATTAACACACACACTAAAAGACAGACACACACACACACCAACCCACACACACACCAACACACACACAAACACACACATACACATAAACTAACACACAGGCACACACACACACTACACACAGATACACACTAATACACTAACACACACTAACACACACACTAACACACGCACACACGCACTAACACATACACACTAACACAAACACTAACACACATGCACACACTAACACACACACACTAGAACACACACACACACTAGCACACACACTAACACAAACACACACACACGCCCACACACACACACTAACACACACACACACTAACCCACACACACACACACAAACACACACACACAATAACACACACACACAATAACACACACACACACTAACACATACACACAATAACACAAACATACACACGCACAAACACACACACTAACACACACACACACTAACACACACACACAATGGGTTGATATGGCAGGAATTTGTGGATACGGTTAAATTTATTACGATTACGCCCCATTTTCTACTTCCTTTTCGATTGCGCTTTGGGCTGAAGGCACCTCCACCTCTGGAGAAAGAAAAACACACATACACACACACACACACTATAACACACACTATCACATGCACACATGCACTAACACTCACACACACTAACATACACACACACATACTAACACACACACACACACACTAACACACACACACAATAACACAAACACACACACACTAACACACACACACACACACTAACACACACAAACTATAACACACACTATCACACGCACACACGCACTAACACTAACACATACACACACACACACTAACACTAACACATACACACACACACACTGACACACACACACTAACACACACTGACACACACAAACACTAACACACACTGACACACACACACACACTAACACACACTGACACACACACACACTGACCAAACACACACACACACAGTAACACACACAGTAAAACACACACGCACTAACACACACACACACAGTAACACACACACACGCACTAACACACACACACTAACACACACACACACAGTAACACACACACACGCACTAACACACACACACTAACAAGCACACACACTAACACACACATACACACACTAACACACTCACACTAAAACACACACACACAAACACACACACACACACACACACTAATACACATATGAACACTACCACACACACACTACCACACACACACTAACACACACACTAACACACACATACACACCCTAACACACACACTAACACACACACACACACACTAATACACACACGAACACTACCACACACACACAAACACACACACACACACTAACACACACTCACACACACTAACACACACACACGCAAACACACACTAACACACACTAACACACACTGACACACACACGAACACACACACTAACACACGCACACACTAACACACACACACTAACATGCACTAACACACACACACACACTAACACACACTCACACTAACACACACACACACGCCAACACACACGCGCACACTAACAGACACACACACACACACACTAACACACACACACACACTAACACACAGACACACACACACACACTAACACACATTAACACACACACTAACACACACTCACACTAACACACACACACACACACTCTAACAGACACACACACACACACACACAAACACACACGTGCACACTAACAGACACACACACACACACACTAACACACACAGACACAGACACACACACACACATAATAACATACATTAACACACACACTAACAGACAGACAAACACATACACGAACACACACACACTAACACACGCACACACTAACACACACACGCACACCAACACACATACACACCAACACACATACACACCAACACACATACACACCAACACACACACAAACACACACAAACACACCAACACACACACACAAACACACACGAACACACACTTACACACACTGACACATAAACTAACACACAGGCACACACACACACTACACACAAATATACACTAACACACTAACACACACTAACACACACAAACACACACACACACTCACACTCACACACACTAACACACACACACACACTAACACATACACACACATGCACTAACACAAACAAAAATACACACGCACACATACACTAACACACTAACACACTAACACAAACGCACTAACACACACGCTCTAACACACTAACACACACACACACACACACACACACTAATACACACATGCACACTAACACACACACACACACACACATGCACTAACACACAGACACACACACTAACACACACACACACTAAAACTAACACACACACACACACTCGAATATACACACACACTACAACACACACACACACACACACTAACACACACACACTAAGACACATACACTAACACACACACACTAACACTCTCAATATCACACACACATACACTAATACACACACTATCACTAACACACACACTAACACACACACAAACACAAACACACAAACACACACACTAACACACTAACACACACTAAAACATACACACACACAAACACGCACATGCACTAACATAAACACACACACACGCACTAAAACACTAACACACACATGCACACTAACACACTAACACACACTAACACACACTAATACAAACTAACGTACACACACACTAACACACATACACTAACACACACACACACACACACACACACACACACTAATACACACACTATCACTAACACACACACACAAACACACACACACAATAAAACACACACACACACACAAACACGCACATGCACTAACACAAACACACACACACACATGCACACTACCACACACACACACACACTAACACACACACTCACACTAACACACACTATCACACACACATACACACACTAACACACACACACACACTAACACACTAACACACACACTAACACACTACCACACTAACACACACACACACTAACACACACACACACACACACACTACCACACACACTAACACACACATACACACATACACACACACTCACACTAAAACACACACACACACAAACACACACACACACACTAATACACACACGAACACTACCACAAACACACACAAACACACACACAAACACACACACACACACACGAGCACTAGCACAAACACACACTAACACACACAAACACACACACAAACACACACACACACACACTAACACACACTAACACACGCGAACACACACTAACACACTAACACACACTAACACACACACTAACACACGCACACATGCACACACTAACACATATACTAACACACACTAACACACACACACACACTAAAACACACACACACTAACACACACACACTAACACACACTCACACTAACACACACACACACTCTAACAGACACACACACACACGCACACACTAACAGACACACACACACACTAACACACACATAGACACACACACACACTAACACACAGACACACACACACACATAATAACATACATTAACACACACACTAACAGACAGACACACACACACCCCAACACACACACACAAACACACACATACACATAAACTAACACACAGGCACACACACACACACACTACACACAGATACACACTAACACACACACTAACACACACACACACACACTAACACACACACACACACTAACACACACATGCACAAACACAAACACAAATACACACGCACACATGCACTAACACAATAACACAAACGCACTAACACACACGCACTAACACACTAACACACTAACATACACACACACACACTAATACACACATGCACACTAAAACACACACACAAACACTAACACACATATGCACTAACACACAGACACATACACTAACACACACAAACTAAAATTAACACACACACACACACACACACACTACCGAATACACACACACACACACTACCACACACACACACACACTAACACACACACACTAAGACACATACACTAACACACACACTAACACACTCAATATCACACACACACACAAACTAATACACACACTATCACTAACACACACACTAACACACACACAAACACACAAACATAAACACACAAACACACAAACACACAAACACACACACACAAACACACACACAAACACGCACATGCACTAACACAAGCACACACACGCACTAAAACACTAACACACTAACACACACACATGCACACTAACACACACACACACACACTAACGCACACTAATATAGACTAACACACACACACACACACTAAGACACATAAACTAACACACACACACACACTAAAACACACTATCACACACACACACTAATACACACACTATCACTAACATACACACACAAACACACACACACACACACACACATGCACACTACCACACACACACTAACACACACACACACACTAACACACACACACACACACTAACACACACTAATACAGACTAACACACACACACACACTAACACACACACACACTAACATACACACACACACTATAACACACACTATCACATGCACACACGCACTAACACTCACACACACTAACACACACACACACACTAACACACACACACACAAACACACACACACACAAACACACACACACACACACTAACATACACACACACACACTATAACACACACTATCACATGCACACACGCACTAACACTCACACACACTAACACACACTAACATACACACACACATACTAACACACACTAACACACACACATACTAACAAACACGCACACTAACACACACACACACACACACACTAACACACACGCACAATAACACAAACACACACACACACACACACTAACACACACGCACAATAACACAAACACACACACACACACTAACACACACTATCACACGCACACACGCACTCACACTAACACCCACACGCACACAAACACACACTGACACACACACACACAAACACACACACACAAACACACACACACACAATAACACACACAATAACACACACACACGCACTAATGCACACACACACACTAACACACACACACACACGCATACACACTAACACACACATACACACACTAACACACACATACACACACTAACACACACTCACACTAAAACACACACACACAAACACACATACACACAAAGACTAATACACACACGAACACTACCACACACACACACTAACACACACAAACACACACACACACACTAACACACACACACACACTAACACACACACACTAACACACACTAACACACACTAACACACACACACACACTAACACACACACACACTAACACACACTAACACACACTAACACACGCGAACACACACTAACACACTAACACACACTAACACACACACACTAACACACACATGAACACACACACACGCACACACGCTCACACGCATACACTAACACACACACTCACACTAACACACACACTAACACACACACACTAACACACAGACACACACACATAATAACATACATTAACACACACACTAACAGATAGACACACACACACACGAACACACACACACACACCAACACACACACACAAACACACACATACACATAAACTAACACACACTAACACACAGGCACACACACACAAACAACACACAGATACACACTAACACACACTAACACACTAACACACACTAACACACACACTAACACACAAACACACACAAACACACACACACACACTAACACACCCACACACATGCACTAACACAAACACAAACACACACGCACACATGCACTAACACACTAACACACTAACACACTAACACACACGCACTAACACACTAACACACACATGCACTAACACACAGACACACACACTAACACACACACACACTAAAACTAACACACACACACACACTAACACACACATGCACTAACACATAGACACACACACACACACACACACACACACACACTAAAACTAACACACACACACACTAACACACACATGCACTAACACACGGACACACACACTACCACACACACACACTAACACACACACACACTAACACACATACACTAACACACACACACTAACACACACAATATCACACACACACACAAATACACACACTATCACTAACACACACGCACTAACGCACACACAAACACACAAACACACAAACACACTAACACACACTAACACACACTAACACACACACTAACACATGAACACACGCACACACTAACACACATACTAACACACACTAACACACACACACACTAACACACACACACACTAACACACACTCACACTAACACACACACACACTCTAACACACACACACACACACACACTAACACACACGTGCACACTAACAGACACACACACACACACACACACTAACACACACATAGACACACACACACTAACACACAGACACACACACACACATAATAACATACATTAACACACACACTAACAGACAGACACACACACACACCAACACACTCACACAAACACACACATACACATAAACTAACACACACTAACACACAGGCACACACACACACACACTACACACAGATACACACTAACACACTAACACACACTAACACACACACTAACACACACACGCTAACACACACACTAACACACACACACACACACACACTAACACACACACACACACAAACACACACATGCACTAACACAAACACAAATACACACGCACACATGCACTAACACACTAACACAAACGCACTAACACACACGCACTAACACACTAACACACTAACATACACACACACACACTAATACACATATGCACACTAACACACACACACAAACACTAACACACACATGCACTAACACACAGAAACATACACTAACACACACACACACACTAACACTAACACACACACACACACACACTACCGAATACACACACACACACACTACCACACACACACACACACACTAACACACACACACTAACACACACACACTAACACACACAATATCACACACACACACAAATACACACACTATCACTAACACACACACACTAACGCACACACAAACACACAAACACACAAACACACACTAACACACACTAACACACACTAACACATGAACACACGCACACACTAACACACATACTAATACACACTAACACACACACACACACTAACACACACACACACTAACACACACTCACACTAACACACACACACACTCTAACACACACACACACACACACACTAACACACACGTGCACACTAACAGACACACACACACACACACACTAACACACACATAGACACACAAACACTAACACACAGACACACACACACACATAATAACATACATTAACACACACACTAACAGACAGACACACACACACACCAACACACTCACACAAACACACACATACACATAAAATAACACACACTAACACACATGCACACACACACACACACTACACACAGATACACACTAACACACTAACACACACTAACACACACACTAACACACACACACTAACACACACACACACACACTAACACACACACACACACAAACACACACATGCACTAACACAAACACAAATACACACGCACACATGCACTAACACACTAACACAAACGCACTAACACACACGCACTAACACTAACACACTAACATACACACACACACACACTAATACACACATGCACACTAACACACACACACAAACACTAACACACACATGCACTAACACACAGAAACATACACTAACACACACACACACACTAACACTAACACACACACACACACACTACCGAATACACACACACACACTACCACACACACACTACCACACACACACACGCACTAACACACACACACTAACACACACACACTAACACACACACACTAACACACATACACTAACACACACACTAACACACACACACCAACACACACACACACTAAGACACATACACTAACACACACACTAACACACTCAATATCACACACACACACACACTAATACACACACTATCACTAACACACACACTAACACACACACAAGCACACAAACACACAAACACAAACACACAAACACACAAATACACACACACAAACACACACTAAAACACACACACACACAAACACGCACATGCACTAACACAAGCACACACACACGCACTAACACACTAACACACTAACACACACACATGCACACTAACACACACACACACTAACACACACTAACGCACACTAATACAGACTAACACACACACACACACTAAGACACATACACTAACACACACACACTAATACACACACTATCACACACACACACACACTAATACACACACTATCGCTAACACACACACAAACACACACACACTAAAACACACACACACACACAAACACGCACATGCACTAACACAAACACGCACATGCACTAACACAAACACACACACACACATGCACACTACCACACACACACACTAACACACACACACTAACACACACACACTAACACACACACACTAACACACACACACACTAACACACACACACACACTAATACAGACTAACACACACACACAAACTAACACACACACACAAACACACACACACACTAACACACACACACACACAAATATACACACACACACTATAACACACACTATCACATGCACACATGCACTAACACTCACACACACTAACACACACTAACATACACACACACATACTAACACACACATACACACACATACACACACATACACACACTAACACACACTCACACTAAAACACACACACACACAAACACACATACACACACACACTAATACACACACGAACACTACCACACACACACACTAACACACACAAACACACACACACACACTAACACACACTAACAAATACAAACACTAACACACACTAACACACACACACACACTAACACACACACACACAAACAATGGTGGGATGTTATCACCAAACACAATGGAGTTGCGGCGGCGAGGTGATAACTCTTTAATGGACATGTTTAATCTGTCAAAGACAAACTAAAATATCCTTTTACATGTCAGTTGAATTGCACTTGGATAAAACTTAGTTGATTCAACAAACAAAAGTAGGAGAAGGGATTTGACTTGCCTCCTTGAATAGTATGATAATTACAAGTGATTGAAAAAAATTGAGTAACCAAAGTTGAAAAATTGAAATAGTTCAGTGGCCACGAGCCATGAAGGCAAAAAGATGATTTTGCCTTTGATTTTGTCACGGGGGTGACATATAATGAGACGAAGATGAGTTTTGACGGACTAACATGACGGAATGACCTACATTAACTCATATGTTTTGAAAGTTTGATGACCAACAGTGATTTGAAAAAAATTAGTGACTAAAATGGAAGAATCGAAATAGTTGGATGGCCACATAAAATTGAAATTTGAATCATTTAATATTCTAATGTTTAAAAGATTTGCAACAATTAATCTTGCAATATTTAAATATTTCACAACTATTCAGTTTGCATGGGATCCTATCTCATGCTCCCTCTATCTCATAATTATTGGTTTATTTACTTTTTTAAACCCTTCAATGATTATGTTTGACTGTTAATATCTTGAGGTACGTATAATATTTTCACATATAAAATTGATATTTAGAAAATACATGTTAAGATGAATCTAACAATATCTCACATGGTATTTTTATTATATATATTAATTTATACTTAAAGGGAAAGGTTATCAAGTTTAACATTGAAAAAATAAATATATCAATACTATTGGGACAGAGGGAGTATACTGCACTTGATTGGAATCCGGCCTTACAAATCCGTTCTGACCATAATTATTCTGGATTAATCTCGATCTTAGATAATAGTATTTCAACTTGATCCTCATTCATTTTAATCGATTTCAGTTTGGTTTGATATTGACGAATGGACAGTCCTATCTCTCCATTTTTATTTTCATGTTTTATTTTCATGTTTTCACTGAATTGTATATTACGCGATTCTCCTCTACAGACTTGCTTGGGTACAGAGGAGCACTAGTTTATTTATTATTTTTTAAACAACGTACCAAGTCAATCGACGAAGAAGAGTTTGAAACCAAACGTCAATATCCCTTCTAGAAAATACTAGAATTGACCTAAAATACTAGAATTTGACCTGATATTTAGGTTGCGATGAAGATGAGTTGTGATTCACCCACACGTTTTGAAGTGATGCTACTTATGATATTGGTGATGATGATTCAACTTTGTTCTAGTGGTTTGTGCATGAGCTCAAGTTGCATGCAACAGATGACGTGACAGGCCAATTTGCATGACCCAGTCGTAGTTTACTATTTCCGTTTTCTCTTAATTTAACACATTTTTATGTCATACTTTTTCCATCCATTACATACCGTTCAAAAAAATATATTTGATCATTAATATATTTAGCTATATATAATAACAGCAAATAAAAAATTACTTTCTATAAACTACTTGTTACGATGAATTCAACAATATCACATATTATTATCATATGTCTAATATATCTATTTAAATATGCGGTCAAACTTTGATAGAGAATAGTGTCATAAAGTAAGTTGGTAATTTAAGCTGGGGCAGAGGGAGTATCATATTATTTTTAAAAATTTATCTCTTTTTAGGCAATGTTTTAGGAAAAGTTGTCTTAAGTTTATGGAAAAGATGGAGTTTAATCAAAATAATAAAAGGTAAAGACAAAGTCTTCTATAAGACCGTCTTACTGTGAGACCGTGGATTAAATTACAAAAATTTTAAGATGGGGTTTCATATTGATGTTTTAAAAGTTCAGGAATTTAATGTGTAATTGTGATAATTTGCAATTTAGTCAAGTTCTATTAATTTTTTGCCCCCGAATTTAGTTTGCTCTTTTCTTATTTTGTCTTTAGTCATTGGTCTCACCATGAGACGGTCTCACAAGAGACGGACTCAAAGGTAAAAGGTCTTAGTTGCAATATTAAAAATTTATTATGCAACGTGTAATAGTTATAAAGTTTATAACTCGATTCAAGCAATTCAAAATTTGTATCTTCATTTCTTCTAATGCACTTTCAACCATGGTATTTCCATGACTTATGAAAAAACCATCTTTCAAGAAACGGACTCCAATTTTTATGATGAAAATAAATTATATATTATTATCCATTTATTAAATTTTCTCTCTTTGTATTTAATTATTGATTCTATCTTTTGAAAGATTATTTTTTCAGACTCCATGGAAAGACCAAGCTTAAAAGTGCAAATTAGAAGAAATGAAGATAAAATGTAGAAAATAAGGGTAAGAATGTGTGTTTGTATTCATGATCTCAGGGTACATTATATAGTGGTACAAAAGACCTGTACAAAGTAGAAAAATGAAATAGAAACTAATTACAATCGCAGCTAATATCTATATTCCTTAATACTCCTCCTCAAGTTGGAGCATGAGGATCAGAAATGCCCTACTTGCCAAGTAATGAAAGAAACTGGTTTCACCCTAGAGCTTTGGTAAACAAGTTCGCAGGTTGATCTGAAATGTGCATATGATGAGTAACAATAGTACCAGACTGCACAAAATCCCGGACAACTAGCATTGAATGATAATTTAATATTTATATTAGTATAGAGTCTCATAGTAGTATTCAAATTGCAATTATCTACTCATTTTAAATTGTGAAAAAGGAAAGGAAAACAAGGAATCGCTAAGGCTAATTAAATAAAATAAATTTTAAAAAAAGAAAAAAAAAGAGATATAATACAAAACAAATAATGAGTAGGAATCTTCATAATGCAATAATATGGAAAAGAAAATAAAACAATTAAAATGGAAACAGGAGTAGGCGAATCAGGTACTACGTGAATCCTAGAACCAATAGGCTTTATCAACATCTTTATCCAACACTAAATCGAGCACGAGGGAGCATAAATAAGGGTGTAAAGTTAAGTGGTATTTATTGAATATTTTAATTGGTAATTTTGTGAATATATTTGGAAATGAAAAGATTTCTATGTTGAAACATGCGGATTAGCATATATATGCCTATCAGATCTTACGCATAAGGGTCAGAATATTATGGTATTTGTGAGATATGGAAATCTAAGTATTCTGCTATATATTAAGCGTGTAGAAGCATAGTTGATTTATAAAAAATCCCTACAAATATGGTGTTGATATTATTGAATATATGGGAGAGAGTGTGATAAGGAAAATCCCTTTATTTATGGGATTTAGATATGCTTCAAGATGCAGATAAGGATGAGAATATTATGGAGATAATCATAGAGAGTTCCGATATGCTCATGGCTTTAAAAGGGGACAACCACGGCTGCATTCGATACAGTTTTAATCAGAGAAAATCTGCACACAGATTTTCATTCTTTTGAGAGAATTGCAAAGAGCCAGAATTCTATGTTCCAACATACATGACCTGCCGTTCAAAGTTCAGAATCATATGCCTTAATTCCTCATGAGGAGGAGATCTAGCGTCAACGTGTTTTGAGGTCAGAGGGAGTCTGATCAGGGCGGATCAGTAGCTAGAAGAGCTAGCAGAATTCACACGTTTAAATATTAAAGATAAGTATTTTGTATGGTGTACTTTGTACTGTATGTTTCTGATTAGTGGATTCATTCTGAAGTGGGCCAGGCCCCGCAGATGTAAGTGGATTTCACCGAACTGCGTAGGCAAGTCTCGTGTCTTTAATGTTTTACTTTATTGCATACTTGGTTAGATAGGTTATGTTGGAACATATTAGTAATAATTAGAAAAATTCGGTAAAACCAAATTTCAAAGGAGACTCTGATTCTTGAAATGGAGTCATTACCCTAGTAAAACAATTAGGTTCAGCGATGATTTTGCACCTGAGTTAAGCTGACAGAGTAGTGAGAAAATTTCAAAAGTCGAACAACGTCAATTATGTGAGTGTTTTCATCATCCTAGCACGAGATGAATTAAAAGTTATTATTTTATATATATATCTTATGCCTGTTAAATTTAAATGTGTTAGTTTGGAATTTTATCTGCATTATTTTGTTCCTGTTAAATTTAAATGTGTTAATTTAGAATTTTATATGTTATATGAAATGTTTAAAAATATTATATTCTATTCATGCCTATTATTTGGTTTCATACTAATTAAGCACAATGTGTATTTTATCACACTGTGTTTAATTATTGTGATACTAAGTGAATTAATTTCCCTAATATTTTATGTGGATGACCGACTTGTACTTTATCTAGTCGTGTCAAACTTGGATATGCTACTTGATTACTTGTCTGCGTTTACTGGAGTTCCCAGCGCCAATGGTAGTTCGGTCAAAATTGACGGGGAACGGTATAGACCGGACCATACAACTAGAACGACTATCCGCGAAATTTCTAGTATGCTAGCATAACCACCTAGATCTGATACGAGCTTGTAATACATTTGATTGGGCGTGGTTGGCGAGAATTAATCCTTGATCGATAGCCTTTGGGCACTACTGAAAAGATTATGCCTTATATTAGTCAGAGTTTCCATATAGGAACTTGAGTGCAACTTGGCATTAACCACCCGTATTCTTTTTACTATGTGTTAGGATTTATGTGGCTATTTATTTTATGTGATCACTAAAACTCAACTTGGTAAATACTGGCGATGGAACCTCACTAAGCAAGGAGCTTACTCTAGTCTAATGAACCCCAACGGGTGTAGTTGAGTAGAAAGAGTGAGAGCTCGTGCATGAAGCCTTTACTTCATTTGGGATAGGATCCTGGATGAGCCTTTGATCTAGAAACCAATTGAGAATTTTTATTGTTCAACCCTATAGAACACTTATTATAAAACTTACATTGTAATAGTAAGTTATGTATTGAATTCTAAAATCGCTTCCGAATAATCTGTACAGCTCTTTATTACATGTAAATAATTTGACTCGTTGGATTCTCGGTAGCACACCCAAGTCCGACCCAGTACTTGCGTGGAGCATGTAGGTCATGGATCTTGGGCGTTACACATATTACGTGACCAGTGACAAGGGTTCCCTTACTAATATTACTACTGATATCGATTCTGTGAATGTTATGCTGCCTAATGGATGTTGTCTACTACACGATATGGTTCTATTTTCTTTGGCGATGTCACCCTTACTCATGTGCTCTACATTCCTACTTTGCGATGCAACTTATTATCATGCTCTAGGTTGTTGTCTGCCTTAAAATGTCTAGCTTTGTTTACTGAAAATTAATGTATTTTACAGATAATCAGTATGAGGACTGTGATTGGCGTGGGTGAACATCAAGAGGGTGTTATTGGCTTTGTCTGCTGGATACTCGTGTTCGTCCTCCTATCCTGAAGTCTTTTCTGATAGTTGCTTCCGTTTCTTCTTCTGATTTATGGCATCAGCGTCTTGGACACTCCTCCTCTACGATTTTGTCTTCTTTTTCTTCTATTGATTTTTGCACAGATATTATTTCTGTTCCTTGCTCTGTGTGTTATAGAGCAAAACAGACTAGATATAGTTTTCCTTTAAGTTCTTCAAATGCTAGTTCATTGTTTGAAATATATATTGTGATGTTTGAGGTCCTTATATAACACCGTTTTCTAGTGGTGCATTTTATTTTTTAACAATAGTTGATGATTTTTCCCCAGCTTCTTGAGTTTATTTATTAGTTGCAAGTCATCTGTAACTTCTAGATTTATTGAGTTTTGTGCTTTGATCAAGAACCAGTTTGGCCGCCCTGTTTTACTTGTCCGATCTGATAATGGTACTGAATTTCTACCTTCGAGATCATACTTTGCTGAATATGAGATCATCTTTGAGACATCTATGGTTGATACACCATAGTAGAATGGCCTTATTGAGCACAAGCATCGTCAGTTGCTAAATGTGGTGCGTGCTTTGCATTTACAAGCTAATCTGCCAGTAAATTTTTGGGGAGAATGTGTTCTTACTGTTGCTTATTTGATTAACCAGACACCAAAGAAACAATTCAATGGTCGTACTCCATTTGAGATGCTCTATGGTCGAGCTCCAAACTACAAGCATTTGCGGGGTTTTGGATGCTTGTGCTTTGCTGCTTACATTCCCAGATTCCGTGACAAGTTTGCGCTCAGAAGTCGTCGATGTTTGTTTCTTAGATATCCTGCCTGAAAGAAAGGCTATCGCCTTTATGATTTGGAGTCTTGCACTTTCTTCAACAGTTAGGATGTTGATTTTTTTAAGACCAGTTCCCGTATGTAGTTTCTCTGACTTTGGCCTCCTCCGTGAATCCCGACAGTGCCACAACCTCATTGTCGGTATCACCGCCATCGCTTGAGCTCTACCTAGCGCCAGTCACCACTCTGCCTATGCAGCCGGCCGCAACAGCCAGCTCAAATCGTCGGCTTCCCCTCTTAGCCGATTGGTTTAACGACGCCCAGCCTAAGCCGACGTCGATTTCGCTACACACACCTCACGCACCGCCAGCTCCTTGTATCCATACACCTCACACACCGCCAGATTCCAACCCAACTTATGCTCTTTCGCTTGACACAAAATCCCCTACTCTGGACTCTGCCATTCACCGTTGCTTGCCTCGTCGGTTACCCCAGCGCAGCCTTCTGCCGCTGAGTTGCCTCCTTCCCGACAGAGTGATCGTGATCGTCGACCTTCTCTATACTTAGATGTTGGATGATTATGTCTATGTGATTTTCCTCCCGAGCAACAATCACATAGACATGCATGACTGGTGGCTGTGGATCAAGACTCATGACATGGGATTGCAAGGTGTGATAGCCTTCATCTAGACTAGAGAGAAATTGATAGATCAAATATTTTTCTATCTCGCGGAAGGCACGAGCGGCAAGGTTACAGGTGCACAATGGTTTGCAAGCTTCACATGTGCAAACTAAAGGAGGCCGCAGAGAGTTGTAGTCATCAAACAGCTTCTTCAGTTTGCCAAAATAAATGGCAATGATCTGACCATTCTGGCGACAGTTCAGAATATCTTCACGCATCTGAAGAATTTTCATACCATCACCAAGAGTAAATCGTGCATTTAGATCATCCCACAATTCCTTAACTGTGACAAAGTAGCTTGTAGAAGATCGCAATACCAGATCTAGAGTCTGTAAGATCCAGCAGACAAGGGTAGCATTAACTCCAGGCCAATCAACAGCATCAGGATGATCGTCCGGGGTTTGGTAATAGATCATTCAATGAACCCATCTTGTGCTTAGCAAGCATAGCCTACAAATTCCAGTAGTCCATTCAAGGTAATTCTCTTCGCCCTTCAGGATGGTGGGACAGATGACCAAACTAGGGCCATCAGAAGAGCCAAGAAAGTAGGGATCGCTCGGGTTGCGACTAAAAGGTATCGATGACTTAGTGCCAGTTACACGCAGCTGTTTCAGTAAAGCTGCAAACACCTCAGAGGCATTCAGATTATGTAGCTTATTGGCCTCAGCTCAGCATGGATGTGAGCCTGGTCAGCGACACCGGGATTAGCTTCAGGAGTCTACATAGCGCAAGATCAGAATCAGCGGTAACCAGAAGTGGCTGCGGTGGATCAGATCGATGCTTCAAGGTAGCGGCGCGTGGATCTGGACTTCGGTGCGTGTGGATCACTCACAGACAGAACTGGACAATGGACGACGGCAGGCGATCGCGATAGGCTGGAGGAGCATGACAACGATTGACAAACGGAGATTGGCGAGCAGCAGTGTTGACTAGACGGTGGCACGTGACGGTGATGCGCGTCTGGCGGTGGCGGCGGAAACTCGATGAAGGCAGAGGAAATTTTTTATAGAGTTTCAGGATTTTAGGCTCTGATATCATATAGAAAATAAGGGTAATAGTGTGTGTTTGTATTCATGATCCCATGGTACATTATATAGTCGTATAAAAGACCTGTAAATATTAGGAAAAGTAAATATAATCTAATTACAATTATAAGTAATATCTATATTCCTTAATATAAAAATTTTTTGTTGCATGAATCGGGTTATAAAATTTATAACTACTACATGTTGCATAATAAAATTTTAATATTGCAATTAAGATATTTTACCTTTTATTATTCTAATTAAACTCCGTCCCATAAACTTATGGAAAAACGGTCTTTCCCAACACTTTACCTTAATTATTTTTTATATAATTCAACTTTAAGAAAAAAAAAATTTTAAGGCAGAATTTTGGGAAAGACAGTCTTTCCATAGGCTTATGGAAAGACAGGGTTTAATTAGAATAGTAAAAGGTAAATGTCTTAGTTGCAATACTAAAAATTTATTATGCAACGCAGTGGCGGAACCAGAAATTTTTTCTAGGGGAGGCTGGAGGCAGTCAGGCGTCGATGGCAGCGAGACGGTGGCGGGACGCCGGCGGCTTTCGATACGGATGCGTAGGAGAGATGGTGCGCAATTCTTCCGTCTTCCCAGCTCATGTGAATATATGTGGATGCTTTCATTTAAAGTTTGAGTGGCCTAATTAGCCCACTATAGCTGAAGATAAGGATGCTAAATGGGAAGGCCCAAACAAAGACTTGAGCCCACAAAGTCTAAATGAATATGAAAGTTCATATAATTAGGGAGCCGCTTCTTCTCCGAGCGTTCAATCGGAAGAATAGAGACGCCGACGGGGAAGCGGATCCCTGATTGACGGACGCGTCTTCCACCACTTCTACCTTTACGCCGGCAACTTAGGTAGGGCTGAAGCCTTACCTCGCGTAACAGTAGTTCTGCCACTGATGCAACGTATAGTAGTTATAAAATTTATAACTCAATTCATACAACCCAAAAATTTTACCTTTATTTTTTTTATTTCACACTTTAAACTTTTATCGTTACATGACTTATGAAAAGACTTATAGAAATATCGCCTTTTAAAACGACGGGCACTAATTTTAAAGTCAGATTTAAGAGTCGGTCTCTTGAAAGATGGTCTTTTCATAAGTTATGGAAAGACCAAGGTTTAAAGTGTAAATCAAAAGAAATGAAGATAAAATTTTTGGGTTGCATGAACCGAGTTATAAATTTTATAACTACTACATGTTTCATACTAAAATTTTAATATTGCAACTAAATCCCTTTACCTTTTATTATTCTAATTAAATCCCATATTTTCATAATCCTATAAAAAGACCGCGTTTCCATAAGTCTATGGAAAGACCGTCTTTCCCAAGACTTTGCCCAAATTTAATCAGAAAAACCAAAATTTTGTTTGTTGGCGTATGGACGGGGAGAAGGGTAGACTTAGACTCCAACTTGGACTGGTTCGAGTCGCAGATCAGAGCCGAGCCAAGACAAGCAATCATGAGCCCACACATCATCAAGCTCTACTCCACAACAACCCTTCCCCTAACTTTCAAAAAAAAAAAACCACCCTTCCCCGACCGCCATACATCACTCTTTTCTTATTTTAAAGTATACACTTTTTTTCTCAGTACTATTTTCTATCAAATTTTAACATATTTAAATAAAAATACAAGTACCAATATTATCGTATGCGATATATTTGAATTCGACGTAACAAGTAATTTATGAATATACATAGTTAAACATATTATTGGTCAAAATGTTTCTTAAACAACGTAATAATGATTACTATACAATTTAAAGTGGGACGGAGGGAGTATGATGATATAATAGAGTAGTGAAAGTCATATACATATACGAAAATATCTCTAACAAATAATAAAAAATTGGATGATGGAGTATCTTTTTTACTTTAAACTTGAATTTTATATAGATGATAATAAAATTGGATGATGGAATATTTCTGGATTCAAACTATGAGCAACCAACTAGTTAACAAATACTGCAATGGGCGAACTACACGTATATATGAGACGGAAAAAACATCACACTTATAAGGAAAAACTTTACGTGAAATGTATAAGATGGGATGATGGACCAATGGATTTTTAACATGTGCTAAGTTGATAGGGTTAAAAGTTAATTATATGTACTCCCCCGTCCCAATCAAATATGCATATTTTTTTTTGTCAACTTTCTCAAAATATGTTTGACCATAAATTCTAACTAGTATATAGACATCAATATCATCATGTGAGATATTGCTGGATCCTCTACATGATGTATTTTTCAATATTAAATTTTAGCACACCGTTAATATACTTAACTAAAGTTATTGTTGGTCAAATATGTCCTAAAAAAGTTGACCAAAAAGTGTAAACATTCAGTTGGGACGGAGGGAGTATTTTTTTTATTTTTTATATTCATTCACTTAACACGTGTTAAGAATTCAGCATTCCATCATACACATTTTCCTATCATAAAAAAATTTTCTTTAAAACAATTCAATAAAAACAGTTTTTCCATACCTCTCGTGTTTTATGCGAGATAGGGGAAGAATAATTTGCTTATAGAATCGCAAACCTCCCTTTTCTCTCTCAAAAATTCTCTTTCTTTTATTCAATTATATTAGTTGATGTTCCACACTTATTCAATGTATAGGATGTAATATAAAATGCATTCAATGAGTGTAGAATTTCTCTCCACACATTTGGTTTGTTTTTCAGCATGATTGATTAGATTGTGGTATTCTTGCTGATCACTCGATTTAGATGTTTGCGTTGATGTATTGTTCTCGATATGGTTGTTCAAACCGTGTATTTGTAGTATTAGTTGTGTTTTTTACACGGGTTTCATTTATATGGATGAATGTTTATAGTTTGGCCAACATAGATCATGTTTCGGATCAAGTGATGTTACAATTGTAGAATACTTTTGTTTGGCATATTGATATTGATGTGTGATACATTCCTATTTGCCAAATGAATTTTCATGGGAAGCAAGTTAATATCCCGATGACGATATTACAATTGTTATTGAATATCTAATTTGTTGTGCGGAATACCCGAGAAAGAACAAGCAAAGAAAATAAAGCAAAAAATAAGACACCGAGATTTTTACGTGGTTCACCAATTGGCTACATCCACTGCCGACCAAGATCGGATTCCACTAGAGAGAAAGGCCAGAATTACAGATTTCCTACTCTCTACAAATCCTATCTCTTACCGATTACAATAAAATACGAGGCACTATATATATATATATAGTCCTCTCCACCTTAAACCCTAATGGCTTTGGGCCCAGAAACAATCTGGCCCAAACCAGAACAGGAGACAGAATGCCAATAACAGACCCCCGTACCATCCTGTCGAAGCGGCTAATACGTATTCAAGGCATACCAACAAATCTCCACCTTGACTTGAATCCTCAAAACAGAAACTCCAGACGCACCATTACAGTGCCAGATGAGCAGACTTATCCCTCCACTCCTGGGACTACCCCACTGGGCAGCTACTGATCTCTGATGTTAAGCAAGTCCAAACAGTGTTGAAACTTGCTATGTGGAACAGGCTTGGTGAACATATCAGAAGGATTATCAACAGTTCCCACTTTCTTCACCCTGATTCTCCTCTCACTCCTCAGGAAATGATATCTGACATCAATGTGTTTGGTCCTCTCATGATGGACCTGATCCTTGGCTAAGCAGATAGCACTCAAGCTATCAAAATACACAGTAGCCTGATCGTGGTGTAGACCAAGGTCACTGACTAGCCCCTTCAGCCATATACCTTCTTTCGTAGCCTCCGTCAGAGCCATGTACTCTGCTTCTGTAGTAGACAAAGTCACCGTAGGTTGCAAAGTCTCCTTCCAGCTAACAACAGAACCACCCAAGGTAAAGACATAGCCGGCTATAGATCTCCTCGTGTCAACATCCCCAGCATAATCAGAATCAGAATAACCCGTAACCAGGCACTCAGTATCACCCCCGTAAATGAGACCCACATCAGACGTACCTCTAAGGTACCTAAAGATCCTCTTCACAGCTTGCCAATGTTCTCTACCTGGTTGCCCCATGAACCTGCTCACAACACTGACCGCCTGTGCTAAGTCTGGCCTCGTACACACCATAGCATACATCAAGCTCCCCACAACGCTAGCATACAGAACTCGAGACATATACTCCTTCTCCTCTTCTGACTGAGGAGCAAACATGGAAGTGAGATGGATATTTGCAGCACTAGGAGTGTCAATAGGCTTGGCTGAAGACATGCCAAACCTAGCCAACACCTTCTGAATGTAACCTTTCTGTGACAAGAAAAGCTTCCTTCGACCTCTATCTCTGAGAATCTCCATTCCTAGTATTTTTCGAGCTGCACCCAAATCCTTTATCTCAAACTCAGCACTAAGAAGACCCTTCAGCTTTTGAACCTCATGCTTACTCTTTGAGGCTATCAACATGTCATCTACATAAAGCACCAGATAAATGAATGACTCATCTCTCAACTTGCTATAGTAGACACAACAATCATATGAACTCCTTGTGTAGCCCAACTCAAGCATGTAGCTGTCAAATCTCTTGTACCACGGCCTCGGAGACTGCATAAGCCCATATAAGGACTTCTTCAACTTGCATACATACTTTTCCTTGCCAGGAACTTGGAAACCATCTGGCTGAGTCATGTATATCTCTTCCTCCAACTCTCCATGTAGAAAAGCGGTCTTCACATCAAGTTGTTCAAGCTCCAAATCCTGATGTGTCACTATAGCTAGCAACACCCTGATGGAAGTGTGTCTGACAACTGGTGAGAAAATCTCATTGTAATCTACTCCCTCTCTCTGACTGAAACCTCTAGCAACAACTCTAGCCTTGTACTTGACTCCCTCTGTAGGTGATATCCCTTCATTTTTCTTGAAAACCCATTTGCAAGTGATAACCTTTCTCCCTTGAGGCTGTTGAACCAAATCCCATGTCTGATTCTTCTTGAGGGACTCCATCTCATCTCCCATTGCTACAAACCATTTATCAGCATCAGTACCTGAAACAGCTTCTCTGTAGGTGGATGGCTCATGAGTATCCACCTCCTCAGCAACCTGTAGTGCATAACCCACCATATCCTCAAACCCATACCTCTTGGGTGGACCAACTCCAACCCTCTTTGGTCGATCTTGAGCTAAGCAATGAACTGTAGCTCCTGATGGTTGATGATCTGATGGTGGAAGCTCTGGCAACTCACTTTCTATCGGTAGCTCTTGATCTCCTTCAAGTTCCTTCAAACCACTCTCACCTTGAGTGACTTGAAGCTCCACCTGTTTATCAATGCTACCAACTTCTGTTGTAGATGCGGACTTCACCATGGATCTAAGCAAAGAGTTTTCATCAAAGACAACATCCCTGCTCAGAACAACCCTCTTCACGGATGGAGACCAAATCCTTGATCCCTTGACTCCATCTCCATAGCCCACAAAAACCCCCTTCTTGGCTCGGGGCTCTAACTTACCATCACCCACATGATAATAAGCTGTACAACCAAAAGCTTTCAGATTAGAGTAATCAGCAACTCTACCCGACCATACCTCAATAGGTGTCTTACACTGTATGCCCGTATGAGATCCACAATTGATCAAGTAGCACGCTGTACTCACTGCCTCTGCCCAGAATCTTCTATCTAACCCAGCATTCGAGAGCATACACCTCGCTCTCGCCAGCAATGTCTGATTCATCCGCTTAGCTACACCATTCTGCTGTGGCGTATTCCTGACTGTATGATGTCGGACAATCCCTTCATCCCTACAAAACTGATCAAACTCAAACGAGCAGAATTCCAGACCATTATCAGTTCGCAGGCTCTTGATCTTCTTCCCTGTTTGGTTCTCCACCAAAGCTTTCCACTGCTTGAACTTCATGAAGGCTTCACTTTTATATTTCATCATGATAACCCAAATCATTCTGGAGTAGTCATCAATCAAAGACACAAAGTACCTGTGCCCTCCTAACGACTCAACTCGGGATGACCCCCAACAATCAGAGTAGATATAATCTAACGTGCCTTTCGTTCTATGAATAGCTTTGGAAACTTGCTGCAGTGTAGTTTCCCAAAGACACAGTGCTCACAGAACTCCAAACCCTTGACCTTGTGGCCACCGAGAAGATTATCCCTCGACAGAATCTGCATCCCTCTTTCACCCATGTGACCAAGCCTCATGTGCCATAACTTAGTCATATCCTCATGGTGAACCTCTGACGATGCAACATTTGCCGAATCCATAACCGTGGATACTTGTAGAAGATACAAAGTACCATGTAGAAGATCTTTCAGAACCAGCTTAGAACCCTTGCAGACACTTAGAGGTCAATCTTTCCCTGAATAGACAAAACCCTTTATATCCAGCAGACTAAGAGAAATCAAATTATTCGTCATCGATGGAACGTGTCTAACCTCGTTCAAAGTACAGAAACTACCATCATGTGTCCTGATCTTGATCGAACCTGTCCCAACTACCTCATAGACAGTACCGTTAGCCGTAGTAATGCTGCCCCCTGCTTGCTTATAAGTCGAAAACCACTCTCTCCTTGGACAAATGTGGTAGGATGCCCCAGAATCCAGGAACCACACATCGGAGTGATGAGTGTGTCCAGCAGCAACCAGAGCAATATCCTCTTCTGAATCAACATCTCCTTCCGCTAGAGCAGCAGAACCCGATTTGTTTCCCGATTGGTTCATCATCAACTTCTTTGGACACTCATTTTTCCAATGTCCCTTCTCCTTACAGTACCTACAGATATCACCGGGCTTGGGAATATTTGACTTCTTACCTCTTTTCTTTCCGCCATTTCCCTTTCCCTTATCACAACTAGTAAACAAACCAGATGCCTGATTATCTGTTCCTGAACTGCTAGCACTATGACACAACTCCCTGCTATGAAGAGAGGATCTAACTTCCTCCAAAGACACAGAATCTTTCCCGACAATAAATGACCGAACAAAGTTCTCATATGAAAGCGGTAGAGATACTAACAACACCAAAGCAGCATCCTCATCATCAATTTTCACATCTATATTTCGCAGTTCTAATAACAAAGTATTCAATTGCTCTAGATGATCTCTGAGTTGTGTACCTTCCTGCATTCGGAGACCAAATAGACGTTGTTTCAGAAGCAATTTGTTCTTCAGAGGCTTCGTCATGTACAAGCTCTCCAACTTCACCACAGCTCCACAGCAGTCTCTTGATCCGAGACCTTACTGATGACTTCATCCGCGAGACACAGCATAATTGTTGAATGTGCCTTTTCTTCCAGACCCACCATGTCCGAAGTGCCAACGACCGAGAACCCCTTCGTCAGCGGCCTCCACAACCCTTGTTGCTTCAACAAAGGTCGCATCTTGATCTGCCATAAACTAAAGCTGTTCCTCCCGGTAAACTTGTCCACCTTCACGTTCAGCGCAGCCATCTTTCTCTCTGATAAGATCAGAGATCCGACCACCCCAGATCCGATAAACCCAAAATCCGATAGACCCACCGCGGATCTAACCAGAAGCTCTGATACCAATTTGTTGTGCGGAATACCCGAGAAAGAACAAGCAAAGAAAATAAAGCAAAAAACAAGACACCGAGATTTTTACGTGGTTCACCAATTGGCTACATCCACAGCCGACCAAGATCGGATTCCACTAGAGAGAAAGACCAAAATTACAGATTTCCTACTCTCTACAAATCCTATCTCTTACAGGTTACAATAAAAGACGAGGCACTATATATATATATATTCATCTCCACCTTAAACCCTAATGGCTTTGGGTCCAGAAACAATCTGGTCCAAACCAAAACAGGAGACAGAATGCCAATAACAGCCCAAACAGAGGACATGCTATACCGTCGGGCCGGGAGCGACTCCGCCCCCCGGACCCCCCGACTCGCTGACCGAGCAGCGAGACCCCCGTACCATCCTGTCGAAGCGGCTAATACGTATTCAAGGCATACCAACATAATTTGTAATAGTATAGACGATGAGTCAGTATTTATGAATGATCCATTTTTATTTTTTCAAATAAAAAAGTGAGACAGGGAAGAAGATGATTGTTCATGGAGGCATCCAAGCCCTCGTACTCGCTAAGTTACTTAGGTTTGAAAGAGGGAAAAGGACCGGAATAGTTAAAATGTACGACAATCTTGGCGGTTGATTTTGAATTCACCGGAAGAAAAGTTAAAATTGCACGGCCCTTGCCACAAATCAGGGCTAAATTGCTGGTCATTAATTGGTGCCGTTTATCACTTTTGATTCCAGAATATACAAAGGAGCTGGATTGCGTTCTGTATAAATTTCCGGCCTCAATCAAGTTATGCATACGGATTACACTTGGCTGGAGCCTACTTTTGAATCAGACAAAATTTCAGGTCCAGCAAAAATTTTACGACTTTGAAAGAAAATAAACATTTAACGTGTCCAGAGGATCATAATCAATTGACACTGTTATGCAAGAGTAATATACATCAAGTTTAATTGTGGCTGGAAATAATGCTCCCGCGTCAAGATTAGTAGTATAATAAAAAATAGGAATTAAAATTTCAAAACTAATATCAAGTTCACGTCGTTCCTAATATTTTTTACCATTTAACTAGCGAACTTTTTAAAGAAAAAGCTAAATCAAACTCATTTTATCACTTTCCATCGCTAAATTGCCAATGGAGAGAATAAATTAAAATTGCAATTTCACACTGTAGTAACTCATCCGTCCCACGTTAAATTGCATAACAATTATTACCACGTTATTTAAAAAATATGTTTGACCATTAATATGTTCACCTATGTATAATAACGGCAAATAAAAATTTCATATCCAGAAACTAGTTATTATGATGAATTTAATAATATCACATATAACAACATTGTTTTTCATATATCTATTCTAATACACGATCAAACTTTGATAAAAATTAATTTCCAAAAATCAAATTTAAGATGGGAGAAAAGGGAGTACAATTGTTTGGGGGGTGGGTGGGGGGCAGTGACTATCTGAACTTTTCTCGAATTCCTTTGTGACTTTCAGAATTTGTCAATTTCACACATGTAGATGCTAACCGATTTAAATGGGTGGAAACCCGAGGTTTGGGTTGGAATTGTAAGGCAAAATGACACCTATTGAAAAAAACATTTCAACAAAATCAATGTAATTTGACGTAAATTTAAGTCAGATTTGTATTAATTCATCTGCAATTTACTTTTAATTTTGATGCATGGAGGGCTGGTCAAGCGAAATTTAGTCAAATAAATGGAATTGTTTTTATCATTTTTTCTGCCAAAAAATAATGAGGGTGTGTAAATTTAACAATTTTAGTCCGATTAATAGTTATATTTGCACTTAAAATCAATTTATAATCACATTGATGCATATCACAAAATGAAAGTCAATCATGTATTTAATAATAATAAAATAATCATGGTGCATTATTTCTATACTATATCTGTGGTGTATTATGAATGTGCATTGGATATATTGAATGGGTGTTTCAACACCATTGTTGGTGCATAACAACATTTATATATCAATCATAATCAATTAAAACAATACACGATAATACAATGAAGCAATGCACAAGCATATAATATACTCCCTCTGTTTCTCTATTATTGGCACACTTTTTTTTGGGCTGTTTCTTTTATATTGGCATACCTTCCATTTTTGGCAAGATTCATTCATTTTCATCCACTCATTATACTTTTTACTTCCTACCTTCAATTTCATCCACTCATTTTCTTCACCTAAATCTAAGCACATAAACATATAGTGTCACTATTAGTGAAACGGGGAAGTAAAATAAACAAAATATCTATGAAAATGCGGTACTTTAGGTGATAGAGTGATACCATATGATTTGTGATGGTGCACTCATTAGTTGGATCCCAGCCCTAACCCCTCAATTCCCTCTAATCCGGACCTATTCTCATTTGGGCCAAGAAAATATAAGGAACCTAAAAGGCCCTCTTTAGTGTAAACCACAAATTTATCAAGTACCCAATACATATCTATACTATATACTCCCTCCGGGCTTTTACTCCCTCCAGGTTTTTTTTATATTGCCTCATACTTTTGAACACTCTTTTTAATAAAGTGTAAAATATATGGTGAGTGTTGCATCGAATGTACAAAAAGTAAATTGAATGGATGAAACAATTTAGGATTTGTCAAATATGGAAAGAAATCAATATAAAAAAATCTTACCTAAAATCAAAGGGAGTCAATATTAAAGGACCAGAGGCAGTACTTGTTGGTATGCCTTGAATATGTATTAGCCGCTTCGACAGGTTGGTACGGGGGTCTCGCTGCCCGGTCAGCAAGTCGGGGGGTCCAGGGGGACGGAGCGCACCCTGGCCTGGGGGTCCGGGGGGCGGAGTCGCCCCCGGTCTGACAGTATAGCTTGTCTCTTTGTTGGACTGCTGTTGATTTGGACCGAATTGTGTTTTGGCCCAGTTTGTTAGGGTTTAGTGGAGACAGCATATAAAGTGTCTCTCTTCTCTCTGTAAACATTAATTCTGATATAGTGAATCCGTCTCCCGTGGATGTAGCCAAAATTTGGTGAACCACGTAAATCTTGTGTCTTGTTATTTTCATTCATATTTTCTGTTCTTTCTCCATTCCGCACAACAAACTGGTATCAGAGCAGTTTCTTTTTCCGGTGAGATCCGTAGTGGGTGTATCGGATTCTAGGCTCATCAGATCGGGGCTGATCGGGGAGAAAGATGTCTGGTTGAACGTGAAGATCGACAAGTTTACTAGGAGAAACAGTTTCAGTTTATGGCAGATCAAGATGCGAGCTTTGCTGAAATAGCAAGGTTTGTGGACTCCGCTGACGAAGGATTTCGCGAGCAGTTCTGGCGATGTGGTGGGTCAGGAAGAAAAGGCACACTCGACGATTATGATGTGTCTCGCGGACGAAATCATCACTGAGGTCTCAGATCAGGAGACTGCTGCACAACTGTGGCTGAAGTTGGAGAGTTTGTATATGACGAAATCTCTAACCAACAAGCTGTTTCTGAAACAACGCCTCTTCGGTCTCCGAATGCAGGAAGGTCGCAATACTTTGTTATTAGAATTGCGAAATATAGATGTGAAAATTGAAGATGAAGATGCTTCTTTGATTTTGCTAGTGTCTTTACCGCTTTCGTATGAGAATTTTGTTCAGTCATTTATTGTTGGTAAAGATTCCGTGTCTCTGGAGGAAGTTAGATCCTCTCTCCATAGTAGAGAGTTGCGACATAAGGCAAACAGTACAGGTACAGAAAGTCAGGCCTCTGGCTTGTTTGCTAGTGACGGAAACACAAAGAGCAAGGGAACCGGCAATAAGAAGAAGGGCAAGAAGTCATCTTCAAAGGGTCCCAAGGCCAATGATGTTTGTAACTATTTTAAGGAGAAGGGGCATTGGAAAAAGGAGTGTCCGAAGAAGGCTAGTAAATCTGGGAGTACATCTGGTACTGCTGCTGTGGCTGAAGGGGATTTCAGTTCTGAAGATGATTTTGCTCTAGCTGCTACTGGGCAAAATAATCATCCTAATGCGTGGTTTCTTGATTCTGGGGCATCTTACCATATATGCCCAAGGAGAGATTATTTCTCAACTTATGAGCAAGCTGAGGGCATCATTACTACGGAAAATGGTGTTGCATGCAAGGTAGTTGGGATTGGTTCAATCAAGATCAGGACGCATGATGGTAGTTTTTGTACTTTGAACGAGGTCAAACATGTTCCATCGATGACAAAGAATCTGATTTCTCTTCCTACATTGGGTTTCGTCTACTCGGGGAGTGATGGAGTTCTGTGTGTCTGCAAAGGTTCTAGGCTAGCTCTGAAAGGTGTTCTGCATGGTACTTTGTATTTTCTACAAGGTTCCACGGTTATGGATTCTGTTAATGTTGCATCTTCGGAGGTTCACCAGGATGATATGACTAAGTTATGGCATATGAGGCTTGGTCACATGGGTGAAAGAGGGATGCAGATTCTGTCGAAATATGATCTTCTTGGTGGCCACAAGGTCAAGAGCTTGGACTTCTTTGAGCATTGCGTTTTTGGGAAGCATCACCGCAGCAAGTTTCCTAAGGCGATTCATAGAACAAAGGGCACATTGGATTACATCCATTCTGATTGTTGGGGACCTTCCCGAGTTGAGTCACTAGGAGGTCACAGGTACTTTGTTTCTCTGATTGATGATTACTCAAGGATGATGGTGAACGTTGTTTCACTCACCAAAATAATCTGCAAACTCTAATGATGAAATTAGTACAGTAGCAAGCAGAGTCGATCCCACGAGGAACAGAGCAAAATCTATAATAAAATACCTACTAATATAGAACACTTTTGGTGTAGCCACCACGCCTTAATTTTTAGATTTATTTAACAACTAATAATGCAACTATAAAATATGAAATAATAATGCAAACTAAAATATATAATTGTCTATAAAATATATGAATAAGGTAATCGGCTCGGAATAACTCACATTAGTTAAACATCGATCATAGGCGCAAAGATAAATCAATTCATATGCCTCTATCAGTTATAGGAAAGTAAGTACGCTTAACCTCCCCAATTCTTTCGTACTTTATCGACAATTAACCAATTATAATTAATTAATTGTTTCTCTTACCAAGATGTATCCGGAAAGTATTCGCTGAACCAGATACACACCTCGATAGCATTAAGAATGAAAAGAACCCGACATAGCAATTACCCAAGTATTCGCAAGTAGTAACGCACACTTAATTGTTCCCCATCTTGCTATTACAGTCTTAGCTAGTTAGCTGTTTTTCACAAGAACTTGCTACTTACTAACCCTTTCCAACGATTACGTATTGGTAGAATTAGATAGCATTATCCCAATAATATTCAAGTTGATCAGACTTAAATCTATCAAAAATAAATTTAACCAAGAACAATCAAGAACACATAAGAATCAATTATAAAACAATTAGGCCTCACGATCATAAACTAATGCTTGTTATTCCATGCCGATATATAAATTAGCTACTCATAATAATTAAACTAAACAAATATATAATATAATAGTTAAAAATTATTAACTAACGAAACAATAATAAAACAAAAGCAAACCGTAGTCACAAGTTGAATGTCTGCGCACGAAACCAATGAATTATTCACTCCAGTATGCTGCTACAAAGAACTTCAAACTAATTAATAACTAAACTACTGCGTGAATAATGTATCAAACCACCACTGCTCCTCCTCCCTAAGATTCGACCGTGTATTTATATACTACCAAACCAAAACCAAATCCAAATCAACTTCTAATTACTTTTCTTCTTATGGAAGAAATAAGGAAATAAAATAATATCTATTCTAATTCTAAATAACTAATTCCTACAATTAAGGAATTTTAAATGGAAGGAGATAATACAATCTTTATCAATATGGGAAGTGAATATATTTATTTCCTTCAAATCCACGTCTCTTCAATAATTCACTTTTCACCCCATAACTTCAACAATTCTTCTTTTGCCTCTCTTCCTTCATCCCTGGAAAAATGTCTTATAAAATAAGAACATTTTCCATTGGAGCACATCGCCTCATTAAAAACCTTAACCTGGAAAACCCAGTGGGAAAAAACCATTGGTTAAGGGAAAAAGAGTACAATGTATAGCTCCCTCTCAATTCTTCGCAATCAATGAATTCCTGCACCAAAAACACCTTAAAGTGCAAATTATATCTCAATAAAATCATAATAATGCCACAAAATATGAACACAATATAACACACGTCAAATATCCTCACACTTGAATCATGCTTGCCCTCAAGTATGAAGTGAAGAATATAAGATCAATCAATAATTCACAGTGTTCATAAGTTCTCACTCCCTCATATGACTCTATCTAAAATGACCCTAAAAAAAAGTAAGATAGAAACACCAATCACACAACTAAACAGATAAAAATTCAACATTTAAAAACTCTAGCTTCCACTCTTATAACGATAAATTTTCCCCTGCCAAGGAGTAAAGGATAACGTTAACGCACCTGGAAATCATCAACCCTTAAAGTAATTTAAATGAAAATGTTCAAGATTAGAAAATCTAATCATCAATTCAGTCAAAATCGGACAAGCAATGAATATTTCTCACGGTTTCACTCAATCACTCTCAATATATGAAGGACAATCACTCAGTTAATTCACAAGTTATAACATAGAGAAGTTAATATGCAAATTAGGAAGGTCTTTCTCAAGGGTTGTAACGGGGCTAGGGACCATTTAGATTGGTGAGATCCTAAGGGTTCTAAGCTCAAACAATATCGATCAAAATATTATGCATGTTTTTTTTTCCTTCAACCATCATCCATGTATAGTAGACATTCACCAACAATCTTCATCTCAGGGCTATTATGAGAAAGCCAAGTAAGATCACATCAAAGTAGGTGCTATTTATCTTTTTTCTTTTCTTTTTTCTTCTTTTCTTTTCTTTTTTTTTCTTCTCTTTTTTTTCAGCACCATTCTTCTTCAATACAGTCCAAAACTGATACTTTTTTAGAGGAAAATCGCAACACAAAAATATGATTTTTTTCCCTCTCTTTTTCTCACTGCTACGCCCCTCCAGTTTGGCCAAACGGAACCCCAGTGTCACTGTTCATAATAAAATTCAGCCTTCAATTTTCGAAACCGTTCAGTCTGGGCAAACTGGACACATACTCAGTAATGTCATCAACTCAAGAGAACACAATGGATGAATTCATCAACATTAACTCCAAGAACATGCATAATAGGGCCAAGAGAAAGGATAAAACAAGGCTTTAGCTAAATATATAGTAACTCATATCAAAGAACATAGTCAAAACTTCAAAGTGTTTCACTAGGGGTTAATGTAATTGGTAGGCAATTTAAGCTGTGTGGTTCATCCTAGTGCCTTCCATCACTTTCACACATAACAACTCCAATTATAACAATGTGATCTCTCAGAACAAAGATTGATGTAGAGAGTGCTCTACTCTAGCTCAAACCTCACTTTAGTAGGCTAAAATATTCAATTAAACTTGTCCTTTTTCGTCATCCCAAAAAATCATATCAATCAAATTTCACAAATCATAGAAAATCTCATTCAATAACTTCAAGGCATATTAGATTTACCAAGTTTGTTACAATGAATTTTACAACCGGCAGGGTACTTTTATCAAGAGCCACTAGAATTTTCTCATGTCAAATTATCGACTCAAACAACAAAAAAAAACACATTTTTCACTGTAAAAAAAAACCAAAATATTTTTTTTATTTTCCAAAAATACAAAACAAAACACACAAGAAACCTCCTCACACTTAAACTTTGCTTGCCCTCAAGCAAATAATGCAAAGCTCTTATGAGAAAAGGTTGAACACATATTCAACATCATAATAAAAATAAAAGGGAAAGAGGGAACTTATAGTGGTGGGTTTCGGAAAAATTCCCAATCAAGAGGAAAGTGTTTGATCATAGTCAGAGTCTGCCACAGGCCTCCCGTTTGGCCAAATGGAACCCTGCGAGTCCAGCCATCCAAATGTGTGAATTCTCCATGGTGCAAATTCAAGTACTTCAAATCTGTAGATCAAGAATTGAGATCAGATGAGACATTGAAATTCCTAAAAGATAAAAAATAAAAATAAAACTTAAAAGAAGAAAGAAAAAAAAACTAAGAAAATTGGGTTGCCTCCCAACCAGCGCTTTTGTTTATAGTCTTTGGCTAGACTTCCAGATGCCGTTAATTATCCATTGTATGGCACAATGGAATTTCTTCCATTCTACTATTTGTCGGACAAAATTCAGCTTCTGCTGCTGTAACAGGTCCCGTTTGGCCAAACTGAAGGCCTGCGACAGAACTATGTTCCAACACCGCCTTGTTACACTTGGTTGTCTTTTCCATCTCTAGATCAAATATCGAATCTGGCTGCTCTGATCTAGTCATGTACCAAGCAGTAACACATATTAGTAGGTAAAATTTTATAGAATTTGACAAACCGTTCCCCGGCAACGGCGCCAATTTGGTGAACGTCGTTTCACTCACCAAAATAATCTGCAAACTCTAATGATGAAATTAGTACAGTAGCAAGCAGAGTCGATCCCACGAGGAACGGAGCAAAATCTATAATAAAATACCTACTAATATAGAACACTTTTGGTGTAGCCACCACGCCTTAATTTTCAGATTTATTTAACAACTAATAATGCAACTATAAAATATGAAATAATAATGCAAACTAAACTATATAATTGTCTATAAAATATATGAATAAGGTAATCGGCTCGGAATAACTCGCATTAGTTAAACATCGATCATAGGCGCAAAGATAAATCAATTCATATGCATCTATCAGTTATAGGAAAGTGGGTACGCTTAACCTCCCCAATTCTTTCGTACTTTATCGACAATTAACCAATTATAATTAATTAATTGTTTCTCTTACCAAGATGCATCAGGAAAGTATTCGCTGAACCAGATACACACCTCGATAGCATTAAGAATGAAAAGAACCCGACATAGCAATTACCCAAGTATTCGCAAGTAGTAACGCACACTTAATTGTTCCCCATCTTGCTATTACAGTCTTAGCTAGTTAGTTGTTTTTCACAAGAACTTGCTACTTACTAACCCTTTCCAACGATTACGTATTGGTAGAATTAGATAGCATTATCCCAATAATATTCAAGTTGATCAGACTTAAATCTATCAAAAATAAATTTAACCAAGAACAATCAAGAACACATAAGAATCAATTATAAAACAATTAGGCCTCACAATTCATAAACTAATGCTTGTTATTCCATGCCGATATATAAATTAGCTACTCATAATAATTAAACTAAACAAATATATAATATAATAGTTAAAAATTATTAACTAACGAAACAATAATAAAACAAAAGCAAACCGTAGTCACAAGTTGAATGTCTGCGCACGAAACCAATGAATTACTCACTCCAGTATGCTGCTACAAAGAACTTCAAACTAATTAATAACTAAACTACTGCGTGAATAATGTATCAAACCACCACTGCTCCTCCTCCCTAAGATTCGATCGTGTATTTATATACACCAAACCAAAACCAAATCCAAATCAACTTCTAATTACTTTTCTTTCTTCTTATGGAAGAAATAAGGAAATAAAATAATATCTATTCTAATTCTAAATAACTAATTCCTACAATTAAGGAATTTTAAATGGAAGGAGATAATACAATCTTTATCAATATGGGAAGTGAATATATTTATTTCCTTCAAATCCACGTCTCTTCAATAATTCACTTTTCACCCCATAACTTCAACAATTCTTCTTTTGTCTCTCTTCCTTCATCCCTGGAAAAATGTCTTATAAAATAAGAACATTTTCCATTGGAGCACATCGCCTCATTAAAAACCTTAACCTGGAAAACCCAGTGGGAAAAAACCATTGGTTAAGGGAAAAATAGTACAATGTATAGCTCCCTCTCAATTCTTCGCAATCAATGAATTCCTGCACCAAAAACACCTTAAAGTGTAAATTATATCTCAATAAAATCATAATAATCCCACAAAATATGAACACAATATAACACACGTCAGATGACTTGGGTTATCATGATGAAACATAAGAGTGAAGCTTTCTCAAAGTTCAAGGAGTGGAAAGCTTTGATGGAGAATCAGACCGGGAAGAAGATCAAGAGGCTTCGAACTGATAATGGGCTGGAATTTTGCTCGTCTGAGTTTGATCAGTTTTGTAGGGATGAAGGGATTGCTCGTCATCATACAGTCAGGAATACGCCACAGCAAAATGGCGTAGCTGAGCGGATGAATCAGACATTGCTGGCGAGAGCGAGGTGCATGCTCTCTAATGCTGGTTTGGAAAGGAAATTCTGGGCAGAGGCAGTGAGTACAACTTGTTACTTGATCAACCGCGGGCCTCACACGGGTATAGAGTGCAAAATACCTATGGAGTTGTGGTCAGGTAAAGTTGTTGATTACTCCAAGTTAAAAGTTTTTGGGTGTACATCTTATTATCATGTTAGTGATGGTAAGTTAGAGCCCCGAGCCAAGAAGGGTGTCTTTGTGGGTTATGGAGATGGAGTTAAAGGTTCCAAGATATGGTCTCCATCTGAGAAGAGGGTTATTCTGAGCAGGGACGTTGTCTTTGATGAAAATTCTTTGCTTAGATCTATGGTGAAGCCCACAGTTGTGCCAGAAACTAGTGGAGTTGATAAACAGGTGGAGCTTGAAGTCACTCAAGGTGAAAATAGATTGGAACAATTTGAGGTGGATCAAGAGCCACAGACAGAATCTGAGATACCGGAATCTCCACCACCAGATCCTCAACCATCAGGAGCTACAGTCCGCAGTTTAGCTCGGGACCGACCCAGGAGGGTTGGAGTTGGGGCGCCCAAGAGATATGGGTTTGAGGATATGGTGGGTTATGCACTACAGGTTGCTGAGGAGGTGGATACTCATGAGCCATCCACCTACAGAGAAGCTGTTTCAGGTACTGATGCTGACAAATGGTTTGTAGCAATGGGAGATGAGATGGAGTCCCTCCAGAAGAATCGACATGGGATTTGGTTCAACAGCCTCAAGGGAGAAAGGTTATCACTTGCAAATGGGTTTTCAAGAAAAAGGAAGGGATATCACCTACAGAGGGAGTCAAGTACAAGGTTAGAGTTGTTGCTAGAGGTTTCAGTCAGAGAGAGGGAGTAGATTACAATGAGATTTTCTCACCAGTGGTCAGACACACTTCCATCAGGGTGTTGCTAGTCAGGATTTGGAGCTTGAACAACTTGATGTGAAGACCGCTTTTCTACATGGAGAGTTGTAGGAAGAGATATACATAACTCAGCCAGATGGTTTCCAAGTTCCCGGTAAGGAAAAATATGTTTTCAAGTTGAAGAAGTCCTTATATGGGCTTAAGCAGTCTCCGAGGCAGTGGTACAAGAGATTTGATAGCTACATGCTTGAGTTGGGCTACACAAGGAGTTCATATGATTGTTGTGTCTACTACAACAAGTTGAGAGATTAGTAATTCATTTATCTGGTGCTTTATGTAGATGACATGTTAATAGCCTCAAAGAGTAAGCATGAGGTTCAGAAGTTGAAAGGACTTCATAGTGCTGAGTTTGAGATGAAGGATCTGGGTGCAGCTCGGAAGATACTAGGAATGGAGATTCTTAGGGATCGAAGTCAGTGAAAGCTTTTCTTGTCATAGAAAGGCTACATTCAGAAAGTGTTGGCTAGGTTTGGCATGTCTACAGCGAAGCCTATAGACACTCCTAGTGCTGCAAATATCCATCTCACCACCATGTTTGCTCCTCAGTCAGACAAGGAGAAGGAGTATATGTCTTGGGTTCCTTATGCCAGCGCGGTGGGGAGTTTGATGTATGCTATGGTTTGCATGAGGCCAGATTTAGCACAGGCAGTCAGTGTTGTGAGCAGGTTCATGGGGCAACCGGGAAAGGAACATTGGCAAGCTGTGAAGAGGATTTTCAGGTATCTTAGAGGTACGTCTGATGTGGGTCTCATTTATGGAGTTGATACCGAGTGCTTAGTTACAGGCTACTCTGATTCTGATTATGCTGGTGATGTTGACACGAGGAGATCGATGACTGGTTATGTATTCACTTTGGGAGGTTCTGTGGTTAGTTGGAAGGCGACTTTACAACCTACAGTGACGTTGTCTACTACGGAAGCAGAGTACATAGCTCTAACAGAGGCTGCAAAGGAGGGAATATGGCTGAAAGGGCTGGTTAGTGATCTTGGTCTACATCATGATCAGGCTACTGTGTATTGTGACAGCTTGAGTGCAATCTGCCTAGCCAAGGATCAGGTCCATCATGAGAGGACCAAGCATATTGATGTCAGATATCATTTCCTGAGGAGTGAGAGGAGAATCAGGGTGAAGAAAGTGGGAACTGCTGACAACCCCGCTGATATGTTCACCAAACCTGTTCCACATAGCAAGTTTCAACATTGTTTGGACTTGCTGAACATCAGAGCTGATTAGGTGCTCTATGGGCAGTCCCGGGAGTGGAGGGATAAGTCTGCTCATCTGGCACTGTAATGGTGCGTCTGGAGTTTCTGCTTTGAGGATTCAAGTCACGGCGGAGATTTGTTGGTATGCCTTGAATATGTATTAGCCGCTTCGACAGGTTGGTACGGGGGTCTCGCTGCCCGGTCAGCGAGTCGGGGGGTCCAGGGGGACGGAGCGCACCCTGGCCTGGGGGTCCGGGGGGGGGGGGGCGGAGTCGCCCCCGGTCTGATGGTATAGCTTGTCTCTTTGTTGGACTGCTGTTGATTTGGGCCGAATTGTGTTTTGGCCCAGTTTGTTAGGGTTTAGTGGAGACAGCATATAAAGTGTCTCTCTTCTCTCTGTAAACATTAATTCTAATATAGTGAATCCGTCTCCCGTGGATGTAGCCAAAATTTGGTGAACCACGTAAATCTTGTGTCTTGTTATTTTCGTTCATATTTTCTGTTCTTTCTCCATTCCGCACAACAGTACTAAAGAGCAAGTTCTTGGCCAAGTGTCACCCCATACTTAGCCAATTTAGCTTTCACCAATTTTTGACAAGTGACACTCCCAAATCTTAACTAAACAAATCAGAAGTCAACTTATTCTCGGTAACATAATTATCTCATGTCCCTATAATTTTATCAATTATTATTAATTCGATAAGGCAATACCCACTAACTACTTAAATATTCACATCAACATTTAAAATTACAGTTCAACACTTTTGCCTTTTGTTTTAAAGGACACGTAATTTTATATCTTTGGTTAAGTAACTATTGATTTATCATCAACATATATTTCACATTCTTATCATCATATTTTTTTATACCATAAAGTATTTATATACAATCGTTAACCCTATCCTATATGATATGCATATAGATTATTTTTATGTAAATATAAATAACAAATTATTATATATCAACCAACATTGCATCAATTTCTTTTAAAATGAAATAAATAGTAATAACTTATAAATTTATTTTAAAGACTGCATCGCGTACAACTTTCATATAAATATGACCAAATCTATTAGTTATTGATATTATGAACTACGTTATATTACAGATTTTTGTTCATAAGTCCGTGTATCGGCACGGTGATTATCTAGTTTACCATTTACCAGTGGTTCTTAAGATCCTGCAGTGACGATCTTGTCATAGAGTAACCAGAGCAAAATGGTAATAAAAGTGTCTCTAGTCAAATTTCCGAAAGCTTTGGCATACCAAGAAGAGCCATTCCTCTTCCCAGCAAGATCACGAAACCGCATGTTGCCTGTATCGGACATTAGTGAATAAATGACTCCGTTCATGTGCCCCTTCCCAATCACTCCCACCACCTTCTTGCTTCCGTTTACAGCTCTGCTCCTCTTCAAAGACCATGCCAAGTACTGTACAATATTCACATCATGTAACCATAGGAGACTCCAACAAACAACCAATATCTAACACGCCAAGGGGATTTGAGGATGTACATGTCATCTGTTTTAATCACACTCCGTATCATTTATATTTAGTTGAGAGGGTTTTGATCCGTTTTTTTGCATAATCACGTGAGCGTTCAAGTGGTTAAGTGTCTGACTAATTGACACGGAGGTCCATGTTCTAAATGTAGTGGCTTTAGTGTTAAAATTTTCTCCAATGACACTGTTTTTGTGGGCAGCAACCAAGTATGACATCTGCCAATAAAGGTCACATGTTCTAAATCTGGTGGATTTAGTGTTAAAATTTTCTCCAATGAGTGAGTGTTTTTGTGGACACCAACCACGTATGCCATCTGATAACTGACTGTTGAGACGACGTGATTTACCCCTCTACTATTTTGTGTTGCCAGAGTAATAGCTGGCTTTTGAAACGTCGTAATTATTCCATCCACCATCTTATGATGCCGGAATTTTCGTTTTTAAATAATAGTGAGATGTTTGGCTACACTGTAGGGGCATAAATTCTAGTGTATCATAAAAATGTGAGCCATCTATATTAATTTTAAGTACCATGAAAACATGCAGATACTCTATTTTGTGTCCCGAGGACAGTACAACTTACCGTGTCACGCTCGTGTATAAGGGGCAGCGGCAGAGATGGATAAGAAAAGCTCAATTGCTCATAGAGTTGGAAGCTGCTATCAGGAGCACTTGATTCCTGGTGTATTTCATGAAAACAAAGTCACAAAAAACTACCAAAAGCAGTGCAAACTATGGACACAAGTATGAGAAAAACCTTTGTCGGTGTCGCCTTCGATAGCTGCGAGGATTTTGTCAGTCCCCCGAAGACACAAGTTAACAGATTCAGCTTCTCTTTCAGTGTCAGGGAACTCCAAGCCCGATCAAGCTGAAATGGAGCGATTGCTGAGAACAACAGTGGTCGAATGAGATGAAGAAAGCTTAAAGATCATATAATGCATACAGTAATTTCAATTGGTCTATCTCCCAGTACAATCTGAGCACCTATCTCTTCTGCAACCTTCCGCGCAGCCCGAAACTGCAAGTCAAATCAAATGGCTCACTCCATGAAATGTTGAAAGCTACAATTCAATAGCCAAAAATCAATTTTACCTCATCGCCAAAGGGCCGATTGACTTCTAATGATAGTTTGGAAGAGAATGCGGCCAACAACAAACGCAACGCTAGTGCAGTTTGACCACCTGTAGGATGTGTCAGAATTTAACATGTTGCTAACACCACAAGCATAAACAAATTATTATTCGGATGGATCAAACTGATCATAGACGTAAGAAATTACGTCCACTACACCTAGAGCGAAGAAATCTCAAACCAGAACAAACGTTTGAACAAACTTATCTCAACTCCCTAACCCTCTCTATGTACTGTGGGACTTGGAGTGCAGCTCAAGAGTTTTCTCAACTCATGAACCAACACTTGAGTTCTTCATTCACGAACCAAAGACTAGCAAGAACATATCAAGTCAGAGATGAAGATCAAACCCAAATCTATGCTACGGCCGATAGCACCAAAGAATCCAGTCCCGCTTAAAGAAAACAATCCCGACCTCAAGTCTTGGTTCTGCCCGCCTTCTGGGGAGGTGTACATTATCCCCGCTCTGAAAATAAACTCTGCAACATGTGAAGTTAAGTGATGGATTGAAACTAAAATAGGACATCTAAAAACACTCTTAAAAATGGAGCTCTGGTGCCATATTGGAGTGGTATCCTAATTCTATTGGTACTAAGTGTATGTGAGGTTTGTCTACTATCAATGTGAGAATTAGCTAAATCAGTTGTATGGAGATTAAACCGGTGAAACTGAATGGATGACTTGCCTGCTCCGGCAAAGCTCGACAACAACGTTATCTGGATTCACGGTCCGAATAACCCTTTCAACATCCACGGCCGAGCTCGGGGAAATATGGGAGGTTCCGACAAGCCAAATGGCCTCCGGCTCCACGAACTCAGTCCGCCATGGCGGCACCGGTCCGAACCGACTCTTCGTGATCACAACCAAGCTCCCATCGTCAGCCAGATCGAGCAACTGAGGATAAGATTCAGAAATGACTTCCCGGGACCAACTCAGAACTTCTTCCCTGAAATCGAATCCCGCCGGCGGAGGCTCGACGGCCACTCTGACGCCGGCGCTGCGGCACGGGAGCCTCAGTGGGCTCCGAGACGCCGGAAAACGATTAACGGCGATCTTCATCGTCATCATCGACGTCATGGCTTGTTGGAGGCTTACTGTAGGAGCTAAGAGTATGTGAACTGGAGCATGACACCATTACATTACCATTAGCCATGTGTGTGGCTCAGGTTTCAGCTGGTGGATACTCTGTATCTCGAATCCGGTGGGTTAAACGCACTAACCGCATGATTAGACCTGTGGTTTTGGACACGCCTGTCTTTTCATTTCCAATCCAATTCTCCTTCACTCAAAGCAACTCCAAATTTTCTTCTCCATCTTTTCATCATAACACTAATTTTTTATCCTACTCCAATAATTTAACCTATATACTCCCTCTATGCTATAAATATTGACATATTTTTTACTCCCCAATTTTTTAAAAAAAATTAACACACTTATTATTTTTTTACTCTATTTTTGTTACATTTTCTTTTTGGCAAAAAAAATGATTTATTTCTAACCACTCATTAAACTTTTTATTCTCTTCATTCACTAGTCTCCACACATTTCAATTCACAAAAGAAAAAAAATTTCTAAATTTATGGTGTCAAACATAGTGAAACATGGAGTGACTTAGTGGTGTCAATTCGGTTATCGTGTCACATTCGTATCGGGTTGAAAATGTGTCATGTTGAAACATGTCGGGTTGAATCGTGTTGATTTCATTTATCGTGTCAGGTCGGATTAGATTGGGTACTTATTGTGTCGGGTTGAAAACGTGTCAGTTTTTTTCTCGGATTGGGTCGTGTCGGGTTGAGTTAATATCGGGCCAGGTTACTGTCGTGTAATTTTTATACTCGAATTAGATCGGGTCGGGTCAGAATATTGTTGGGTTGGATTGGATCGGGTTGTTGTCGTGTCATTTTTTGTGCTGAAGTTTTATTCGGGTCTGATTATGTCAATTGTTTTTTATAATGTTTCACGTTGAATTCAGATATATTTTGGGTTGGTTCATTTTAGATCGGGTTATTATGTCACCCAATTAAATTTGGGTTGATTTAGGTTATATTTCAATAATACTATTGTTACAACTGCACTATTATCAGGTATTGTTTCGTTGTAACTTGTAACTTGCAAAATTATAAAACTTGACTCGTAACTCCAAATTAAAATTTGCTCGAAAGTGATGCTACCATATACACCCCATTGTATTTTCCAAGTACGTAACAAAATATTTATCAACAATCGAGAATAAAAATACTCCTTCCATTTCTTTATTAGCGACACACTTTCCTTTTTGAGTTGTTTCTTCATATTGGCACACTTTCTATTTTTGGCAAGATTCCTTCAATTTCATCCACTCATTCTACTTTTTACTTTATATATTACATTTCATCCACTCATTTCTTTCACCTAAATCCAAGCACCTAAACCTATTGTGTCACTATTAGTGGAATGGAGGGAGTATATCCGTAGTCATTTTCAATTTCTCTTTCTTACTTCTAAGTAGTAATCAACTTTAATTTACACTAGAACACGTATTAGCGCTTTCCAATAATTCACCAAAACATTAATTTATTTAATATTTCTATATTTAAGAAAGAATAACAAAAAATAATGTATTTTGGAGTAACGAATTATAGGGTAACACAATTTTGGGCCACAGTGTAATTTTTTAAGACTGTGTAGAAGTATTCAATGTTGACTTTCAAGGCCCTTATGTTCACCCATGCATGCCCAAATCGCAAAGTCGCAATATTATATTATTGAATTGCTTTTTAGTGTCGCCAATTTCGTGATTCGACAATTCCAACTTTCTTGGAGGGACCTAAGTGCAAAAAGTAAAAACTTTACTCATAACTCCAAATTGAAATCCGCTCGAACGTGATGATACCATATACACCCCCATTGTATTTTCAAGTTCGTAACTGAATATTTATCTACAACTAGGCACAAGAACATATCTGTAATCCTTTTCAATTTCTCTTTCTTACTTCTAGGTAATCAACTTTAAGTTACTCTAGAACATGTACTAGCGCTTTTCAATATTTCACCAAAAAAATATTTGTTTTCTATTTCTATATTTATGGAAGAATGAAAAAAAAATGTGTAATTTGGAGAGAAGGATAATGTCGTAACATTTTTTGGGCCATAGCGTAACTTTCCATAAATATGTTAGAGATGCTTTTGTGCCTACTATCTTAGTTGAATAGCAGTGTTGAGTATTCATTGAATTCAATTCACTTTTTAAAATACTTTAGTGCAATTTTGTGTTGTAATAAATACCTGATTCTATTTTTTTAAAATAAAAAAACTAGTAAAGTCCCACCGCGCATTGTGCGGCATTATTAATTAAAAAATTAGGATTACTTTTAAGTATTTTTGTGTCTTACATTTAAATTGAAAATAAAGAACTTTATTTACAATTCCGAAGTTTAGTTATATAAGGAAAAATATATGAGTAATGAAGTGAAATAATTAGTTTAGTTAGAAATCGTTACATATTAAATAAAATAAAAATGATTAATATTTCATTCAAATTATTTAAAAAATAACTATTTATATGATGAGCTTATTTTCAAGGTTATCATAATTATATATATCTTACTGAATAAAATTAAATATCGAATATTCTTATGAGTCCGTCTCTTAAAAGACAGTCTTTCCATAATCCATGGAAAGACCAACGTTTATATGGCAAATTAGAAGAAATGAAGATAAAGTTTTCGGCTTGTATAAATCGGGTTATAAACTTTATAACTACTACATATTGTACAATAAATTTTTAATATTGCAACTAAAACCTTTTACCTTTTATTATTTTAAATAAACCCTGTCTTTCCCATAAACTTATGGAAAGACAGTCTTTCCCAAGACTTTTCCTATTATTATTAGTCCCACTAATTATAAAATATCCTCATCGAACAGTGATTCGGTCTATAACAAGATTTTGTGATAATTTATTAAATATTATTTTTACAATACTTTTCAAACTGATTTTTAAAATTAATATTTAGCCGACTCTCTATAATTACTAATTCAAAACCATAATTTTAATGAGACATCTCTCTTTATTTGACTATTATTCATTAGATTTATAAATTTAGTCGTGTGCATTTTTAACTTAACATTGTGTATTCACATTTGTTATGAATTGACTTTACGTACTAGTAATCATATGGCTAAAAACCCCATTTCTTATTAGTTTGACGCACAACCAAATTGACTTGGTTCCATATTAAATGTTAATTGACATTTTATAACTGCATCTGTTTTTGGTTGATTACATGCAGGGTTATATAGTTGATTTATCGGGTTGAATTAGATTCGTGTTAAATCGGGTTTGGGTTGATCTCGGGTTCGTATTCAGGTCGGGTTCAAGTCCAGATTATCGGGTCATATTCGGGTTCGTATTCAGGTCGGATTCGGGTCCAAATTATCGGGTCATATTCGAGTTTTGGGTTGAATTCGGTCGTGTCGAGTTCGGGTACAGGTCAATATTTTTTGGGTCAAAATTGAGTTTCGAGTTGAGTGTGGTCGTGTCAGATCGGGTTCGATCAATATTTCTTGGATCAGATTGGATTTTGGGTTGATTCGTTCGTATCGGTCCAGGTCGGGTTCTCAGTTTGGTCAGAGATTGACATCTCTAAATGTTCTTATTTACTTTTGGAACAACAATTTAGGACAATATTTATGCCAATAGAAAATATGCCAAAATCTGTGAGACTAAGGTCCTGTTTTTCAGAGGTTATTTGGATTTCATTTCATTTCAGTTCACATCAGATCATATCAATTCAGTATATTTATACTTATTCTAATTCAGCTCAGTTCAATCTAGTATATTTATATTTATTTCATTTCGGTATATTAATACTTATTTCAGTTCAGTATATGTATATTTATTTCAGCTCAATATGTTTATATTTAAATCTATATCATTATCAGTTACGTTGGCATATGACAACTATGGAAGTTTATCTGCGGTTCAGCTCATTTGATTTCATTCATTTAAGTTCAGTTCAGCATGAATGTTTAGAATGAAAGTTAGATTAATTTAGTCATATTGTTACTATTTTTCAGTACACTTATTTTAATTTAGTTCAATTCAATGCAGTTCAGATCAGTTCAGCTCATTGCGGTTCAGTTTATGTTAGTATTTTTGATGAATGTTTGTCTTTTTTACACTATTTTAAACTGATATAAAGTCTTTAGTATTCAATCATGTAAAAAAATAATTAAATTAAAATTTAAAAATGTGGCAAACAAAATTTTAAAATTAAATAAATTTTATTTTGATAAACAAATAATTTTTAGAAAACTTCATTTTTTTCAATTAATTTTTAGAAATAAATTTCAGTTTTTCATTTAATTTAATTAATTTTGTTCACTATATTTATACTTATTTCAGTTCAGTTCTATATATTTATATTTATTTCAGATCAATTCAGTCAAATCAAATCATATTGGCTCCCAAGAACATGGCCTAATTACTTATGCTCCAAAAGAAATCCTATTTGTTAATGACCTAGAAAATATTTTATTTATCTTTTGATGGAGTGCCCTTGGCTCAGCATTTATAGCAGCACATAGAGCTTCAATGCTACTACAGCGCTTCGATAACTCAAAGTGTCTCAGGCCAGCCCGACCCACTTTGCTTGCTTCTCTATTCTAGTAGAAATAGCTTTTAATAGCTTTTTATAAGGCCGGCTACAGTGAATCTCAAATTTCATTTCCTTGAGGTGACCCGAGTAGGTACCCTTTGTCCGAAGTGCAAGGGGTAAACTTGGACTCGGACTCGAATAGGATAGGATTGTGCATGTCAGATCCTTCCCGCTCCTGTCCAGAGCGGAAAATTTTCTAATTTGGCAAGCTTTTATTTTATTTTATTCACTTTTCAAATATTCTCATACTCATTTTCTCCTCACCTTTATTAATATTTCTTACTTTATTTACCTTTTCAATCTCTCCTACTCCCCCTGTCCCAACTCCCTCTATTCCACCTGTATTTGCACTTTTATTTTTTTTACAATATTCTTTATCAAAGTTTGACCACATATTTGAATAGATTTATGAACAAAAATATTATCGTATGTGATATTGTTCAAATTGTCGTAACAAGTAATTTTTAAATATTAAATTTGTATTTTTCGTTATTATACGCAGGTAAAGATATTAACGGTCAAACATGTGTCTCGGACAGCGTACAAAAATCAAAAGTGCAAAAATAAACTAGGACGAAGGGAGTATTAATTTTCATTTCACGTACTATATAACATTATATTAATCTTATCTAAGATCTATAAATTCTACTATAAGAAAAACAAAAAAAAAACAAAAAATTTAATAGACAAATGGTGCAATATGGTAAGATCTTTCCACATGTCATTTTGTTAGGATTTATAATATCCACCTAACATCTTTATCCGGTAAAAATCCACTTCCACTTCCACATAGTTTTATTATATAGTCTCACTTATTTTATAAATCACATTTCATTAATTATTTTAAGATACTTATATGATTTTTTTTATTTGTACTTGGTTTTTATTTTCGAAAATAATAACTATAGTGGAGCATTAATAATATGATTTCTTAGTAATATTATCAGTGATGTGGTGATTTGGTGTGATTTTATTTGTTGTCTATATTTTCAAATCATTAAGAAAATTAATTTAAATAAACACTTATTTTGACAAGTGTCTGTCACAAATCAAGGCACACAATTTTCTATGTAGACAAAAAATATCTTTTACATTTATTTACCTCCACTATTTTTTATTTTAATTTTCTCTCATATCATTCTTGAATTTATTCTCCTGCACTAATTTTATCTCCTAACAATCCCTTTTTGAGAACTTATTTCTATTTGTGAATCTTGAACTGTGATAAAGAGGAATTTTTAACAAATATTGTCATTACTTATCTTTTATTTCTTTACTATTAAAATAGAATTAATTTAAGAGTCCGTCTCTTGAAAGACGGTCTTTCCATAAGTTATGGAAAGACCAAGGTTTAAAGTGTAAATTAGAAGAAATGAAGATAAAATTTTTGGGTTGCATGAACCGGGTTATAAAATCTATAACCACTACATGTTTCATACTAAAATTTTAATATTGCAACTAAGACTCTTTACCTTTTATTATTCTAATTAAACCCCGTCTTTCCATAACCCTATGAAAAGACCGTCTTTCCCAAGACTTTGCCTTAATTTAATATTTTTGATGTAAAAACTAACAAATACTACTAAAATATGTGTTTTGACAAGTGATATAATGCGGAGAACCCACATCTTTTACAAATATTAACAGGTAAAAAAATATCTAAAATGCTATTCAATTTTAATCTAAACTTACAGTTTGATACCCTGTTTTTTAAATTATTCGTTAAAGATATCCATTTTTTTCATTTATAACTTTGAATCAAAATGGTACTAAAATTGAAAAACACGTATTTAGAACATAATCGAAAAAACAAATACCTTATCAGAACAAATTAAAAGTTAAGGTACCAAACTGTTGCTATTAGTTCAAAGTAGATATTATTTTGGACATTTACTCTATCAGTATGTCTCATGCGTGACGGTCTTATGATAAGACTACGGGTAAATAAATAATAATGAACATGTAAAAATGGGATAATCTCAAATATTGGGTTAGAGTAAAAATAATTAAGATTCGAGGTCAAGCCCTAACCAGCAATTCGTCGCCGTCGTGGTCCGCCAGATGCCATCCGTCAATTTTCACCGTCAATTTTTGGTTCTGAAGCACATGTGGTGGGGAGAAGATGCACAGTTGGATTATTCCCGGCAATGATATCTTGAAGAAGGTGCACAGTAGGTGTCCTGAAGAAGACGAGCGATTTTGCAGTATGTAACCCGCACAATGGATTTTTGGAGAAGATGAACGATGGTCTTACGCCTAGTGATTCCAAGAGAACTCGGAAAGGATTTAGTGGTGTTGAAACAGGCCCTTTCACAGACACAACTCTCACGTATAAGTTAACGAAACACACACAAATCTCTCTTACATCACTAGAAAAGAGTTTGCAACAAAGAAAATTTTGACGTAAAACTACATTTTTACTATTCACCAACTCTACTTCGTTTACAAAAAATACACATTTTGTTTAATTAGAAGACTAGCCATAACTCCTACATTCTAGCCACAACTCCTACATTCTAGCCACAATTCCAACATATTAGTCACAACTAATAACAACTCCAACACAATATAATCCATTGCTTTTAACTGAGTAATTTACTCAACTCAAACTATGACTAATTCAAACTACAGTAAAACAGTAAATAACAACTAGATTAACCAACATTCACACTCTTAATCTGGTTGTTATTCATACGCTCCTCAAGCACCAAGTTGAAGCCGTCTCCTTATCACCAAGGAGAATGAGCATTTCATCAGACGCTCCAAGCTTCTACTGTTGTCTCCTTTTCACTGAGAAGACATAGTGTTTACGGACACTCACACACTTCCTTTTCGATCTCCTTTTCACTGATGAGATAGAGTGTTTACAGACACTTTCGGTCTCTATTTCACTGAGATCGAGTGTTTATAGACACTCAATGTTTGATGGTCACCTTTTCACGGAGGAGAATGAGTGATTCTTTGGATACTTTATGTTTCACCATCTCCTTTTTACTGAGGAGATTAAGTGATTTTGGACACTCCCTCAATTATGAATACTTTACCCACCTGACATTTCCTAACGTCGGAGCTCTCAGACACACTCTATCTTGGAAACCTTGAGATCACGCCTTCCCGCGTGTTACCTTGGTGTTAGAGTTGTGATTGCTGAGCATCTATCGGGTATGAGAGAATTAACCTGATCTCTCACGTTCGCCATCACCTGGCTTGCTTTGGTACCAATTGTTGGTTTCACATACACAACTCTTACGTATAAGGTTAACGAAACACATACAATTCTCTTACAACACTTGAAAAAAGTTTGCAACAAAGAAATTTTTGACGTAAAACTACACTTTTACTATTCACCAACTCTAGTTCGTTTACAAAAAATACACATTCTGTTTAAATAGAAGACTAGCCACAACTCCTACATTCTAGCCACAATTAATACATTTTAGCCACAACTAATAACAACTCCAACACGATCTAATCCATTGCTTTTAACAGAGCAACTTATTCAATTCAATCTATGACTAATTTAAACTACTGTAAAATAGTAAATAACAACTACATTAACCAACAAGCGGCACTTCAATGACTATTGCGATTTGCTTCCTTCTCCGGCAAGGATTCAAATTTTGGGTCGGCAAGGATTCAGATTTTGGAGATGCGATTTGGACCAGGCCCAACCCCAATTTAGTGTATTTTCACACATCATAAATATCAGTTCACTTTTACTACAATATCAAACTGAATTTAAATACACATAAAATAATTTATATTAATTAAATAATAGAACATAAAATATACATAAAAATATATAACAAATAAAATTATTTAATACATCAAATTAAATACCTAAAGTTTTAAATTAAACATCAAATAAAAATATTAAAATACACATCAAACTAAAATAGTAAAATATCAAATAAACACATAAATATGTATCAAACAAAATCATTTAAATCAATAATAAATATATATAATTATAATTGTTAAACATCAAATAAATACATTAAATCAAAATAATTAAATATAAAAATGCTAAAAATAAACTTCAAATTAAAATAGTTAGTTATTAAAAAAAATTATATAAAAAATACTAAACATCAAATAAAAAATAAAAATATCAAACCAAATAATAAAAGACATATCAAACTAAATTAGTTAAGAATAAAACAAAAATACTAAACTAAACTATTAAAACATCAAATAAAAATATGTAAACATCAAATAAAGCACTAAAAATGCAAATATAATTAGAATGGTTAAAAATTTAAAATATAAAATAAAATTAGAATATTTAAATATTAAATAAAAACACCAAAATAAACATCAAATAAAAATACTAAAAAATAAATAAAAATAAAAATAGTTAAACATCAAATACAAATAATTAAACATCAAATGAAAACATTTATAACATGCTTCAAAATAGTTAAGCGTCAAATAAAAACCCTAAAGATACATATTAAAATTTGTACAGTTAAACATTAAATTAAAATAATCAAACATCAAATGAAAACATTAAAAATACACATCCAAATAGTTAAATATCAAATAAAAAACTATATATACATATATATATATATATATCAAAACTTAACCGTTTCACCAAACTGAAAACATCATAATGTTTGGTTAAAACATCAAGAACTGAAAATGAAACATCAAGTCTAGTAGTAAAAACTCACGCATTGCGCGGAAATGAGGAAAAAAAACTAATTCGCGAATTTTGCGACCCGGATCTTGACTCCAGAGATTCTTATAACCCGAAATCATTAATTCTCCAATTATTTATGCCCAACATCCCCAAAAAGTGGTATCTGTACCCAAATTCCTCCTTCCTCTCCCAAATTTTCTTTAATTATATTTGGTACTCCATCTCTAATTAAACTTCATTATATTGCAAATTAATCATTGGTCTCACTGCGAGACGGTCTCGCACAAGACTTTGTCTTATTCTATATAAACTCTTATTAAAGTTGGAATGAGTTATGACCTTCTACCTCCGTTTGTTGGATGTGGCACCATAGACTTATCTGCTTGGATTTAGGTGAATAAAATGAGTTGATGACATTGAATTTGGGAAGGAAAAAGTAGAATGAGTGGATGAAGTTGAAGGAATCTTGCCATAAAAAGAAAGTGTGTCAAATTCTATAAAAGACTAAATTGTTTTTTGGATATGCAAATAACCCTATATGTTGGAGAAATTGCAAATATAACCCTACCTATTATACATAAGTGCAACTATAACCAAAATGCCATTCTAACATAATACAAAATTTTAAAAGATAAAAATGCCCTTGTAGCCCTCTTAAACCACCGCCGACTCTGCCTTCTGAAACCACCGAAAAATGCCACCGCCTCCTCCTCCTCTGCTCCCAATCTCCTAAAACCACCACTCCATTTTCTTTTCTCCTTCCGCCTGCAACCCTAGCCAAATATCCTCCACCGCCGCCTAAAACCCTAGCCACACGAATCGATTCTTCTCCTCGCCGATTCGTGTTCTTCTCCGACCACCGTTACCATTATTCTCCACCGTCGCCGCCTGAAACCATCGCCGCCTGAAACCCTAGGCACACAAATCGGTTCTTCTCCTCACTATTGTCATTCTTCTCCACCACTGATTCGTGTTCTTCTCCGACCACCACGCCATTCTTCTCCACCGCTGCCATTCCTCTTCACCGTCGCCGCCTGAAACCCTAGCCACACGAATCAGCCTTCCCTAACCCTTCCCCTCACCGCTGTCATTCTCTTTCACCGCCGATTCGTGTTCTTCTCTGACCACCGCGCACAGTTTACGTGGCTCGCTTCGATAAGGACGTGGGATTCACCTGGGGGCACACTGCCATGGCCATTGGGCTATCCCAAGTGGTTCTGAAATCATTAAAAACCCTATTGGACTTGGCTCTAAAATGTGCGTCTCCAACTGATTTTGACTGAATGACCAAATTAGGTTAGCATCAACAACCTGCCTAATTAATACTACACCATGTGGATTTTAGTACTAGTATCAAATTGCTGTCGAGGCTTTTATATTGAAAATATCAAATTATATTAATAAACATATTCCACTCCTCCTATAATAAAATCAATTAAATTGTATAAGAACTTTACTTATTTTTTCATTAATATAAAAGAGTGGACTCGCTAAAATTTGAGGTTGATCTCCATCACAATAACTGTATTTTTCAAATGAGAAAATTTCATCCTAATTTCTTTATAATATAAGTTTTTTTGGAAAAATGGAAAACTTTCTCATTACCAAAAATGCTTTAAGAACATACAACTCACCAATTCTACTTCTTTTTTATATCTTTACTACCCCATCCTTCTATCATCATTCTACAACACACCTGAAAGTGTGTAATTCAGCATTTTTTGTGTGTCTATCATAGATGAATAAATAGAGTACATGAATCTAAGTACATCGAACCTAGACTACTCTATATATGTACAGTATCAATTCTAATTAAACCAAATCAATCAGGATATTCTATTATCTACTCTATCACCCCCCCCGGCTAGCGAAGCGTAGGACTACAGGATACGCAAAGCTTGGAACGAAACAAATAAAAAAGATTGCGTGACATACCCTTAGTGAAAATATCATCAACCTGTAGAGAGGATGGAACATGACTAACACGAAGCCTACCAGAGGCAACAAGCTCACGAATGAAGTGGTAGTCGATGTCTATGTGCTTGGCCCGTTTATGTGCAACCGGATTTTGAGCAAGGGAAATGACACTGCTATTGTCGCAAAGTAGGAGAGGCGACGGTGAAAGGGAAACCCGAAGTTCCTTAAGCAGATTACACATCCAGGCGAGTTCAGCAGCAGTGTTCGCCATAGCGCGATACTCGGACTCACAACTGGATCGAGACACAGTCGGTTGCTTCTTAGCACTCCAAGAGACAAGATTGCCCCAAGAAAATGGCATAGCCATAAGTGGAATGCCGAGTCTCGAGACAACGGGCCCAGTCAGCATCGGAGTAGCCCAGAAGGGAAAGACCACTACGGGATGGTCGAAAAAACAGACCTTGATGAAGCGTGCCACATACATACCGAAGGATGCGAGTGACAGTCTGATAGTGATCCTCTCGAGGTGACTAGAGAAACTGACTAACAGAATTGACCGCATAGGAGAGATCAGGGCGAGTGATGGTCAAGTACTGCAATGCACCGACTAGTGAGCGATAAAGCTTGGGGTTCGAGAACTCAGACCCCGAGGTGCCGTGAAGCTGAGAGCCAAGAACAAAAGGTGTGGAAATAGGAACAACATATGTCATACCCGCACGTTGAAGTATCTCCATCGCATACTTAGCCTACCCCAAAAAAAGTCCAGATGAAGATCGAGAGACCGCCAATCCCAAAAAAAGTTAAGAGCACCAAGATCCTTCATTGCGAACTCACGATCAGTGCGGATGATGAACCGACGAATAAGAATAGGTTCATTGCCGGAAAGAATGATGCCGGCCACATATACTAGCAACTATAGAATCTTTGATCCCTGGGAGAACACAAACAAGAAAGTGTTGGAAGAACTGCACCGGAATCCCATATGATATAAATAGGAGCTGAATTGCTGAAACCAAGCCCGAGGAGCTTGTTTGAGACCATAGATAGCCTTGTGAAGACAACATACATAATCATGATGAATGGGATCAGTGTAACCAGCCGGTTGCTCCATGTAAACCGGTGCATCAAGAAGACCGTTAAGAAATGCATTCTTTATGTCTAACTAATGAAGAGGACGGGAGAAAGTAGTGGCTAAGGATAAGATAATTCTGACTGTGGAGGCCTTGACGACCAGACTGAAAGTGTGAGTGAAGTCGAAGCCTGGCAACTGAGAATATCCCTGCACGACAAGACGAGCTTTGTACCGATCAATGGTACCATCATGACGATGCTTGAGCGATAAACCCATTTGGAGCCAACGATGTTAACACCAGTAAGGCATGGAACAAGATCCCAAGTTTGTTACTGACGAAGAGCACCCATTTATTCATCCATAGCGGCCACCCAGTGGGGATCCTTAAGAGCAGATCGATACCCTCGAGGTTCAGTCTGTGTGAGCAATGCCGCAAGAAACCCTATCATCACATAGTCTGGGTACTGCTTTGCTGTGCGACTACCTGTCTGAGAGCGAGTAGTCATACGACGACTTACAATCGATGGAGAAGGCAGTGGAGCATCAGCTGGAGAGGACCGTGATGGAGAGATGGGTGTCGGAGAATTAGCAGACGAGGTCGTCATACCAGACAAATTTTGAGTAAGTGATAGAGGGGCAGCAGGGGATACAGACAACTCATCCAAGCCAAAATCAATAAAAGTTGAGATATCCAGGGATTCTGGGGCAGTGCGAGCTATATCATTTGCGAATGGGAAAGAAGACTCATTGAAACGGGTGAGTGAGATAGACCTTCTTAAAAACAGGATCCAGACAACGAAAACCCTTATGGCGAGCACTATAGCCTACAAATATGCATGGAGTGCTGTGAGGGGCCAGTTTGTGAGGAGAAAATGGTCAAATAAAGGGATACACCCGACATCCGAATGGGTGAAAGTTGGAGTTGTCTGGATGGCGACCATATAGTAGAGAGTATGGTGAGGCATTATGAAGAATTGGGGTGGGAAGCCTGTTGATGGTGTAGGTACCCGTAGCAAAAGCAACATCCCAGTACGGAATCGGCAAGCCAGAGGAGAAAAGCATTGATAATCCCATCTCTGCAATATGGCGGTGTTTAGGTTCCGCTCTACCATTCTTCTCCGATGTGAATGGACAAGAAATCTGATGAAGGATGCCTTTGTTTAAAAAATGGGATCGTAGGCATGCATTAATGAATTCTGTACCACCATCACTTTGAAACACCTTGATTGAACAAGAAAATTGGTTTTCAACCAAATTCTGAAACTGCAAGAATGTCTCAAAGAAATCCGATTTTCGTGCCAATGGATAATACTAGGTAAATTGCGAGAAATCGTCAACAAACATGGTATAATAAGAGAATTCACTATCAGATAAAACTGGAGCAGGACCCCAAAAGTCACAATGCACTAAATTGAGGACGGCCAGTGCCGTCTAGGATTGTCCACAAAAGAAAGCCTTTTTCCTTTTGCCATTTCACAAGGCAAACAAAGTACGGGTTCATGCGGTAAAGAAACCACATCAACAAGCGGAATGGCCATAAACTCTATATACAATATTTTCAACTATATTTTCTATCAAGTCTTCCTTGCTTCCGGGTTTACCAAAGCATACTTCATTTCTTCTCCCCCAAACGTTGTAAATAGTCTCTGCCAAAACCATCTTTTGCGGCTCAGATTTCAATCTTCTCCCTTTGCTGATTTTGATGCACCAATTTCTTTCTTCATCCCACTCACTTGGAACATTTCTTACCTTCATCCTCTTCAGTACTTCAGCCCGAACTTCTTTCGTTTTTCTGCATTAAAAAAATACATGTTGCATGATTTCATCTTCATCACAGAAACTGCATTAGCTTCCTTTATCCACTCCAAATCTTCTCAATTTATCCTTTGTGGCCATTCTGCTTTGACATCCCAACCATAGTGTAAACTGAGCTCGATGCCTGGCTTGATTGTTAAATAACAATGAACTTCATTCCACCACATATCGGATCTCCTCTAAACTCCTTGTAGAACTTCTGTATTTTAAATTTTCCTTCCATCTTCATCTTCTGCCATGCCTCCATGTTCTACATTTTCTCCCTGCACTTCATGATTTTCTTCAATATCCAATAGCGGCTAGCTAGCATCTAGATTTGCATAATGTTTTTGCCTTTTATATAATAAGCATGCACCCAACGCACCCATAACCTGTCACCCTTCCTGCTCAAATTCCATAGAAGCTTGGCCAAACAAATATGGTTCCAGTCCAACATTTCAATAATGTTCAGTCCTCCATCTTTTTTCGATGTACAGATCTATTCCCAGGCTTAAGGGCCTTTCTAGTTATCTCATCAGTCCCAGACCATAAAAACAATCTACATAGAGCCTCTATATGTTTCAGCACTTTTTTTTGGTGAAGGAAAGAATTGCAATCAGTAGTTAGTTATAGCAAAAAGAAAACTTTTTATCAATTGTTTTCTTCTTACATAACTTAACAACTTTGCACTCCAGTGCTTAATCCAAGCTACCATTTTATCAATCAAAGGCTGGCATGTATGAATAAAAAGTCTTTTCCCATCTAAAGGTACACCAAGATACCTGAAAGGAAGTTGACCTTTCTCAAAACCAGTAATCTCCAGTATTCCCCTATTTTGTTCCTTCTCCATTCCCACAAAATAAGCTCTACATTTTGCTGGATTCACAGCCATTCCTGTTGACCTGGTATACTTGTTGAAATCCTGCATTATAGCCTGCACAAACATTTCATCTCCTATAGAAAATAGCAATATATCATCAGCAAAACTGAGACAGACAATATTTAGTTTTCCATATTTTTCATGGAATTGATGTTTCTTCTCAGTTTTCAGCTCTTGTAGGCACCTATTGAGATACTCCATCATCATTACAAATAGTAGAGGGGACATGGGATCACCCTGTCTTAATACCCTCTTGGTTGTTAGGAATTTAGATTGTTCTCCATTCACCAGGTATCTATAAGAGATAGTTTTAACACTTACCATAATCTAGTGCACAAACCTCTATGGGAATCCTAGTTCTTTTAGAATATCTTCCAGAGCAACCCACTCAATAGTGTCACATGCCTTCTGAAGGTCTATCTGCAGCATACACTTTGGCCCTCTTCCTTTTCTAGAATATGGCATAACTAGTTCATAGGATAACAGTATATGGTCATGAATGTCCCTCCCTGGTACAAAAGCTGCTTGATTATCACTGACCACTTCTTGTATCACCTCACTAATCCTAGCAGTCAAGATCTTAGATATCACCTTGTATATTGTTGTACAACAAGAAATAGGTCTAAAATCCTTGATCTTTGCTGCATTCTAAGTTTTTGGAATTAAAGTGGCAATGGTGCTGTTTATGGCTCTGTAGAACCTCCCTTTCTCAAAGAATTCCCTTACTACTCTAACAATATCCTGTTTCATAGTATCCCAATTCAACTTGAAAAACCTTTGAGTTATATCCATCCATTCTAGGGGCTTTTGTATCCCCTATCCCTTTCAATGCATTCCAGATCTCTTTCTCCGGTATAGGCCTGGGCAGTTTATCACACCCCTCTTTACTGACACAGTTACCTTTCCTTATAGCATTCAGATTAATTCCCTCTAATAATCTCTCAGTTGTGGTTCCAATAATCTTGCCATAGTACTTTAAGATCTCCTCAGTTATACCCTCCTGATCAGTAACTCTATCACCATTCTCCATCTCCATAAATCTGATTCCAGTTTGTTTATTCTTTGCTCTAACTGTGGCATGAAAGTATGCATCATTGCTATCTCCCAATCTCAGCCAATCAACCTTTTCCTTTTGTTTTTCCATTTTCTCATCCACTTCATCCCATTTCATAACCTTCTGAGTACAGTTCAACACCCTTTTGATTTTTTCAGCATTTATCCTGTCTCTGATAAGCTCTTATTGAGCTTCCAATAACTCCAACCTAGTTGATTCTATTTTCTTCTTAATCCCATTTACTTACTTCATTTTCTTCCTTAGTTCAGGTTGCAATCTCAGCAGTTTTTTCCACAGTATATACATTGCAGTCCCTCCATATCTTCACTCCAGCTTCTCCTCACTATCTACTTTACTTCATCACTGTTCATTACACGGTTCACACATTTAAACTATTTCTTCACTTTTTTACCTTGCTCTTCTTCTGGGCATATTTTTATTAGTGCATGGTCAGAGACCCCAGGTTCTGCGTTTTCTACTTTCACACTGGGGTGAGATTGAAACCACTCCACATTTCCCAACACCCTATCAATACTTGTATAGATAATGCCTTCTACATGTTTGTTTGACCATGTAATATAGTAACCAGTTGAAGCACATTCAAACAACCATGTATCATCCACCATCTTCTCCAGATCCTTATACTTACTGTTATGAACTTCAGAACCTCCAATTCCATCCTCCACTATTAATACATTGCTGAAATCACTAGTTAAAATTTAAGCTCCACTGATGGCTCCTCCAATATCTTCAATATCCTTCTACTGTTTCCTCCTATTCTGAATTTGATTATATGCATATATTGCAGTAAACTGTAACATATCTGCTCCAATTGGATTCTGAACACCACAGTGAAACAGTTGGTCATCTAATTCTCTTCAAACTGATTTTACTTAGGTCCCACATCAGTCATATCCTCCCATTTGCATACTCCATATAATTATCTTCATAGTTCCACTTACTTCCCAATTTTCTTCTAACTGCTTCAGCTTTCTCCTTTTTTACTCTAGTTTCAATTTACATAGCAATTTCTAAATTCATGCTCTGGAGACGGGTGATAATCTTTCTCTTCTATGATGTTTTATTTAGCCCCCTAACATTCCATGTTATAATCATGGACCCGGATTATGGATGTCTGGAGAATCAATCCAAATCCACATATCCATATTTGTTTCCTATCCAATCCTTCTGCCATGCTCCTCAATCCTTCTGATATGCTCCTATTCCAATCCCATAACCATTTTCCCTCTTGCTTTAGTTTTTTGAACTTCCCAGTTATCTTCATTCTCAGTATTTTCTGCCTCATTTCCCTTCTTTTTCTGCTCAACCATTTTATCATTCTTTTCACTCCTATCCTCTTTTACTAACCATTTCTTTACCACCTTTTGTTCTGCTACTTTCTCCTTACATTGATGCCCTCCAATCCTGCATTTTTCACAAAAAGCTGGCTTCCATTCATATTCAATTTGTTGCTGCAACTTTCCTCCTTCAACATCTTTAATTTTCACCTTTTCAGACAGCTCTTGTGTTATATCCACTTCCACAAGTAATCTGGCATAAGAGACTCTCAATTTCCTGGTTGTACATTCATCTGTCACCATTGGTTTACCAATTGCATCCCCATTCTTGCTCAAGCTCTTAGCCCTCCACAAATGGAGTGGTAAACTTGCCAGTTTCACCCAAATAGGTAGTTTGTTAGCCATATCTTTTTTTAGGTCAAAGTTGGCTCTCCATTTTAGCAGAAACATTGTTATGTTGTATATAGTCTAGGGACCTTTGCTTAAGACATCCTCCATATCTGCCTCGTTTCTAAACTTCAAAATAAAATATCCTTCATCATTGTATGACATATCAGGCAAACTTACAAATGACCAAGATCTCATCATGTATGCCCTTACAACATTCATTGATAAATCACCCCCAATCACTTACATGATAAGAGCATTTTCCCAGAACTCCATCCCAGACTTAACATCTTCCTCATCAATTTCTATTTCAATTTCACCATTCACTATAAAAGGTGCTCTGAATTCAAGTTTTAAACCATTCAACTGATATCAATTTCCTTTTATCACATTAACCCATAATCTAGTCTCAGTTAATTTCTCTTTAGTACCTTCGAAGACATCCATATTAACATTTTGTTCCGGCTGAGCTAACTCTAGCTCCCGTTCATGATCTTCCTTGTCCTCCAAATCCATATCCCTTTCTTTTGTGTTGGATTGTCTGCTAGTGCTCGTACCCAGCTCCCGTACAGCACTGCTCTGCCTCATCAGTGGTGTTGCCGCCTTCTTCTTTGGCCTGTCACACCCCCGTTTCATTGCCGCAAAAGTACACTTTGAATGTGTGTATTTCGCTAATAGTCAGATCCCAAATTTATTTTTCTTAATAATAAATTTAATTATGGGAATTAAAAATTACTCTATCCAATTTATACTAAAATATTCTAATTTTTATCGAACAAACGAACTGAATATGTGGAGAAAAATAGATCATACTAGTGAACAAATAATGATCATAAATTTGCCATAGTATATAAAAATTAATAGAATTGTTAGACTAGAATATTATATCAGGATTTAGATATTTAATTTTTTTTGTTATTTGTGTATTCAACATATTCTTTCAATAACCTAACCTCTATTGTAAGGGGAGTTCACTTCTATACGGTTTCAGCAATGCCTACCCTCTTCTCTCTCCCAAAACCCTAAGTCAATCGAATTCCAAACCCCCTTCCTCGCCCCCCAAATTCTTTCACTTCGTTTGGGTTTTTCCCATGGCTTCCACAGATAAAAAATTCCTTTGTAATACCTTGATCCATATGTTCACCATCAAACTCTCTTTCAATAATTTTATGTTATGCAAAACTCAAGTTCAACATGTTTTGCAAACCTAGGGCATATTTGGTTATCTTGATTGTTCAATTACTTGTCTGGCTGCCCCTGTTCCTTTGGTGAGTGCCGATGCCACAACTTTTCCAACATCCTTCTCGGTGGTGCTCTTACCGTTGCTGCTTTCAAGGCTCCCGTCTCTGATCTCAAAGTCGCAGCCTATGCCACCACTATTGTTGCTTGTGGTGCTTGGTGGGATGAAGATCAATGCCTATGCGAGCTGCTATCAAAGCATTGTCCAGGGCTATTAGCCACATCACCTCAAACCAGATATGGGATACTCTAACGATGATTCATCAAAACCACAATAAGTCTAGTAATCTCTAAAACTCAGGGTTAGATTTTGATCACTTTTTCAGCCTTGTGGTGAAGGCATCCACCATTTTCATTGTTCTCTCTATTTCCACCATGCGGAAATGACTCTTACATTAGATAGATGTCAAGAATGATGTTCTCAATGGAGTGTTTGGCTCTTCGGTCTATATGTCTCAACTTGTTTGTTAGAAAGATGATGATCATCATAATTATGTTTGTTGTCTGCAGAAAGCTATATATGGTCTAAAGTAGGCTCCTCGTGCTTGGTTCCAGTTGTTCATCACCTATCTACGTCAACTTGGTTTTCTTTGTAGCTCGAGAGACATGTCCTTGTTTGTCTTTTCTCAAGTTACTACTATTATATATCTCAGTTTATGTGGACAACATTATCCTTATTGAAAATATCTTCTCAACGGTTCATTAGTTTATTACTCAAAAATGGTAAGGAGTTTTCCAGTAAGCACTTGGGCTCTTTGCATTATTTTCTTGGCTTGGAGGTAAAGTCTGCTCACTCGGTTTGTTCTTGGGCCTAGCCAAATATGTCTATGATATTCTTTTACAAGCTGGGATGACCAACATAGTTGTTGTCACTACGTCATTTCTTCTGCCATCTTCGGTCCACATTAGTATAAGTCGGAAGTTGGTCAATCCCACTCTTTACTGGTCATAATTTGGTTCTCTATATTATCTCACCATCACCTGTCTAAACTTTCATTTACTGTAAATTTTGTCAGTTGGTACCTTTTGGATCCCTGGGATGATCACTTTGACACAGCTTCGTGTATTCTTTGCATTGTTCGTGGGATTATGCACTATGGTCTATCTTTTTGACCGGCTTGTCTTCCAAGGTGTTCGACTATTCCAATTCAAATTGTGTGCATTGTCTCGAGACTTTCCGTTCAATATATGGGTATAATGTCTTTCTAGGTGGAAATCTTGTTTCTTTGAGTGATAAGAAGCAACTCACGGTTTCTTGTTCCAGATCTGAGTCTAAGTATCGTTTCTTGGCTTATACTGCACCAAAATTTGTCAGGTTTTTATCATCGCCTACGTGATCTTGGGTTCTCATTCTAGAATCATCCGCTTCTACTTGGCAACAACATCACTGCCATCCTTTTGGCTCAGAATCCGGTTGCACTCAAGCAGGGGAAGCACTTTGACATCGACTATCACTTTAATTGTTTGTGAGATGGCTTCTTCAGGCAAGTTCCATCTCCATTATGTTCCTACATCACTTCAGCTTTTTTTTACATTTTTGCAAGAGATTGTCTCATCCTTTGTTTATTTTTTAAGGTTAAAGTATTGTATCTCTAAGCATCTGATACATAATTTGCTTAAGAGGGCGTTAGAATAGAAAATTAGATTAGTGTTTATATATTTAATTTTACATCTTTTGTGTGTGCTCTATATATTCTCTCATACTTTGTGGTTGTGTGTATTCTATATATATATATATGAATATATATATATATATATATATATATATATATATATATATTGAGTACAAATTGAATACAAAAGCTAACTAAATATGAAACATGATATATACAAAACCAACTAGAAAGAGTATTTCTTTTCTGATTGATTTACGTCTCTATTGCAAGTATAATTTACTTTTACAAACACACTGTTGTCGGGTAGGCGTGAGATATTCAAAGAACTACATAAAATTCAAAATTTCAAAAACACACGTTAGATGTGGTCCATGTGGAGATACATGTGAATGACCTGTACAGATAAAATAAATATTAGTTGTTACTAAAACAATGGAATGAATGGAGTAAAATAAATTAGAGATTATTAAGGAAGGTAGATATTACTTGTAATTGTAATTAGATTGTATTACCTTTTTTTATCTTGTGCAGGTATTTTGTACTGCTATATAATGTACTCTGAGATCATGAATATAAACATAGATTATTATCCTTATTTTCTATATGGTATCAAAGACTAAAATTCTGAAACCTTAAGAAAATTTTCCTGCCTTGCTTGAGCTGCCACAGCCTTACACGTGCTGTTGCCGTCCAATGGCCATCGATGCTCGTTGTCCACCGATCTCCGCCGATCGCAGCCGCTGATCCTCCGACTGTCGCGGCCGACGTCTGCCCCAATTTGTCTACACATCATCCTCCACGCGCCGATCCCAACCACTATGTGCCGACGTCATTCTCGTCACGCACCACCGCCGATCCAATTTGCCGCCATTTTTTGCACCCACCGCTGATCCTACTGATTTGCCACTCTGTCTGACTCTGGAAGTAATCCTGAAGAACAAGATCGTATTGCTGCTGAATCTGAGGCTACTAAGCTTCAAGACATGAATCTGGCTCTTGCGACTTTACCGAAGCAGTTGCAGTTACAATCTGGCTCTTGTTCACCTGTATCTATCTGACGGACCTGGTTTTGTTATTGCACATACCATCCTGAAGGGTCAACAGAATTACCTTGAATAGTCTGATGGAATTTTCTGGGCTATGCTTGCTAAGCATAAGATTGGATTCATTGATGGATCCATTACCAAACCCCAGGATGATCATCCTGATGCTGCTGATTAGTCTGGGGTTGATGCTACACTTGTCTGCTAGATCTTGATAACCCTGGATCCGGCATTGTGATCTTCTACAAGTTTTTTTTCCACGATTAAGGAATTGTGGGATGACCTAAAAGCGTGTCTTACTCTTGGTGATAGTATGAAAATTCTGCAAATGCACAAAGATATTCAAAACTGTAGGCAGAATGGTAATAACATTGCCACCTACTTAGGCAACCTAAAGAAGCTATTTGGAGACTACAATTCCATACGACCTCCTTTATTTTATTGTTATGAAGATAGTAAATTGTTGTGCCCTTGTAATCCTGTTGCACGCGCCTCCTTAGAGAGAGAGAAGGATTTGATTTATCAATTAATCTCTGGTCTCGATGAAGGCTATCACACCTTGCGATCCTATATCATGAGCATTGATCCACTGCTATCAGTCAACCGTGTTTAATGCGCTTGTTGTCCAGGAGAAGAATCACCGAGCTTTTATCCAGTCTCGTGAGCCTTCTTCTGACTTCATGGTATATGCCGCACGATACCCACCTTCTACAGGTTCTTCAAAAGCTATCCTCACTTTAGCTGATCACAAGAATTTTTTTTGTACGCATTGTCATCGCAAGGTTCACGACAAAGCTTCCTGTTTCTAGATCACAGGCATTCCAGAATGGTTCAAGGAGTTGAGGTAGAAAGCCAACATCGCCAAGAAGATGTCGCCAACTCAGCCGACCACCACCACCGGCCTTGAGGTTTCGATGCGGCCGGCCTTGAGGATCCCGCCGCTGTGGCACCTCCACTTCCACTGCTGTTTGCCGGCGCTGCCTTGTTCCCACCGGGGTTGGTGGTAGCGGTCTCTACTGGAAGAGTACCTACACGTTCTACTTTTGGCCCCGCTCTGTTTGATACTATGTCAAAATATCATTTATTTACAGTTTTCTTAGTTTAGTATTTTTAGTAGGATAACACTATACTCTTTTTTCCATTGTGTTTTTAATGAGGTAGTGTGATCATTTGTAATTAATTTCATTTTAGAAGAAGGCCCATTAACTCAGGTAAGTCTACTATACCTTGGATTCTTGATTCGGGAGCCTCATATCACATGACTAGTGACAAGGGTTCTCTTACTGATATCACTACTGCTATCGATATTGTGAATGTTATACTGCCTGATGGATTTGTGTCATCTACTACACAATATGGTTATGTCTGCTTTGGTGATGTCACCCTTAATCATGTGTTATACATACCTGCTTTACGATGCAACTTATTATCATGCTCAAGATTGCTATCTGCCTTAAACTGTCTAGCTTTGTTTACTAGAAATTATTGCATGTTACAGATAATTAGTATGAGGACTGTGATTGGCATTGGTGAATAGAAAGGGGGGGGGGGGGTTGTTGGGTTCATCTGCTGGATACACGTGTTCGTCCTCCTATCATGTAGTGTTTTTCGATAGTTGCTTCAGTCTCCTCTTCTGATTAATGGCATCAGTGTCTTGGACATCCTCCCTCTACGGTGTTGTCTTCTATTTCCTCTATTGATTTTAGCACAAATAAGACTTATGTTCCTTGCTATGTATGCTATAGGGCCAAACAGACTAGACATATTTTTCTTTGAGTTCTTCCAATGCAACTTCATTGTTTGAATTAATACATTGTGATGTTTGGGGTCCTTATAGTACACCATTTTCTAGTGGTGTGTATTATTTCTTAACAGTAGTTGATGATTATTCCCTTGCTGTTTGGGTTTATATAATTTTGTGTTTTAATCAGTATAACTTGTTAGTTGACTTTTATCAAATCAACTTTTACTAAGAATTACTACACGCCCTTTAATATAAAAGAAACAATAATATATATATATATATATATATATATATATATATATTATAAAAGTGTGTTACTAATAGTAAAATGAAGGGAGTATAATATTTTTATAGATACTTTCTCTATTTTATTAAAAATGTCACATTTTTATTTTGATCCATTATATTAATAGTAACACTTTTTATTTTATATTTAGAAGGTAGCAAAGGCACATTTAAAAAAAATTAAAATATGATTTTTTTACATTTTATATATTTTTTATTTTACTGATGTAATATCATAAAGTATGAGTTTTTACATTTTATATATTTTTTATTTTACTGTTGTAACATCATAAAGTTTTATTTAAGACCGACTAACCATTAGACAGGGTAATTTTATAGATAATGTAATTAATGGGGTGATTTCATGTCCATCTTTATTTATTACAATGAGATTTCTATAACTTTAAAAAACTTTTAGAATGTTTTGTAATATATCTAAAAATTACCCCCTCCGTTTCACTAATAGTGACATCATAGGTTTAGGTGTTTGAATTTAGGTGGAGAAAACGAGTGGATGAAATTGAATGTAGAAAGTAGAAAGTAAAAAGTAGAAAGTAAAAAGTAGAATGAATGAATGAAATTGAAGGAATCTTGCCAAGAATGGAAAGTATGCATATATAAAAGAAATAACCCAAAAAGGAAAGTGTGCCAATATTAAAGAAACAGAGGGAGTATTAGATATCTAACCGTGAGATCGATATAACAATTGACTTTCTCCCCGCGAGCATAGAAATTTAATAGAGTGAGTCTCCTAACAGGCGGTCTGTCCATAAGCTTATGGACAAGCCACTTATTTCTTACTTTATACACTGCATTTCTTAAATTACATACAAAATTTAAAATTTTTGAAAATATTTTTTTATATCATATATTTCAATATTTTCACCTTCAAATACATATTATTACTTGTTTTAACTTATGAAATGCAATATTTAAATTTTATAAAAAATTACAACATTTAATGCAAATGCCTCTGAGGACTGTCAATAAGGTTATGGAAAGACCGTCTTTCCTAAAACTTTCCCAATTTGATAAATGTTAAAGACCTAGGAGTCTAGGACCGGATATTTGATTGGAGGCGCTATTTTCTACTCAATTCATCATTCACAACCATGTCAAATGGCCCCTTAAATTGGCGATTTCCTCACCTATGTGAATCATGTCCAATGGTTCCTTAAATTGGCCAAACACATCCCATTCCCAACGTAAAAACAATATTGTTCTGCTTCTCCTTATTACATTATTATAATATGAGTAATTCAAATACAAATCCAGGCAGCATACAGAAGCCTCCCCTCTCCGCCGCCGTCTCCGCCACAAGAAGGGGCGGACAATCCCAGAGGCGGTGCCTATACCGTGGAGTTCGGTCCAGGGGCAAGAAGTGGGTCTCAGAAATACGCGAACGACGTAAACCTGGCCGTATATGGCTGGGCACGTACCCTACTCCGGAGATGGCGGCGGCAGCCTACGACGCCGCCAGCCTGGCTTTAGCATGGCCGAATGCAGCCCTCAACTTTCCTAATTTAGCTTCTACTTATCCCATACCAGCTTCTCTATCTGCCCTAGACATACAAGTAGCCGCTGCAGCGGCGGCGGCCTCCAGGGGACCGCCGCCTGAACCGGCGGTGGAACAAAGCCTCCGAAGCGCTGATGTTGGTCATACATACATTGACGAGGAGGAGCTTTTTGACATGCCCGGTTTGCTGGTGGATATGGCAGAGGGGATGCTTATGAGTCCTCCACCAATGATTTGTGATTATGGTTCAGTACAGAATATTGAGGGAGACAGCCTTTGGAGTGCCTTCTAAATCTAAAATAGCGATATAAAATATGTGGAACCGTGGAATTATAATGCTCCCTTCGTTCTGGGTCCGCGCATAATATGTTTTTTTGTCAAAGTGCTTTAGTCAATGTACCGAAATTTAGCCATATATTTTAATAGATATATGAACAATAATTTTATCATATGAGATATGGTTAGATTTGTCATAACACGTAGTTTCTAAATATATTTTGTGTGTGTCATTATTGTCCGTAATTACACATATTTAGAGTTAAACATGTTTATTGAAAACCGTGATAAGATTTTATGCCGAAATGGGTGGGACGGAGGGAGTATAATAATATAATGAATTTGTACTTTGTAATATTGTGCTTAACATATAAACGGTTTGATTTTCCTCCTTAACAAATTTCTTGGGTTATGTGCCTCTTAAATTCTTAATTACTAGTTAAGCTGATAACTAGTTGGTAACATTTATTTTTAATTCATTTTTACTGTATTTAGGAAAGTTGAGACGGTCTTTTCCAAGACTTTGCCTATAATTAAACATATAATTTAGTATCATGATATAACTATTTAGATACTAAATTATTTTGATAATTAAAATATAATTATTTTGATATTTAATTTTCCATAAATATCATGATAACAATATGGAATTATAATTTAAATTATGATGATACAAAATTATATGTTTAATTATATGGAAAAATAAATCACTTAAATATGCAACTGAAGGTTGAATGCAATAATTAATGTTTGATAAGTTATTATAATGATATTTAAAGAAATCAAATTATTATCAAACTAATTTTTATTAGTGTATATAAATTGACATTGGCTCTGTTTGGCAGAGCTTATAAGCTATTGACACTTTTTAGTGTTTGGTGTAGTACTAAAAACAGCTTATTTTGAAAGCAGAAGCTATTTTTGGGGGAAAATCATAAGTTGGTATTCCCATGCTTTTAAAATAAGCCAGTTTTGCTTATAAGCACAGCTCTGCCCAACAGAGCCATTGTTTTGTCAAAGAAGGTTGTAGATATGATTTTTTTTTGTTAATACCTTCAGTTAATAACAAAATGAGACCAAATAAAAGCATATAAAATCCTTAAGTTCATCTCCTGTGAGACCGTCTCAGTGTGAGAACAGGGACCTAAGGAAGAATAGACACATATAATAATAGCAATGTTTTAAATTTGGGGTCAAATGGTTAATAATTTGGACTCGAGGTATTTTTTTAAAACCTAACAGAAGTTTAGGGGCTAATTTGCATATAGACAAGAAAATAGAAAAATCTCGTTTTCTTCCACCATCTCCGGCGTCGTTGCCATCATTCATGTGCTTCCCTCTGTGCCTTTGACATCGTCCCTGTGCACCATCGCCATTTTGAATCTCCGTTGCCATATTCCCTATAAATCTCTACGACGGGGAGAAAAAATTGTCGCCTAGGCTTGAAATTCGTATCACCGGGTTTGACCCTCACGACGATGGTCATCAATTCATCTCGCCGGAGACAAATTTGTTGCATAGCCGTTGAATTCAAAGCCTCGATGGCGCCGGAGAATGACGGTGATTTCACTCAACCTCGAAGCCCTAAACAACACCGGCAAATAAAGATTATTCGACACGACCTCGCAGCCCTCGACGGCGCTAGAGAAGAAAGGTTTTTGCACTTCACAACTCACGTTACTAGAGACGGAGCCCTCGATTTTGTGAAGGCACCGAAAAAGTTATTTTTGCTGGGTTTAGCCCATTTCACGGTGGCGACAGGTTGATTGCAGGTCAACCCGATTTGAAAGGTCTCAGCTAACATAAAAACTAAAAAAAATCCAAATAAACCTAAAACATCAACAACAATCGAGTGTCTTAGCTCTAACAAATAAACCAATATTTTTAAAACATCGTTCTCAAACAATACATCCCAAGCAATAAAATTATATTCCTCTCCCCCCAACTTATTTCCCTTCATTGCTCACTTTTTCACGGACTTGCCTTCTCTCCTGCTGGTTTTGAAGAGGGTGGCTCTTCTACTCCAACAACGCTAAGATCAAAGGTCGACTCCGGTCCTCTATTCAAGGGAACATCTTCATGTTCATGATTCCTCATAGCACTTTTTAATATCTTATCAATGACATCATAGAGCTCTAGCTTGGAAAGTATTCCTGTGAAATAAACATTAAACATCACATACAGTAATTAAAACATCAATATTTGAAATTAAAACATCACAATAATAGACATAACATGACTAACAACTACATTGTGAAACATCAAATATAGCATTTAAAACATCAATATCAAAATTTAAAAACATCAAACAATACAGACTGAAATATCAAAAGAACAAAGCTGAACATCAGTTGCATACTTAAATATGAAAACACCACAAGCATTAAACACTGAAATCATAACATTACACCAACACACATAACAATACTTTGAGTTTAAACATGAAAGATCAAATATAGAACTTGAAGCATCAACAACAGTATCTAAAACATCACATCTAAAAAAAAAGAAAACTTACAGTTCCTACTTCATTCTCAATTGCAGCAATAGTGGGAAAGTGTTCTTAGACATCTAAGAAACAACAACACAAAAATTACCACAAATAGTAACAAAACTGTAAGATATCACACACAATCAAAACAGCAAAACTGAATATCAAGTGCACACTTAAAACACTACAAGTATCAAATACTGAAATTAAAACATCACACCAACACAGATTATTGTACTTAAAACCCAAACATCAAACAGAAAACCAAAAACAACAATAAAAGTATCTAAAACTTCACATCTGGAAAATAGCAAAACTTACAGGTCCTCTTTCCTTCTCAATTGCAGCAATAGTGGGCAAGTGTTCTTAGACATCTAAGAAACAACAAAATCAACAACAACACAAAAATTAGCACAAATCGAAACAAAACCCTAAGATATCACACACAATCAAAACTGAACATCAAATAAGCATAAAAATATCACAAGAATCAAATACTGATATTAAAACATCACACCAACACAGATAACAACACTTAAAATCTAAACATCAAACATCAAACAGAAAATGAGAAACATCAACAAAAGTATCTAAAACATCGCTGCTGCAAAATAATATAACTTACATATCCTTCTTCCTTCTTAATTGCAGCAGCAATGAGGCAAGTCTTCTTAGATTTCTAAGAAACAACAACAACACAAAATAAGTACAAATCGGTAAGAACAATTCACCAAACACAAAAAAATAGAGATATCCCCAAATATTACTCTATATAACCTACACAAACTCTAGAAAATCATATGATCCAAAAAAAGTAAACAAAAACAAAATATGCATAAAAAACCAGAGCGAAGACATTACTTTCAAAGATAAACACAAAAAGAATGTTGAATCACTACTGGAAAATGGGTACTATAGGACCGGTCGGAAACCTGTAGGCCTCCAGAACCGGTGCTGAAACCAATTTATGACACTGGTATTGTGACATTATTCTACAACACCGGAGCTAACATCTATTTCCAGCACCGCTTTATTGAAACTGATGTCTGAAACCAGTGTCATACATAATAGATAACACCAGTATCTGAATTAGTTATAGCACAACCGTTGTTGTAACTGGTCATCAACTAATAAATAATTAATTTCACGCAAAAAATGGAGGGAAACTAATAGCACCGGTTTTGAGAAAATCGGTGATGATAATAGTAACGTTAGTGGCACTGTAGAAGGTTGAAAAATAGAGTATGTGCTATGTTCTCTTTTAGCACCGGTTTTTGTAATTGCAACACCGGTCCTCACACTGGTGCTATGTAGTTAGACAAAACATGTGGGATTATCTCTCGGGTTGAGAAGAAGATTTTAAAAAAGTCAATGAAAGCAGCATTACGCAGCTGCTTTGTTTATTTTTTGCACTGGTTTTTGAATTATTAGCACCAGTGATCTGCCAGTGCTGCCCCTTTAGAATTTTTTTGGCAAGTTTGTTCTTGGGTTGGGAGAAAATGCCAAGAAAATAATTCATAGCAACCTCAAGCAGCTGGTTTTGCATGTTTTAGCACCAGTTTATATGCCTCGTACCGGTGCTAGTAAATTTAAGTTCAAAAATTTTAACAGCTCCACGCACATCTGCTCTCCATTTTCTGAACTTTGGAGAGGAAAATTAACCCATCTTCCCCATCGGTTCAGACTCCTAAACTCGGTGAAGGATTTAGGTGAGTTGTCTTTCAAACATTGCTATTATATTGTACCAGATTATTAATCATGAACTCATAGTTTTTTGGAAAAATTACAAATTTTTTCAATGTTGGTTCACTTTGCTCTCCAATTTTGTCGATATTGCAATCATGACATAGAGTTAGTGTGAAACAACATTTTTGTATAGAATGGATTTGAATGGGTCTCATTAAGGGCATGTTGATGTTCAAGAAAGCAAGTACTGTGTAGTTTTTTTTGGTTGCATGGAAGGTGTTTGTTGAAATGCCTCATTGACATTGTAGTATATGGCACCCAAAACTCCACACAACAGGACACGCGATGCATCCCCTTCCTCTCCTGAGGTGCAATCCAATGTTGAACAATAGGAGAAAAGGTTCATTTTGGAGGCGGCAAAATTAATGGCACAAATCTACAAAAAAGGCAAAATTTTCCATTGAGAGGAATCGAATATGCTCCCCTCTTTGAAGAAACAATCCGGGCACTTGGGTGGGAGAAATTGTGTGACATGTCTCCAATGTTCAATCTTAGCATGGTGAGTGAGTTCTATGATAATTTACGGTGTGCTGGAAGGTGGATTGAGGTGTTCTGTCTTGGGAAAATGGTGAAATTAAATGCAGAATCCATAAACGAATGGTACGGGTTGCCAAATGTTCCCCTCGACGAGGATGAATTTCTTGCATTCCACTACTATACCGATGAGGGTTGGGATTTTAACGATCCCACAGGATAGGAGATCGTGAGGATGGTAACTAGGGAGGGAACCGATGTAGAGTCTATTGTTAAATCAGGTTGGAAAAAGATGCCAAAGAAACTATTGACTCCCGAGATAAATGGATGATACCACTTTGTAGCATCCAAAATTAACCTCGTCACAGTGAACACTGAGGTTCATAGTAGGAGGCTTAGATATCTATATGCCATTAAAAAAACTCCGATGGAATTTGGGTAAGCAAATAGTGATTGAGTTGAGACATGTTGCAGAGAGAACATGTTGTTGTGGTTTCTGCAGCCTAATCTCCTAACTGTGCACAAATGCAGGTGTCCCCCACTATCCGCACGACATATACAGCCATCCAATGGGTAAGATTACAGCAGGAACTTTCTTCAAATTCCCTTAGGACAGTGTGGGTTCTACTTCAGAATCTAGAGTCATGGCGTTAGAGGTGGGTGTACAAAGTCTGCTGACGGAATCACAATATCAAAGGTCTTCGTTCGATCACATGAGAAAGGTTTTTGAACACCAGTTCCCGGACGCCATGAATGCAGTTGGACCTTTCCCTACATATCCATGCCCAAGCGTTGGGCATAGCGACATTGGGACCAGCTCAGAATGGGCGCAAATGTTGGATGACGAGCCGTTTGCTAGATATTATTCATGAATTTGGATCCTCATTGTTCTTATATTGAACAATCATTTTTGTAGTGATTATATTTTGGATTATGGCTCGAAACAATTCTTTGTTATTTTGAATACGAAATATTGTTATTTTCCACTACTTCGAGGATTGTTATGATTTTACATTATCGTGTGGCATTAAAAAAATAAGATTTTCCGTTTATATTTATAAAAAAATTTTGCAGTGTACTACTGCTTTGAAATTTATACATTAAAAAAATTCCATTATTTAGAATTCATATATTTAGGAAGTAAAAACAAGAATCAAGTGCTTTGAATCAATGTTCAAGTTGAAACTTAGTTTTGGGCAGCACTGCAATTTATGTAAATGTAGCACTTGCTATCTATGATCAGTTTTGAGGATGTTCCATTCACCCAATCAAGTTGTACTCGCATAGTTATGATCTCACAATACTCAATTATTGTATTGAATTGCCAATTTTGTGTTTGACAATTCCAAGGTTCTTGGAGGGACCTAAGTGCAAAAGGCAAAAACTTCATTCGGACATCCAAATCAATTCCACTCGAATGCAATCTTACATTCTTGGAACCATATGTAAATTCGTAGAATGAATAAAAAAAATTCAATTTTTGGTGTAAATAAATAACAAAGAAAACATCTCGCTTGAACTTTCTAACTTCTAAGTCATCTATAGTCAGATACTCAAGCACATGTACTAGCACTTTACCAAATTCTAATAAAATATTAAAAAAATTATATAACATATATTAACCCAAGAATACACAATGTGGTGTTATTTGGCCACTAATAAGGAGTCGTATTTAATTTTTGGGCTATAGTGTGATTTTCACAAAGTTTTGGTCGGAGGGTTTGCGGGTATCCATTGGACACAAATTCAAAACACGAGCTTTAATGAGTGTTAAATTGATAATTTGTTAGGCCAACTGGGCATAAAAAATGGACAACACTCCCCCCCCCCCCACACACACACATAGAATCTTTAAATGAATATTTAGAAATAGTTATCTCAAATGTTAGCACCGGTCAAGATTGTTGATTTACTGGTGCTCAGAAAGGTTGGATGAACCATACGAAATAAATTGGGCAGTATTTGGGCGGGACATTCAAATTTTAACAAAGTTAATTTTAGCACCGGTATGACAATGCACACAACACCGGTTACAAAATACCTTGCTTGGATTCTACATCACGTCCGAAATAAGCATCGTCAAGCAGCTATTTTAAGCATGTTTTTGCACCGGTCGGACAACCTGTGCTCCAGAGTTAGAAAAACATTTCTAAGTCTGCTCTTGTGTTATAACAAAATTTAATACCATAGCAACCTTAGGCAGCTGCTTTTAACAAATTCTAGCATCGGTTTTCCGTTCTAGCACCGGTCGGACAACCGGTGCTCTAGAGTTAGAAAAAAATTATAAGTTTTCCCTCGGGTTGTAATAAAAATTAATACCATAGCAGCCTCAAACAGCTACTTTAAACAAATTTTAGCACTGATTTTAGTAATTCATAGCTCCGGTTCTCGTAATTAGTGTTGCACATATATAGATAAAATCTAAGCCCTTGATTTCCCCTATTTTGATTTAATCTCAACCCTTCAAAAACTGTCTATATAAACCAAACATGAAACCCTAAAGCAACTCACTCCCTCATTTTCCTCTCATCCTCTCATCCTCCTGCTCCACCTCCTCTCCATTTCCATCGCTGCCTCCCCCTAAACAGCCAACCATATCCGGCTTCTTCCTCTCCATTACTACCGCCACCTCCTATCCAACTGTCACCGCCGCCACCTCTCCCCTCCTCCCTGCATAACCGCCTTCTTTGTCCTCCCTCATCATGTTTTTATGATGTTGGTTTTTTTTGTTGTCTTCATTTTTTTTCTCAATCATTTTTATTTATAGGTCAATATTTTATTTTCTCTGTTTTGATTTTAGGGCATCAAATTTTCTACATTTTGTGATCTAAACTTTTAGTTTCATATGATGAACGAAGTTATCGTTGACTTGATTATGAGATTTAAAACTCTTGTACAAAATTCCAAGATTATTTGTATTGATTATCCTGTTCTAGAATTCATTGGATTGTATTAATTTATATAGTCTAGTCATCTGAGTTAATTGATATTGTTCATATTTCTGTAGTTTATGTGTTTTACTCACTAATCTGTTAAAGTAACAATTAATTCGTAAATCCATGTGTGTATATTCATAAAATATGTCTATTGTGTGACATTTTCTGCATTATGTAAACTGTATGTTTTTTCTGTAACTAATGTGATATACTTTATTGTGGGATGTTGATGTGTTTATGTTTCAGTTTTAAATGTTGTCGAACAACTACAATGTTTTGAATGAATGACAAATTAGATTAAGGTTTAAAGGTCTTTTTCCGTGTTTTGATAATTTGTACTTGAAGTTTAAACTGTTGAGATATTGTAGTCTACCAGGGCCACGGAAACTTAGAGTGTTTCACACTGTTTGTTTATACACTCTTTGCTTCTGCGGCCCTGCAAAACTGCTTCATTTTGACATTTTAAATGTCGAAATATGCATTAGTTAATGGGCACTGCATATGTTGCCTTCGATTCATGTATTTCCCTCTAACTATGTAATGCTTCTTCCATTACGAAAAGTGTTGTAACATTTGTACAACTCCGTAATTTAAATTGTGGAGAATTTGTAGATGTTTTTATAATTTCTAGTTGATATTTAAACTGTTGAGATATTGCAGTCTACCGGGGCCACCAAAACTCAAAGTGTTTGACATGGTTTGTTTAAACACTCCTTGCTTCGGTGACCCCGAGAAACTTCCTCATTTCGACATTTTAAATTAATAAGCATTAGTTAAAGGGCACTACATAGGTTGCCTTCGATTCATGTATTGCTCTCTAACTATGTAATACTTATTCCATTAAGGAAAGTGATGTAACATTTGTACAACTCTGAAATTTAAATTGTGGAGAATTTGTAGTGTATGAGCGCCGAGGAATTTGGTGTGTCTACTTGTTTTAACAATAGGTATAGACACCATTTCGACATTTTGTTTCAAAATATAAACATATTATGTTTCGACAAGTAAACATGACGTGTTTCAAAAAGTTTGTTTATACATGTCATATTTCGCTGGTGCTGTTAAAATGCTTCATTTTGACATTTTAAATGGTTTTCTATGGTAATTGTTATTGTGAACAAGCTTAACGGAGGAAGAATTAGTTTAAGGGCACTGCAGTGGTTGCTTTCTATTCATGTTGTGCCCTCTAACTATGTAATGCTTCTTCCATTATGAAAAGGTGTTGTAACATTTGTAGAACTCTTCTACTTCAAATGTGGAGATTTTGTAGTGTATGAACACCAAGTAGACTTGGTGTGTTTATCATTAGATGTTTAACATTGTGTGTTTAACATTAAATCATTGTTGATGCTTAAATACAATGTTAAAATATAGTTATACACACAAAGTTTCATTGGTGCTTACATGCTGCATCATTTCGACATTTTAAATGGTTTTCTATGCTAATTGTTATTATGAACAAGGTCAACGGAGAAAGAATTAGTTTAAGGGCAATGCATTGGTTGCTTTCTATTCATGTAGTGCCCTTTAACAAAGTAATGCTTCTTCCATTATGAAAATGTGCCATAACCGTATAACTCTACAATTTCAAATTTGGAGATTTTTTAGAGTAGACATGGTGTGTTCATCGTAAACTGGTTAACACTGTGTGTTTAACATTAAAATGTGTTGATGTTAAATACATTGTTGAAACATATGTATGCATACCATGTTTCCTTGGTGCTTAAATGTTGCATCATTTCAACATTTAAAATTTTTTCTTCGACAACAATTAAGTATTTTGTGCAGGATAGATATTACCCTCGGCAAGAAGAGCGTACAATGGCAAGGATGATAAACGTCTCAGACACAAGGTGTGAGGATTGAGTGAATGTGTGTCTTCCTAACAAACCAAGACTTTAATGGATCTAGTGTAGTTTCATCATGTATATTATTGGGACAAAGTTTGACTTTTGTGTTAAGTTATATCTTGTTAATGGATTGTTTTTCCCACTATAGATTCTTACATTTTGAGTATGTTCTTGATTACAATCAATTCAATTTTGAGAGGGTCGGGTATAATTTAACAAGGATATTACAAATTTTTTTAAAAAATAAGCACCGGTTTTACTAATACAACAACCGGTGTTTAGACATCTCTCCCCACAGCAACTGCACCGGTAAATAAAAAACAAATTGGTGTTGTTATGATGATCAATGCCATGGTAACTACGTTTCAGCACCACCCTACTTAGGCACATGTCGGAAGGAGGCACGAACGACCGGTGCCATAGCCCCTAGCAACCGGTACCATAGGGGGTGCTCCCAATAGTGAATTGTGCGCAACTTCCCTACGTTCATCGTGAATCACTGTACGCAAGAAATATGGAAGAAAATGAGGGTAAAATCGAAGGGATTTGAAAGAGAAATTGATAGGAGAGAGAAGAAGAAGAGCAACTGCAAAGAAGAAGGGAGAGGAGAGAGAAGACAACAGAAAAATATGGGAGAAAAAGATGAAAGATTGATATGTATACCTGGACTTAAATGTAAATTAATTTTTTTTTACATCCAGTCCCTAAACTTTTAAAACTTTGACATAAAATCACATTTGCAATTAAATCTCTGGTCCCGCTGTGAGACGATCTTATACAAGATTTTATCAAAATCCTTATTGTGAAGCATTCAAGAAAGGTAGTTAGACATAGAATAATTCATTAACATTCTAAATTGATAATAAAGTTAGATTACTCCAGTCCCAGTAGTTATTTTCTAATTTGACTGTTGAAAGTCAAACGAATTTAACTTCGATCATTAATTCCAATTATTATATATGTAAAACTATTATCATGTTATATGGTGATGGATTAATCATTACATATATTTTTTTAAAAAATATTTTTTTTTCAGAATTTTTTATACACAAAAATAAAGATAATAATAGTAAATCATTGATGCAGTTGACTTCCAAAAGTTAAATTAGGAAATAAATATTGGAGCGTGGGGAGTATATAAAGCCCTTATTATAGCACAAAATCTTGTTTTAGACCAACTACTTGTTAGACGGGGTTATTTAGAAAATAAAATTTAGCGAAACTATATATACTCCCTCCGTCTCACTTCTTTTTTTCACTATTCAGTGATGATCTTATAACATTAATATTTTAAATATATATATAATAAATTATAAAATATATAGTTTTTAAAAATATGTGTTTCCTAGAATGTAGCAATATTTTACACGATTATTGTCACAATTTATATATTACAATTCAAACAACTATTAACTTTATTAATAAATAGTGAACTAAAACGCATATAGAGGAAATGTGTACACATTATGCATCAACTGTGTTAATTAATATATGCACCTACATGATCGGTTAAGTGGTCATGTGTTTGAATCCCGACAGCTGTAGTGTGAAAATTTACTCATGCAAAAAGGTTCTTTGTGGGCACTACGAAGTGATCATCATGTGGTTGACCATTAAACACTGTAATCTACCTCATCATTAACCCGTCGTATAGAAATGACATGAGTTTGAGGGCAATCGACTTTGCCTTTTGTTCCATACTAAAATCTAGAAACATGCAACATCAACATATTCACAATATATCCATCCTATGGCAGATCTAGGGTGGGGCATTGGGGGCACGTGCCCCACCAACCCCACCTTTAATGGTTAATGGTCCTAAATTATATATTTTTCAAAATTTTAATTGAACGTGTATTCTCAACATTTATAGGTAAATTTTCAACAATATGAAAGAAGTTGAATGGGTCTCCTGACGGACGATATGTCCATAAACTTATAAACTAGGCCACTTATTTTTTACTTTATAAACTGCATTTGTTAAATTGCATACAAAATTTAAAAATATTTAAAATATTTTTTTTATCATATATTTTTACCTTCACATGCATGTTATTATTTCCTCTGTCCTAGGGGAATTTGCAAAAAGAAAAGATTGTGCTTTAAATTTTAGCCGCGTGAAATTACTAAATAGCCTTTGTCTCCTACATCAAACTCAACTTCTGTTTCTTCAGTGGCGCAGCCTCAACTCAGCCTATGTTTTCAGCGGCACAGCCTCAACTCAGCCTATGTTTTCAGCGGCACAGCCTCAACGTTCTGTCTTCATCAGCAGTCTCATCGATCTTCAACGACAACTCCAGCCGCAAATCAAAGCAAAAACCAAATCCCCAAATCAAATAAATTATCACCACTAATGTTCGAAAACCCAAATCATAGAAAATTTGTCGGATCTAACTTCCCCAACCCTCCTCGCAGCTTATTCCCCAGTTAGCCATAACACACACCAACCTTCACATCAAAGCCTTCACCTTGTGAAACTCTAGAAAATAAGGATAGTAATTTATATTTTTATTCATGAATTATGATACATTATATAGTGGTACAAGATACTTGTACAAGATAGGAAAAAGTAATAGAATATAATTACAATCACAAGTAATATTCTAATTCATTAATACTCCTCCTCAAGTTGGAGCATGTGGATCAGAAATGTCCAAATTACCAAGCAAGGAATGAAATTGGTTACGTCTGAGAGCCCTAGTGAACAAGTCCGCAAGTTGGTCTGGCGTACGGATATGTTAAGTAACAATAGTGCCAGATTGAACTAGATCCCGAACAAAGTGACAATTAACTTCAATGTGCTTTGTGCGTTCATGAAAAACTGGATTTGCCGCAATATGAAGAGCAGATTGACTGTCACAAAATAGTCGCATAGGAGAAGAGTGCATAACCCCTAAGTTTTTCAGTAAAGACGTAAGCCATAACAACTCACACTAGGTAACAGTCATAGCATGATACTCCGCTTCAGCAGAAGACCGAGAAACAATATGTTGCTTCTTAGTCTTCCAAGAAACCGGAGAATCACCAATCATCACAAAATATCTGCAAAGAGGATGCCGAGTAATCGGGCATGCAGTCTAATCTGAATCACAGTAAGCAGTCAACTGTAACATACTACTAGAAAAGAGAAATAAACATTGACCAGGATGGCTCTTCAGGTAGTGCAACACACAAACAACAGCTTGCCAGTGAGGAACACAAGGAGACTTCATGAATTGTGCAAGGGTATGAACCAAATAACTAAGTTCAGGACAAGTAATAACCAGATATATCAGACGCCCAACTAGACGTCTATACTGCTCTGGGTCATGGTAGGCTGGACCTTCAACACGTGCAAAATCATGTTGTTGCTCCATCGGAACGTCAGTCGGTTTAGAGGCAGATAAACATGTATTAGATAAAATGTCCAAAGCATATTTCCTTTGCGAAAGAAACACCCTCTTCGATCTTCTAGCAATCTCTATGCCCAAAAAATACTTAAGCAGACCAAGGTCTTTCATATGGAAACAAGAACTCAAGTATTTCTTGAACTCGGAGATGAGCGTAGAAGAACTACCAGCAATGACCAAATCATCCACATAAACTAGAACATGCAAAGAAACAGATCCATGGGAAAAGTCAAAAAAAGAGTAATCTACCTTACTCTGAACAAAACCAAATGCTCATAAAGCCTGAGCCAATTTGGCAAACCAATTTCTAGGAGCATGGTGAAGACCGTAAAGAGATTTCTGAAGGTGACATACCTGACCATGATGCACGCCATAGCCTGGTGGGGTCGCATAAAAACCTCTTCATGCAAATCACCATGCAGAAAGGCATTATGAATATCCATCTGATGCAGTTCCCATCCACGAATGACCGCAACAGATAAGAAAGGTGAACATAACTCATCTTCGCAAAGGGAGAAAATGTCTCAGTATAATAAATTTCTTCAACCAGGCGATTCCCGAGAACCACTAGGCGCGCCTTATGACGTTCAATAGTACCATCTGACTTAAACTTTGTCCAGTAGACCCATTCGCAACCAATCGCCTTTTTATTCCGAGGTAGAGAAGCCAAAGTCCAAGTCGCTCAAGCACAGTAAGCTCTTCAGTCATAGCGTCTCGCCAATGAGTATGCTGTGAGGCCTCAGAATAAGTGGTGGGATCTGCACTAGATGTTACTGCACCCAGAAATCTAAAATGCATACTAGAAAAATTATCACAATTTACATAATCAGTAAGAGGATAGAGAACACCTGAGGATAGTGACGAAGCATGAGTAAACATAGATATAAGGGGGGGTCTCCAACAGTAAGAGCGCATGCATAATCATCATAATCATAATCTTCCAAGTAAGGAGGCGGTCGGCAAGCATGAATACTCTGTCTGATACGGGGCAACTCGGCAGTGGAACCATACAAAGCCGGAGATATTGCAGAAGGAGACTGTGCTGGGTGGTCAAAGCCGGTAGCATTTGGGGTCAGAGAACATGCAGAGACCGACAACGAGTGTTTGAAGGCGACCAACGGTGAAGGACCGTGGATGGCTGGAAGTCAACGGCGACGGACCAGTGGCAACCGGCAGCGACGGACCGGTGATGGGCCGGCGGTAGACGATGGTGATAGGCCGGCGATAAAGGACCCCTGGCGGCCGGTGGCAGTAGGCCGTGCGACTTTGGGGGTGAGGAGAAGACCGGCGGTAAGGTGGTGGCACTGCTGGGTTCTGCTAAAGAGGTTGATGTCGGAGTTGTAGAATATGGGAACTGGTCTTCAAAAAAATCAACATCCCAACTGGTAAAGATCACACGGGATTCTAAGTCAAAACGACGATAGCCTTTCTTTCCGGAAAGATAACTAAGAAACAAACAACTCCGACTTCTTGGTGCAAACATGTCACGATATTTAGGAACATGAGCAACAAAACACAAGCACCCAAAAACTCTTAATGATTAGTAATTAGGAGCTTGCCCATAGACCAACTCAAAGGAAGTACGACCATTGAGATGCTTTGTCAGCGTCCCTTTAATCAGATAAGCAGCAGTAAGAACACATTCTCCCCAAAAATCAATATGAAGACTGGCTCAGAACCGTGAAACATGTGCCACATTGAGTAAATGGCGATGCTTTCTTTCAACTTGACCATTCTGATGCGGTGTGTCAACCATATATGTCTCAAAAATGATCCCAGATGCTGCAAAATGAGATCTCAAAGGAAAAAATTCAGTTCCGTTATCAGCTCGAACACGTTGTATGGTTCGGCCCCACTGGTTCTTCACCAAGGCACTAAAATCTAAAAATCTAGAAGCTACTTCTGATATATCCCCTAATAAATGAACCCAAACAGCTCGGAAATAATCATCAACTATAGTCAAAAAAATAAAATACACCACTAGAAGATGGTGTTACATAAGGACCCCAAACATCAAAATGAATTAATTGAAATAGTGCAGTAGCATTTGTAGAACTCAGTGGAAAACTATGTCTAGTTCATTTTGCTCTATAACATATAGAGTAAGGAACATAAGTCTTATTAGTGCTACAATCAATAGAAGAAATAGAAGACAACACCATAGAGGAAGAATGTCCAAAATGCTGATGCCATAAATCAGAAGAATACATGGAAGCAACTATTGGAAGAGACTGCGGTATAGGAGGATGTTATCATGAGTATCCAGCAGACAAAGCCAAAATACCCCTCCTTACTGTTCACCCACGCCAATCACTTTCCACGTATTGATTTTATGTAAAATGCAATAATTTTTAATGCACAAAACTAGACATTTCAAGGAAAATAATAATCTAGAACATGATAATAAGTTGCACCGCAAAGTAGGTATATATAACACATGAGTAAGGGTGACAACACCAAAGAAAATAGAACCATATTGGGTGGTGGATAACACAGTGCCATCAGGTAGAACAACATTCATAGTATCAATAGCAGTAGTAAGATCAGTAAGAGAACCTTTGTCACCAGTCATGTGATAAGAGGCTCCCGAATCAAGTATTCATGGTAAAGTAGACTTGCCGGACTCATTTTCGGTAAGATGATTAAATAAATGCATGGTCGTGCTCCAGTGGTTATCAGACAGAACAGGGCTAAAGTTGCATTGGGTGGGGACGCGGCCAGGAGGCAACATGGCGGCGCCGGCGAACGATGGTGGGAGAGGAAGTTCTGTGGAGGAACCTCCGGTTACAACGGCGGCGATCGGCCGAGAGGCTGGCACCATCTTCTTGGCGGCGTTGGCTTTCTCCTTCAAATCCTTGAACCCTTCTAGTACACCAAAGATCTGGAAGCAGGAATCCTTATCGTGACCCTTGCGATGACAATGTGTACAAACAAGATTCTTGCATTCAGATGAAGAAAGAACAAGTTGCGAAGAACTTGTAGGTGGTGGGCATCGTGTAGCATACACCATGAAGTTAGAAGAAGGCTCACGAGCTCGAATGACAGCTCTATGATTCTCCTCCTGGGCAATATGGCCATACACTTTCATGACAGGTGGCATTGGATCAATGCTTATAATATGTGATCGCAAGGTGTGAAAGCCTTCGTCGACGCCAAAGATGAATTGGTAGAACAAATCCTTTTCTCTCGGAAGACTCTCGCGGAAATATTTCAATGGCACAGTGCCTTGCTTTCTTCACAGTCACAAACTAGGGGAAGTTGCATGCAGTGATAATCTGCAAACAACTTCTTCATTTTGCCAAAGTAAATTTCGATGGGCTAGCCATTCTACCAGTAACTCTGAATAGCCTCTTGCATTTGCAAAACTTTCATACCATCGCCAGGAGCAAAACGTGCATTTGGGTCATCCCACAGTTCTTTAACTGTGGAAAACAAGCTTGTAGAAGATCTAAACATTGGATTCAGGGTTTGCAAGATTCAGCAGACAAGAGTAGCATTAACCCCAGGCCAATCAGCCGCATCAGGATGACCATCCTGGAGTTTGGTCCTGGAGTTTGGTAATTGATCCATCAATGAACCCAATCTTGTTCTTGGCAAGGAATGCACGGCACATCGCTTCAGACCATTCAATATAATTTTCTTGACCTTTCAGCATGTTCGGTATAAGTTGTAAACCTGGACCATCGCCAGAGCCAATAAAGTAAGGATCAGTCGACATATGACCAATAGGTATAGTAGTCTGAGGGCCTGAATGCAATTGTTACTGCTTCAGTAAAGTCGCAATCACATTATAATCACTCATATACTGAAGCTTTGGAACCTTAGGAGTAGCATCAAGATGGGCATGTTCCTTGGGATTTCTTCCGGAGTTAGACATAGTGTAAAATTAGGTACAGATAAGTAGCGGGTACAATAACCAACGAAGGATCGGATGTACAAGACGAGGTGGCGCGTGGAGTTAACGGCGACAACGCGTGAGGCGTGGGATCGATGCGTGTCAAGCGAAGCTCGATCAGATCAGACGGCTGACAGATCACCGCTACGGGCGACAATGGCGGCAATCGGCAAGTGGCAGAAAAAGAGCTAACGTGCGGCTGAGGCGGCAACGTGTGAGGAAGATGCACGGCTAAAGCGGCGGTGCTTGAGCTCGGTAATGGCAGGAAAATTTTCTTTAAGGTTTCAAGAATTTTTACTTTGATACCATGTAGAAAATAAGGGTTATAATTTGTGTCTTTATTCATGACTCATGATACATTATATAGTGGTATAAGATACCTATACAAGGTAGGAAAAGTCAATAGAATATAATTACAATCACAAGTAATATTTTAATTCCTTAATAGAAACAAACACCATTAAAGCCGATATCAGTGCGTGAATTAATCACGTCATTTGTGTAAAACAAAAGAAAAGTTCCCAGATCTAGAAGAAGACTTACTGGAAATGTGGAAGAAGGCAGAAACGAGGAGGGCAGAGAGGACGGAGTAAGGTGAGGAGAGGGCGGGGAAGTCAAAGAAGGGTGGGGAGAGGACAGAGAGGGAGGAGTGAGTTGAAGAGAAGGCGGAGATGGCAAATTTGGGATGAAGACAGCGACTTTGGAATTTAGGGCGGATGAGAGGGCACAAAAATATATTCATGGATATAACTTGAAGGTTGGGGATGGGCTGGGACCTTTGTGAAACTTTAGGGTTAAAGGGATAATTATGTCTTATAATGTCTTGAACTTTTTTTTAAAAGGAAAGTGTGCAGATTTGTCTGGGATGGATGAAAAAGGAAAGTGTGCAGATTCGGCTGGGATGGATGGAGTACTTGTTTTAACTTATAAAATACAATATTTAAATTTTATAAAAAAATTTATAACATTTAAGGTAAAAGCTCATGTGGACTGTCCATAAGTTTATGGAAATGTTGCATTTCCTGAGACTTTCTCAATGAAGTTTATTAGTTATAACCTATTTTAGTCAACATTATAAATTTTAGACTTGATAGTATTAATTTTTTTAACGGTATCTTTATCTTCTAATACAAGTACTAAACAATATTTTTTATGTTTATAAATATAAAGATTTGATAAGTTCTCATTCTATTCATTCATCATCATAAAATAAAATACTCACATGATTACTTTCCTTTAGAGTCTGTTTGCACCCTCCTTGTTTTAATCAATTTTTTCAAAACATAATTTGCAAGAAAATTTTTTATAAGGTGAATCTAAATATACATTATATATTGTTTAATAATGTACTAATCATGTGCAATAGAATGAAATATTCCTAGTTCAATCCACGATTGTTTTGATGTATTCATCGAAATTTTTTTATCTTATTGAGTTTTTGAAGAAGGAGTTATCAAAATACGAAATTTTATAAAGAAATATTATAAAATTGTATAGAATTATATTATTTATACTAAGTGTAAAGTCGTGTGGACTTCATTGATTAATTTATTGGCATTTGTGAACTGATTTGGAAAAGAAAAATGTTTCATGTTGGAACATATGAAAAATTGAAGCCTAAAAGGTTTTTACCGATGACAGAATATTACAATGCTTGTGATTTATGGAAGGTTGTATATTCTGCAATATATTGTTTTAGGCGGTGTTAGAAGCACACTAGGTTTATGAAAAATCCCTATAAATATGGAATTAGATTTATCGAATATTATGGGATATTTGAGATAAGGAAAATCACTTTATTTATGGGATTTGGATATATACTTCGGAAGCAGATAAGGAATAGGAATACTATGGAGATAATCATGGAGAGTTTTAATCTGCTCAATGGAATACATAAAGAGGACATCATAGCTACAATAACTCACGAGCTCAGTTGCAAAAATCTGCACACAGATTTTCTATCTTTTCGAGAGTACTGCGAGAGCCAGCATACATATGTTCTAACATACGTAACCTGATGATCAATTTCATAATCGTGTACCTTATTTCCCTGGGAGGAGGAGATCTAGCGACAATGTGTTTCGAGGTCAGAGAGAGTCTGATCAAGGTCATTCGATATAGGGGGGAACTTGTAGAATTCACACGTCATAATTAGATAGATAAGTATAAATGTATGGTGTACTTTGTACTGTATCTTTCTGATTAGTGGATTCATTCTAAACTGGGCTAGGCCCCACAGATATAGGTGGTTTTCACCGAACTGTGTAACCAAGTCTCGTGTCTTTATGCTTTACTTTATTGCATACTTAGTTAGATAGGTTATGTTGGAACATAGTAGTAATAATTAAGATAATTCGGTAAAACCAAATTTCAATTGGTATCAGAGCTAAGTCACTTACTCTTGCCTTGGTTGTATCAAGGAAAGTGTGATTCAGTTTTACCATGGTGACCAAAACTGGAGCTTGAGTTTCTCAGTCACCACTACTGGAAGAAACCAACTACAATTACTGGAAGGCACGCATGAGAGTCTTCATAAACTCACTGGATGAACTAGCATGGCGCTTTGTTGAAACTGAATGGAATCATCCTACTAAAGATGCTGAAACTAGATAAAAGGAGAATCAAGTATGAAGAAGCAGAAACTTAAAGACAAGACTTGGTCTCCAGATGAACGGAAGGCTTCATTGGAAAATTCAAAGGCGTTGAATGCTATCTTCATGGTGGTGGATGAAAATAAGTTTAAACTCATCACAACATGTCATTAAGCAAAGAAAGCTTGGGATATCTTGCAGACTGTTCATGAAGGAACAAGTCATGTAGGTGAATCCAAACTACAGATTTTAGCTACAAAGTTTGAGGAACTAAAGATGGAGGAGGATGATACTATTGTTGTATTCAATGGAAAACTCAGAGACATCTCCAATATGGCATATCAACTTGGGAAAGTTTACAAGGAAGCAAAATTGGTGAAAAAGACTTTGAGATCACTTCCTAAAAGGTTTGCTACGAAAGTTGCAGCACTAGAAGAAGCAGAAGATGTAGCCACCATGACTTTAGATGAACTAATGAGATCTCTACATACCTACAAGATAACAATACAACAACCTGCAAAGAAATTACAGAAGGAGTTGGACTTCAAAACCTCGTCATCAAAGGTCAATCATGAATCTAACAGTGATGATGAATTTAAAAAACTTGCTCTTATCATGAAGAATTTCTCAATAATGCCTAAAAATATAGTAAACAAGAAATCACAAGAGAGATTTTGTGGAAGTAGACCTCGGGCACAAGACCTTGGTAATAATCGTGGGATACGATTAGAACAAGGAAATCAGCAGTTCTCTAGAAATCAAAGTGTTGAAGCAAAGCAGTCTGGAATAATTCAATGCAGAGAATATGAAGGATATGGTCATATTCAGGCTGAATGTGCAAATATCCAAAAGAAGTAAGGAAAATCATATGTCACCTCCTGGAGTGAAGATGAAGAAGATGAGAAAGACGAAGAGGAACTTACAAGAAATTATGTGGCATTTGGAGAAAATATCACCACTATCACAAGAATCCCCCTCTAGCACCAGTTTTTTTTCTTTTTCTAGCACTGATTTTTTAAAAACCTGTGCTTATTTTAGCACCGGTTTTACCGGTGCTAATTTTAGCACCGGGTTCGATGCTAATTTATATTTACAATGCTTAAAAAATCCCTTCCTCCGCAACCGCTTCTAGGGGAAGGCAAAAAGACCCGAAATTAACAATTTAGTAGGTAATTAATTTAATAATAAAATTAACTTCACAAAATTGATAACATAGAAATATAACCAAAAAAATGTATGATACAAAATTAATAATCTATGGGACTAAACATAACTATCTGAAACATAACTATCTACGAGACTAAACATAACTTTACCTTGAACTAGCAATTGAATCATGTGGCGTGTACACATCAAATCACAAGAATAAGCCACACAACTAATCTTGAATCTATGGTCTTTAGAAATGCTCAAATATACCCTACCATATCATATGCTAAAAAACTAAAAACTCAACTTTTCACCGATCTGAACTAATTACTCAAAATAATTACTCATTAAGAAATTGAAGAAAATGTACCAAATACATGTATTCATCATGCCTCCATTATATCACTACATTGTCCAATCTCCAGCCTTGAGTGTAGACTCCATTCTTAGTGTTGTAAAGGGGATTCTAGTCATCAGGGTTGTCTTTGAAATACTGATTTCACAAATCCAATGTTAAGTTCAGCTACAACACACAACATACAGATTCCAGACTATAACACAAAACCACACTATGGTAAGAACATACATGTACTCAACACACAACATACAGAATTTCGTAGTAGCATCATCAGTAGACAACATACTCTAAACTGTAGCTACCATTACCAAGTGAGAGTTGCAATCAAGTAAAATATCATCTACAGCTAATGCACTACAATTACCATAAAAGGAAACATAAGGTGATGCACACCTATTTATCCTTTAGCAACAACTGCAACATTTGGCAGGTTGCTCCTTCCTGGACTAGCTGGTTAATAGTACCTAGTACAAAGCACTACAAACTGCTAGATAAATTAGCAAACAACAATCAACAATCGCACGACAAGTAATGTAGCTTAATATGGCTTTAAGTAAACCGAATCAAGCTCTCTAAAGGGAGATATAGCTTGCCTTAATGATCTGCAGAACTAGAAAGCATGTCCATACCAGCAGTAGCACCAAAAATCTTTTTAACTTCAAGTTTGACTTCACAATTTGGTAAAATGACACAAATTACATATACATTAATGTAAGTTACACATATTCAACCAACTAGTGATGATATAACTAAAAAGTTAGTATTTTAAAATTTTCCTAAGATTACCAGCATTGTTTTTTCCACTTTGAGGACCAGAGGCTCATACTCAGTGTTTAGCAGAACTGACTAAAACAAGGAAAATAAGAAATAATATCAGCATCCTTCATTATCGAACCACTTCTCACTCATTCTCAAACTCATATTCTAAAAACTTATGCTCTCCGTGAGAATTGACATCCCTTGTTTTTTCTGCCATCGCTTTCTGCAATCAAAGCCAGACAATAATCAGTCTTAGAAATCAAGAGCCTCAAGAGGTCCCTTCCGTATGAAATTTCAACACCCCACATTCCTACCACATAAAATGGTCCACAATCCAATCAAAAGAAAAGGTTAGACTATTGCAACTACCTTCAATATTTTCACTTCTTTCCACATCACAATTCCCTTAAAGAAGGACCTTGAGGAAGTACCTATTTCCATAATCAAATAAAAACAATCAACACCTGAACAACTAGTCACCAAACTACAAGGAATCATACATGATTGAACAAATACCATATTGAAGTTAGTTGAATGACAAATACAGTCTCTAGCTAGCGGTGGTGGAGAAAACCAGAGGCGAGCGGGGGTTAGTGTTATTGGCTAGCGGTGGAGAAAACTAGAGGCAAATGGTAAATTTGGGCAAGGGAGAAGTAATTAGTAAATTTGGGCTAAGTATATGAAAATAGGTTGCTGAATTGGGAGGGGACCAGACCAGGATCTACCGATCATTACCCCCAGTATACAGTTCCTACAAAGAGCATAAAAGGATTGTCAAACTTTAAAGAGAATGCAAAGTTAATATATATATGAACAGATCCACACTGCGAGAAAGTACCTGATCATATGCATTGTACCAGCAATAGTTCACATATTTGTAATGGTCGCGAAAACTCATCACTGTGTTCCGGACCACATGTCAAATGCCTGATCCAATTAAGTTACATAAACAATCAAGAGCTAGGTCAACATGCTCTACGTTAAATTAGCTTAAACACATATTAAAACAACAGTACTTTGGTAGTTGTCATGCATGGAACAAAAGCAAGGGCTGAATCTTGAGTTGTGGCCAACTGTAAAGGTTTGCTTGTTTGTAATCATGCAATAAAAGAAGAAAAAACCTAGATACATATTAAGCCCCTTTGCATTAGCAAAATTCAATCTTTCTAATCTCCTAAGTTCTTGTTTCCAGATACTAAGACCATTCAGGAAGTTGTAAGTATTTAGTAACCAAACGAAATACCTTTAATTTGAATGACTGGTATCTACTACTTCACATTTGAATTTAGGAGCAGATGTTTTCAGGTTGAAGGAACAAAACGAACAAGCACTTAAAAGGTACCTTTGAATTGAGAAAGTTTGTGCCTGGGCTCAATGGTGCCTGATCTCAATATTTTCAGGTGTGCGCTATCGCTCCCTTAGCTCCGCCAACCCCTACCTCCACCCTAGCTCCGCCACCTCCTAGCTCTGCCCTAGCTCCGCTAGAAACCCATGTCACCAGCCACAAGAAAGAACTGTGCGCCACCGCTGCCTTAGCTATGCCACCCCCTACCTCCACCCTAGCTCCGTCACCCCTAGCTTCGCCCTAGCTCCGCCAGAAACCCTATCCAACACATTGCACCACTACGCCATCACTTCTCCACAACTGCTCCAGTCCGTAGTCATTTTGCCGGTCCATCCCGCTACCGCCGCTAACTCATCTCCGCTCCATCGCTGGGTGGAACCATCGTGGCCCAAACCAATCAATACACATACCTCATCTGCCTCCGCCCACCACTTCCACCTAAACCCTAGAAACACCGTCGCCCAAAACCAACTTCGTCACTCCCCGCCTTCGCCTAACATCCACGACCAGGTGGGAGCAATGTCGAGCAGTAGCGTCGCTCCATCGCAGATTCTCTCACTATTAGTGGTGGTGATGGAGGAAGATAGACGGAAAGGAAAACGAAGAAAGAAATCTGAGGAGAAAGAAAATGAAGAAATGAGGGTCAGGGTGTGTTTTTTATTTTTTGGATTTTTTTACTCAGGGGTATAATAGTTATTTCACTTATTTCCAGCCATTTTTAGAGTTGACATTTTGGTCAACAAATTACAGGGATAATTTTGCACTTTATAATTTTACAAGGTCATTCCTGCACTTTTTCACAAAACATAGGTTAAAACTGCACTTCACTCAAGGTTTTAATTGCAATATTAAAAATTTATGGAAAACCCATCTTTTAAGAGAAATGTCAATTCCCTTAAAGAAGGACCTTGAGGAAGTACCTATTTCCAGAATCAAATCAAAACAATCAACAGTTGAACAACTAGTCACCAAACTACAAGGAATCATACATGATTGAACAAATACCATATATAAGGTAGTTGAATAGATACCAAAGTCAACCTAGTAATTAGTGTTTATATATTGAAAGTCAAGTAAGGTTTGACCGTTGATTAGTCAAAGTCAACCTAATTATTAGTGTTTGTATATATAAAGTCAAGTAAGGGTTGACCGCTGATTAGTCATAGTCAAACATTTTTATTTGTATTTATATATACTAATTCAAATAATGTTTAACCATTGATTAGTTAAAGTCAACTTAGTTCTTAGTGTTTATATATTGAAAGTCAAGTAAGGTTTGACCGTCGATTAGTCAAAGTCAACCTAGTAATTAGTGTTTATATATTGAAAGTCAAGTAAGGTTTGACCTTTGATTAGTCAAAGTCAACCTAGTTATTAGTGTTTGTATATAGAAAGTCAAGTAAGGTTTAACCATTGATTAGTCAAAGTCAAACATTTTTATTTGTATTTATATATACTAATTCAAATAAAGTTTGACAGTTAATTAGTTAGAGTCAACTTAGTTATTAGTGTTTATATATTGAAAGTCAAGTAAGGTTTGACCGTTGATTAGTCAAAGTCAACCTAGTAATTAGTGTTTATATATTGAAAGTCAAGTAAGGTTTGATCGTTGATTAATCAAAGTCAGCCTAGTTATTAGTGTTTGTATATAGAAAGTAAAGTAAGGGTTGATCGTGGATTAGTTAAAGTCAACTTAGTTATTAGTGTTTGTATATAGAAAGCAAAGTAAGGGTTGACCGTCGATTAGTTAAAGTCAACTTTATTATTAGTATTTGTATGTAAAAAGCCAAGTAAGGGTTGACCATGGATTAGTTAAAGTCAACTTTATTATTAGTATTTTTATGTAGAAAGCTAAGTAAGGGTTGACCGTGGATTAGTTAAAGCCAACTTTGTTATTAGTGTTTGTATATAGAAAGTCATGTAAGGGTTGACAGTTGATTAGTCAAAGTCAAACATATTTATTTGTATTCATATATACTAATTCAAACAATTCAAATAAATTTTGACCGTTAATTAGTTATACTCATCTTAGTTATTAGTGTTTATATATTGAAAGTCAAGTACGGTTTGACCGTTGATTAGTCAAAGTCAACCTAGTAATTAGTGTTTATATATTGAAAGTCAAGTAAGGTTTGACCATTCATTAGTCAAAGTCAACCTAGTAATTAGTGTTTATATATTGAAAGTCAAGTAAGGTTTAACCGTTGATTAGTCAAAGTCAACTCAGTTATGAATGTTTGTATATTGAAAGCCAAGTAAGGTTTGACCATTGATTAGTCAAAGTCAACCTAGTTATTAATGTTTATATATTAAAAGTCGAGTAAAGTTTGGTCATTGATTAGTTAAAGTCAACTTAGTCACTAGTGTTTATATATAGAAAGTCAAGTAAAGTTTGACCATTGATTAGTTAAAGTAAACTTAGTTACTAGTGTTTACATATAGAAGGTAAAGTAAAGTTTGATCGTTGATTAGTTCAAGTCAACTAAGTTATTAGTGTTTATATTTTGAAAGTCAAGTAAAGTTTGACTGTTGATTAGACAAAGTCAGCCTAGTTATTTGATATGAATCTCCTTGCGAAGACTCACGATTTGCGGAATTATATCTTTGATCTAGTGAAGGGATCTGCAAACCCGCACTATCTCGCACGAAATTCAGGAGTCTAGCCTTCGGGGTATGCCTAACTTCGACTTGCTCTCTAACTAGCCCTCAGGATTAGATTACAAGGTTTATTGATACTTAACTAGCCCTCGGGGTTAAGCAACAATGGAATAGCTCGCAAGCAAAGATTATAAACTCAAAAGGTTATATATTTGATTGATGAAAGGTTGTTCAATTCGTCCATAAGGCCTCCCTTTTTATAGGGTTACAATCTTGCCTCAAATCCTAATCACAAATGGAAACTGAATCGATTTATGACAGCTTTAAGAAGCTAAAACCATATCTAACTAAAATACCTAAAATAAATGGTAATCTAAGGTAATCAGATTGAATTCTTCAAGAAGTAACCTTGGAGAATATTACCTTATCTAATCTTACCAAATATCATTCTAATCAGAATAAAACTGAATATACTAAACCTTAATGGACTGTATTTTCGAAATTCAGCTCTTCAAAGCCCACATGGCTGAGCTATCAGTCCAATAAACCCAAAATGACATTATTTTACAGTGATCACACTACCTCATTAAAAACCCAGTGGGAAAAAAGAGTATAGTGTTCTTCATGATGTCTTCAGTTCATCGATAGTCTTGAATAATGAATGCAAGATGTCGATGGTGACTCCTTCTTCAATTCTTCATCATAAAGGCGATCAATCAAAGCATTTAAAGCAGCATCCTTAAGCTTAGTCCTTGACCTAGTTATAGGTCCTGCCATGTCACTTAGAGGATCTCGAACATATCCTTTAAATGTTTGATCAAGTCGTGGAATGTCTTCATTTATGGTGGTAGTCGTCTTGGCATCTCCATCATTATTAGTGCTTATATATTGAAAGTCAAGTTAAGTTTGACTGTTGATTAGTTAAAGTCAGGTTAGTCACTAGTGTTTCTATATAGAGAGAGAGGCAAGTAAAGTTTGACCGTTGATTAGTTAAAGTCAACTTAGTCACTAGTATTTATATATAGAAAGTTAAGTAAGGTTTGACCATTGATTAGTCAAAGTCAACCTAGTTATTAGTGTTTATATATTGAAAATCAAGTAAAGTTTGACAATTGATTAGTTAAAGTCAGCTTAGTCACTAGTGTTTACATATAGAAACTTAAGTTAAATTTGACTATTAATTAGCTAAAGTCATCTTAGTTATTAGTGTTTAATTGAAAGTCAAGTAAAGTTCGACCATTGATTAGTCAAAGTCAACATAGTTATTAGTGTTCATATATTGAAAGTCAAATAAGGATTAACCATTGACTAGTTAAAGTTGTATTTATGTATACTAAATCAACTAAGGGTTGAACGTTAATTAGTTAATGTAAATGTACACAAATTTTATTCTTATTTATATGTATTAGGTCAATAAAGGTTGATCGTTGATTAATTTGACTTAACATAGTTATTTGTTAAAGTCAACAAAAGAAGTGAACGATTTTGAAAGTTTAAAAAAATTAACTTAGAGCGGTTACGCGCAGCTGCTCTCAACCCATGAAATTTCTGGCAACATTATTTGAAATTTTTGGCAATTTTTTTAATTTTTTTTTGAATTCTTTGGCGGAAAGATTGAACTTTTCAAAATTTTGATGAATATTTTGAAATTTTTGGTGGGAAGATTAAATTTTTAGAATTTTTGGTGATTTCTTTGGCTGGAAAATTAATTTTAAAAAGTTTTAGCACCAATTTTTTATTTTTTTCCAAAACCAGCGCTATTTTAAAAATTTTGGCTACTTTTTTGGCAGGAAGATAGAATTTTTAAAAATTTTAGCACCGGTTTTTAATTTTTTCCAAAACCGGTGCTATTTTGAAATTTTTGGCAATTTTTTGGCGGGAAGTAGAATTTTTAAAATTTTTAGCACCGGTTTTTAAAAACCGGTGCTATTTTTTTTTCCAAAACCGGTGCTATTTTAAAATTTAACACCGATTACATTTTGAATTTAAAAAACTGGTGCTATTACATTTTTGGCACCAATTTTCAAAATCGGTGCTAGAGGGGGGGTCTCTGTGGTAGTGCACGGTGGATAAGATGATGATGTATGTTCCAACATGCTAGAGAAAGACAAGGCTATATGTTCCAACACTGGTTCTGATGACACTTCCAGTGATGATAACGGACCAGTTGTAAGTGATGAAGATGTGTGACACAGAATCTGAGAAAATGTATTACATGTGGCTTAAAGTTGTTGATACAAACAAATCGTTGAAGGAAGAGAAAAATCATCTGGAAGAAATGGAGAAGGAGTTTTTAGTTCTAGTTGTTGAACTCAGAAGAGAGATTGAAGAATTAAATTGAACCTAAGCTCAACAACTAAGAGAGTTGGGATGGCCGAAGCAGCAATTACCAAGTTAAACACTGGTAAGGCAAAACTTGATGATATTCTGACCATGGGAAAGAACATTGGAGATTGACAAGGAATTAGGTATAGCAACTCAATAGGTAGCACAGTCAATCTCAAGTTAGAGATTCAAGATATAAAGAGAAAGGTTATCAAGACTCGTCAAAGAAAACCTCTCATCTTTAGCTACTGCATGTATCAAGGCCACACTGATAAACAATGTCTGAAACTGCTTAGGGATATCATGACTGGATGACAACTATTTGCATGTTCCAACATAGACGATGTCCAACGATCAAGGATGTTAAACGAACTAGTACTTGCCTTGTTGCTCATACTTCATTTATTGCACATTCTATAGACTCGTGGTACTTTGATAGTGGTTGCTCTCGCCACATGACTGGAACTCAGGAATTTTTTACAAACATCAAACCATATAATGGTGCTTTTGCTACGTCTGGCGATGGAAAGAAGAGTCGAGTGGTTGGAAAAGGTGAACTGCACATTGAAGGATTCCTAGTGTTCACTAGTGTTCAATTCATTGAAGACCTAAAGGCGAATATGCATCAGTCAACTGTGTGATGATAATATGACAATAGAATTTCAGAAAGACAAATTCATAGTGAAACATGGTGAAGATAAAGTTCTTTCAGGCATTCGATTATCAGATAACTATAATCTACTAGAATAGAAAGTGAAGTGTCTAAGTTCAAAACAAGATAAAGGGACCTTGTGGCACAAAAAACTTGTTCGTATCAACTACAAAACCCTGGTGAAAATTGCAAATGTAAAGGTTGTGCGAGGTTGCCTACACTTACAAGAAAAAATGGAATTGTGTGCGGACCATATCAACAAGGTAAACAAATTCGATATCCCCACTCTTCAGCACAGTATATAACTACCTTAAGAAATCTGGAACTACTGCATATGGATTTTATGGGTCCATTCAATACACCCAGTGTGAGTGGCAAGAAGTATATAGTTGTATATGTTGATGAGTTCTCTCAATGCACTTGGGTAGCCTTTCTAAAAGAAAAATTGGATACTGTGGATGTGTTTCAAAGTTTGGTGATAAAATTGCAGACAGAAAAAGGAAGTCCAGTAGGAAAGATTGTCAGAATTCACACTGATCATGGCAGAGAATTTGAAAATTCTCAGTTCAGTGATTTATGTGATGAACTTGGGATTCAACATCAATTCTCTGCTCCAATCACTCCTCAACATAATGGCATTGTGTGAAGGAAAAACATGACGCTTCAAGAGATGGCTCGAGTCATGCTAGCCAAGAGAGGGATCCACAAAAAAAAGGTGGGCAGAAGTAATTAATACAGGTTGCTATATGATAAATTGTGTGTATCTTTATCCATTCACAAGCAAAACATCATACTAGATTTGGAAGGGCAGGAAGCCACATGTCTAATACTTTAATGTGTTTGGAAGCAAGTATTATATTCTCCGAGATAGAGAGCAATTGGCAAAATTTGACAATTGTAGTGATGTTGAAAGTTTTCTCGGTTATTCTGTGAACAATTAGGATGACTGTGTCTACAATATTTGGACAAATTCTTTCATTGAATCCATAAATTTTATTGTGGATGATTCTAACGACCAGCAAGTACCAAGAGAAGATGAACCAGATGAAAACCATGTTCCAATACAGAGTAGTCAACCTGATGAGCCAAACTATGTTAGAACATCAGAGCAAACAGAAAATGCGGATGAACCCAAAGAAGTCAAGTATGTTGGAACATCTTCCCTCACTGTACCATCACATGTTTCGACATAGGTGCAACCAAAACCCAACTTACGGAGAACTCGATCAATTCCTCAGGTAAACTACAGAGAACTAGTAGGATTACAATGTTTCATCTCTCTTATTGAACCCAAGAACTACAAAGAAGCCTTACTTAATGAATATTGGATTGCCACAATGCAAGAAGAACTTGATCAGTTTGAACGCAATGATGTATGGTATCTTACTCCCTCGTCCTAAATGGGTAAATGTTATTGGCACCAAGTGGATTTTCAAGAACAAATCTGATCTTGATGGCTAAATCATGAGAAATAAAAGCAAGGTTTGTTGCTCAAGGATATACTGAGGTTGAAAGAGTTGATTTTGATGAGACATTCGTATTAGTTCCCAGGTTAGAGTCAATTCAAATTTTACTTGCTATTGCCTGCATTATGAATTTTACTCTATATCAAATGGATTTCAAAAGTGTTTTTCTGAATGGTGTGGTTAATGAAGAAGTTTATGTTGAAAAACCTAAAGGATTTGAGGATCCTCATTACCCCCATCATGTGTATCAACTCAAGAAGGCATTGTATGTTCTAAAACAAGCACCAAGGGCATGGTATGAACGACTTACTAACTTTCTTATTAAAAAAGGTTATCGTTGAGAGGGAGTAGATTGCACGTTATTTGTGCTTGAAAAATCACCAAATATTTTAATTGCTCAAATGTATGTTAATGATATTGTATTTGGCTCCATTTCACCATATGGTACAAGATTTTGTGACCTCGATGCAGGGAGAATTTAAGATGAGTATGGTTGGAGATCTCACATATTTTCTAGGGCTTCAAGTCAAGCAATAAAAGAATGACATGTTTATAAATCAGAGTAAATATGCCTTAAATTTAGTGAAGAGATTCAGATTAAGCAATTCTTGAGTTGTTCGAACACCTATGGGGATTTCTGATAAATTGGTGAAAGACGGGAAAGGAGTCGGAGTTGATCAGAAATTGTACACGGGCATGATTGAGAGTTTATTGTATCTGACAGCAAGTAAACCAGATATATATTTCAGCGTTGGAATATGTGCAAGATTTTAGGTTGACCCTAAGGAAACTCACTTGACTGCAGTCAAAAGGATTATTCGATTTGTAAGTGAGACTTCTAAATATGATATCTGGTATTCTAAGAACCAAGACTCTGATATGATTGGGTATAGTGACTCTGATTGGGCTGGTAATGTAGATGATCGCAAAAGCACCACTGGTGGATGTTTCTTTATATGTACGAATCCAAAGTCCTGGAATAGTAAAAAATAAAATTCGATCTCATTATCAACTGCTGAAGCTGAATATCTTGCTGCTAGAAGTTGTAGTGCACAATTATTATGGATGAAACAAATGCTAAAAGATTGTGGAATTTATCTAGGGCTTCTGAAGATTCTATATGACAACACAAGTGCTATTGATATTTCTAAAAATCCAGTCCAACACTCTCGAACAAAACACATTGATATAAGGCATCATTTTTTATTCGAGATCTTTTTGAAATGAAGGAAGTGGTGGTTGCTTATGTTCCAACCTCTGATCAATGTGCAGATATTTTCACAAAGTTGTTGGATACTGCCACATATGAGATCCTCAGACAACACTTAGGTGTTTGTCAGATTTGAGGTATTTCTTTAAAGCTTTTATTTAGCTGTAGAATTTTTGTTTATTTATTTTGTGTACGGAAAATTAGAAAAACACAAAAAATAGAAAGAAGAAAAAGTGAACAAAAATAGAAGTTGTGGAGCTATGTTGGAAGTTCAAGAAGTTATGACATGAGTTGACAAATAGGAAAAGGCAATCATGGCTTCTCTTGGAAAGGGAAAGATGTGTGCACGACTAATGAGGTTAAAAAAAGTAGAAGAGTTGATTTTTTTTTTCAAATTTTTATTCCATCTCTCCATATTCCCTCTCTTCTCGGCCTCCATACTCTTGTCTCTTGGTTTTTTTCGAATTTTGGAAGCTTTTGTTGTGAAATTCTTGCCGAAAAATTTGGGATTTTATTCTTAACCCCTCCTTGAGAGATTTTATTCTTAACCCCTCCTTGAGAGATTTTGTTGTGTTGAAACACATAAACCACCTCACTAAAAAAATCCTTACTGCCGAAATCTCTCAAACCTAAATAGCAACAATGGCCAAACTCAAGAACCAAAAGAACCTTCACCTTCCAAGGGTCACCATCGGTGGCAAAGCAAAGAAGGATACACCTCCAAGCAAGAAACAAAACCCCTACCAAAAGGTAATTGGTCCTGATGCTCCTCACATAAATCTGCATGGTAGAGATTTTGAGTCTGTGGATGAACTTTTTGACTAGGTGAAAGCAAATAGGATTTCTCTAGACTTAACTAAGCTCAAAAACCTGGAAGGGAAGTTCTTAGATGTTGATATTGAAGACTGAGAACATAGGGGATCTTGATGATGTGGAAAACTTTAACCCTAGATTGCTGAGAGGTGCATATGCCATGCACAATGGCAAGGATATATTTCATGTTTACTCTTATGCTCCTGGCCCTAGTAGTGTGGGAATTGAGGAGATGGAGGATTCTGCTGCTGAGGGATTTGAAGTGGTAAAATTCACCAATTGGATGCCATTAGGATTTTATGATGTTGATGTTGCTAAGAGGATTGAGGAACTTAGAAGACCTCATGTTATTGTACTGACAGACAATGAGGATGATGAAAGTGTTGGGTATGTTCTAACACATAAGCAGAGTCAGAAGCTACAGAGGAGATGGAGATTGATGAACCAGTTTTAGGGTTCACTGATGTTGATTTAGGTGGACAAGGGCAGCAGTTTGATGACTATACTTGCAGTGCTTATGATGATTTTGAGTTCTCAGAGGTAGGAGAGACAAGGGGAGATGAGCTGATGCATGAGCAACCAACACATGTTGGAACACAGGATGCAGCAACAGCAGAAATTGAGCTCGGAGATGAGGAGATTGACCATATTCCAACACATGAACCAAACTTGACCTACTCAAGTGATGAAGATGAATTCATCCAGACTAGAGTGAAAAGAGGGAAAAGAAAGGAGACTACACTTGAGACATCCTATCCAGCAAAGAAGAGTAAGAAAAGTACTCCTGAACCCAAGAAGAAGACAACTCTTCTTGCACCTCCTGTAAGTGATGCTATCTCAACCATGTTTTATGATGCTGATTGTGAGGAGATGTGGGAGGTATTCTCTAAGAGGAAGATTATATCGGAGAGATCAGTAGACTTACAGGCACACAAGAAGAGTGGTTTTTCTGATTTTGTGGAGCTGATTGGGTTGAAGAAAATTGCCACTTTGTACGAGGAATATAACAAGCAGCTGGTTTGTGAAATGTATAGCAATTTGATGGCTGGAAATTTGGATGATGATTCTCCTTGGTGCAACGGGCTATATGTGAGGCAAAATAATCAATTTCTCTGCCAGGAAGATTAATAGGCTGTTGGGATTGAAAACCCCAGATTCTGATAAAGTGTTTTCTGAAGAGTTGGAAGCTACAGATGATCACATTCTGGTTGTGATTTCGGGTGGCTATAAGACTGAGTGGCTGGCTACTGGGTATTCTCAAGCCTTATGATTATCTTTCAGATTTTTTGGTCTCTATCAAATTGCAGTGAACTGCTAGATGCCCTCAATAAATACCACTGCCCCCACCAAGGAAATGAATAAATTGTTATACTGTGTTGAAACACAGAAACCTGTTAACTTGAGGTTATTTATACAGTAAAGTATTGTGAGACAAAATATAGATCCCAAATCAAGCATGATCACTGTTTTGATTAGGAGTGAAAAGGTGAAGAATTATCTTGAAGATGAGATTTGAGAAGGTTGAATTTCTTCAACCAATAAAAAGACATTTTGGATACGACAAAGTAAAAGATCTCCCTTTGAATCATGAGGTCTCAGCCTTGTGGAGACGAAACGTCTCGTGCTCATTCATAAAACTCCACGTCAAGAGACGCTATGATGATTAAGAAGATAAATCGATTAGCTAACAAGGATCCAATAAACTCCACGTCAACGGGAGAAGAAAAAATCAGTAGAGAATAATTGGACATAAATATTTCACTCATGTCTCAATCGAGACGCGCTCTGTCTGCGTCATGCATTATTAATTTTGAACAAGAAGAATTGAAGTTTAAAACCCCTCCATTCCTCCTCTAATATTAGCTCCCTCTTTTGTAAATTTTTTTTTTTTATATTGACTTCTTTCAATATTTGGAAAATTATATATTATTTTATTCACTTAATTTGCTTTTTTGTACATTCAATACATCTCTCACCACATATTTCACTTTTTTTTTTAATTTCATTTAAAAAAAATAAAAAAACACCCGAAGGTGGGTTTCGCCTACCCTCTTTATTTCACTCTTTATTAAAAATAGTGACTAATAGTAGGAGCCAATAAAAAAAATCAGAGGGAGTAAGTTCTTCAGTTTGTTTGTTAGTAATACTCTCTTTTTTTGTTTTTTTTAAGTGACGCACTATATTAGAAAGAATGGATTATTTTAATCAATTAATTGCTTTTTTCATACTTCAAATTGATTCGCCTATTTATTTGACTTACTATACTCCCTCTGCCTTAAACTAACCTACACATTTACTATATGACAGTTAACATGATTAAACTTTGATCATATATTTAAATAGATATATAAATAATAATATTATTCTATGTGATATTGTTGGATTCATCATTAGTTTTTAAATATCAATTTTTTATTTGTCATTATTACACGTGGTTAAACATATTGACGGTCAAATATGTTTCTTGAAGACGGTGAAAAAATTCTATGAAACTTGGTCTGGGACGGAGGAAGTATTATTAGTTTTTATGCTACTCCCCCTATCTCACCTGAATTTGCACCATCATTATTATCACGCTGTTCAAAAAATATATTTGATCGTTAATATGTTTACTAATAACGGCAAAATAAAAAATTGATATTAAGAAATAGCTTGTTACGAAGAATTTAACAATATCATATGCAATAATATTCATATTCATGTAACTATTTAAATATTTAGCTAAATTTTAATAGAGAATAGCTAAAAAAGAGTGCAAATTATATGTGATAAAGAGAGACGAGTAAAGCTGCAAAAGCGAACAAGACATGCAGTTGCCATTATTATAGCAGAAATGATGAAAGAAAGATGATGGCTATCCGTGTATGGAGAAATTGGAGAAATCATTTTTTTGCGGTCAAGTCGTAGGACCGAAATTGTTCCATCGCTAGCTGAAGAGTACTCCCTCTTGTTAGAGCGATGATTCTCGATGTAACGATCCCAATAAGCATCCGAATAATTTAGCACCTCAGGGGAAATAGTAGCACAGAAGGTGAGGCCAAAATGAATGGTGCTGTGAACGTAGTGTAGAATTCAAGTAATTGTAGCAAAATGATCATTTCTGGAATCCCAAAGAAACTGACTGACAGAGTTTATCGCAAAAGCCAAGTCCGGACAAGTAATAGTCAAGTTCTGCAATGCGCCAACCAAAGAGCGATAGAGTGTCGGATTCAAAAATTGCGGAGTAGTGCCGCTGAGGAGCTGGGAGTTCGGCAAGAATGTAGTGGAAACAGGGGTAGCATCCAACATTCCGGCACGAGTCAAAATATCGCGTGCATGTTTTGCCTGACCCAGAAGAAGACCAGAGGCAGTGGGGGTAACTTCAAGGCCAAGGAAATAGTGAAGAGCACCCAAGTCCTTGATATCAAACTCTTGATGAGTGCAAGTGATAAACTGCTGGAGAAGAGAGGAGTCATTCCCGATGAGTATAATATCATCGACGTAGACAAATAGATAGTGCAAGGATGTCCCACGAGAAAGAACGAACATGGATGTGTCAGCAGTACTGCACTGAAAGCCAAGTCGAGCCAAGTAACTACTGAACCACTAGAACCAGGACCGAGGAGCTTGCTTGAGACCATAAATGACCTTTCGCAAGCGACAAACATGATCTGGGCGAAGTGGATCTTTGTAACTGACACGCTGAGACATATATACCGGAGCATCAAGAACACCATTAAGAAAGGCATTCTTAACGTCCAACTGATGGAGAGGCCAAGAGCGCATCGTAGCAATAGCCAAGATTGTACGAACTGTCGAGGCCTTAACTACAGGACTAAAGGTGTGATAAAAATCAAAGCCTGGAATCTGAGAGAATTCTTGAGAGACTAGACAAGCTTTATAGCGGTCAATGCTACCATTAGGACGAAACTTGAGACGATACAACAATGTTGACATCCGAAGGGTGCGGAACTAACTCCCTAGTATGCTGACTCCGTAGAAAAACTATTTCCTCATCCATAGTTGCTACCCAAAAAGGATCACGAAGAGCAGAACGGTAGTCTATAGGTTTTGTCTGAGAGAGCAAAGCAACAAGAAACATGTGGGCAGCAAGATTTGAGTAATTTCATCGATGAATAGCCCCAATGGTAGACCAAGTCATCATCCAATGTGTCCGAGGAGGTGGTGAAGGCGAGGAATCAGCCGAAGAAGAAGTCGGTGAAGCAGGAGGAGAGATGACTGGAGATAACACCAAAATTGTAGATGAAGGAGGAACCACCGGAGAGTCGGAAGCATATGGGCAAGTCCGACAAGGGAAGGAGCAATCACTAGATGACTGAGGCGGCACTGGTAAGGATTCTAACCCAGGGTCAATGAAGCGGAGACATCCAATGTCGAAAATAGAGAACCATCCGTTGAAGCAGAAGAGGAGGCAAATGGGAAGCAGAACTCATCAAAACGGGCATGTCTAGTCACATAAACTTGGCCTGGAGATGGATCAAGGCCTCGAAATCCTTTATACTACGAACTATAACCAATAAAGACGCACATAATGTTGTGAGGTGACAGCTTGTACGGAGCACCCTGCCGAACATAAGGGAAAACTTGACACCCAAAAGAGTGAAAATTTGAGTTAGTGGGAGCCCGATCAAAAAGCAGACTATAGGGAGTAGAACCTTGTAGGACCATAGTAGGTAAATGGTTTATGGTGTAAACTGCCGTGGAAAAAGCATCATCCCAACGAGATAGCGGTAAATGTGAGTGAAAAAGCATACCGCAACATGTCTATGTTTTTGCTCGGCCTGCCCATTTTGCTCTAGAGTGTACGTACAACAGACCTGATGACGGATACCCTTGGAGGCAAAATGGGAGTGAAGATGAGTATTTAGGAACTCGGAACCAGCATCAATCAGAAACACCTTAATCTTAGCAGAAAATTGGTTTTCAACCAATGCCTCAAACTACAGATAACCGTCAACAAAATCCAACTTGCGATGAAACAGCTAAGTGAATCGAGAATAATCAGCAACAAACAAGGCATAATAAGCAAAACTAGAATCAGATAAAATGGGGGAAGGACCACATAAGTCACAATGAACCAAATCAATGACATGCAATGCACGTTTATGACTTTCAACAAACGCCAACCGATGTCCCTTAACCATAACACATTGGGCGCAGGTGTTCAGTTTAGGAAATAAAGAAGAAACGGAAAGTACTCTTGACTTTTGTAAACTAGAAATAACACTATTGGACACATGTTCCAGCTAAGCATGCCAAAGCTCAAATGATGTGCGTCCTTTATTTTACTGCAGAAAAGAAACAAGTGTGGTTTCTCCCTGATCCAAAACTTATAGACCACCATCACTGTGGCCTCTGCCCACGACCGCCTTGGACACTTTGCTCTGAATCAAAAAGTTATGATCATCAAAGGTAATAATAACATTCATATCTCTGGTGAGCTTACTAATAGATAGAAGATTCTTAGTAATATCAGGCACAACTAAGACATCAGATAAACGTAAAGTAGAGGAAAGCCGAGAATCACCAATATGTGAAATGGAAATAGGCGCACCATTACTAACATACACATGAGAATTGCCATTATACATAGTGGCACTCTCAAGAACAGAGGCAGAGGAGGCCATATGGTTGGTAGCACCTGAATCGATGTACCAGTCTGAAGAGTGAGATGAGGGATCTACCTGCAGAGAAGACTGAAAGGATTTAGCCAAGTGAATTAGTCCAGACGCCATCCCTTGGCCATCATGCGATAACAAGTAGAGACAAAGTAACCAAGGTGACCGCACCATGTGCAATGGGGATGACCTCAACCAGCAGCTGCACCTCTAGAACCTGACCAAGAACTAAGACCACCACGGTGGCCATCATAACGGCTCCCACGAGCAGCCTGTGGACCCCACGTGCCACCACCTCTAACCGGTGCATGGTCTCACGTGTGCCCTTCATCTGCTCGGTCTGAAGCGGCGAATGCCATAGGAACAACGCTAGTAACAGGGTGATAAAGGTTAAGCCTAAGAAGACCACTGGGCTGAAGATGTGGAGGCCTAATTAGGAGAATGTTTAATACCCTAACATAATTACTGCATGCATGGGTAATTAAGGGTGATAATTGAGGAGAACACTATTGAGGACACAGAGTATAAGTACGAGGTACGCATTTACATATCATTCATTATATCTTAATTATATTAGACTCTTGGACTAACTTAGGCATCAGAGTGCTAACCCCTGAAACCCCCAAGGATAGGTTTATTGCAGGTTAGTTCGAGAGGAACTCAAGCCCACGAACCGGTTGGTTGTTCGAGATGCACAAGTGGCCCCATCTATGGGGACGACTAAGCCGGATCAAGGGTTTTGAGAGTTTATGTCCACGGATATTGGAAGGAGTGAAAGGTTGAGGTTGATAAGTACGGGGGCTGGGTCTCTGCAATGGTTAAGAACGGAGAATTTGGGAGTAGGAAATGATGCATGTGTCGAGGACATCGGTATGGCTAACCTCCAAACATCAGGAACGGAGTCGCGTGCGGAGCCTGTTACGGTTGCAAACCACAAGGGGGGGAAACCTCAGTGGCATTTGTTGCAGATACCCTGGAACCAATTCAGAATGATATGCCAGGGCCCTCGAGGCTATCGGTAATGACGGGAGAGCAAGAACAGAGAAACCCCCACTCCTTGCTCGAAGGGGTAGCCGATCTGAGGGATGTAAGGTTTACGAATGTTTTGGGAGATTGATATATGGAAGCCTATGGCCAGCATGGGTAAGGAAATTAGAATGCGGGGAGGGCAACCCCGATTCAAGATGTAGAACGAGCAGCTCAGGTCTTGGCTGCGGCCGGTTATCGAGTTACCCCTTCTCCGAGGGATGACAAGGTCAACACACGGAGTATTTCCACCCTCGTCTGGAGGAATAACTATGGGGTGAGCATCTCAACCCGCAATAGCCTATCCTTATCACATATATGCTGGAGAGTCTTTGCAAGCTAGGCCTCAGCCTTCTATTCCTGGTTACTCATAAGGCCTGATATATTCGTTACCTCCGCTAGCCTCATCTGCTCTTACCCTCGACCTAGCCGGTCCAGGAGCAGCATATGGGATGATAGCCTCCTCTGCCATTCAAGGATACGGAAGTATGGGAATTCAAGGAATGATGATTAGTCAGGGGCTTTACAAACATACCCAAGTTTCAGACAGCCTTGGATGACCCCAGATACGAAGCGACTCAACCTCCTTATCTACCACGGCTTAGCGGTCACGATATGGGGCTGAACCTGCCAGGTGGTCAATAGGAACCCCCTTCCAATGCAAGTGAATCGTTAAGAAGGGAATTGGATAGGCTAATCGATGGGCCAGGCTGTGGGGTCTTCTTTCAGCTCGGTGATTACCGGGGTTTGATGGCCAATAGAAGTGAAGCCTTCGGAAGGACTTACCATATGCAGTGGTGAGACTGACCCTCGAGAGTTCATCTAGACGTTCCTAGGCTTGATGAGTTCGAGGAATTTTGATGAGAAATTGACATGCAAGCTGGTAAGAAGCTACCTGCAGGGAAAAACACGTGAATGGTACAATAAGTTGCCAAGAGGCTCGCTCCTATCGTACCGAGACTTTAGCGGAGCATTGTTGAGCTAGTACACATAGAAGAAGAAGTTTACCAAAACTCTGTTAGAACTCTACCAGATGAAGCAAAAAACAGGGGAAAGCAAGAAAGTCTTCTATCATCGGTATGTGGACGAGAGCTTGGGAGTGATAGAAACAACGGAGAACAAGGTAATCCAGGGATACCTGCTGAGATACAAGAAGTTGAGTACTAACACCCCCAGGGCCTTGCAAAAACTTCAGGAGATTGTAGAGCAATACTCGAGGGTAGAGGAGGCAACTAGAAGGAAAAGAGATAGCCTTACAGAGAAATCAAGATAACCAGAAACATGGAAAACCCACCCGTGCGAAGGGTAATTATTGTCATCAATGGCATGGTGGGAGAGAGATCTTTGAATGTTGTGATAAGAGCAGAGGCTCGAAGGGTCCCTACGGAAGAGCCCAGTCACAAGAGGTTTTGACCGAACGAGACGGTCACTATCTCGAAAGCGGATGTTACACCATACCAAACACCTCATGCGGATCCTACGGTAATTTCATCCATTATTGGAACATCTTTGATAATAAGGGTATTCGTGGATGACGGAAGTGGGGTAGAAGTGATGTTTGCTGAGTGATTTGACCAGTTGGATATAGGGCGTGACAACTTGAAAATGCCAGGTTCCCCTTTAACCAGATTCACGGGAAACCCAATATTCCCTATAGGAGAGATAACCATGCCCGTTCGCGTAGTGGATAGCGACAAAGGGGTGACTATCAGGTGTAATTTTGCTATCGTGGATGACTCTTCCCATTATAATGTGATTTAAAGAATGTCGTGGATGTGCCAGGCTCGGGCGGTCTGGTACCCTATCACCTGATGATGAAGTTCCCGAATGAAAAGGGGGTGGCATCCATTCGAGGAGATTAAAATGTGGCTCAAAAATGTAACCTTACGATGGTACGAGAAGCGAGAAGGCAAAGAGATGTAACAACGGTACATGCAGATGTGGGATTGGCTAATACAATACAGATGCTTATTTGGGATATGGGATCAGTAGCTATGGGGAAGCTAATTCTCGAAGATGTCAAGGAGATACTGAGAGACTTATTAGGAGAGTGACTTATTGGGAGAGTATGAAGACGTGTTCTCATGGGATACTTCTGACCTAACGGGAGTCCCTTCGAGTCTCACACTGCATAAGATGAACATTGACCCCTCGATTAAGAAAGTCAAGCAGAAGAGAATGGTGTTTGCTCCCAAAAGAGATGAAGCAATTAAAGAAGAGGTGGAGAAGTTTTTGAGGGAAGATGTCATCGAGGAGGTGTTCTACCTTGAGTGGATTGCTAACCTAGTCATGGTTCCAAAGTATGATGGGGCCTGGAGAATGTGTATAGACTTTACCGATTTAAATAAATGACGCCATAAAGATAGTTACTCATTTCCACCAATCGACAAATTAGTGGAAGCCATCATTAGATATCATATTCTGGCATTCTTTGACGCGCATAAGAGGTATCACCAAATACTCATGGCGGAGGAAGACGGGGAAAAAACATTGTTTATTATGGATATAGGCACGTAGTGCTATAAGAAGATGTCATTTGGCTTAAAAATCGTTGGGGCTACTTACCAGAGGCTAGTTGATAAACTGTTCAGGGGGCAGACAGGGAAGAACATGGAAATATATGTGGATGACATGGTTGTCAAAAGAAAAAGTCATGAAGAATTCTTAAAGGATCTGGAGGAAACATTCAGTAGGATTCGAGGGGAAAATTTGAAGTTGAACCCGTCTAAGTGTGTTATTGGTGTGGGGGCGGGGAAGTTCCTCAGATGCATGGTCTCGGAGAGGGGTATTGATGTAAACCCAGAAAAGATTGAAGCTTTGAAGACAATGAAAACCCCACAATCAATAAAGGATGTACAAAAGCTTACACGGTCTCTAGCAGTATTGGGTAGGTTCTTATCGAAGGGGCGGAGAAGCACCTACCCTTATTTGATGTCTTTCAAAGAGCAAAGAAATTTGTGTGGAATGGCAAATGCAATGAGGCATTCAAGCAGTTGAATGAACACTTGGGGACACTACCTACCTTGATGAAACCATACAAGGATGAGACGCTATACTTATACATTTCCTCGTCGCCATTGGCAATCAGTGCGGCCCTAGTAAAAGAGAAAGAAAAGGTTCAGCATCTGATTTACTTTGTCAATCGTGCCTTGCAGGGGCTAGAGACGAGGTATACTATCCTTGAGAGGTTTATTCTAGCTCTCCTACATGTAGCCAGAAGATTGAGACCCTACTTCCAAGGACACAAAATAGTGGTGCTCACGAACCACCCCATTCGACAGATTCTGCTGAAGCCAGAGATTTCAGGAAGAATGATGAAGTGGACAGTGGAATTGGGAGATCATGATATCCAATATCAACCTCAAGTTGCGATTAAGGGTCAGGCGCTTCATAGTGGAAACTACAGAGCCCCTCGAGGTGTGTTTGGATCCCATTCGAAAGGTGGGAGCGACCCAAAAGGAGGTATGGAAGCTGTATGTGGATGGTTTGTCACATTCAGGGGGAACTGGAGATGGGGATCTGCTAACCAGCCCCAATGGCAGAGATTACCCTTATGCGTTGAACTTTGCATTCAAAGCAACTAACAATGAGGCTGAGTATGAAGCATTGATCACTAGATTACGCCTCGCAAGGGAGCTGCATGTAGAGAACTGGAGGTTTTCAGTAACTCTCAGATCATGGTTCAGCAGGTGAATGGGGAATACGAGACCAGAGAGCGTAACCCGCAAAGATACCTCGAGGTAGTGAAGAACCTGTTAAAAAATTTTACATCTTACACTTTAACGCATGTTCTGAGGGAATGCAATCATAAAGAAGACGCTCTAAGCAAGCTCGCTTCTTCTGATTTGGGAACCCAATCCCAGAAGAAACTGTTCATGGAAAGTTTGAGCAAACGAAGTTTCGAAGAACCTGTGGTTATGGCGGTGGAAGTGGAAGACTCCTGGATGACACCGTTCGTGGCATATCTTCGAGAGGGTGTCCTGCCAGAAAATGAAGTGGATGCCAGAAAGATAAGGTTGAAAGCTCCAATGTATGTGTTGCAGGAAGAAGTGTTGTACACAAGGGGTCATTTGCAGTCATTGCTTCGATGTGTCTCATAAGGCTGATTATCTCATAAGGAAAGTCCATGAGGAGGTATACGGCAGCCACCAAGGAGCTAGATCTGTGGCGAGGAGGATTACTCGAGCAGGATTTTACTGGCCGACAATGTTTGAGGATGTCAATCAATACATCCAGGCTTGCAACTAGTGTCAGAGACATGCCCCTATAACACATATTCCCCAGGAAGAGATGAGAAGCATCTATAGTTCGTGGGCATTTGATAGGTAGGGGATCGATCTGGTGGGCCCGTTCCCAGAAGCACTAGAAAATTTAGATACCTAATAGTGGTTGTTGATTATTTCACGAAATGGTTAGAGGTTGAGCCCCTGACGAACATAAGAGGAAAAACTGTCATTTCCTTCTGCTGGAAGAATATTGTGTGTCATTTAGAAATCCCAAGGATGATCATTACAGATAACAGAACATAGTTTGCTCAGGATCCCTTCAAGAAGTGGTGTGAGGAATATCAGATTAAGCAAAAGGTGACATCAGTTTACCACCCCCAAGGCAATGGACAAGTGGAAGTGACCAATAGAAAAATAGTAAATGGAATACAAGTACGCCTTGAGGGGGCGGAAAGTGATTGGATATGGGAATTACACAATGTGTTGTGAGCGTATCAGACAGCTGAGTCTTCCACTACTGGTGAAATGCCGTATAGCCTAGTATATGGCTCGGAGGTAGTAATCCCTGCGAAAATAGGTGTTCCTAGCCCAAGAATGATGGCTGCTGCATATGAGATAAGCAATCAGCAGAACCGATGTCTGGATTTGGATATAGTGGAGGAAAGAGAAAGCTAGCTTCTTTACATGAGGCTAAAGTCAAAGAAAGGGTCATAATATACCATGACAAAAGGGTAAAAAAGGTGTTGTTTAATCCGGGGGACTTGGTAATGAGGAAAAATGAGAAAAGAAGAAAGGAACCTGAAGGGAAGTTAGCTGCAAATTGGGAAGGACCCTAAATGGTGATCGAATTGCACCCAGGAGGAAGCTATGTTCTCGAAGAGATGAATGGGGTTCGAGTGCCAAGGAGGTGGAACATCACCAACTTGAAAAGGTATTACCAGCTATGATGAGTGGGTTGCTTTTAAGCAGCACTCTAGCTGATGTTCGAGTGGGTAGCACTTAAGCGGCACTCTAGATGATATTTCCATCTACGGCTGATGTTCAAGCGGGTTGCTCTTAAGTAGCGCTCTAGATGCTATTTCCAGTAGCGGCTTATGTTCAAGTGATTTTCTCATAAGTGGACTCTAGATAATGTACGAGTGGTTTTCTCTTAAGCAGCACTCTAGATTATGTACGAGTGGTTTTCTCTTAAGCAGAACTCTAGATTATGTTCGAGTGGTTTGCTCTTAAGCGGCACTGTAAATTATGTTCAAGTGGTTTGCTCTTAAGTGGCACTGTATATTATGTTCAAGTGGTTTGCTCTTAAGCAGTGCTCTAGATTATGTTCAAGTGGTTTTCTCTTAAGCGGCACTCTAGTTGATGTTCGAGCGGGTTGCTCTTAAGTGGTGCTCTAGATAATATTTTCAGCTATGGTTGCAGTTTGGGTGGTTTTCTCTTAAGCGGCACTCTAGTTGATGTTCGAGCGGGTTGCTCTTAAGTGGTGCTCTAGATAATTTTTTCAGCTATGGTTGCAGTTTGGGTGGTTTGCTTTTAAGCGGCACTCGTGGGTTACTTTTGTAATCTTGGAATGATGAACTAGTGGACAAGATTGGCAAGATGTAGGTAGAAACACCAAACCTAGGTAAAATGCTTGTGTCTCTGAACTTTTTAATTCCTACTTATCGATGATATTCATACTATATTTGCCTAAGGAAGTTGCGCGTGGCACTCATATTCGAGGGGTAAATGTTTAAGGAAGTATAGGCACGAGCAACATGAATCCTATTACAATCTCTTAACCCAACTAACGCTAATAACAAGGGTTTAAGAAACCCAATATGCATTTTCTAAGAGTGAGAGTAAAACGGGATATTTATTCAAACTCCATCAATAAATAGAAGTACAATTTTGATACTAAAAAGTACATGAACTTATTCTTCTAAATGTATTCATCTAAATGGAGGAAACCCCGCCCGAAACAAATCTTTGGTGGATGGAGCTAGTCCCTTCACCTCTATTTCTATCTCTTCGAGCTCTTCAAGCTTTATACCAGCGGCTCTTCGAATATCCTTCATTTGTTCTTCCACAGGATATTCGAAAGGATCCAGGGGAGCAATGGTCTTACACTGCTTCTTTGTGGAAGGTTTGAATGGGCCCTTCGAGGAGGATGCTCTTATGACATTTTGTGGAGGATCCCTTGGTAGCTTTGCTCGAGGGGGAAGGATGCTTATCAGCTTCTTTAGTGGCAGATCTTTGTGACCGAGGAGCAGAACGATAACTCGAGGGGTGAATCCCTTTACCTTCAGTTCTGCTAAGGTCAAAGGCCTTATTTTACCGAGGAGTTCCATTCTCATTACGTTAACTTCCTCCATCCAGTATTGAGCAGCTTTGAGTAGAAATTTTGGAAGTTGGTCATTTCCAATTAAATATGAGGAGGGAATTCTGTGAGAAAGAATGTGGACACTGAGGCATACTTTGTGTGCAGTAATATTTTCTTCAAAATCGGCAATAAGCTCCTCGACTTCTTTGGCATGTACCTTCCAGGCCTTGATCTCTCCCGCGAGTCATGAGTTCGTGGACAAGAGGGATTCTACCAAAGAACTATCCTCAACCGGGGAGCTCCTTCAAGGGGATGTATGGGGTTCTCTTGAAGAAAGGGGATCCTCGCTAGCTATCTTCCAAGCGAAAAATTCCTCTTCAAGGCTAGTTATTTTGTGCTGAGTCACTAGATGTTGCTTCGCAAGTAACTCCCTTTGGGCCACTAGCCTGCGATTTTTGCCCATGCAACCAATTAGGCGCTCTCCCACTACTGGAAGCCTAGTCGCAGTAGCAATGCATGACTTCAAAGAACCAAACTTTAAATATATTTGTCGTGCCAGCTCTTCGAAGTCTTTATCTGCGGGATCACGACCTTCGACCACCTCTAAAGGATATGTACCATTATATCTTTGCTCAGGAAATCCCAAACAAAACCCTTAAAGATTGGATGGTCTTTAGACTGCCATAGCTTCATCTCAGCTTCGAGCTAGTGGAGCTTATCCTTCAAAGATTCCTTCTCTCAATTACAATTAGATAAATCCTATGTGACTTTTAATAGTTGTTTGTGTGTCTCACTCGAAAGCTCCTCAAAAGCACTTTCTAACACTCTCTTCAACGAGTTAAACTACGAAAAGAGAACAGAGGCAAAATCAATAAATAAGTCATAAAAATGGCAAAATATATTATTATATTGAAGTTTTAAAAAAATGTTACAACTGGGGTCCCTAATTGGCAAAGTTACAATCAAGGAAAAACCCCTAGAATCATCATCTTTTGAGGTGGATGCAATCATTTCTTCCACTTGGCTGGCTGGTGAGTTCTACTCAGGAGAGGGGTATATGGCCTCTAGAAGGGGGATTGCTCGAATCCTCTCAGCAGTGAAGAACTTACCTTTGGACTTAATGAAATCCATCAGGGTAAAGCCAAGGTCGTCGTTCTTGATTACCTCATCCCATTTCACATCCAGAGTGGCTTCAAGCTCTGGGTAGACTAGATCGTCCACCTGTTTAGCGAGTTCTTCAGACAGGAAGGCGGACACTTAAGGCTTCAGGTATTCCTCAGCTAATTCGCTACAGATAATATGCTTAGCCACTCCCAAGAGATCCAAAAATAGTTGAAGCAGCTCAGAGCTGTTCAAAAGTTTGCTTTTAAATGCCTCGAGCAGTTGAACCTGCGAGGCTGGATCCTCAGCAGCCTGAACCCTCTTCTCGAGGGTATCCTTCTCCAGCGTCCATTGACGCCTCTCGGTATCAACATTCCACCTCTCCTCTTCTAGAATTTTTTTTCCTCGAGTGCCCTATTCTTCTCCTCGAGCACTCTCTTCAAATCCAAAATTTCAGCATCCTTTTTGCTGATATTTTCTTCGAGAGAGCCATGGCCAGAAGTACAAGCGAAGGCGAAAGCTGCCATCTTCTCAGTGGCCTCACGGAAAAGTTGGGAGACCTAGAAAAATAGTTAAAGTTAAATCAATACTAGGAAAAGCGACACTAAAATAAAATTTTCAAAGGAACAAATGAAAACCTCGGGGTTAGAGACCATCCTCGAGAGATGATGCTCGATGCGAGACATGGACACCGCATCACTCGAAGGGGGTGCCGACTGTTAATAGGCATACTCACCACCACGTGCTCTTATTAACGGTGTTGGGGAGGCATTACTAACATTGATGACATCTGCCCTCGTCTTCTGGCAAACATTCCTAGTACGAGGAGGTTGGCCATCAACAATGGTCGAAGGAGGCCTTCCACCACCTAACGTGGGAGGGGAGGCCTGACTCGAGGGAATGGAGGCCTGATTTGAGGGAGTAATAGTCCTTTTAGGAGGACCTTGGCCCTGCTTCGTAGGCTTCTGATCCTTAAGCCGCTAGTAAGACCCACTAGAAAAAACAAAAAGAGAGACCATCGGTAAAAGTATACTAAATGATACAACAGAAAGGAGAAGTAGAATTCTATTAAGGCACCTTCGAAGGCTTCTGAGTGCCTAAAATTACTAACAAGGGTCCTGAGGGAGGGCCTTCTTTGGGGCCCTCAAGTTCTCTTCCCCTCTTCCTGATATTTTTTTGGAGTATTTTATACACTTACTCCACGTAGATTTTGGGAGGGAATGCAAAGCCGCCAATCTAGGAATTAGGATTGTTGAAGCGGCTGTAGTCAAGGGAGCTGGACAGCAACTTTTGCCTATCTATCTCGAGGGCACCTGGACAAATATACTCCCCAGGTTTGGAAAACTCGACTCGCACGTCCCAATTCCACGGGGAAACTCAAAACCTCCTGCTGTCAAACAAAATCCCCTTCTTCCAGCTTCTCCAGTCACCCGAATTACTAGGAATAACAAAAACCTTGTGATGTGCCTCCCGGCTGGTAAAAGTGACAATCATGTTAGTGGACGATTATAAGACCCGAAGTACATCGAGCGAAATAGCTTATACCTTGGCTTGATACCGAACTTATCACATCATGTCAAGAACATTATGATGATCACCAAGAAATTGGGATGAACTTGTGCAGGGCTCACCTGAAATTGCTTAAGAAGTTTGGAAAAAGGGGCGGAAAGGGAAAGGTGAGCCTGTAGCAAAGATGTCTAAGGGAAATGGCTGATCTTCCCTCGGGGAGGTTATGGGGGGTATCTTCCTCTCAAAAGGGTTAAAAATCGGCATCTGGGGATTTTGCCAAGAGGGATCGAGTCCAAAATTGGCGAGATAGCTTTCCTCCCTACTGGGGTCGTGGCTCCTTCCCCAAGTCCCTTAGCCTTATCCTTCGAGAAGTCCCCTTTTTCTTGTTTTGAGAGGGTTTAGCCAAAGAAGATACCTGAGGTGCTCTCGAGGGTGCTTTCTCCTCCTCGAGGGACATCTTCTCTCTCAAAAGGGATGCATTATCCTCCTCTATGGCCTCGAGGGATGCTTCCTTGCAACCCAGAGATGTATTTGACCCCCCCTCCCCCTTCCCATTCGATCTCTGGATTCGGAGGAGGGTAGAAGACAAATTTTCCACTAGTAGGGGATCTCCTTATATAGGTCTTGCCCATGCCTGGTGGCCAGTTCTCAACGGGCTCTCGAGGAGGCATATCAGTTACGAGGAAAACCCTTCTTCCTCGGGATTGTTAGTAATGTGATCAGACATACCTTCTCCGGCTTCAAAATCATATTGGAATTCTTCGGAATGAGTGCATTCCGAGTCACTAATAGCTTTTCCTGACATATTAATCCCCGCCTCTCCTACCCTAATCTCATCAAGAAATCTCTTGGAGGTGAAACCCTCATCAAATCGAGGCATGATTGTAAGGTGAGGAAATGAAAAGATTAGAATAAGAAGAGAGATGAAGGTACTTATTGATTTTCCGGGAAAGGAAATGAAAATTAGATCGCTCGAGAGAGAAGTAGAGAAAGAGTACTCGGAAGAAGTTCCTACAAATGAGAAAAGTGAAAGAAGGAAGAGTTGTTAAGGGGTAATAATGAGGGCTGAGATGGCGGATAATTAATAACTGCCTTGGAAATATAAAAAGTTATAGAAAGATGCAATTGCTTTTCTATCTTCTGACAACACGCTGTTTGGGGAGCATTGACAAGTGTGGTTGTATGACATGCGCGCGCCTTTTGGTATCCTAATGTTGAAAGCAATGACACGTGCGGTTGTACAACACGCGTGCGCCTTTTGGAATCCTAACGCTGAAAGTTGATTAGAAAACCAGGTTCCCTCCCTCGAAGGCAAGAGCAATGAGGTGCAAGGTTCATTTCGAGTCCTCGAACTGTCTCATGCATTCGAGACCTCGAAGAACCTTTGTACCGTTCCAGCCTTCTGAGGTCAAGAATCTGCTTTTCTGGGGGCTCTTGATAGAGGTTAAGCCCAAGAAGGCCATTGAGCCGAAGATGTGGAGGCCCAATTAGGAGAATATTTAATACCCTAACATAATTAATGCATGCGTGGGTAATTAAGGGCAATAATTAAGGAGAACGTTATTGAGGACACCTAGTATAAATATGAGGTACGCATTTACTTATCATTCATTCTGTCTTAATCATATTGGACTCTTGGACTAACTTAGGCATCAGAGTGGTGACCCCTGGAACCCCCAGGGACAGTTTTATTGTAGGTTAGTTCGAGAGTAACTCAAGCCCACGAACCGATCAGTTGTTCGAGACGCATCACTAGGGACGGACTGAAACCTGCGAAAGATTGCAAAAATGACTCGTGGTTCGTAGCCCTAGCGACTATATCAACATACAAAGGAAATGGGGTCTAGGACAACAAGGGGGCGCTAAAGTCCTTGTACTTAGGCCTGAGAGCACGCAAAAACCACAGAACTTGATCGGCATCCCATAACAGCAAGTTTATTGACAATAGCTTTGAACTTTGAATGTAACTCAAGGACTGAACTAGTTTGACGCAAGTTTGGTACCTGATCACGAGCTGAAGAATGCTAGACTTGGAAGCGTTCTGATAGAGGCTGTGAAGACGATCCCAGATTTCCTTCGAAGTCTTGCAGTCGATGACCTCCGTCATGGCTTCATCAGTGAGAGTCGCGAACAGCAAACCACAGAGACGACGATCATCGACGAGCCAAGCCTCACGCTCAACATCGGTCTTGGCGAGGTCGGTGGAACCTGAACCACCAGCTCTGGAAGGAGAGAGGACCGACATAAGCGTTGTTCCTTCAGGCAGGACAACTAGGCAGGGAGAAGAGCCGTCGAGAAAACCAAATAAACTTTGTGATTCCAACACATGTGTGACCTATGTTTGCCAGAGAATGAAGTTCGCGGATGAAAGCTTGCCACTGAGGAGGTGAATAAGGGTATTGGGAGTGCCATGAGAGAGCTTTTCTGCCATTGGAAGAGTTGAGGGACAACATGAAAAAAAATGGAGAGAGTTTTAGGTTTTGTGTGTGTGGCGGCGGTGATGAAGGTAGTGGGGGAGAAAGACGTAGACTTTGGCTACGGCTAGAAAGGAAAAAATAGTTTAAGTTCAGAATCGTATCATGCTCTGATACCATGTTAGAGAGAATGTTTCCGGTAATGAATTGTATTATTAAGGGATAGAAATATATAGATGATTACATAGAGAGTTTGAGATCAACATGAGCTCTAATACTAATCTTCTATATGACTTAGTCTAACACCTTCGTCCCAAGATTATTGGTCTATTTACTTTTTAGAAGTCAAACTTAGTAAACTTTGGTTTTAAATATAAATTAATATATGTATAATAAAAATATCATGAGAAATAGTATTAAATTTATTTTAATATATATATTCTAAATATCAATTTACCTAGAGATATTAAAGGTAAAACATCATAAGATCGTAAAAAAATAAATAAGTCAATAATTATGTAACTGATGGAGTACATAAGTATTAATCCACCTTTGCCAAAAGATGTCCAGGGGAGGGCAGGGCAGGGCTCTGTTGGATCGTTTAGGAGACTGGTAACGAGACTCCCTAAGTGGACGTCTCCCCCACGTGTCACCGTCCTATTCCGTCAGATTGAAGGTGAATCGATGTTTCAATCAAATTCTACGATTTGTATCCGTTAAATAAGGAAAATTCTCCATGTATTGGAGATGCTTTTAGAAGACTGGTAACGAGACTCCCTAAGAGGATGTCTCCCCCACGTGTCACCATCCTATTCGCACGCACGGATTGGAGCCCAGCCCAATGGAACCTTTTCAGGTCTCCAATTTTTATCCCCTTCAACTATCCGCGCGTCCCTTCCAGGTCCCCAACTACCCAAGCCTCCCTTCCAACAATACGGTTCGGCAAGTCCCCACGCCATGAATTTCCTTTTGCATGCATTGGAGAGTGAATCTTGAAAATTCCAAAGCTTCTTCGAGAAGCACATCTCGCACTTCGTCGGTCCTCGCCGGCGCCACCTACAACAACGGCAGTTTTTACAAGCCTGCCCTCCCCAAACCTCTCGCTGAAGGGCACGATCTCGCCGAATATCTCCAGCTGCACCAATCTTCAGACGCTGGATCTGTCCTCGAACTCCATCTCCGGCAACATCCCACCGGGCATCCAATTTCTGGTCAACCTCGCCGTCCTCAACCTCTCCGCCGACCGCCTCGCCGGCGCCATCCCAAGGTCAATGCGAGCTCCTGCGAGGGGAATAAGTATCTGTACGGGCACCCTTTGCCGCCGATGAAGACCTAAAGGTTGTCGTTTGTTCTTCTTGTCCAAAGGGGTGTGAAAATTGAAGATGAGAACTCACGGAATCGGGATATGAAAATTTTCCGGCAAAACAAACAGAGGGCAGAGGGTCGGTGCTGTTTGGGAACGAAGAGCAGGGCAAGTGAAAAATCCACATTATGCGCCTACCTTTCTAATCTTGTGGCCCAAAAACAAACGAAAAGAGGGAAATATTGAAGTTTGGGCCGCATTAAACGAACGGAGAAATATTGAATGATTGGGCCACATTATACGCCTACCCTACTTTCCCTCCTTTGAGAAAATTGATTTTAACGCATTTAATGATATTTTTTCAACATTAATGTCGACCAGAAAATTAGGAAATTTAATTTAAACGCATTTAATTATTTTCAACGCACAAGTCAATGAGAATTTTAGGATTTAGAGTGGGTCTCCTAAGAGCAAGTCCAATAGCTTCCCTATAATAGGGATTTTCATTGATGAAAAAGTCTCAAGAAATGCGGTCTTTCCATAAGCTTATGGACACTCAATAGGGCTTTTACTTTAAATGTTGTAATTTTTTAATAAAATTTTAATATTGCATTTTATAAGTTAAAACAAGTAATAATATGTATTTGAAGGTGAAAAAAAAAATATATAACATAAAAAATATTTTCAAAAATTCTAAATTTTGTATGTAATTTAACAAATGCAGTATATAAGGTAAGAAATATGTGGCATGTCCATAAGCTTATGGACATGCCGCCTATCAGGAGACCTACTCTTCATTGATTATAAGGATTCTACATGATTTTTCAGCTCCAACAGCTTCCCTATCTCATTCACTAAAATAGGAATTTTGATGAGAGAGAAAATTTACTTCCCTATATTTGTAGAAAAAGAAAATTATTATAGGAAATGGAAATTTAATGCAATTTCAATAGAATGCATCAAATCTTAATACAATTCATTTTTTTCTATTAAATTTAGGTCTCATATTTTTTCATTTTTTTCGTTCCTACTATTAGGCACTTCGACTTTCAACAAAAAAATTTTGAGAAAACTACTACTCTCTCGAGCTCGGGTAAGATGCTTCTTTATATACTTTTTAAGGGTTTTGTCAATAATAATTTGATGTCAATGATTGTTTAGAGGGTTTAAATTATTTTCCTTGGTTTATATTTTATAGTTTTTTTATTTTTTTTAATGTTGTTACCTTTATTTTAATCTGGATAAAAATATGAAAAGAATACTAATTTCTAATTAAATTCTAACTTTTAGTTTCAAATTAGTTATATTGATTATTTTAATAACTAACTATTAATTTTTATAATATAAATATGGTCCACAATACCACACCATTAATACCGTAATCAATCAAAATGAGTCATCGTTACAAAAAGTAGGCTACAAAAAAATATTTATTTTTAAAATTTTATTTTTCGCTCCTTTTGAAGGAAAAAAATGGCAATATGAATGTTGAATGTAAATTCTTGTTTCGGGTTTAGTAGATAGTGAATAGATTGAGCGTAAATTTTTATATAATTCAAATATGAGTATTATAAAAATATGGAAAACTTTGTTGAATTTTTTTAATGTTATTCATCTTTTATTTCAAATTGAATGAAAATAAGATAACAGGAAGAAAGAATATTAGTTTCCAATTAATATCTAACTTCTAGTTTTCAATTTATTATATTAATTGTTATTAAAAAGTAACTATTAATTTTTGTATATATTTTGGAGTGATTTAAAATCAACTCTTAGCTTTAAATTGAAAGAAAACTATACTGTATTAAATGCCAAATCCTGCAAAATAGGGAAACGGTTGGAGTTTGGTCTTAAAAATATAGGGTTTTCATTCCCTATCCTAGAGAAAATTTTAGGGAAGTTGTTGGACTTACTCTAATAGTCGACTTGTTCATAAGTTTAAGGACATGTCACTGTATTTTTCACCTTATATACTGTGTTTGTTAAATTGCATACTAAATTTAAAAAATATTTTTTATATTATATATTTTTATATTTTCACATTTAAATATACATTATTACTTGTTTCAACTTTTAAAAAAATATCTAAATTTTATAACAAATTACAGCATCTAAGGTAAAAAATATACAGTGAATTGTCCATAAACTTATAGACAGACCGCTTTTTTGAGATTTTCTCAAAAATTCAAGCTTTCAAAAGTTGAGTAGCGTACTAACAAGAAAAAATAGATTATGATAATCGAGAAATTATTTTTATTTTAGTTAAAATGAACAAAAAGTCTTACTATAGGCAGCCTAAACTTTAGGCAGACCATATTGTGCAATTAATATAAATTTCAATTTTGGGGTGGGATTTTTTTAAAATTTGCTGAATACTTTAGGAACACATCGTGTAATTATCGAACTGCTATAAATATCACCAAAATATACAGTTTTTCTTTTTTCCTCTCCTCCCACCTGAAATCAATCCTCCATCGGTAACCGCCACCTGACACTGGCAACCACCACCGGACGTCGGATTTTCGCCAAATTTCTACTGGTATTTGCCGCTTTCGCCGGTATCTCGCCGAAATCTCACCAGAATTAACCCTAGGCGACTGCGTTCTCTGCATCTTGTCGTTCTCTCACCGGATTCGACGCTGGATTTCTACCGGAACCGCCATCGTTAATCAGATAATTACTAGATTTTCGCCGGATCTACTTCGATTTGCCTCTACTATGACAATTCACCTCTACTCCGATGATTCGCAATTACCTCTGCTCCAACGCTTCCAGATTTACAACGGTAACCACCTCTGCTCCGACACTTCCGACTGCGGTGCCACTTCTGAGAAGAACACAGAGCGACAATGTTGCAGGATCTTCAACGCTGTTCGATCTTCTCCGCCTTTGATCGATCTCCATCTCTGACCTACCTTCTCCAACGCATCAGAGGCTGGCATTGCTGTCGAGATTCACGCGAGAGGCATCCGTCGACACCGCTGTAAAGATTCGCGACGAGGCACCCGATAGGGTTTGCAGATGCAAAGAAGACAAAAAGGACAGTGTGTGGTACTCACGCACGAGCCATCAACAAGACGGTGGATCTCATGCTTGCCTCAGTTGAGGCGCGTCTACATCACGTGGGAATTCGACTTCGGACAGCAGAGGCAGAGGCGATGGCTGAGCTTCTTCTCAGGGAGGTGAGGTTTGGTTTTTTTTTTACAATTTCAAATACTTGCTGAGGTATAATATATTGTTGACTGAGCTTATTTCATGAGTAATTATTTGGTCTAGTGGTTAGTGTTCCTGTTGTTGAGCTGAAGGTCAGAGGTTCGAGTCTCACTATGACATTTTTATTTTGAAGACTTTATGTTCTTTGATGTACATCTGAGGTTTACTATTATTTGTGATACGAATTAGGTTTATTTATTTATATTTATTTATTAGGATTTTTAGAAGATAACACTATACTCTTTTTTCCATTGGGTTTTTTAATGAGGTAGTGTGATCATTTATTTTATTTTAGAATATGGCCCATTAATTCTGCCATGTTGGCCTTTGAAGAATTAATGTTTCGGTCATGCATTTATTTTAGTATTTAGAATATTTAGTTATGATTTGATTAGAATTAGATTTGGTAAGATTAGATAAGCTAATATTCATTCAGGATTTATCTTGAAGAATATAGCCATTTATTTTAGGTAGTTCAAATAAATATGGTTTTAGCTTCTTAAAGCTGCCATAATCCTTTACAGTTTCTTATTTGTATTTTTTGAAGACCATACCTATGTACTATAAATAGGGGTGGTATTCAACATTATTTTTACCTTACAACCTTTCATCAATCAAATATACAACCTTTTGAGTTCATACTCTTTGCTTGCGAGCTATTCCATTGTTGCTTAACCCCGAGGGCTAGTTAAGTATCAATAAACCTTGTAATCTGATCCCGAGGGCTAGTTAGAGAGCAAGTCGAAGTTAGGCGTACCCCCGAGGGCTAGACTCCTGAATTTCGTGCGGCATTGAAGGGTTTGCGAGTTCCCTTGTTTTGTCAAAGATCTTAATTCCGCAATCCAAATTCTTCGCAAGGGGATTCATATCAATTTGACTGAGTTCTTGATGTACATGCTGAGATTTACTATTATGTGACTGAGTTCTTGATGTACATGTTGAGTGATGGAGATGCCAAGACGACTACCACCATAAATGAAGACATTCCACGACTTGATCAAACATTTAAAGGATATGTTCGAGATCCTCTAAGTGACATGGCAGGGCCGATGACTAGGCCAAGAACTAAGCTTAGGGATGCTTCTTTAAATGCTTTGATTGATCGCCTTTATGATGAAGAATTGAAGAAGGAGTCACCATCGACATCTTGGATTCATTATTCAAGATTGTCGACGAACTGAAGACATCATGAAGAACACTATACTCTTTTTTCCCACTGGGTTTTTAATGAGGTAGTGTGATCACTGTAAAATAATGTCATTTTGGGTTTATTGGACTGATAGCTCGGCCATGTGGGCTTTGAAGAGCTGGATTTTAAAAATACAGTCCATTAAGGTTTATTATATTCAGTTTTATTCTGATTAGAATTAGATTTGGTAAGATTAGATAAGGTAATATTCTTCAAGGTTACTTCTTGAGAATTCAGCCAGACTACCTTAGATTACCATTTATTTTAGGTATTTTAGTTAGATATGATTTTAGCTTCTTAAAGCTGCCATAAGTTGATTCAGTTTCCATTTGTGATTAGGGTTTGAGGCAAGATTGTAACCCTATAAAAGGGGAGGCCTTATGGACGAATTTAACAACCTTTCATCAATCAAATATACAACCTTTTGAGTTCATACTCTTTGCTTGCGAGCTATTCCATTGTTGCTTACCCCGAGGGCTAGTTAAGTATCAATAAACCTTGTAATCTGATCCTGAGGGCTAGTTAGAGAGCAAGTCAAAGTTAGGCGTACCCCGAGGGTTAGACTCCTGAATTTCGTGCGAGATAATGCGGGTTTGCGGATTCCTTCACTAGATCAAAGATATTAATTCCGCAAATCGTGAGTCTTCGCAAGGAGATTCATATCATTGAGGTTTACTATTATTTGACTGAATGCATGTTCAATAATAGTCTTTGGTGTAGTGGTTATTGCTCTCGACTTTGAGGTTATAGGCTTGAGTTCAAATCCCACTAGGTTTTGTTTTTTAAGAATTTTTATTTTTGAGGTGTTGTAGCTCTTTGTTGATGTTGTTAGCTTTTTCTTCTCTTATGTTGATGTTTTTCATTATTCAGGTGAGATTTAATTGATATTAGTTGAGGTTCTGTAGTTTTTTTTGGGAGTATGGATTGATATTTGTAGTTTTTTTTAAAAAAAAAATCTCATGTTTTATGCTTGAGGTACTGTAGTTTTTTGTTGATATTTTTAGTATTTTTTTCTCTTATGTTGATGTTGTTCATTGTTCGAGTGAAAATTAATTGATATGAGTTGAGGTTTTGTAGTTTTTTTGGGCAATATCGATTGATATTTGTAGTCATATTTTATTTTCTCAAGTTGATATTTTTCATTTTACATCTAAGGTTTTGGTAATAGGAGTTGATGTTTGTTGTGTCTTTTTTCTTATATTGATGTTTTTCATTTTTCGGATGAGGTTCAGGTGTTAGGAGTTGATGTTTGTAGTTTTTGGGTGATGCGGATTGATATTTGTTGTTTTTTTATAAAAAAAATTTGTTGATGTTTTATAATTTTCAAAGTGAATAATTTATACTCTTGAGTTACCGTAATTTTTTTTGTTTATGCTTTTAGTTTTTCCCTCTCATGTTTATGTTTTTCATTTTCTACGTGAGTTTTAAGTGATAGGGGTTGGTGTTTTTAGTATTTTTGGTGATATAGTTGATGTTTTGTAGTTTTTTTTCCTTATATTAATGTTTTTCATTTTCTAGGTGAAGTTTAGATGATAATAATTTATATTTTTAGCTTTTTGGGTGATATAGTTAATATTTGTTAAATTATTTTTTTAGTCCCCTACATATTCTTCAATACCTTATTTTGGTCCCCCAATCCAAAACGCGTTTAATCGGCCAGTAACATTCTAAAAATGAATCTTTTGGTCCCCTGAGGCAGTTTTCAGGTAGAGTCAATGGTAAAATTAGTCAAAATATGTAAAATAACCATTATACCCCTGAGTTTTAAAAATTTTAAAAAGAAAAGACATCTTCTTCCTCGATGACCTCCTCTTCTGACTTTGCTCCAGACCCAAACTCCAACTCTCATTCCAACAGTGAGAGCTCCATCATCACCGCCGCCACCACGGTGATGGAGAAAGCATCTGTTTCAATCACCACCGCTACCGCTGGGTCTTCTTGCAAGGTGGGTTCAGCGTCGACTGGGAAGCTGCTCAATTTCTCGTCGAACATGGAAGACATTTTTGGGTTCAATCCGGGTATGTCAATATGGTATTGTCGAGACAATTAAGCTGCTCAATCCGAGTATGTCGAGTTTCAATACTAACACGGCAGACATTTCTGGGTTTGGGCTGCAGCTGAGTGGGAAGGATCATCATAACACGACCCAGTTGCTCGGTGGTGGTGAACTGAAGACGGAGGAGCAGATCAGCTACGGTGGGTACTTAGATTAGACCGATTGGATCTCTGGTTTGAACTGCCAAATGAACGACGGCTGCGGCGGTAGAGGTGGAGGGGAGCAAGGGCCGTTTGATTTAATAGGGGCAGAACTAGTGGTCCGATCGTGATCATAATCACTCCCTTAAGAGCAACGACGACGGTGGCGATGGTCAGCAGCGGCAGTGGCGGTGGTCAGTGGCGGCAGAGGAGTAAGGAGTAATGCCCAACGGTTTTGGAGTAAAGGAAAATTAAAAGTAAAGGAAAATTAATGGAAAAAAGAAAGGAAAAAAGGAAAAATTTTAAAATTAGAAAATTTTAATTGAAAATATTTTTAATTACTAAAATACCCCTAACTATATCAAAAAATCATTCCGGTTTACCTGAAAATTGACTCAGGGGACCAAAAGATTCATTTTTAGAATGTTAATAGCCGATTAAACGCGGTTTTGGAGTGGGGGACCAGAAGAAGGTATTGAAGAATATGTAAGGGACTAAAAAATAATTTAGTCTTTTCTTTAAAAAAATTGATAATTTAGTTTTGTTGAAGTTTTTATGATTTTCAGTTGATTTTTTGTTAGTCATAGTCGACATTTTTTTCCAATTTTTTGTTGCTTTTTTTTGCTGCAATTTTTTAGTTGATGTTTTCCAATTTTTCGTTCATGTTCTGCTATTTTATACCGATGTTGCTGCAGTTTTTTACTGCAATTTTTTTATTGATTTTTGCATTTAAAAAAATTAAATATGTTTTTGAATTCTTTTGCAGATTGCAGGTGGTGGGAAAAATGATGGAAAAAATTGGACAAAAAGGCCTCTGGAAAGTTATTAGCTATAGGTCTCTGTAAAATAATTAAAGATGGACCCATGTAAAATTATTAGAGATAGGTCACTGGAGCTAGAATATTGTTAGAATTATAGAAATGCCCCTCCCTAAAGTTTGGGCTGCCCCACAGGAGACCATCCCTAAAATGAATCTAATTTAATAGAAAAGAAATAGAATATCAAAAATTCATTTGCTAAATTAAATTCCTTTAAGGAATTGGATTTGCCAATAATACTAATTATAAAAAATATATAATTTATAACTCTTAAAAGTAAATTATAATTATTTATATTTATAAGTATGTTAAAATATATTTTAAAAATTATGAAAGACTCATTGCAATAAATGAAAAATAAACATTAAAGTATCACATAAGTTATATTGATTATAAATAATTTCTTCCAATGGTTAGACGTTTAAAACAAGAATTTATGACAAAATAAATCATTTTAATTCATTTTTTAAAATAATATTTTTTATTTCAGGATTTGGACAAGTCATGGGGCACCAAAATTTATTTAACTCTATCGGCAACGATTAGAGTTTCTAGTTCTTGCACTTAGCTCTTCCTAAGAAAGTTAGAGTTGTCGAATCACAAAATCGATGGCATCAAAATGCAATTCAATAGTATTGGATTGTGACTTTGTGATTTGGGCATGTATGGGTGAATGGAAGAGGCTCAAAAGTCAATATTGATTGCTTATACACAATTTTGGAAAATTACATTGTCGCCCAAAATTATGTTACACCATTATCCGTTGCTCCAAAATACATAATTTTGTTATTATTGCCTAAATATAGAAATACTAAATGAGTGATTTTTTTAATGAAATGTTGGAAAGCGATCGTACATGTTGTAGAGTAACTTAGAGTTGATTACCTAAAAGTAAGAAAAAGAAATCAGAAAAGGATTATGGATATGTTCTCGTACCCGATTGTTGATAAATATTCTGTTACAGACATGGAAAATACAATGGGAATGTATAAGACAGCATCACGTTCAAGTGGATTTCAATTTGGAGCTACAAGTAAAGTTTTTACTTTTTGCACTTTGATCCGTCCAAGAAAGTTGGAGTTGTCGAATCACAAAATAGATGACACCAAAATGCAACTCACTAGTGTAAGATTGCGACTTTGTGATTTGGGCATTTATGGGTGAACGAAAAGGTCTCGAAAGTCAACATTGATTATTTATACGCAGTCTTCAAATTTTACACCGTGGCCCAAAACCGTTTTACTCCATCATCCATTGCTCCAAAATACATGATTTTCGTTATTCATACCTACAGATGGAAATATAAAATAAGTGAATTTTTTTGGTGAATTTTAGAAAAGTGCGAGTATATGTTCTAGGGTAACTTAGAATTGATTACTTAGAAGTAAGAAACGGAAATTGAAAAGGATTACGGATATGTTATTTTGCCCGATTGTTGATAAATATTCGTTACGAACTTGAAAATTACAATGGGCGTGTATAGGGAAGCATCACATTCGAGCGGATTTCAAATTTGGAGTTACGAGTAAAGTTTTTTACTTTTTGCACTTAGCTCCCTCCAAGAAAGTTGGAGTTGTCGAATCACAAAATTGGCGAAACCAAAATGTAATTCAATAATATAAGATCACATATTTATGAGTTGGGCGTGTATGTGTGAACGGAAGGCTCTCGAAACTCAGCATTGATTACTTACACAAAGTCTTAAAAAATTTACACTGTGGCCCAAAATTGTATTACACCATTATCCATTACTCCAAAATACATTATTTTTGTTATTCTTACAAAAATATAGAAACAAAAAATTAAAATTATTTTTGTAAAATATTGAATCGATAGTACATGTTCTACGGTTAACTTAATATGTGATGAAACATGTGTTTCCTTTTCTTTCTAATTTTCTTTTTTTTTAAAAAACATAGACGCTGGGCCAGGACCATGGGAATGGCCCGATATGAGGCTTGTGTGCAATATGCATGGGCCATAACTATAGAAATAAGGCTCATGTGCAATATGTACATGGGTCATGACTATAGAAATGGTACTATTGAGAGTTACACTAATTTCTTTTTAGTTTCTATGGTTCACTTTTTAGTTTTAGAGTTAATTTTTATTTAAATTAAATAAATCTAATCACTAAGTGTTTTAAATTTTCAAATTTTTTTTTTACCTTTACAGATCACATGATACAAGAGATCTCATGCAATAATATTCATATAGAATTGACAATGTGTGAATTTATTTTGATAAATTTTGATTTTATGAGGAGAAGTTTTGAATATATAATGATTTTTTAAAGTTTATTTTAGGATTTAAGTAAAATTATAAGACAAAGGTAAAACGAGGTATGACTAAAATAATAAAAGGTAAAAGGTTTTAGTTGCAATATTAAAAATTTATTATGCAACATGCATTAGTTATAAAGTTTATAACCCGATTCATGCAACCCAAAAATTTTATCTTCATTTCTTCTAATTTACACTTTAAACCTTGGTCTTTCCATAACTTATGGAAAGATCGTTTTTCAAGAGACGAAATTCTAATACTTCATTCATATATTCTATAAAATATTTTAATGTAATCAAGTTATGTACGCCATCATTAGGTAATAGAGTCACGGTTTTCATTTCTCTCTCTATAGTTATATATACGAAATATAAGTAATACTATTTTAATTTTTTTTAGTTGTACTTTAACGATGTCATTTAGGATTAGCTTTGTGATGTTTTTAAATTTTTACAATTAGATATATGAAGGAATTTGGAGGTGGTGAATCACAAAATTAAAAATCCAAAATGTAATTAAATAAGAGATGATTGCGCGTTCCAAATTTGGGCTGCAGCGAATGAATGGAAGCGCCTCTAACATATTTATGGAAAATTATGCTGTAGCCCAAAAATTTGTTACGACATTATCCTTCTCTCAAAATAAACTATTTTTTATTCTTTCATAAATATTGAAGTAGAAAATAACAAATTTTTGGTGAATTTTGGAAAAACGCTAGTACATGTTATAGAGAGCTTAAAATTGATTAGAGTTAAGTGCCCATATAACCCTATGTTTTGTTCAAAAATGCCAATATGACTATGTGAAGTTAGAAAGTGCTAGTACAACCATATGTATTGCTTGAAAGTGCCAATATAACCCCGGAGGCCTGAATTTTGTTGGAAAAACTTAAAATGACAATTATACATTTTTAATTAAAAAAATAAAAACACAGCAAAACTGGAAAGACATTTATACCCTCATCAAGTTTGCTTTATTCCTTTAGAACCCACAATTTACCCTAACAAAAGAAAAGGTCGAATTTCCATCCTCCATAGTAAAGCTTATCAATAATCCAACACCTTTTCAGTTAGCATTATGCAAAGTGAGATTGTCCGCCACCACCTCCGCCGTCGTCCGCCACCACCTCAGAATTAATGGAGCCAAGAATTATCTTCGTTGACTCTTTCCGCCGTCCTCCGTTTCTTCGATTTCGAACCAAAAGAAGACCCTAAATCAGACTCTGTTCTCCATAGAAAAGGTCTCCATTTTCCAGCGCTTGGCTGAGTGGCGCCGAAAAATTGTGGCGTAGGGCTGTGAGACCGCCTGCTTCTGCAGCTCGGTCGACGGAGCGCTGAGGCCATAGACACTCTGTGCGATGTATTCGTCGGAGTTGTTGAAGGGTTACAGTTTTAGTATTAAGGATAGGGATATTTTAGTCTTTTTAGTTATGGTCAATGCTAGAAAATGCCAAGTCAATGGCGAAATAGTGCCAAAAGGTTATATCGGCACTTCTGATGCAAAATATAGGGTTATAATAGCACTTCTAACTTCACTGGGTCATATTGGCACTTTTGACCAAAACATAGGGTCGTATATGTATTTTGCCCAATTGATTACTTATAAGTAAGAAAGGGAAATTGAAAAGGATTACGGATATGTTCTTGTGTCCGATTGTTGATAAATGTTTTATTACAGACTCGGAAAATACAATGGGGGTGTATAGGGTAGTATCACGTTTGAGCGGATTTTAATTTGAAGCTACGAGTAAAGTTTTTTACCTTTTGCAATTAGGTCCTCCCAAGAAAGTTGGAGTTGCCGAATCACGAAATTGGTGACAATAAAATACAGTTCAATAGTATATGATTGCAACTTTATGATTTGGGCATGTATGGGTGATCGGAAGGGTCTCAAAAGTCAACATTGATTACTTATACACATTCTTGAAAAATTAAACTGTGGCCCGAAATTATTTTCTCCATTATCCATTGCTCCAACATACATGATTTTTGTTATTCTTACCTAAGTATAGAAATATTAAATGAGTGGACTTTTTGGTGAACTTTAGAAAAGTACTAGTACATGTTCTAGAGTAATTTAGAGTTGATTACTTAGAAGTAGGAAACATAAATCGAAAAGGATTACGGATATGTTCTTGTGCCCGATTACTGATAAATATTTCGTTATGAACTTAAAATTTACAATGGGTGTGTATAGGGCAGCATCACGTTCAAGCGGATTTCAAATTTGGAGTTACGAGTAAAGTTTTTACCTTTTGCACTTAGGTCCCTCCAAGAGAGTTAGAGTTGTTGAATCACAAAATTGGCGACACCAAAATGCAATTCAATAGTATAAGATTGCGACTTTGCGATTTGGGCATGTATGTGTGATAGGAAGGGCCTCAAAAGTCAACACTGATTACTTATACACTGTCTTGGAAAATTACACAGTGGCCCAAAATTGTTTTACTCCATCATCTATTGCTCCAAAATACATATTTTTTGTTATTTTCTTCCTAAATATAAACATATTAAATAATTGATTTCTTTGTTGAAATGTTAGAAAACACTAGTATATGTTCTAAAGTAAATTAGAGCATAAACCCATTTTCGAAATCTTTTTTCCCATTCTAGCTTGTAAATGTTGGAAACTTGTCTATGTATCGAGCACCAGTACAATTACATGTGCCAATCATCAACATACCAGTGCCCATACAATTATAATGCAGCTGCATGAAGCTGGTTTAAAATATTTTTTTTTAAAATTCGAAGTTAAATGCACTCCCAACACCAATATAATATAACTATAATTAGATGCACTTTTACAATCGACAAATTTTAGAGAGAAAAAAATCAAATTCATCAAAATTTAGAATCAAATAAAAGTTATATTTCTAAGTATCTATACTTTTCAATCATTAGTTGTATATAATCAAAGATATTAAAAATATTTAAGAGTTATAATTCATGATAATTTAATTTTTATACTTTAATTAAAATATAATATATTATAATACGTTATTTATTAATTTTAACAACTACAATGCCTAGTACTTTTAATTAATCCCATCTACTAAAATTTGTTATTGCTAAAAGATAAACAAAACTAAAATTTTAATAAACTGTACAGTAAGGTATGCACTTAAATCAGATGTACTAATATGGAGTATTATTCAAACAATTGAAAGGAATTAGAGTCGATCCGTTGAAAGATGTTCTCTCTATAAATAATGGAAAGACCATGGATTAAACATCAAATTAGGAGAAATGAAAATAAAATTTTTGGGTTGCATTAATCAGGTCATAAACTTTATAAATAGTGCACGTTGCATGATAAATTTTTAATATTGTAACTAAAATCTGTTACCTTTCTATTATTCAAAATAAATCTCGTCTTCCCATAAGCTTATGAAAAGACAACTTTGAAAAGATTTTGCCAAGGAATTAACCATAATTTTCCATAAATTTTAAGAGAAATATACAAATGACCTATATAATTTAGGGAAATATACAAACATAACCCTATATAATTGAGAAAGTGCAGATATAACCCAGAAATAATTTTTAGTGCAAATATAATCCTATATAATTGAGAAAGTGCAGGTATAACCTAGAAATAATTTTTAGTTCAAATGTAACCCTAACTACTTAATTTTTAGGGTCATATATGCACTTCACTCTATATTTTAACATATGAGTCTGCCTCCTGAAATCGATCTTTCCATAAATTATGGAAACACCAAAATTTAAACTGTAATTTTAAGTTTTTGGGTTAAATTAAAAGAAATCAAGATAAATTCTTTGGGTTGAATTAAACATGTCATAAACTTATAACTATTGCATGTTGCATAATAAAGTTTAAATATTGCAATTAAAACCTTTTACGTACTTTTCTATTATTTTAATTATATTCCGTCCTTCCATAAGCCTACAGGATGACGGTCTTTTCCAAAACTTTGCCTTAACATATTTACAAATATAAATAATTATTAAATGAGTCCAGGAAGGGTTTAAATGCAATTTAGAAAAGATTAAGATAAAATTTTTGGGTTGCATTAATCGGGTTATAAACTTATAACTACGGCATGATGCATAATAAATTTTTAGGGCAAAATACTGATATGACCCTATGTTTTGAAGGTTTGTGCTTATATGACCCTGTAAAGTTGGAAAGTGCTATTGTAGCCCTGTGTTTTGCATCAAAAGTACCGATATAACCCTGTGGCACTATTCTGGTGTTGACTGACTAATTTCCGGTGTTGACCAAATTTAAAAAGACTAAACTACCCCTAGCATTCAAATTACAAATCTATAGACTAAAATACCCTAGCATTCATCTCCAGAAGAACCACCACCACGCCGCCGCTCCACCACCGCCGCCGCCACCACCGCTCCACCATGACTACCACCGCTCCACCACCACCACCACCACTACCATCGCCGCTCCACCACCACACCGGCACTCAACCCTAGCCTTGCCACCACTTGTCCTAACCACCGTCCCAACCACCACCACCACCGCTTGTCCCTAGCCCCACCACCACTCGTCCCTAGCCTCGCCACCACTCGTCCCAACCATCACCGCCGCTCAACCCTAGCTCCGCCACCGCTCGTCCCAACCACCACCACCACCACTGCTTAACCCTAGCTCCACCACCACTTGTCCTTAGCTCCGACCCAAAAAAACCAAACCAAATCCATCTCAAATCCGCTCCTTCACCTAGAAACAAATAAACCAAACTCAAGAACCGACCCAGAAAAGCAAGAAAATTGAGAAAATGGATCTAATTGCATACATGAAAAGAAGAAACCGACGGCGATGGTGGGATCTGACTGCAGATGGTGGCGGCGGTAGCGATGGAGAGTACGGTGAGTTTGAGAAGGAATCAGTAACCAGGGCAGAGCGAAGGTGGCGGAAAGTGAGGAGCGAAGCGGGGGTGGCTGAAGATTGTATAAACTGAAGGCCTGAAGCTTATACAAAACTGTCCACAAAAGTTACAATATTTAATGTTAAATGAATGAGGGCATAATTGTCCTTTCACTTGTTCTAAAATTTTGTTTTTAAAAATAGGGGTATAATAGTCATTTCATGTATTTCCGGCCAAATTCAGGCCTCCAGGGTTATATTAGCACATTCAAGCAAAACACAGGGTTACAATAGTACTTTCCAACTTCACAGGGTCATATTAGCATACACCACCAAAACATAGGGTTATATGAGCACTTTACTCAATTTTTTATTATTGCTACCAAAATATTTTATTTTTCTATGATTATAATTTAACTCCATTTTTCTATAGGCATATAGATTAACGGCATGTCTCATGACTTTGCCTAAACTGTATATATTTATATATATTGAAAGATAGTCTTTCCATAAGTCATGGAAAGACCAAGGTTTAAAGTACAAATTAGAAGAAATGAAGATAAAATTTTTGGGTTGCATTAATCGGGTCATAAACTTTATAACTACTACACGTTGCATAATAATTTTTTAATATTGCAACTAAATTTTTTTACCTTTTTAATATTCTAATTAAACTCCGTCTTTCCATTAGCATATAAAAAAATGGTCTTTCCCAAGACTTTTCCTAGATACATATATATATATATATTATAATAATAATTTATATATTATTATTATTATTATTGGTAGATCCAATTCCTTAAAGGAATTGAATTCAACTAACGTCCTTTTGCAAATTTTGGCCCACTTTCCCAAATACACCATGTATGTTCTTGGTCTTCTAAGTATCATAGTCTAACTAGAAGTAACAAAGGGAAATCAGAAAGAATTATTGATATGTTCTTCTGCCCGATTGTTGATAAATATTTTACTATGGACTTGGAAAATACAATGGGTGTGTATAGGGTAGCATCACGTTCAAGCGGATTTCAATATGGAGTTACGAGTAAAGTTTTTACTTTTTGCACTTAGGTCCCTCCAAGAAAGCTGGAGCTGTCGAATCACGAAATTGGCAACACCAAAATGCAATTCAATAATATAAAATTGCGAATTTGCGATTTGGGCATATATTGGTGAACGGAAGAGCCTCAAAAGTCAACATTGATTATTTTTACATAGTATTGAAAAATTACACTATGACCCAAAATTATGTTACACCATTATCCATTGCTCCAAAATGAATGATTTTTGTTATTCTTGCCTAAATATAGAAATATAAAATAAAATTTTTTGGTGAAATGTTGGAAAGCGCTGGTACATGTTCTAGAGTAACTTGGAGTTATCTATTTAAAAGTAAGAAAAAAAATTGGAAAGGATTACGAGTATGTTCTTATGCTCGATTGTTGATAAATATTCCTCTAGAGAATTGAAAAATACAATAAGGGTGTATGGGGTAACTTCACGTTCAAGTGGATTTCAATTTGGAGTTACGAGTAAAGTTTTTACCTTTTGCACTTAGGTCCCTCCAAGAAAATTGGAGTAGTCAAATCATGAAATTGGCGGCACTAAAATGCAATTCAATAATATATAATTGCAAATTTGTGATTTGGGCATGTATGTGTGAACTGAAGGGCCTCAAAAGTCAACATTGATTACTTCTACATACTCTTGAAAAATTACATTATGACCCAAAATTGTGTTACACCATTATCTATTGCTAATAAATACATGATTTTTGTTATTCTTGCCTAAATATAGAAATATAAAATAAATTATATTTTTTTGAAATGTTGGAAAACGCTAGTACATGTTCTTGGGTAACTTATAACATAAACCCATTTTCAAGAATAAATCATACCATAAAACCGGTGCCGACAACAATAAAAGCAGCTGCTTATGGTTGCGTTGATTTTTTTTTAAAAGCCTTTGCTCAACCCAAGAGCTAATCCAAGAAATTTTGTCTAAGTACACAACTCCATTGGTTGAACCAGTGTTGATATAATGTATGCCACTGGTTTATGCACCATTTTAAAAAATTGGAGCTGGAAATAAATTCCAGCACCGGTTCTGGTGAAATATCGGTGCTGGAATTGAAATCAGCACCGATTTGGAGGGTCCCTAGGGCATACCGGTGTCATAGTACCTGCTTTCCAGTAGTTTTTACTATAAATAAAATAATATTTAGGAATTCAGCAAAGGGGATGACATATATTGTGGATGAGGTGATAAATTGGAAGAGTGCCCTTAAAGTAATTAGGAAACATGCTATGAATGTGGATGAAATTCATCATGGTGCAGCAATTAAATTGAGAAATTTTAGCCTTCAAAAGCAAATCATCTCACATTTTTTTACGGTCATTTTACTAAAGCAAAGAAGGCATATTGCACACGTTTAACTGTGGTTTTGGATGTGACAAGATACTTGTTAAATCAAGGTTTAGTTGTTCGTGGTCATGATGGGGGCTGAGATGCCATCAACAAGGGTAATTATCTTGAATTGGTTGACTGGTATTGCAAGCGAAGTGATGATGTTGCTAAGGCAATGAATGAAAATGCTCCCGAAAATTGCAAGTTGACATCTCCCAGAGTTCATAAATAGCTCTTAAGCGCTTGGCTAGCGAGGTAACTGATGCTATTGTTAATGACATTGGAGATAATGTATTTTCTCTTCTTGTTGATGAGGCTAGAGATGCATCAATAAAAGAGCAAATAGGGGTTGTTTTGAGATATGTCAACAAGCAAGGATGTATTCTTGAGTGTTTTCTAGCACTCATGCATGTTTCCAATACTAAAGCCATTACTTTGATGGAGGCTCTTAAGCAACTGTTTGTATATAAGAAATTGTCCTTGTCAAAGTTGAGAGGTCAGAATATGATGTGGCTTCAAATATGCGAGGAGAGTTTAATGGATTGCTCTTATGCAAGGTATATTCATTGCTTCTCTCACCAACTTCAATTGCTTGTTGTTTATGTTGCATATAGTACTCTACCCGTGGGTGAATTTTTTGGGTATCTTGGTAAAACTGTGAATCTAGTTGGAGGTTCATGTGTTAGAAAAGAGATGCTTGTGCAATTAGAACATGCTAGACTTGTAGAGGCATTGGAGAGTGGGGAGAATGTTAGTGGAAGAGGAAAAAAAAAATCAAGAAATGAGTTTGAGATGGCCTGGTGATACACGTTGGGGATCACATTACAGTACTATTCTTCGTTTTGAGGCTATGTGGTCTTCTATTATTCAAGTGCTTCTTAATATCTGTGAGCATAGTACAATTTCTTATAGGCATAACATACTTGTGTGTATATAGAAAGAGATCTGATAAAAGAAATTGTAGACATGTCCAGACAATTTAGCAACAGAATAGAAGCCGTGCACAGAAGATAGCTAGGCATTAACAATAGACATTTGAGGACAACCCAAAATTACGTGAGATAACCCAAAAAGTAAAGTACGTAGAATTGGATGAGACGAAAGGAGTAGTTAAATTGACCATAAATGTGTTAATATTTTCAAAGGTACTTCAACCGTTCTTTTATTAATCACATATTCATTTTTGCATAAAAATAAAGATATTCCCTCCGTCACACCTTAAATTGCACATAATTTTTTTCACTGTCTTCAATAAATATCTTTGACTGTAAATATATGTAAATACGTATAATAACAACACAAATTTTTTAAAAAAACTTTATGTTATGATGAATCTAATTGTATCTAATACGATAATATTATTGGTCGCTTACTTATCTAAACATATGATCAAATTTCAACAAATTCAAATAGAGCGACTTTGTATTAAAGGATGTATGGAATTTCTGTGGTCCAGAATTATTGGATTAGAGAGATTACATGAGTGAACCAAATCGAACCAATTCAAGCATCCAACCCATGTAGAGCTAGGGGTGGGCGTCGGATCGGTTTATTCGGATTTCAGTTTATTCGGTTCGGTTTCTTCAATTTTTTCCTTAAAAATTGAAAACCGAAACCGACCCAAACCATTTAAATTATCCTAGTTATCCGAACCGAATTTAAAATTCGGATTCAGTTTAAAACCGAATAAAACCAAATAAACCGAATTATTTTCAATTTTTATCAAATTGAATTCAATTAAATTAGTTTTGGACCATACTAAAAAACCCATAAATACACTAAAATTTTAACTTCAAATAAGTAATTTCAGCCCAAATATTAAGGCCAAATCACTTGCCATTAAAGGCCCAATTGGCATGTGCAAGCTATGCTTGCTTTGCCTTGAAGAGAAGGGTGGAGTTGTTCTCTATTTATAGAAGGAATTGAAGCCAATGCTTCAACCACTTCCGATGTGGGATTCCAAAAATGTAGTAAGGCTGAAGCCAATGCCTTTTCCTTCCATGCGTCCAGCTTTGCTTTTTTTCAATTGGCATTTTTTCCAATTTTCCAAACTTTTCATGAGGCTTTAATTTCATTCCATTTCCACCTTTTCTTCCATTATTTTTTTAATTGAATTTATTATGAGTTTGTCTCTTGAAATACGGTCTTTCCATAAGTCATAGAAATATTATGGTTTAAAATGTAAATTAGAAGAAATGAAGATAAAATTTATGGGTTGAATGAATCGGGTTATAAACTTTATAACTACTACACGTTGCATAATAAAATTTTAATATTGCAACTAAGACATTTTACTTTGTATTATTATAATTAAACTCTATCTTTCCATAAGCCTACGGAATAATGGAAACACGGTATTTTCCAAGATTTTTCCATTTATTATTACATTATTTAATTTGAGGAGTATTTTGTGACTGAGGATTATTTAATACCGTTGTCCGTTTGATTCCAAATCCTTTTTATTATTATTACCCTATTAATTCGACTTATGTTTTTACCTTTTTCATACATGATGAATGTGTTTATAATATATTTTGGCAAAGTCTTGGGAAAGACGGTCTTTCTATATGTTTATGGAAAGACGGGATTTAATTAGAATAATAAAAGGTAACAGGTCTTAGTTGCAATATTAAAATTTTAGTATGCAACATATAGTAGTTATAAATTTATAACCCGGTTCATGCAACCCAGAAATTTTATCTTCATTTTTTCTAATTTATAGTTTAAACCTTGGTCTTTCCATAACTTATGGAAAGACCGTTTTTCAAGAGACATACTCATATATTTTTATGATTTCTTTCTCTTCTACTTATATAAGTAATTTAAATACATTTAGAGGGTGATACAAAAATTCCACTATTAAATCAACACAACGTCTTAGACTGACAAATCATTATACAATATTATTTTATAATTGATATAACTAATAAGCTGATTTGATATTTGTTTTTATCTATTGCAACAAATTTCTTATAGCTTTTAAAATGCATGGTAATGTATAAATAATTATAATTTGACCCTAATAGTTATTGAAACGAGATTTTTCATGATTAGTCTAACATTTAGATGGTCTAATAGGAGACGTTCTCATAAATTAACTATGATATTTATATATTACTGTCTTCATCTCTTCACCAAGTAATCTCACCGTCTTCATCTCTTCACCAAGTAATCTCTTCTAAGTCCATTGTAGTTTGTTAATTTTTTAGAGCAGAGGAAAATGTCCATTGTTTGAGGAATGCTTTAGTGTAGTGAAAGTTTACTGTTGAAGAATCAATTATTCGTGCACCTTATCACTGTGATTACTAAGAGCACTGTAGTTTAGATATGGATATTTATTGATTATAGTTAATGCTTTCCATTTACGTTCATGCCAATAAGAATTTATAAGAATATATATACTTGTTTTTAAAATTTATAAGAAATTTAAACAAACTAATTTATTAAACTTGTTTATAATGAATATGGATTATAAAATACTTGAATATCAGTCTTTTGTCTAATTGATCCATTTAATGTTAAGATGTTTGGGGTAATTTTTTAAAATTTATAGATTAGTCCTCCCACTTATATTTACTTATAAATTTAGTTTTGTATTTTTAAATTTTATTTATTATTATATATATTTTATTTATTTATTTATTTACAATTCGGTATTCGGGTCGGTTTTCGGTTTGAGTTTCAATATCCAAAACCAAACCAAAAACCATATTCAAAATTCGGTTTATTCAATTCGGTTATCCAAAAACCGTATTTTAAATTCGGTTCGGGTTATTCGGATTCGGATAATTTGATTTTTGGTTCGGTTTTCGGTTTTTTTGCCCACCCCTATGTAGAGCTTCCACCAGACACTTTTCAAAAGCACACAGCGCCACGTCATTTGACACCTCGACTTTCCCAGGCACTTGATGATCATAATTTCCTGAAAAATTCATGTTAATCACGCATTAGATACAGCTTAACGAAATGAGTAGCACAAATCCAAGTGGCATTCCACAGTACGCCCCACCCGAAAGACCGGCCGCCGCCAGCTCCGGCGGATCCCGGAGGCATCCCGTCTACCGGGGCGTCCGGTCAAGGAGAGGGAAGTGGGCTTCCGACATTCGCGAGCCCGGCAAAAACAGCCGTGTATGGCTGGGCACGTATCCGACACCGGAAATGGCGGCGGCAGCTTACGACGTCGCTAGTCTTGCCCTAAACTGGCCTCATGCAGTCCTCAATTTCCCCGATTCCGCCTCCACGTATCCCATACCGGCTTCTCTTTCAGCCGCTGACATTCAAGTAGCCTCTGCGGCTGCAGCGGCAGCCGCCGGCGCCGCTGCCCGAGAGCCACCACCCGAAGGACCCGAGCCCGCGGATGAAAGCGCCGGAGCCGGGGCTGAAATGTATGTGGACGAGGAGGAGCTGTTTGGCATGCCCAACTTGCTTGCGGATATGGCGGAGGGTTTGCTTATGAGCCCTCCAAGAATGATTCCTCCACATCCGTATGGTTCGCCGGAGAATGATTATCAGATAGGCAGCCTCTGGAGCTACGAATGATCTCCGATTCTCCGGTCAGCACTGTCGCATTCAGGATTTTGAATTTCAGGTAAAACAAAATGGAACAAATCTGCTTTTTGTCTCATTACATACAGCAACAAGAGTCATATTTTTCTAAATAAAACAAAATTTTATTTTATATAAAGAGATACTCCGTATTGGAACTGTCGGTGTCTCCATGACTTTATTAGTCCACCTTAGTACCATTACAAATTTACAACAATAAAAATAATAGTTTGAGTAAGTCAACGTATACACATATTACATATGAATACTTCTTCCGATTTCCTACTATTGGCGCTCTTTTTTATTTGAAACGTTTTCCAAATAATGATCTGATCTTTATATTTTTGACATGATTTTTTTACGGTTTATCCAATTATTCTACTTTTTTATAAAAAATTAATTTAATTTTTTTCACTAAATTTATCCATTCGAATTCACATGCAAAATCAAATAGTAATAGAGAATCGGATAGAGTATATAATTTGGTCAAGAAATTAACATTATAAAGTTGGTTATACAAAGAACATCATCCTCACACGTGCATACCAGCTAAATTCTGTTGACAGTTGCATATGAAGCTAATTTCGTCCCCTTCATCTTTCAGCTGTTTCAGCTAATTTGAATGGATGCTACTGATTATTGTGTATATTGCAGGCTGATGGTACAAAGTGATTTGCTGTTGCTGGATTTGATGGTTAAAGAGGAGGACATAATTTGCTACAGTTGCTGGATCTGCTGCATGCTGGGACTACATTACAAAATAGTTAGGTTTCTCTGTCTACTTCTCCGGTCAGTAGAGGATATGCTCATTTTCTATGTTGAGTAGATTGAACTGCCTTGTGTTTCTTTAATTAGATTCACTAATAAGTTTGATCATCTCCAACATAGTTTAATGAGCTTTTGGAATCCTCTAACGATAGGTCGGTTGTACTTCATTCTTTTGGAAGCAACAAGGGTTGCTTCATGAGCCTAGTGCACATCATTGTATATCCCCCTACTGCTCGACTTTGTATATTAGAACTTAGCTTCGGTTTCTTAATACTGTTTTAACGTTTGTTTATTTCCTGGCTTGGGAAGGCCAAATAAAATTTTTCCCCCATCTACGGATGGTTTAATTAAAAAAAAAAAAAAGTTTCCAACACGAGTTTGAATGGGCATATTCCTGAGGCTGTCCTAAATATTGTCTCAATATATTCTACAGATGAATAATGCTGTACAGATCGTTTTTTTCATTCTTTCTTTTCAATGGTTTATATTGGTCGGATGTGCTTATGAATGAATTTGGATGATTAATATTGAATTGAACTTTGCAGTCCCAACAATTTTTTTTAATCAGAGTTAAGATTAAGGAAGAATACTTTCCAGTAGATCAAGAACAAATTTGGCATGGGGAAAGAATTATGTAATGATCGTTATCTGCCAGGAACTTGTGCTTATCTACTCCATCGTTATCTGCCAGGAGCTTGTGCTTATCTACTTCCTCCGTCCCAGCTGAATCTGCACACTTTTTGGTCAACTTTCTCAATACACGTTTGATCATAAATTTTAACTAGTATATAGATACCAATATCATCATGTGAGATATTGTTGGATTCTCTGCATGCTGTATTTTCTAAATATCAAATTTTAACACACCGTTAATATACGTAACTAAAGTTATTGTTGGTCAAACATGACATGAGAAAGTTGACCAAAAAGTGTGCACATTCAACTGGGACGGAGTAATACTATTTTACGCTAGCTCCAATATAAATATAGAGCTCATAATTTTGGATCGAAGGGATTGATACTCCCTCTGTTTCTCTAATAGTGACACACCATTTTTTATATTAAAATTTAGGAGATGCTAAATGAGTGATTGAAATTGAATTGGAAGAAGAAAAAGTAAAATGAGTGGATGTAATAACCTTAAACTTGCCATAAATAGAAAATGTTAATATAAAAGAAGAGTGGGTCTCCTGACAGACGGCCTGTCCATAAGCTTATGGACATGCCACTTATTTTTTACCTTATACACTGCATTTTTTAAATTACATACAAAATTTTAAAATTTTGAAAATATTTTTTATATCATATATTTTAATATTTTCACCTTCAAATACATATTATTACTTGTTTTAACTTATAAAATGCAATATTTAAATTTTATAAAAAAATTACAACATTTAAGGCAAATGCTCCTGAGTACTGTCCATAAACTTATGGAAAGACCGCCCTTACTGAGACTTTTCCATAAAAGAAATATTTTAAATTAGAATGTGTGTGATTATTAAAGAAACGGAGGGAGTATTATGTTGCACAGCTCTTTTTCCTATTGCCGAACTGGTCGGACCAAGACAAGTCGTGTCAAACACATGTTAATAAACCGTATCGGTCGGGTCAAAAGTATAATCAAATCAACTCACCATAATTATCAATACAAACTATTTAGAAACAACTCACAAATGGGAATTAAAAGTTGGACGACACTGCCACTTGAATTGTACATTTAAATTCCATTTTATACATTTAAGAAATGACAAAGTTTTGGGAATGACCGTCTTTTCATATACTTATGGTAATATGAGGTTTAATTGAAAAAATAAAAGATAAAAGCTCTTAGTTGCGATATTAAAAATTTATTAAGCAACGTGTAGTAGTTATAAAGTTTATAACCCGATTCATGCCACCCAAAAGTTTTATCTTTCTTTCTTCTAATTTACACTTTAAATCTTGGTCTTTCCATGGCTTATGGAAAGACCGCATTTCAAGAGACAGACTCTTAGAAATTGAAGTTAATAGAAAAATTATTAAAATTTGAAGTCGAAGTCAAAAATTCAATTTTACATTTAAATCTATGAAAACTTTAAATAAAAAATTCGTACTGAGAATGTACTAACAGGGTAAAGATGTCGGGACTACACATAGAGGGCTGATTGGAGAAAGCGCGGTAAATAAGTAGTGATATTTGTATAGTTTTTTATGAGGAAGTAAACCAAGACCTCGTTGGGCTGCTATCCACTCCAAGAGGCCCATAAAGAGCCGACTTATTGGGCCTCCCAAAAGAGAAAGTACTCAAGGACTAGGCAACCTCAATTAGGATTCAATTGGTACAAATAGGAAGGTATGTTGTTATTTTTGGACTAAGCTTTGTTTACTGGTGAAACAACCGTATACTGATTTTATCATCGGAGCTCTTTTTCCCAAAATCCTCCGGGGCTTATTTTGGAGGTTGCCAAGGTCTGTTGACAGGTCAAAGGTGGGCTTGCGGATCGGGTTTGGAGATTCATCAAGTTGGCACGCCCAGTGGGTACTAAACAAAGAAGAGCGTTCCCGACCCGACAAAGAGCGATCCAAGCTCATGGAGGAGCGTGCGGTGCTTCAGCTGAAGTCCAAGAGTCTGGACGAGAAGCTTAAAACAGAGCAGAAGAAAATGAAGGAGAAAGAAAAGAAGATGTCGAAGAAGCTTCAACTAGAAAACCAGCATGCCCTGCTAGCATGCTTGCAAATAAGCTGATGGGTTCTACCGAACTCTATAAGCTTTTCTTGCGGGCTTCTGGGAGCCTCAAATCATATGGGTCGCAACAAACTAATCGAGCATCTCATCCCCTTGCTTCCACTTGAGCATACCAAGGATCTCTGTAAGTTCATCGATGACAAGGCTGAGGAGCAGGTTCAGTCTCGTTGGAACAAGGCCCACACTGGGTTTGATTAAACTTTGATGATAGCTCTTTAACGAAGCTACATTTTTTACGAAGCTTCGATGGTAGCTCTTCAACGAGCTTCGAGGATAGATAGCTCTTCACAACCAGATGGTTGTGAGTTTTCAATATTTAATCTGCAACGGTTCTTGGAACCATCGGTGATCATAATGCATCCAACGTCTCATTCCAAGGTCCAAAAATTGCAAAGCTACAACCTTAAAGACAGAACTTGGTAGCTGTATCTAAGAGATAGCAAATTCAACACAAAAAATAAAATAAAAGAAAGAAGACATTTCTCTGGTGTAATAATTGTAGTCGTGAGAGACAAGAGCTCGACAGATGTTTCCATCGAATGCTCGCCATCGAAGCCTCGCCAAAGACTCATTGAAGGTTCATCGAAGTTTCCATCGAATGGTCGATGTAGTGTTGTCTCAAAGTTGCCATCGAATGTTCGGTTGTGTTGTCTCTAAGTTTCCATCGAATGCTCGATGTAGTGGTCTCAACGTTGCCATCGAATGATCGATGTAGTGTTGTCTCCAAGTTGCTATCGAATGCTTGGTGCAGTGCTGTCATCAAAAGTGCTGATTCGTGGAAGCTATTTGTTGATGGATATTTGCATTTGGGGGGTAGTGGAGCTGGGGTATTGCTCTCTAGTCCCGATGGCATTGATTACCCATTACACTGCACTTCAAGTTTCGAGCTATGACAATGAAGCTGAATATGAAGTCTTGACCATTGGACTTTGGCTGGCCAAAGAGATGAAAGTGGAGAATGTGAATGTGTTTAGTGACTCACAGTTTGTGGTTCATTAGGTCAAAGGGGAGTACGAAGCAAGGGAGCCAAACTTGTAACGGTACTTAGAACTAATAAAGCATATGCTTAAGTGTTTCCGATCTTGCAATCTGACACAGGTACCTCGAGAGAAGAATAAAAAATTGGACACCCTCAGCAAGTTAGCCTCTTCTGAATTGGGAGGATTGACACAGAAATAGATTCCATTTAAGGAACTGTACTATTAAATTATCGAGGAGCCGACAGTGATGGTAATCGAGGAGGCAGAGACCTAGATGACCCTCATCATCATGTACATGTGAGAGGGAACCCTTTCCAACGAACCTGCTAAGGTAAAGAAGATTCACCTCGTGGCGCCAAGGTATGTAATGCAGGACGAACACTTATATCATTGGAACTATTTACAACCCTTACTTTGTTGTGTTGCACCAAGTGATGCAAATTACTTAATCATGGAAATACATGAAGGGATATGCGGTAGTCACCAAAGGGCTCGCTATGTCACCAGATGAATGATCTTGGCAGGTTACTACTGGCCTACTATTTTTTAAGATGCCAATCAATATATCCAGGCTTTCCACCAATGCCAGAGGCATGCGCTGATGATTCACGTGCACTAGGCAGAAATGATCAGTGTGCATAATACTTGGCCCTTCGATAAGTGGGGAATAGACCTGGTCGGGCCATTCCGAGGGGCACCCGGAAGACTTAAATACTTGCTAGTGGCTATTGATTATTTTACCAAGTGGGTCAAAGCTGAGCCGCTCACGAACATAAGGGGAAAATCAGTCGTCTCATTTTTCTGGAGAAACATTGTTTGCAATTTTTGAATCCCAAGGGTTATGGTGTCTGACAATGGCATGCAGTTTGCTAATGATCCCTTCAAAACCCGGTGCTAGGAATTCAAGATTCAGTTGAAGTTAACAGCAGTCTACCACCCCCAGGAAAATGACCAAGTGGAAGTTACCAATTGAACTCTCATTATTGGGATCAAGAAGCACCTCGAGGGGATAGAAGGTAGTTGGGTGAATGAAATTCTGAGCGTACGATGGTCGTATTAAATGACACCGTCTTCTACTACTGGAGAAACACCGTATAGCTTGGTTTATGGTACCGAAGCTGTAATTCCAGTTGAAATTGGCCTACCCAGCCCAAGGGTGATGACGAACAATGAATCAGACAATGAAGCTAATTGACGACTTGACTTGGACTTAGCCGAGGAAGACTGAGTATTGGCAGCCATTTGCGAGGAAAAGGTGAAGGAAATGGTGAAACGATACCATGATCAAAGACTTAGATAAGTACAGCTCGCAACAAGGGACCTTGTCATGAGGAGTAATGAGAAGAGCAAGCGGCAACCATAGGGGAAGTTGGCTCTCAACTGGGAAGGACCGTATAGAGTGGTAGAAGTATACCCAGGAGGAAGCTATAACCTGGATGAAATGGATGAAACAAAGATACCTATAAGGTGGAACATTGCCAACCTTCGCGAATATCATCAATTTTGTTTGTAATGGCTACGGTTTACTTGTGTATATTTTAGATAGGAGTTCGATCAAATAAATTGGCTTGTTCACTCCTATCTACTTATAATATTCTTGCATAACTAAGACCAAGTATTACTCACTTGCGCCTAAACGGACAAGGTCGCTCATATTCTTGCGTCGCTAAGACAAAGTCTTACTTGTGCCTAAATGGCTATGTTCGATAGTATTCTTGGCTCAATCCAACCAAGTCTTACTCACTTGCGCCTAAATGGCCAAGTTTGATAGCATTCTTGTGTCGATAAGACCAAGTCTTACCCGCACCTAAACAACCCATTTCAATAACATTCTTGCATTGCAAAGATCAAGTCTTTCTCACTTGTGCCTAAACGGCCAAGGTCAATCATATTCTTGCGTGGCTTAGACCAAGTTTTACTTGCGCCTAAACGGCTATGTTTGATAATATTCTTGGTTCGATCCAACCAAGTCTTACTCACTTGTGCCTAAATGTCTATGTTCGATAATATTCTTGGTTCGATCCAACCAAGTCTTACTCACTTGCGCCTAAACGGCCCGGTTCGATAACATTCTTGTGTGGATAAGACCAAGTCTTACCCGCACCTAAACATCCCATTTCAATAACATTCCTGCGTCATAAAAACCAAGTCTTACTCACTTGCGCCTAAGTGGCCAGATTCGATCATATTTTTGCGACGATAAGACCAAGTTAAAACAATTTTCTTTAATTGGATAAAAAAACCAATTTTATTGGTTTACAAAAAGACATAATGGAAAGGCCTAAGTTAGCTAACCCAAGAATACATCGAAGGTACGACAACTTTATTTGTACAACGTGGATACATTAAGGCAATAAAAGCATAATTCTAGTTAGACCACTGAATCTTTTCATGCCGGTAGCCGCTTCGAATAATTGGTTGGCCTTGCCTTCAGTGGCCTTGGGGGCCCGAGTGGTATGCCTTCGAAGAGGAGCTAAGTCCCCAGAAGGCGAAGCCTCCCCATCGTTGAAACCCTGATGACCACCTTCAATGGCACCATAGTTGACTACAGGAGCAGGGGGAGCCTTTAGTTTCTTGGATCACGTGCTAACATCGACGCTCGCCCCCTTTGTAGAATCTTTTTTAGCAGGGGGATCTCATCTAGCAGAGGGATGAACGCTAAAAGCGGTCGATCCTTCCAATAATTTTCCACTAGCGCTAAAGGGATTGTTGGTTTGAACGCTCCTGCATATCTTTTTGGAAAATCCAGCATGTGATGAGCATTTATGAACTTGATGGTTGTTAGCAGGCGTAGGACGAACACCGTTCCAAAGACTACGATGTGATCAGGATCCCTGTCTAAGCCTTGGTTTGTCATAGATTTTTCAATCTCGTAAAGAAACCTGGGAACGTCACCGATAAGACCTAAGTTGAGAACGCCATAAGATAAGCCATATGCTTTAAGGCTGTCAGAAAAGGCTAAAAAGGTAGTGGTATGCTCCCTCACTTGATCCGGGAGTTGCAAATTTTGAGTGGCCAAATCCCCACAAAGTTGAACATTATCCTTGATAGTCTTCTTAAGTTGGGATATTTTAGATTCGAGGTTATACTTTTGCTTAACTACCTCATCAAATTGAGATTTGTACTTGACAACTTCCTCTGGGTAATGGTCAACTCCTTTCCCTCTAGATAGAGCACAATACAATCTAACATAGGTGAGGCAATGAGCCAAGGTAGAGTACTCTTTCATCATCTCATGAAGAACTTCTTCATGTAACATCTCGTTCAGTTTGCAAGATTCTTCAACAACAGCAAGGGCCATGGTGGTTTTACCCGGGGTGGGATTCTTCCTAGACTCTTCAAGAAGCTTCTGGATGGAAGAGTGGCTGTTATCACGCCAAGACTCCAGTTCCTTAGTCACAATGGATAAGTCTTTGGTGATTTGGGTCATTTCGTTGTAAGCTTTTGATAGCATAGCTCGAACTTTCACAAACTCTCATTTAGTTACCTCTAATTGATTTCTCAAAGACAGGCGCTATAGTGAAGAAATAGAAGGAATATTAAGACAAAAGTTCATTCATTTGTTGACTTGTCTAAAGAAATACAACTGAGGGAGAAAGGTTTTATACATTCTTAGGCCCTATACTAGTGAGGTCCTTAGCAATGGCAACCTCATCATTCCCTTGAGTAGTTGAGGACAGGCCTTCTTTGCTCTTCGAAGAGCTAGCGGGCTAGGGATTCTTGCTTGGTAGAGGCTTCCCCGGGTCCTTGGAATTTATGTCTTGGAGATCCTCGGCAGTGAAGAACTTCTTAGACTCTTTGATAAAATCAAGCAACTTGAAATGAAGGCCCCCAGCGTGGGCCTCGTTCCAATGAGACTGAACCTGCTCCTCAGCCTTGTTATCGATGAACTTACGGAGTTCCTTGGTATTCTTAGGGGGAAGCAATGATATTAGACGCTCAATTATTTTGTTGCGATGAGGCTTTTAGAAGCGCCAAGAAAAGCTTATAGAGTTTGGTAGAACCCATCAGCTTATTGGCAAAGCATGCTAGCAAGGCATGCTGGTTTTTCGGTTGAAGCTTCTTCGACATCTTCTTTTCGTTCTCCTTCATTTTATTCTACTCTGTTTTGAGCTTCTTGTTCAAACTCTTGGACTTCAATTGGAGCACTGCACGCTCCTCTATGAGCTTGGATTGCTCTTTGTCGAGTTGGGAACGCTTCTCTCGATGGATAGATTTAGCCACCACCTCGAGCGGGCCTCTAAGCAAGGAAAGAACGCAGCCAAAAAAATGCTCAAGGAACGTAGGTTGGCCTCGATAGCTGCAAGGAACAGTGTCGTAAAAATCATTAGATAAGTAGCCTAAAGAAAGTAAGTGAACGAAGGTAGTAAGAACTTACAGAAGGGTCACCACTGACCACCCCTAAGTACCTGAAGGATTTTGATAGATCGAGATCAGTGTTGGGGAAGGGCTACGCTTCTTGGACCTCTCATCCAAAGTGTTCGGTAAACCCACGATGTTCACTGGAGTCTGGGCAGCATCCTCCAAAGATCAGCCGTCGACTTGATGGCTTCAACGAGATCTTCTCTGAGGTCGTTAAGGAGATCCATTTCTTCCACTGCACAAAAAGAAAGGAGGTTAGATACTTAGATGAAAGGATCTAAGCAAGAAAAATAAAATGTAGCCCTGAAAACCTTCTGAGGCATCTAGGGCAATTATTTTCTTGGAGCCACACTGTGATCAAGAAGATACGTCCACAAGTTCTCTCTTTATGCAAATTTTGGGGTGAATAGCAAGATCGGAGCCCTCGAAGGTAGGATTGGAGGCCGAATGAGATTCTGAAGCATAAATTTCCATGGATAGCCATTTCGGCCAGAAAAAGGACTTTTCTTCTTTCACTTTGGGACGATATAATTTGACAACCATAGCTTCGGGCCCCAGAGGAGGGCTACTTACTCATGAAGGTAGTCAAGAATTGAATGACCACCTTGCTTCCTGGCTTCGACCTTCACCTTGGAATTCCAAAGAGGGGTTTGATACGCCCAGAACAATCAAAGGTGAATGCTTTCTTCTGCCAACCCTTGTTGTTCCAAAAAGGAATAATGAATCATGCAACAGAGGTTTTTTGGACAGAGTGAATGTCCCCTAAACATCCCAGTTGGAGCGTAAAGTGTACAATGCTCTAAACAATTCATAGCGATGGACGACCCCAATGTCCTTACAATGAACCATGAACGTCATTATTATAACAATCACTTTTGGATGAAGTTGACACCTAATTCACTTTGAATTCTTCCATCAGGTTAACTAGAGAGGGGGGGGGGACGGAAAGCCTAAACCAGATCAAACATGGTGGTTGTACGTTATGGATCTCCCTGAGGGTAAAGTCGTAGGAGTTTCGTCTTCTTCTAGAACCTTAAGTTTGGAACCTAAGGGAATTTTATGATAAGGAGGGATCTCATCCATGATTTTCTTTAGCTCATTAGGAACTGTGTACTCTGAGCTCGAACTTCCCTCATTTGACCGATCTAACATGGAAGGGCGCTTATGAACAACGAATTTTCTCTTCGAGTGGGCATAAGAAATTACCCTTTCCCCCTCACTAACCCTATTTGATGTCTCTTTGAGATTGGGGGCTAATTGGCTTAGGTTACCCATTGTATCTCCACTTATCAGGAGCACTTTCACCCCCTGATTCCCACTCGCATCAGGGTGGCTGGATTTCACAAATTCCTCTCCACGGCGACTAGTTACTGAGCTGTCAGAGTCGACCAGAATTGCACCGGACTCAGCAATACTGTGTAGAGAACTGGATTCCATACCCTCTGAAATAGTTATTTTGGGGGAATTATCTTTAACCTCGTCGTGACTCCCAAAACTTGAAGGAGACAAATATTTAGGGAACGATTGGGGGGAAGAAACATTCTCAAACAATGAGTTAGGATTAAAAGGAGAAGCCATGGAGAGGAGAACTTACTCGTACAATAAACAAAAATGGGGGCTGAGGATTGAAGCATTGGAGAGTGAGAAGAAGTCTTTTCAAGATGCAATTATACCTACAAGAAGAAGAGAGAGTTATATGGGGGAGAAAGAGCGGTTTAAGAGAGAATAAAAAGGAAAGAGGAATGATGGGTAGCAATAATTACCTGGAAAAGTGGGAATACTGAAAAGGCATGGTAAGTTGTGAAAAGAAACGCCCCACACACCTAGCTTTTCCCACTCATCTCATCCACGCTCACCCCTGGAAGCCCAAAAGACAGGGGAGAACAAAAACATTACCTGGAGAGAACCAAGGGTCTAACTGCAATCGAAGCCTTGCAGTCTTGTTCGAAGCACAACCCATCGAAGGAAAGTTGAGCTTTCATGCGACCTATTGAAAGTAAAATTCTTCGATAACAGAGATCACTTCGCTTCCCTGGGGTCTCCTGATGAGGAAGTAAACCAAGACCTCGTTGGGATGCTAATCCACTCTAAGAGGGCCATAAAAAGTCAACTTATTGGGCCTCCTACAAGAGGAAGGACTCAAGGACTAGGCAGCCTCAATTAGGGTTCAAAAGGTATAAATAGGAAGGTATGTTGTTATTTTTGGACTAAGCTTTGTTAACCGATGAAACGGTCATATACTGATTTTATCATCAGAGCTCCTTTCCACAGAATCCTCCGGGGCTTGGTTTGCAGGTTACCAAGATCTGCTGACAGGTCAAAGGTGGGCTTGCAAATCGAGTTTAGAGATTTATCAATTTTCAATGCGATTTCAGAAGTAAGTTTTTGGCATCAACAAAAAATGCATCAATAATTTAGGGGTGGCAAATGGGCGGACAGGTCAAATATGGGTTGGGTAAAATGGGTACTTAAAAAATATGGGTATGACCCATTTTGACCTATTTTAAGACAGGTCAAAAGGGATTGTGTTGAAACCCATTTAACTCGCGGGTTGAAAATCATTTAGCTCACATTTCAAAAATGGGTAAACCCACGCGTTTCAATTCATATATGAACCCACATGGGTCTACATACCTACCCATATGGGTAAAAACCATGGGTTTCAACCCATATATTGACCCACATGGGTCTATATACCAACCCATATGGGCAAACCCGCGGGTTTCAACCCATATATTGACCCATATAGGTTCATATACCAACCCACATGGATAAACCAGTGGGTTTCAACCCATATTGGTAAACCCACGGTCAATCCACAAACCCAACCCGCCTGACATATATTTTTCACCTACCCATTAGACTCGTTACCCATTTAGTCCATTACCCATTTTATCCATACCCAACTAGATTTAACAATAGGAAACCCACTTGACCCGCGGGTTACGGGTCTATTTTTCCACCCCTTATCAATATAGCTAGTAAAGCCACTGATGACAAAATTATACTAGTAATAAATACATTTATAATCCTAACTTTAGGCTGAAAGTGCCAATATAATCATGCAATCTCAGAAAGTGTCAATTTAACCCTTATTATTTATTGTATGTGACAATCTAACCCTAACTTTCAAAAAATTTGTGTTGATATAGCCAAATTCCCTAATTCTGACATTGACCAAATGAATATACAAGATTAGGAAATGAAATGATAAAACTACCCCCCCCCCCCCCACTCCTCCCCTCCTCTCCCTTCCCTGCCACCCTCCTCCCTCTCTTCTCCCCTTCACCACCCATCTCCACCACCTCACCACCCCACCCCATATCCATCACCACCAGCCACCACATTATCAAAACTCACAAAAACCATTAAAATTTACAAATTAAGCAGCAAACTCAAGAATTTAAAGAACAAGAAAATTAATGGAAGGTTTGATTCCCTTTGTCATTCATGCCCTCAGGAAGTCAAATCTGGCGCATTATTACCAATCTCTCTCCTACAACTCTTGTCGGAGCTATCATTTTTGCTCAACGATAAGTTGTTAGAGGGGTCTTTCCATCGCTGGACACATTCGGAATCTCAGCCGCCGGTGACTAATTCCATGTTTATCCCAACTGCGAGTAGGATGACAGCAGCCAGTACCACCACCCATCATCGTGTTTTAGGGTCTGCCAAATCTTAATCGAAAGCAGGGGACCAGAAATTATGTTCATTGTTCTTGACCGCTGTTGTATACTGATTCCTGCTACTGTATTCGATTTTGCCATTTTCTCTTCTTCTCCAATTTTCCCTTTTCCCAATTCACGTGCTGCTCTACCAATGGCGAAGGTGGTAGCGGCGGCAGAGGAGGCGGAGTTACAACCAGAGCTCGACGGAGGGAGGGGGTTTATCGAGGATGGGGAGATTGGATAATGGTGAGGTGGTGGAGTGGTGGTTGGGGGAAGGAAGAAAATGAACTGCAAAATTAATCTAACTTATAAGGGTTTTCATTTTTCATTTTTTCAATTCAAAGGAAAAAATGTCTTTTCCACATAATCCGGTCATCATAAAATTAACTAAAAAGTCAGCAGAGTTAAAGGTGAGATTGACACTTCTAAGATTGCAGGGTTATATTGCCACTTTCAGCCTAAAGTTGGGGTCATTTTAGCACTTAACTCATCATACTATATCAACGTTGTTAATTGTCATTTTTCAACGAGCATCCGTTAGAGTTAATGTTGGCGAGAAAAAACACACTGTAAGAAAAATATAGTTTGGTGACCATAGTAATTTTGGTCATCAAAAATATTTTTGATTACAAAGTGGTCCCTATACACAAGGGCGGAGCATTTGGGGGAGGGGGATCAAGAGGTGCTTGTTCTCCTCACTAGTGTAGAAACTTCTATTAAAGGTAACAATGAAGGCGGTTCCATAAATATTTTGAGGAACCGCATTTGTGAGGAGGTTTCGAATTCGTAAATGTTCAAATTTAGCTTACCTTCACTTTAAAGATAGTTCATTTGGAACCACCTTTAATGGACATCGATTAAATTGGTTCTATTATATAGAGTTAAGTGCCCATATGACCCTATGTTTTGGTGAAAAGTGCCAATATGACCCTGTAAAGTTTGAAAGTGCTATTGTAACCTTATGTTTTGCTTGAAAGTGCTAATGTAACCCTGGATGGCTGAATTTGAATGGAATTTAGTAAAATGACCAATATACCCTCAATTTTAAAAATAAATAAATAAATAGAAAAGGTCCTTTTTGCTATTCCCTCTCATTCTTCCCCATTTTCTTTTATTCTCTTCTACAGCCTGAGCCTATATCCTACCATCTCTCAGCCCTAGAGTCTAAATAGAAGAAGAGGCGCTTGTCATAGACATCAACAGCGACGAGGAAGATAAACTCGGCAGCACCGCTGGTGTTGGCGAGGCTGGCAAAGATAGAGTTGGTGGCATTCTAGCAAGGAAGGATAGTGATTGGTGAGGGGGAAGAGGAGGATGATGAATAATTGTGGCGTTTTGGTGAGGGAGGATGGCGATTGGAGAGGGAGCAGAGGAGGACGATAAAGACGTCAAAGAGGAAAGGCGTCAGTGATAAAAATGTCAGCTCGAATTCTGGTTTTCCTCCAGAGATTTAGGCAGGTGGGCTGGTCTGACAAAGTTTGGGTGGGATTAATTTAGGGATTCATTCTTCGCCGGAGGAGTAGTGGTGGCACCGCCATGGTGGATGCGGGGCCAATCTTCTTTTTTTGAGTCGTGGTGGCGGTTAAATCGATAGGAATGAGGCAGCTATGGCCAAGGTAGATCAGGAGGTCAGCAGAAAGCGCTGCAGCGGCGAGGTCGTCGATGCAGCAGGCACTGTGAAGTAGTGAATGTCACCAAGGATAAAGTAGTGAATCGCCAGCATGAAGGCACTAGGGCTCAAGATTGGCTTGTAGCAGGCCACGACCCATCCATTTTCCGAGCTTTGGCTCTTTGTTTTCGGCCATATTCATTTTTTGCGGGGACCTCGTGGCTCCAGGAAGTCTCGTCCACTATCCCGCAGTTAGTTCCTCAGAATCGTTATGATTTCCGGTCGGTTGCATCGGGGGCTCTTGTGTAGATATGACTTCATTGGTTGGTGCCATTTGTTAGGGCTATATCTTGGTAGGATTGGGCGTGTTGAAGGTTCTGTGGCTTGATGTTTTTGGTCTGGGTTTCTGTCTTGTTTCCCACACATGCTTCTGGTCCAAATTCTGGCCAACATCGGCGGCACTGGTGGCAGTGCAGCGGAAGTGGTGATAGCGGCTGTGGTTGTGCTTCTGGAGATGAAGAGGAAGAAACCTAGGGTATTTTAGTCATTAGATTTGTAATTTGAAGACTAGGGGTATTTTAGTCTTTTTATATTTGGTCAACGCTGGAAATTATAATGCCAACACTGGAATAGTTCCAAAAGGTTATATCGTCACTTTTGATGCAAAACACAGGGCTACAATAGCACTTTCCAACTTCATAGGGTCATATTAGCACAAACCACCAAAACATAGGGTCATATCTATATTTTTCCCTATTATATAATTGCCTTTGATGGACTAATTTTGTTGGACCATTTGACCCAATTATATAAGGCTTTTAATTTTTTATCTTCTTCCCTTTAGTATTTTTTTGAGCGAAGTACATATATAACTCTACATAATTTGCGAAAGTGCACATATAACCATATGATAATTGAAAGTGCAAATATAATCTTAGATAGTTAGTTTATGTGCAAATATAACCTTTTTGGCAGTTTGGGGCCAGATTATGTAAAAAAGACAAATTTACCCCTCTATAAAGAAATAAAAAATACAAAAGCCTTAAATGACATTCATACCAATGAAACCCAACTCCTTCATCTTCATTATTCTCTTTTGGTTTGTTTTTATGATTCAACATGGCCCGAAATGGCGCAAGAACGCTTTGATTCTCCCTCCCAACCACACCAGCGAGACCTTCGTAGGTGCACATTGAATCTGGTAAAAGAGCAATCGGCAGCGCATCTAGGCGGAGCCTCCCATCAATTGGCAATGTTTCAGGCCATGACGATCTTCACTATGCTGGTTTCACCAGAGCTGGTGCCATTGGGGCTTCAGGGGACTTATGTTTCCAGCGCAAAGGAGAACGAAATTGATGATGTAATTGAACGAAAGGACAATGCAAGGTAATTGAAATCATTGATATCATTCACAGTGAGATGGCACTGGGAGGTGGCGTAAGGGAGAACAACAAGTCGAAGGGAAAACGGTGAGTCAAGGCACAAAAATTATCAAAGGGACACCGGCTAGTCAAGGCAGCATTGGGAGGTGGAGCTAGGGTTTGAGCCGTTGGGGTTACGGGGTAAGAGCTTGATGGTGATGGCGGCTGGCCACATTGGTAAACATTATGGAAATTATGTGTTTCGGAGTTGGGAGAAAATGAAGATGGTGAGATTGTGGAGCGGAAAGGCTAGATTTTTGGGGAGGTGGTTGGTTGGTGGTGGAGGCTGGGATTGAAAGGTGGTGGCAGGGTGGCTGGGCAGCGGTGGTGGGTTAGCTGGATGGTGGTGGTTGTTGGTGGTGGTGGTTGTGGAGGGGTAGGGCTTGCTGGGTGGTGGTGGTGGGGGGATGGCAAGCTGGTGGTGGAGGAGGTTGCAACAGAGGTTGTGGAGGTATAGGGCATTTTTGTTTTAAAATTTTAGTATTAGACTGAAAGGGCATTTTGGTCATTTTCTATTGGTCAATGATCGGAAATGGTCTGTAATTGCCGAAATACAGTCTTTAGGGTTATATTTGCACTTATGTAAAGCAGTTAGGGTTGTTTTTGTACTAAAAATTATCTCAGTGTTACATTCGCACTTTCTCAAATATATAGTGTTATATTTGTGTATTTCCTTTTTTTTCTAGAAAAGAAGTAGCCTCTTCCTTTCACTTCATCTTCACCACTAATAGCCTCCTCCCTTATCTGATATGTCTCTAGCACTCACCTCAACCCCACCATCTCCGTCGCCACAGAACACCTCCACCTCTCCTCAACCCCGTTGTCACCACATGTTTCAATCGTGGCATTTTCGTCGCCACCACAGATCTCACACCCTTGTTGAATTTAAATTTTCGTCATCCCCACCGAATGCTTCCACCTCTCCTCAACCTAGTCGTCATTGCCGTCGTATGCCTCCACCATCCCCGATTTATTTTGAGGTTTATTTTTGTTGTAGAAAATTTAAACTTTTATGTATTGTACATGGATGATGATTGAGGTTTCCTATCAAATTTGAGGCCCGGTTCTATCAATTTCGATCTTGGTATTAATTTTTACCAATTCTATCAGTTTTGATCCAGGTACTGCCTTCTTTGTTTCCATGTTGATGATTTGAGGTTGTTATATTTTTTGCTTCACTTGAAGGTTGTCGAAAACCATTTTTTCAAAAACCTCCGATTTATGTTCCAAATTCGAAACCTGACACATATCCAATGACAAAATAATTAAAGTTTAAAATGGTGAAATATCACAAAATATTGATAAATGAATAAAGTGTCAGAATTTTAACATATAAACACAAGATTCTAACATCAAAACATCAAATTTTAACATTAAAACACGTGATTTTAGTAAAAACAAACCTTAGAAAAAATATCAAAAGATTTAGTTAAAACACCAAATAATGTAGTTAAAACATCTTATTTTAGTACAAAAATAACGAGAGATTGTCCATAATGGCACCCACTTCTAAGTGAAATTCACAGTTTGGTACCCAATTTTTAAAATTGTTCTGAAAAGGTATCCACGTTTTCATTAATGTTCCGAAAAGGTACTTTTTAGTTTAAAGTGGGTACCATTTCGGCACATTTTTTTATCCAAATTGGTACCCATTTTTTGCTGGAAGGTACCTTTATGGGACATTAGTGAAAAAAATGGTACTTTTCAAAATAATTTTAAAAATTAGGTATCAAACTGTGAATTACGATTAAAAGTGGGTACCATTTTGGACAATCTCTCCAAAGTTAACCCTAACTAGTTAACATAAGTGCAATATAACCCTAAAATACTTTTTCCTGAGTTGACCGGCATTGACCATATATAAAATGACCAAAATAGCCTCTAACCTAAAACCTAATAGTTTCAAGACAATTTTGCCCTCACCATCACCACCACCCCCTATTCCCGGCCACCCCACGACCACCACTTCTCGGCCACCACAACCACAACCACCACCCCTAACAACCACAACAATAAGCTCTGCCACCACAGCCCACGACCACCTCTGGCCACTACAACCGCCACCTCTGGCCACCAGAAAACCACCACCTCTCCACCCCTCTTTCTGCTCACCAATGGCGGTGGTGCCATTTCGTCTCCACAACAACCACTTCATCAATTTCACCTTTAACAGTAGCATTTTACAATTTTGTTAAACAACTGGAATAATAAACGGTGAATCTTCCAGCCCACGGTCTCACCGGCCAAGCTCTCCACCACCACTCGCAGCACCAGATCGGGATCTTACGGTGTCAGCGGTGCCAGATCTTAGTGGTTGCGTGTTGGGTCTCTTCACTGTGAACAACGGCACCCAATCTTGGTAACGGCGTTGGGTACTTAACGACGTCGGGATGGATGGAAGCCTCCAAGGTCTGGATCGAGACAAGGAAATGAGCGGTGCTGGCGACCATGGTGCCGGAGAAGAAAGGAAAAATGAAGAAGAAGAAGAATGGTCACACCACCGGAATGGTTTGGGTTGCTGTGACCATCGAAGAAGAAAGGAAAATCAATGAAGAAGATGAAGAAAATGGTATAATAGGAATTTTAATTTATTTTCAGTTTTTTATTTTTTTCCCCAGTGGTAAAATTATCTTTTCACTTAATTCTGGTTAAAAGTGATCGGAATGGGTATATTTGCACTTACATTAACTATCTAGGGTTATATTTGCACTTTCAATCATCAAAAGGTTATATTGGCACTTATGTGAAGTAGATAGGGTTATAATAACACTTTTTTCTTTAAGAAAATTACGCATTTAGAGTAAAACATATCAATTATATGTTTTACTCTAAATATGTTATGTTTCTAACCAAAACTCAGATGCGCGAGTTTACCCAAATAGCTTATACCTAAATTGCATTAAAGGTGGTTTTCAAACGGGCAGTTATTACCTAGTCCAGTAAACCGCGAGATCCCTCCCATTTTTCCCTCAAAAACCCTCCGCTCTTCTTCCATCTTTGATCTCTTCAAAAAATTCTTCCCCCAATCTTCATCTATGCTCCTAACTACATAATACCCTGCAAAATGTGTTATAATCACATCCAAAGTTCTAGAGTTTTACAAAAGCAAAGGCAATCCATGGGTTAGGCTTTCCAAGTTCATGAGTGTTCTTAGGTAGCCAAAGAAAAGTTCACATCCAACTTTGAATTGTTTCGATGATAAGGTAAACATTTCACCATTTCCTTTGTTCTACTATATGAATTCTAGCTAGGGTTATTATATCTTGAAATGTCTATGTATTCTTTGTAAATTTAGATATATGTTATAAGCATAAAAATTAGATTTCCATTACTTAAAAATGAAACCCTAGTTTTTTATTGTGATGTATGTTGTTAGGTAGTTTAATGTCACGGAAGAGGACTCGTGATGAGCATATGGGTCCAATAGGTGGAGATTCACAAAAACTAGGGAGTGATGGCGATGAGGAGGAGGGGGAGGAGGAGGGGTCAGAGGCGAGATGTTTTTCTAGAACACATTGTAGAACATTAGAAAGGAGAATGGCTAGAAAAGAATTTACTTTGTTGATTTTCAACAAATCCGGAAAGTGTATATCAGAGGAAGAAGCTAAATGGTCTAGTTGGGTAGGGAAGGTTGGTAGAACAAGGGTAGACATTAAGTACGATAGTTGGCATGAGGTTCCAAAAGAATATAAAGATGTCCTATGGATGGAGGCAAGGTAACTATGGTATTTCAAATTATTTAACTACAAACGTAACTAAATAATATCCTACATTATCTTTAATTATGAACTTTGGTATCAATCCGCGTAAAGACCATTTGAGTTCGATGCCCCAGATATGGTTGATTTAAAAAAGAGGGCAACGACTATGATGGCGAAGAGTTGGAGGGAGCACAAATATACCTTATCTCGAGATTACATTTTTTCTACTAGGAATAATGATCGTCCATGGTAGATTTATACACATATTCAACCCAAAAGTTGGGAGATCCACAAGAGGCAAGCTTTGGAGAATGATGAAAATGTGAGCCCAAATAAATGTTGCTTATTTTTATTTCGACACAATATATTTGATTTATTTTTAAATAAAAATTGTTGCCTACAAATGTAGGGTACGAGGAGTGAAAAATGACGGTTTACCAAAGAAAACAAAACCCCTCATCGTAAGGGTCGTGGTGGATATGAATTGGAACATTTTGAATGGGATGTCCAAATAGAAATTAGCAGGGGAAAGACCGAGGAGGAGGGAAGATCATTGGTGATACCCATAGATGTGAAGAGATTAACTGGTGTGATCTATTGCTGATTATCCATCAAAATAGTAAAGATAAATACGATGAGGGTCCTGAGAGTGAAATTGCCAAACGAGTGGTAAGCACCGTCAATCTCTTTTGTGTTTAAGAATAGATGTCCTACAAAACGTACTAAAATGTTTTATTTAAAAATCTTTCTTAGGATAAATTAAAGATCGAGCAATTGGAAAGGTGTTTCATTGCCAAGGGTAAGCACGAGATCCTCCGCGAGGCTACAGAAAAACCATATCACCTGGGCCGTGCAAGAGGTGTGAGATCATTCTTATCACAAAGAGATGCATTTGGAATTCTCCGATCGTACAAGAAGGCTAAACCATCTCAAGTTCACGTCTTGCAAGAGGAAGCTCTTGCATGAGACAAAAATATTGAGCAGTAAGATATATTGATTCGTAAGTTAATTGAACACACTGTTATCCCCGTACCCGAAATTTAGCTGATTTAACACTGGGTTGGACTTCACCTTTTAAAGGATCGCGCCACTCATGACCTGCATCAACTTTAGAATTGTTAGCTAAGCATACATTTCTCCATAATCCAAAGGATCAGAACTACTATTATGCAGATTATAGGTCTTCTTTATCTAGACAAAATAGGCACACTAAAGGATACATGATGTTCAGTTATCATTTTAGAAGAGAAACTACTTTTTTCTCTGTTTTCATATTTCAGGTGCTAGAGACGCAACAAAGGGTCCCTCTAAACTATTCGTCGTCATCATCGAGAGGTCATCGTGGAAGCCTCCCCTCGAGAGCTCGTTGTTAAGAAAATTGTCAATTTAGAAAACTCAGTCGATGTATCCTCTTAAGAGCCCTTCATGGAGAATGTCTATCAAGCTTGTCGTCCCTTCATGGAGAATGTTCATCGAGAGCATAGGACTATGATTTTGGGCGATCAAAAGCTTGTCCCTACGACGTTCCACCACTGTTGTCCCTCAAGAGCCCCCGTAATTCAAAATCCCTCAAGATCCCTCAAGTCCATCCCTAATCTAGTGATCCCTCATGTCCAGCCATCGTCGACCTTGAAGCAAGTGTCCAGCTAAAGGGCTCCCTCATAAAGAGCCTGTCCTCTGAACTCGCCGGAACAAACTTGAGAGCTCGATTCACATGGGGATACCTTCGATCTTTGTAAAGAGTCACATATGTTACTCCTTTGGTGTATGTTCAGAAGGGAGTTATTAGTTGATTTTTTAGGAGAAAATTCTGCTAATACGGCTACAGTAGCCGGCAGTGGATGCGAAGGTGGAGAACGCAGGGAATGTGTTCTCATGATTTTTTTGCACGGAAATTGGAGGACGTATTTACGTAATGCGTCCTCATGCTTTTAATTTTTTTTAAAACAGAAATTGGAGGACGCATTTTGTGAATGCGTCCTCACGAGGCCGATTTTTTTAAAATCAGATTTTCAGAGGACGCATTCGGTGAATGCATCCTCATTTTATTGGTTTTAACACCATCTTCCCCACTTCCTCCGCCTCACTTCATCCCCCATTTTCTTCCTATGCCGTCTCCTCCGTTGCTCAGCTCACCGCCATCCTCCTCCTTCGGTTGGTTTTCTGGTGAAGCTTGTGTTTATTTTTTTGGTTTTTTTTAGATCCGCTATGTTTGTTCTTGTTTTGTGCTTAATTGTTCTCCCCTTTGTAGTTCCGACACCCGACTGCTTGTTTGTTCGCTGAAGAGGATGACATTGGACCGCCGTTGACCAACTTTCGAGAGGTGAGGTAGGATTTCAAGAGGTGGTGGTGACCATCAGGGTAGGGTTTTGAGAGGTGAGGTAGAGATTCGAGAGGAGGTGAGGTAGTCGAGAGGTGAGGTAGGGATTCAAGAGGAGGTGAGGTAGGGTTTCGAGAGGTGGTGACCATCAGGGTTTCGAGAGGTGAGGTGGGGTGAGGACGGCGACAGTGGTACCAGATTCCGGCGGTGATGGAGCGGAACTCCAGATTCCGGCGTCCTCTAAAATTTCTGCAAAAAAAAACCATGAGGACGCATTCAAATTCTGCGAAAAAAAAACACCATGAGGCGTCCTCCTCCTTGGTTTCCAATTTTCAGAAGATGCACAATTGCATCCAAAATTGCGGGATCATGCACCCAAAAATAAATCACTCATTTTTGAGAGCTCGTCGTCGTCATACAACCATTGTGCCCTAAGTATGAAGCCTCTTGAGCTTCTGCCCAGTCCGGTTCGTTGCCGCTGTCGCTCGAGTAATCCCTCGAGTTCGTCAAAGCTTTACCCATCGAGCTCCAATGCCGCCATCCGTCAAAGGGCTCCACTAAAATTTGTTTCATGCTGGGCCTATTATATAAGAGATCCCGTCATCTAAGCCACCGTCTATTGCTTCGGTTGTCGAAGACATGGTCAACTTTCGAAGCCCTCGTCAGCCTTCGAAGCAGTCGCCGGCGTAAAAGAGGGAGGTGGCCCTGGCTGTAATGGGAGAAATATGAAGGCGGGTACTGAGTTTGTGTTTCCCCCCTCATAACCTAGCCTTGTGTTTGTATTATCTTCTTTGGTCTATGCTTTGCTGCTGCAACTTTAGGTTTGTGTTATCTCAATTACTTTGGTTCCACAAGCTGAAAATTTTGTGGAACCAAGTCAGGGCTTTGGAGTTGATCTATTTTGGATTGCAGACACAATGGGAATTGTTGGCTTCTCAGGACCTCAATGCTCCAAGAGAAGCTTTGTATCTCAGCTCTCGAGAATCTCGTCCGACAGCCTTCGAGGTCTCCACCTCCAGAGTCTGAAGCAAGTGTCGGCGTGATTCTACGCAACGAGAGTGAAACAGAGGGACAGGCTCGAAGTTACAAACCCGAGGCCGTCTGCTCTTATTTCACATTGGAATTGCTTCTTTGATTCCTGGCACTTGTCAATGAAATCCCGGACTTTTAAGCCGCATGATGAAAGAGCAGCTGAGTTCTTTCATATGGTGCGGAGTTCTCTTGAAGCACTGACAAAAGGGATCCAAAATTCTGATCATAGAAATCTATTCTGTCCATTTGGGAGCCATATTTTCTGCACCCACAAGGAATCTATTTATGTGGATAGTGTTGCTTCTGTCATCAAGTTGCTATATCTCACCTTGCAAAAATAGTTCTCCGGCTTCTAGTATCGAGGAACATCTTAATTATGAGAATTATGTTAGCTGAGTTTATTGGCAAATCCTGAGCAGCAACAACTTCATAGAAGAAAATCTACCCGACTCAAGTCATGATTATTAGTTATTACTACTACTTAGCGTTTGTTGTTCTCGGCGTTAATGTCCTTGGTAGTCTCTAATTCTGGCACATGCTTATATTAGAAGGGTGATCCCCGAGAGCAATTGTATATCAATCAACGTTTGGGAAGATGTTGGCACTATACAAGCTACATTCTAGGTTCAATAATGTCTAACAAAAGGGAATTGTGATGATACGCTACATTCACAAAATAGTCACCCCCAACTTCGAAATGTAGTAGTCAAGATGACAATGATGGATCCCACGAGGATGAACATTAGATTCAATGTTGGAATTGATCAAGGCAAAACTCCTCTCTCAATGTGGGAGACAAAGAAGTGGGTAAATTGGTGCACGGAGCATGCTGCATGTGCACGGCGACTTGCTGCAACCCTCACTAAAAATGAGGTTACGGTATTCTACTATCACTTTTTCCATGTTTTTCTTGTGAAGGTGAGAATTCTAAATTTCGATTATATATGTCCATAGTTGGCAGATTCTAGTCGAGTGACTAATAAACTTATTTTATTTTATTAAAATTATTTTAAATCCCTTTTAAGATTTTAAAATAATTTTGGGGGTAGTAACTATGCATCAATTACTAGTGTGAAATGAGTTACATTGCTATTTAAACAAAGTCATATGGAAAACGGTTTCCCAAACCCTCTCACTTATAATGTGCTTGCTCGACTCCTATTAGAGGAATCTTAAAAAAAAAAGGTTTAAGCTTAAGTGTTCAATGTGATTCAACTTGCACTTTTCATATACGAGTATCTGTTACTAGAATTTTTAGCTTAATGAAATTTTTGCAAACAACTCACTTATGTTTTATCTGACATGATAATTGAAATTGGAGTCAGTGTTACATCAGCCCGTGTGATCATGCAAGTTCCTCTACTATGAATGGAAGTATTAGTGCAACATGTGCTATTTATTTGAGGAGCTGCTTTATTTAAGCCTCTCTATTACTCAGGATGGTTTTCGATATTGTTTTCTGATGGTGGGGTATTCGTTATTCTTTTGAGTTATGGGGAATTATAACATGAGGTGGAGATGTGTGATTTTGCTAAATGCATGAAAATAAGGAGGATGTTGCTTTTGTTGCAGTCGAAGTACTAACCAGGTGCTACATTCTACTGATAGATGAGTGAAACTTTTCCAAGGGATTGGATAGTTCACTCTAGTTAGTCTCTATATTACTATAGAACTATTTCAGAAGCCAAAAAACAAGTGGGCTGATGTTCTTCGACTGAGGGGGGTAGGGCACCCGAGGAGAATCGCTATTATAAAATCGAAGGACATAACCTTCGATACCCGATTATTGATATTCGAGTGGCTTGCTCTTAAGCGGCACTCAGGGTGATATTTGAGTGGTTTGCTCTTAAGCGGCACTCAGGACGACATTTAAGTGGTTTTCTCTTAAGCGGCATCCAGGGGGATATTTGAGTTGTTTGATCTTAAGCGGCACTCAGGGTGATATTTGAGTAGTTTGCTCTTAAGTGGCACTCTAGATGATGATTCGAGTGGTTTACTCTTAAGCGGTATTTAGGGGGATATTCGAGTGGTTTACTCTTAAGCGGCACTAAGGGGGATACTTGAGTGGTTTGCTCCTAAGCGGAACTCAGGGTGACATTCGAGTGGTTTTCTCTTAAGCGACACTCAGGGGAATATTCGAGTGGTTTGCTCTTAAGCGGCACTCAGGGTGATATTTGAGTGGTTTTCTCTTAAGCGGTACTCAGGGTCATATTCGAGTGGTTTGCTCTTAAGTGGCACTCAGGGTGATATTTGAGTGGTTTGCTCTTAAGCGGCACTCAGAATGATATTTGAATGGTTTTCTCTTAAATGACACTCTGGATGATTATTTGAGTGGTTGCTCTTAAGCGGCACTCAGGGTGACATTCGAGTGGTTTGCTCTTAAGTGGCACTCTAGATGATATTCAAGTTTTTTGCTCTTAAGCAGCACTCAGGGTTATAATTCCAGTTAAGGCTGATGATTGAGTGGTATGCTGATAAGCGGCACTCTTGAAGATACAAGTACTCTCTCTGTGATAGTTCGAGTACCCTCGGTTTGAGTACTCTCTTTGTGATGGTTCGAGTACTCTCGGTTTGAGTACTCTCTCTAAATGGTACAAGTACTCTCTCTATGATGGTTTGAGTACTCTTGATTCGAGTACTCTCTCTGTGATGGTTTGAGTACTCTTGGTTTGAATACTCTCTCTGTGATAGTTTGAGTACTCTCGGTTTGAGTACCCTCTCTAGTGGTGGTTCAAGTATTCCTGGTTCGAGTATGCTGATAAGCTACTCTCTCTAGTGGTGGTTCGAGTATGCTGATAAGCTACTCTCTTTGTGATGATTCGAGTATATTGATAGGCTACACTTACAAAAATAAGTGTACCAAAGAAAACCATTGCCGAAAGTTAAAGGGCACCCTCATCGACTCCAGATTCATTATTAAGGAATCACACTCCCAACATTACATCCAGCTATGAGATTTATTATTATAACATGCATGCTCAATGCTACATTTTCACCAACAACTTGCTCAGCTTCGTATGCCTAGAGAAATATGGTCCCAATCTACGTCGAGTCTAAAACTCCATAGACTTGATCAATTAAAATTACTTCAAGTATACCTCGGTAAAAATATAAATATTACAATATATAGCATGATATGCTGCAATTATACACTCTCTTAAAGACTCCATGAGGGACTCAATTAATGATGGAGCTTTATCAAGAAGTCCACCCTTGAAGTAGGAATCGTTATTTGCAAGATCTCCGAACATTGTACCATGGGCTTCGATAGTCCCTCGTTGGACGTTGATTTCTTCCTTGGCATGCCTATTTTGCTCCACTATCTTGCTAACGCGAGCTTGAAATCTTCTTGCCTCGTATGGTCGGGAGACTGTTATTACACTATGATTCTAAATCTTCGTTGCCATTGGTTAAGTCCCGCTTAACCCTCATCTACTTGAGGGATGGTCATAGTCGAATGATAACGCGACTCCTCTAATGCTTCCTTCAGATTCATATACTACAAAGGCAACGAAAAGAAATTCCCCAGTCTTGGCCAAAGAGAATCAAGTGCTGAAACTCTTTAGTTTGGGTCATCTTGTTGGTGCAAACTTTGAGTAAAGAATGCTGGCACTAGTGTTATATGCTTGCTCTAAGCCTCGCTCATGAATCTCAAAATTTTTACCTAGCTGATCATCGATGTAGGGGGCTCGATATTAAAATCACCATTTTCTAAAGAAAATGCATAGCTCGGAAGTATAATATTTTGAGATTCCCTTCGAGCAAGGGAGAAAATCCTGATGTATTCGAGGATATGATATTAAGAGAACTAAGACATTCCTACAATGTTAACGTATTTGAATTTAAGTTGATTCGAATACTTGAACATAGTTATCATGCCTCGAGTTCTCTGGGGGCTCTTAATGATACTCTTATGAAGTTAGAAATGGATCGCAGCCTAATTCATTAAATATTATCTTTAGCCCAATAAGATTTAATCGTGAATGGGCCAAGATGGTCATTTAATACGTATTTAATGAGAATTGCGGTTACAAGTAATGACGGTTAGGGTTTAATTAGTATAAATATGAAGGTATGTTCTTCATTTTGATTGATTCACAATTACTCCTGATTACTGAGATTATTTGCTGACTTTATCATTGGAGGATTTTCCCCCTGGAGTCTTCTGGGGGCTTTGTCTTGCAAGTCATGAGCTAAGGATCCGGTGGTGTAATTTTTTCAGAGTTCTTGGATACATCAAAAGGTACATGTATTATTTTGCTAACCAAGGGGAGAAATGGTGGATAGGTATTTGTGCCCAGTGATGGCACAAGAAATAGGAAATACGGTCAAAGAGTGGGTCGACTATATCCGCAAAAGTCTTGGACGAACGAATAAGAAAATATTCGTCTCCCCATACATTGAGAGGTGATGGTCAAATATCAAATCTACTTAAAACATACTTTTATTTTGAATCATTTTTATGTATCACATTCTTGTAGGGATATTGAAGATTAATATTTATTGTCCCGGAGAACAACCGCATCTATTGGATGAATCATCTACATTATCAACCTTCCGGGTTATTTATTAAGATTTTGAATGCTTCCGTCAATTTACCCACCGAATCCAGTACAAAGCGTTTGGAGATGTCGAGATCAAGGTGAACCTTTTTTTTCATGTTCACAATTCAATTAGATTCTAGAATTCTATAGTTTTGATATGATTATTTAATTCTTTTCTATTAAATAGTACAAGAAACAAGTGAAGAATTGGGAGTGCGGGTATTACGTAATGCTATACTTGGAGGAGTGTCTCCAACAAATCAGTATGGATTTTCTTGAAATCAATGACGTAAGATTTGAATTAGATCTTCTTCCATTGTTTCAATCCTATAGGTTGATTACACATATTAATAACATTCCCAAATACAGATTTTTAAAGAGGATGAGAAGCCGTATTCGCAAACTGATATCAACATGGCAAGAAATTGCTTGGCAGGGTATATTGTCAATGCCCGTTCCAATTCCATTAGAAATCCCAACGTAGTAGTGGTATAAGTAGCTAGTATATATGATGACATTACCATTGGAATAGATTTTGTTAGATTTCTATTCCTATCTATAGATTGTTGCTGCCCTAGCGTAGTCTATAGATTTTTTTATAGATAGTGTGGAAATGATAAGTTATTTTGGTGTATCTTGACCTGGTATGGGAGGCTTCCATATAGCCGAATTGTATTGAAATTGCACAATTTTTACCATACTTTCCAATTGGTGTTTCGAGCTTGAAACAGATTTTGTTGGTTCACTGTAAAATTATCAAAGAACAGATCCAGTGTTCCGGACTCGAAACATACAATCCAAAATCTATTCCGAGTTTGAAACATAATATCCAACATTCAATGATCCAAAACCTAAAAGGCACAGATTAAGAACAGAAAATACATCCGAGCTCGGAATGCACGCAAGTTCCGAGCTCGTAACAAGTATATAGATCAGACAAACTGGCTCCCGTTCTAGGTCCGGAACCAATCATTGCATCCAACAGTTTTGTGCTTGTTCCAAACTCTTAATGACCCAAAGATCCAACTGTGTGATTTACGTTACGAGTTCGTAACAAGAGGTCTGGTCTGAGGGACAATAGGCTGTTACGAGGTCGAAACTATTAGAAGGCAGTTCCACCTCAACATTAGAAGGCAGTTTTGGATCCGGCTGTGTGATTTACGTTACGAGTTCGTAACAAGAGGTATTGCCTGAGGGAAAACAAGCTGTTACGATGTCGGAACTATAAGAAGGCGGTTCCACCGCAAGGCTAGAAGGCGGTTTTGCACCGCTTTTCATTGGTGCGTTAGAAGGTGGTTCCAAGAACTGCTTTCTAACGTCATCAATGGAAGACATGCCAAGAGAAGTCACCCCCAAAGTGACTTCTAATATCCAAAGGAACCAACTTTAATAGAGGCTCCTCCACTAGTGATTAGACATGTGATAATATCTGATTTTACCCACACCTTTACATATATAATTTTTCAAAGAGTTAAGTGCCCATATGACCCTATAATTTGGTCGAAGTGCCAATATGACCTTGTAAAATTTAAAAGTGCAATTACAACCCTATTATTTGTTTGAAAGTGCTAATCTAACCTTGGAGACCGCAATTTGACCAGAAATACGTAAAATGGTGAATATACCCTCTCTAAAAAAATACAAAAAAGGAAACACATTTTTACCCTCGTACCCTAATTAAGAAAACCTTTCATTTTTTCCTCTTGCAACTTCAGAACAGAGAGGCTTGCACCAGTGGAGGCTCGAACCTTCCCGGTGCCACCAGTGGAGGATCACACTAGTTCGAAAGATCGGCGTCTATGTTCCTCCTCGGCTGGGGAAGCTCAAAGGCCATCTCGTAACAACATATTGGTCTCCAATACCCAGCGCCACCAGTGGAGGCTCACACCACTCCAAAAGTTGACGTCGTTATTCCTCCACGGTCGGGGAAGCTCGAAGCCCATCTTGCCACCACGACTAGGTCCATCATAAATTCGTTCACCTCAGTACCATATGATCTGATCAATGATATCATAAGATTGGATTTCGAGAAAGATAAACCCACCAAGAAATCTATATGTCAATTCTCCACTAAGATTCGCAGCGAGGCTGAGTTGTGGGTGGCAGGACTGGGTGGGGAGGAGGAGATAGTGGTGGTGGTGGTGGTGCTAGGGTTTAGGGTTGGCGGCGGTGGTGATAGACGGTGAGGCTGGCTGAGGAGGAAGGTAGATGGTTGTTGTGGTTTTAGGGTTTAGGGTGTGGTGGGCGGTGGTTGGCGGAGTAGAGGAGCTAAGGTGGCGGGGAATCGGCTCCATGGTTGTGACCAGAACCTCTCGGGGTTGAGTATTACGTTCGTAAATGGTAGCTCTAGTGGATGCTGCAGGTGGAGGTGGACGAGTGGCATGGACTAGGCTGGGTCTGAGGGATGGAGGTGGTACTGGAGGCGGTGAGACAGCAGAGGTTCTCTCACCGCCGCCGTCTGCAAAATGACGCCACTGAGATTCATATGTGTTTTTATTTGTCTGTTTTCTGCTGTTAATTTTGTCGTGTTTCAGATTGTCAAATTCCGGCTGTGGTCTTATTCAAACTATTTGTTAGTGTCCAGATTCTAGCCGCTGCCGGTGGAGCGGCAGCGGAGGTGGTGGCTGGGTTGCAAAGTGGCGGTGGTTGTAGTTATGTAGTTATGGAGATGATGAAAAAGAACCTTAGGGGTATTTTGGTCATAACATTTTTAGTTTTAAGCTTATGGTTATTTTAGTTTTTTTAGTTTTGGTCAATGCTAGAAAATACCAAGTCAAAGTCATAATAGTGTCAAAAGGTTATATCGACACATTTGATGCAAAAGTTAAGAGTTATAATCAAACTTTAAAATTATACAGGGGTTATATTAATACTTTAAAAAATAATAGGGTTATATTTTACCCATTCTTAAATGTAAAATTTTCTAGACTAATGTATCAACTATTAAAAAAGAAAGAAAGAAAAACATCAACCTAGTCAAATCTTCATAAAGGAAGTGAACCAACAATTCTCCGCAAACTCATTAATTTATAAGGAAATGATAGTTTTAGTGCCAAATTTTAAGCGAAAGTACATGTTACATTTCTCTTTTTGTGCCATGTTATGAAAACGTTTCCAAATTACTAAGAAATGTTCTCAATTGGTTCCTTTATTGGATATAACACGTGATAATGAAATTAACGGATCAATCAATAGCTACCGGCATTTTAAAATTTATAATTAAATATTTTTGAGGTTAATTTAATGTTATTATAAAATTACGGCTTCCACTTCTATCTCCACCGCCTCCTCCACCACGTTCCGAGTATTACCAATCCGGTGCCAGTATTTCGATCTTGCAATTTTTTCTAAGGCTTTCTTGTGCCAGTAAGTCTTGGGCAAGTGCTCCATCCGTACCCATACTGGCTTAGTAGCTTGAATCTTCGAATCATACTGTCCAGATTCATCAACCTTCAACATAAACAACTTCTTGCCATGGAGATAATGGTCAGGACCATTCATCACCAAGTCTCTATCCTGGGCACTGTTGAACTTAAACATGACGTATCCATTGAGCTTACTCTGAACAATACATGCAACATTCCACTTCGCCACCAGGAGAGTGCGAATGGCAAACATTCCAGGAAAAAAACCTGGAAAAACACCCAAGAAACCATAGAAGGGTTTATAGAGATCCTTATGAATCTCTTCATCCGTGAGAACAAAGTCGATAGTATCTCCATTGTTATCAACAATCTCGATATTCGACTTGTTCATGAGGATGTCAAGATCATCCCACAACCCCCTCCTCTCAAGCATTGGATCATTCCATTCCCTCGGTTGAACTTTTTGGGATTTCCGTAACTCCCTCGGCTTGCCCTAGATTCTTTGGGTTGTTCTGGTGTTTGTTACCCGAAGAAGAATCGCCATTAACCACCATGATGACAGAGCAAAACTAATCTGAAACAACACACTTAATCCGATAAACAACATATCGGATTAATCACACAAACCAAACAATAATCCAGCAAGATCAAAATCACCAAACAATACGATGGTCAAATCGAAATCTCACCAACAATAATCACCAAACAATAATCCGATTAAAACCAAATCAAAACTGAATTAACAAAATTCGATTAACAGATCGAATTCAACACACATGCACACAATACACCGAAGCAAAACAAACAAACCGTGCTGAATTGAAACAAGAAAAACCTGAAAACCGTGGCCACCAAGAAATCCGATCGCAAGAAGATGATTCCTACGATTGTTTTGTTTCAAATCCTCAATCTTCCTCCAAGTAGTTCCGATGTATATGCGCAAGACTTGATTGAAAGTTGTGCTGAAAATTCAATCAAACCCTTTAAACCCTTGCCGCAAAACTAAAACCCAACAAAGATTGGATTTTTGGTGCAAATTCTCCAACTCGGCCAAGGATTAAGTGCAAGATCCTAATCCGATTGCAACTCCAGTAATGGATCCGAATCCGCAACCAAGAAAAACAACACCACGATCAAGATCCACGAAAGAACTCAAATTCTCGAATAAACCCCAACTCCAAAGCCGAAATTAGATCAAAAACCTTTCACGAATTTCATATGATTTTGTGCGGAATTCAGAAGAGAATCCGTTAAACCATAATTCATCGGTGAAAAGTGATCGAAATTGAAGAAATCGGCCTCCAAAAGATGGAAGAAAGGCTGCGCCTTTTTTCTCCTTATTTTTGCCTCAGAGCTATCTTTCCTTGAGAGCTCTTTCCTTCAATTTAACAGGTTTCTCCACCTTCTAAACAAAGTAACAAGATCAAGCTCATCTCTACCGCATTTTCAACTTCATCAGTTTCACTTCAAAGCCTACTTGCTCTCGAAATGAAAGATTGCATCAATAAACAAAACACACAATCAGCGAAACAGAACACAAAATACACACCCAGAACAAACGGCAATTATAGTTACAATTCGACATTCAAGCAGATATAATCCGGAAGAATGAATATTTATAACCTGCAAGGTTCTAGGTTGTTGAGCTTCGCCATCTGAAATCCGGTTCCCGTTGGCGGGGAGGGTCCGATTCTGGCGGCAGAACGGCAGATGAATGCTCGGTTTTCCTCATGACCCGAATGAGACCGGCGAATTTCGAAGAATTGAAAGTTGAAACTATTTCCAATTTTACATTCACAACCTCCAGAGTCTTCAATCTTCCACTTTCTGCGATGAATACAGATTGTTCAAAGAGATTTTAATGATATAAAAAACATATAATTAAACAGAAAAAGAGGAAGATACGAATGTGAGCCGTAACATGTTGATGATAAAAAATACGAATGATCAGATCGAACTCGTCGTATATTGTCATATCAAAATTGAAAGGCTGGTTTTCAAAGTAGAGAGGGACCCTGAGAATGAGTTAAGAAGATCGACATGAACACCTGGCATACACAGTGGATTGTGCGACCACTTAAGACACAAAATGTGTACGTATCCTCCTGAGTGACCACGTGAAGATAGTGTGGCTTTCTTTCCAACGCCACGTGAATGTAGTTTGAACAAATAGATTCTGTAAGGAGGCATTTAAAGGTTCCCAACATATGGATACAAACTTTGCCTGGTTTATATGGATCCAACGATACAGGTTTTAAGTGGATCTTAAGGTTCCCAGCATATGGATAGATTGGTCAGGAATCCACGGCAGGAATTCAAACACGCATCACAATATAATGATAAATTAAAAAGGTTTTGTTTCAACTACTTTAATCCTTTCACTAATAATGTTTCTATTAATTTTCTTCCATGTAACTATCAGCCTTATTGCCTGCCACTTTATAAGTAAGAGACAGAACATTGCAAATATTTTATTGAAGAACCAGTTACATTCAAAAACACTTGATACATACTAATTTATTCCATGTTTCTACATTAGTGAGTTTGATTATGTTCGGTTTAACTTATTTTAGTAGAAATAAATTCAATTTAGAATAAATCAGTTAAATCAATAGAAACAGGTTCGATTTAACAAAAATAAATTCAACCTAATGATTAAATATTTATCTTGTTTGACTTTGGTTGACAGAGTTTGCTCAATGTCCTTTTCTCTAAAACCTTCCTTTCTAAAACTTGATTCAATCCGGATGAGTCTCTACAAAGCTTTATATCATAATGTAGGAGATATTTAAATATCTCCTGCAATAATATTGTATCTTGGATAGAATCATTTTCCTTTAATGACTCTGTAAATGTTTTCTATATGTTGTACCCTTGTACCATCAATGAAAACACACGTTCATATATTACATGGTATTAAAGCCTAAATCCTGAGAGCCCTAAAACAATTTTCCTAACTCATAAAAAACCGCCATCGCTGCCCTCACTTCTCCGTCCACTACCACCATGCCAATCACTGTCGCCCCTGCCGAGAAGCCAGCGCCAGCACTGCCGCTGTCCAGCACGCACCGCCGCTGCCCATCCCGCCTTCACGCGCCGCCACTCTGCTCGTCCACGCACCACAGCCAGACGATGCCAATGTCTCCACCGAGCCTCCGCCAGCTCCTGCTCTGCACCGATGGTTCGGCCTCTTCCAGTTCTCGGCATTATGCCGGGGATTCCGCACCCTTGCCTCACTCGCATACATACTATGTTTATCTCTCAGATCATACATGTTTTCTTATTTCATCTACGATCTTGAATGGTTATAATTATAATGATTGGAGTGGTGTCATTCCTCATGGTTTTAATTCTAGACATAAGCTTAGTTTCTTGGATGGTTCCATCACCAAGCCTTTACCTGGTGAACCTTTTGCTGATATTTGGAGTAGTTTAAATTATATGCTTATTGGTTGGATCGTTCAGACACTCGATCCATCTGTTTGTTCTGTTGTTACTTATTATGACGCGGTTAAGGAGTTTTGGGATGATCTTCATCAACGTTACTCAGCTGGGAATGGCCCACGTATGTGTTAAATTTGTGCGGACATTTACAACTGTCGTCAGAATGGTCAGGCTATCAATGCCTACTTTGGTCGCTCCAAGAAGTTGTGGAATGACCTGCTTGCTTACATGCATCCACGTACTTGTATTTCATGCTCCAATGCAACTATCGTTCAGGTTGAACGTGAGAAAGAGATGGTTCATCAATTTCTCATCAGTCTGGACTACTCTTTGCTCATATATCCTTGCATGGGATTAGGTGCCTTCGCTCGACAAGGTTTACTCCCTTGTTTATCAAAAGGAGCGTCAAAAGACTTTCATACCAACCCGTGATCTGTCACCTCGGCAGACACCATGGTCTTTGCTGCACGTCGTCAGGCGCAAACCTCCACTCAGAAGTCCACTCCCGCAGCTCCGGGATCCACCCCAGTCGCCACCGTTAATCGTCGAAGTCTTATCTGCACTCACAATGGCCAAAAGGGTCATGATATTACTACATGCTTTCGTATTATTGGTTATCTGGTTCACTGAGAATCGTCCACCTGCATCAGGCCCGAAGTCTACCGCAAACCCCAAGACACGCACCCCCATGGTGCACCGTTTGCCGAAGCTGCTCAGCTAGTGGCTGCTGCCACTCCACTAGCGGGCGTTGCCGCCACCATGGTTTCAGACTTCAATCGATTCGCCTTCGGCCCTGCACTGTCCAATAAGCAATGGCGTACGGTTTTAAACATGTTCTCTAAATTAAATACTTCTGACAATCTGTCAGGTAAGACTACTTTACCTTGGATTCTTGATACTGGTGCATCGTATCATATAACTTGCGACATGGATCTTCTTTATGATATTGAGCATGCTGCAAAAGGTAATGTTGTCCTCTCTGGTGGTTTTATTTCAACTGTTGTTGTACATGGAAAAATTTGTTTTGGAGATTCGTCGTGACTCATGTTCTTTTTATTCTGGCATTATGATGCAATTTTCTATCGTTTGCCAAGTTAACTATTGCTTTAAAATGTCTAGATTTTCTTACCGGAAAATTATGTGTACTACATGATATCAGCATAAGGACAGTGATTGGCGTGGGTGAACAACGAGGATGGTTTATTGGTTGCTTGGATTGGGAGTTTCCAGGTCTACACAACCGTCTTTGTCCATTGCTGCTTTAGCGTCTTTATCTGCTTTATGGCATCAGTGTTTTGGGCATCCGTCCTCATCCGTCCTCATCGGTGTTGTCTTCTGTCTCAGTCATTTCTCTACATAAGAGTGATTTTAATAAATTTGTTCCCTGTACGGTATGTCATCGTGCAAAATAGCCTAGAAATAGTTTACCTCATCAATCGCACACCAACAGCGATGTTAGATGGCCGAACGCCTCATCACTTCTTGTATGGTCGCACGCTAGCTTAGAGCCATCTCCGTGTGTTCAGTTCATTGGGCTTTACCTCTCAGCTTTTACGGCCTCGTGATAACTCTGCATCCAGTAGTCAGAATTGCATTTTTCTTAGCTACCATGTTGACAAGAAAGCTTGGCGTGTTTACAACTTGGAGTCTCGAACTGTGTTTGACAACTGGGATGTGATATTTTATGTAGATTGTTTCCCTTTTGCACCTGTTTCCTCGAAGACGCTACCTGCTGATCCTCTGTCATCTCTGTCACCTGTCGTATTTGACGACTCCATTCTTGAATCGTCTGACCCAGTGGAGCTGCCCAGTGCTAATCCGTAGCGGCCAGCCCATCCTGAGCTCCAGTTGCTCGCCGCCAAGTGATGCCGACCGCCGACCGCCGCCCAACATGCAACCATCCAAGCCCACATCTCCAGAGCCCGGCTCACGGAAGTGTGTGGCCGCTCAACCAGAGCCACGACCAACCGTGACCACTCAGCGGCCAGCTCCTCCAGAGTTCCAACCGCAATCGTCCATAGCCGTTCAGCCAGTGCTGCCCATCCCACATCCGCTTCCTGCTGAGCTCTGCTAGCCGGTGCCTGTCTCACACCAACAGCTCCATCCACCACCTGTTCTCTTAGCACTCATCTTTGTTAGCCTCCAGTGAAATTAGGAGAGTACATCTGCATTGATACTTGCTTCATAAAATCCCCCTTTGTTGATCACGCATCATCTGATTCACTGTCCTCAGATACGCGTTACCCTATTGCTGATTCTGTTTCTTGTAGTAAATTTTTAGTTTTGTATTCTAGACTTTTGGCTGCAACGACAGATGCTGCTGATCCGGTTAATTTTTTTGATGCTTATCGTCATGATCATTGGCGTGCAGCTATGTCCGACAGGATTTATGCACTCAAGCAAATTAATACATGGTTTCTTGCTGCTCTTCCTCCTGGCAAGAAGGCTATTGGCTGTAAATGGGTTTATCGGACTTAGTTTAAGTCTGATGGTTCTATTGAGCGATACAAGGCTCGTTTGGTTGTACTTGGTAATCGTCATATTGAGGGGACTGCCATTACTGAAACATTTGTTCCTATTGCCAAGATGAGCCCAATTAGTCTTTTCTTGGCTGTTGCTACTATTCGTGGTTGAGATCTTCATCAGATGGATGTTCACAATGCATTTTTGCATGGTGATCTTAAGGAGGAGGTGTACATACCGCCTCCTAGTTATACACTTCTGGCACCTGGGTTGGTGTGCAAGCTTCCCAAATCTCTTTACAGTCTGCGACAAGCTTCGCGAAATTGGTTTGCTAAACTTGTTGCTACTCTTTGCCTCTTTGGGTTTGTTCAGAGTAAGGCAGATTACTCTTTTTTTTCTTACTTGAGGGATGGTGTTTCTCTTCATGTATTGGTTTATGTTGATGATCTTATCATTGTTGGTTCCTCTCCTGAGATGATGACCAAGTTCAAGAAGTATCTATTTTCTTGTTTCATATGAAGGATCTTGGTGCCCTGGAGTATTTCTTCGGCATTAAGATAACTCGTCGGCCTGATGGGATGTTTCTATCTCAGCTGAAATATGCCTTGGATATTTTGTCTGATACTGGGTTATTTACAGCTAAACCCATAGATTTTCCAATGGAACAACAGCACAATTTGGCGCGAGATGATGGTAATTTGTTTGACGATTCTGCGCAGTATCGCAGACTAGTTAGGAAGCTCATTTGTCTCACTATCACTCATCCTGAGCTTAGCTATTCAGTCCATGCCTTGGACCAGTTCATGGAGAAACTGTGTTTGGCGCATTGGCATGCAGCTTTACGAGTTCTACATTATTTGAAGAGTTATCTTGGTCAAGGTTTGTTTCTATCAGCTAAGAGTTCTCTTAAGCTTACACCATTTTGTGATTCAGATTGGGATACTTATCTAATTACTAGGAATTCTTTGACTGGATATTTTGTGATGATTGGTGAATCTTCAGTTTCTTGAAAAATGAAGAAACAACCCACTGTTTCTCGCTATTCGGCTGAAGCAGACTCTCAGGCTATTGCAGTTGCATGCTGTGAATTGTTGTGGCTCAAGTCATTTCTTCGTTCATTGGGAGTGGCGCATCCTACTCTGATGCGTTTGTACTGTGATAGTCATGCTACTCTTCATATTGCAGCCAATCTAGTTTTTCATGAGAGGACGAAGCATATTGAGATTGACTATCATTTTGTTTGTGATTTGATTCAGTCTGGTGATGTGGTTACTTATCATATTCGTACAGCTAGTCAGCCAGCAAATTTATTTACAAAGGCACTTGACGACAGACATTTCACACTTTGCTTGGAAAGTTGGGCATTCGCGACCCACATGCTCCAACTTAAGGAGGAGTGTAAGAGATATTTTGTGAATATGTTTTGCAATATTATTGTACTTTAGATGGAATCATTTTCCTTTAATGACTCTGTAAATGCTGGCTATATATTGTACCCTTGTACCATCAATGAAAACACACGTTCATATTTTACACATAACCTCTTGGTTACTCCACGTACACATTCTCAAATAATTTCTCTTGTAGTGTTGATTTTACATCCAGTTGAAAACACTAACTTCTTTGTGCAACAAGTGTTAAAATCATTCGAACTGTGTCCACACAAGACACATGAGCATATACTTCTTCATAATCAACTCTGTATTCATGAGCATGCCCTTTGGGGACCAAGCGAGCCTTCTGTCTTTCTTACTAGTGGAAAACCTTCAATTTTAATTAAGGTGGTTAAAAAACCGCTTTTAATTAAGACCCGAAATAGGTTCCAAATTTGGATCCCATTTCCGTGGTTCTAAAAAAAAGTTGTCGAAAACCTGAGGTTTCTGATAGCCTTGAAGCAGGACTCAAATCAACAAGCGGCGTGATGGGCTTCAAATCAAAGCAACACTTAACAGTATTTCTCAAATATGGGGAAAAATCAATATATCAAAATGGATCTGGGAAAAAATAGATCAAAATCTCAATAGACGGTACAATGGGCTTCTCCTTTTCCAACGACGGAGGGCTTCTCCTTTTCCAACGACGGAGGGCTTCTCCTTTTCCAACGACGGAGGGCTTCTCCAGCGGTGGTACGACAATCGGGAGACGACGTAGTGGTACGAGAGGAGGGAGCGATGCAGCAGTGGTAGGCGGCGCAACGGTGCTAGAAGTGGAGGTGTGGCAAAGGCGTGAAAATGGAGGAAGATGGTGGAGATGTGAGCGTGGAAAAGGAAATGGTGGCGGCATGGTGCTGGGGAAAGGAAAGAGGCATGTGCCTTGTGATTTTTCGAGAGAGGATAAGTAAAAATGAAGAGTGAAAACCCTAAATTAATGGGTTTATATATTGGGCCAAAAAGACAGCCCGTTAAAGGCGGTTCTACAAATAGAGCCAACTTTAATTAATTTTCACTAAAGGCATAACCATCTTTAATTGATTTAGAATCTCCTTTAAAAATAAAAGGGTGAACTGGGATAGCACTTCTGAACTCGGAATCGATTTCGGACCCTAACTAAAGGCGATTTCTCAAAAAATTGATGGAAATGTCTTCTAATGCTGCCTTTAATAGAGGCTTCTCCACTAGTATTTACTTCTCCAAACTCATTCAATTTTGTTTTGTACACCCATTTGAATCCTTTTTTTTGTCTCCTTAGGCAGATCATCAAGATCCCATGTTCCATTCTTCTCAATTGATCTCATTTTCTGCATCCATGGATGTCCTCCATTTCTCCTCCTTTACTACTTCGTCAAATGAAATAAGATTAGAATGAACAGCATGAACAAACAAGACTAAGTGAGTTTGTACCTTTTCGCCTTCATCTAAAAAACCATCACCGGGGACTTAGTCCTTCGTTCACATTGGTGCTCTACTATTTCGGGTAGGCCCGTCAAACGGGTTGGGTCACCTGTTGGATAACCGTTACCCATATACTAATTTCACTTATTGGATAAGACTTATTGGATAATGACCCATTGGGTTTATGGATATAATTGGGTTGTAGTTATTGGGTTTAGTTGGGTTGGATAATTAGTTATCCGTTGGATAATTTTGGGTGGGTCGAGTTGGGTTGGATAACGGGTGATCCGTGTATAATTTCATATCATAAGATAACAAAATTTTTCACAAATTTGATTACGAATAATTTAATTTTTCCCTAACACATATAATCAACTTAGAAACGATTAAATTCTCGATTCATCATATTTGTCGATTTCGGTTCATGTTTTAATCAATTTTAATTTGAACCAATTAAAATTTGATAAATGATCTTGACGAAAGAAGTAGAAGTAGTATTTAAGAAACTTTTACTAGATTTGAAAATTCTCGAAATATGAAGATTTTTAAAAATATTTTCTTTTATTGAATATAAGAAAATAATAAATGAAATTCCCACATTTGCCCACTCGAATAAATATTTCCTTTTTTTTTGTAGTTATGTACACGATTCAGCCTACATCAAAGAATGATTATGGTTAATCATAATTTTTCACTCCAAGTAAAATGTTACGTGGCTTATCCATTTAAAGTTTAAATGGTTGAAAACACCAATCATCCATTGAGTATATAATGAACTATCCATTGAGTATATAATGAACTATCCATTGAGTATATACTGAATTATCCATTGGATATATACTAATTATCCAATGGGTCTATACTAATTATCCATTGGGCCTATACTAATTATCCATTGGGTCGAACTAAATGACTCATTGGGTATAGGCAATTTATTTGGGTGAAACGTGAATTACCCATCAAGTCCGTGTTCTTTCTCAGTTCTCAGTTCTCACTTCCCAGTCTGCGTTTTATTTCATCAGTCCGCATTTTGTTCATCAATCGGTCTGCGTTTTGTTCATCAATCGGTCTGCGTTCTATTCATCAATCGGTCTGCGTTCTATTCATCAATCGGTCTGCATTTTGTTCATATTCGAGTTCATAATATTATATTATGTAATATAATATTATGTACATTATATTATATTATATTATATAAAAATATATATATAATAGGTTGGCTTTGTAAACTCAACGAAACTAACGAACAATATTACTTGGGATTGAGCTCGAGCTCAAATACTGTACGAACTCGAATATTGTACAAACTCAAATACTCTACGAGATTGAACTCGAATACTGTACAAACTCGAATAGTGTACGAGATTAAGCTCGAAAACTGTACGAGATTGAGCTCGAATACTGTACGAGATTGAGATCGAATACTGTACAAACTCGAATACTGTACGAGATTGAACTCGAATACTGTACGAACTCGAATACTGTATGAACTTGAATACTGTACGAGATTGAACTCGAATACTGTACGAGATTGAGCTCGAATACTGTACGAGCTCGAATACTCTACGAACTCGAATACTCTATGAACTCGAATACTGTATGAGATTGAACTCGAATACTGTATGAACTCGAATACTGTACGAGATTGAACTCGGATATTGTATGAACTCGAATACTGTACGAGATTGAGTGCGAATTTTGTACGAACTCGAATATTGTACGAGATTGAGTTCGAATACTGTACGAGATCGAATACTGTACGAGATTGAGCTTGAATAATTTGTGAATTATAATTTGTATAATTTGTGAATTGTAGTAAATATTTATGTTAAATATTACACATGCATTTAATTGGGTAATTTTGGATATTTATTGGGTATTTGTTACGTTCTTATTGAGTTAACATAATATGGGACCCATGGAGATCAAAATTTTCCATTAACACAATTATTTTCATCCCGCTCAATCCCAAAAAATAATGAGTATTTAATACCTGATCCCATTGGATAATGACAACTTGTAACTCAAATCGATAGAAAATGTTTAATGATAACTTATTGGGTTAATTATATAATGACTTATTGGATAATGACTTATTGGTTAATATATTTTAACTCATTGGGTCATATGAATATCTCATGGGTTATCCAATGGGTTATCCATTTAATGACCCAACTCATTTATGACCTAACCCATTATGACCCATTTAATAAACGAGTTAATTGGATAATGACTCATTGGATAATAATTTATTGGGTTTGGATAATGAGTTTATCCAATTAACCCATTTGACGGGCCTAATTTCGGGGTATTGCCGTCGGAGAAGCTATTTTTTCTTCTTCATTGATACCGCTCGATTCCTCCCTTTCTTCACTTTTATCATCTTCTTATTCAAGATCAAGTGTAATATCTTCTTCAGAAATCCTTTCCCAATCCCATTGTTCTTCTTCTTCAAGGTTTGTTCATCATGTGCTATGCAACATAGAGAAAATGACTTGTTTGTGGCTACAGTTGCCACAAACGGAATTTGTATGTGGAGGACGCATTACGGAAATGCGTCCTCACATTTTTTATTTTTTTTAAAAAAAATTTCGGTCAAAATTTTCAAACGACGCACGGTTGGTTGACACATGGCGAGGACGCATTACCATAATGCGTCCTCCGTTCCATTTTAATTTTTTTAAATTAATGCTGGTCAAATTGAGGTAATGCCACATGGCCGAATGGGGCCACGCCACGTGGCGAGGACGCATTACCATAATGCGTCCTCTATTTATGTTTATATTTATATTTATTTTTATATTTATATATATGTTTATATTTATATTTATAAATATCTTTATATATATATTTATTTATTTATTTATATGTATATGTATATATATATATTTATATTTATATATATGTATATATTTATATTTATATATATCTTTATTTATATTTATATTTATATATATTTTTATATTTATATATATATATATATATATGTATATATATATATTCATATTTATATATATCTTTATTTATATTTATTTTTATATTTATATATGTATATATTTATATTTATATATATCTTTATTTATATATATTTTTATATTTATATATATATGTATATATATATATATATATTCATATTTATATATATCTTTATTTATATTTATTTTTTTATTTATATATATGTATATATTTATATTTATATTTATATATATCTTTATTTATATTTATATTTATATATATTTTTATATTTATATATATATGTATATATTTATATATATATATTCATATTTATATTCATATTTATATTCATATTTATATTTATATTTATATTTATATTTATATTTATATATATATATATATATCTTCATATTTATATGTATATATATATTTATATATATATATATGAATATATTTATATATATTTTTATTTATATTTGTATATATATCTTTATTTATATTTATATTTATATTTATGTGTATTTTTATATTTATATGTATGTATATTTTTATATTTATGTATATATTTATATTTATATATATCTTTATTTATATTTATATATATATTTATATTTATATATATATATCTTTATTTATATTTATATTTATATATATTTTTATATATATATGTATATATTTATATATATACATATATATCTTTATTTATATTTATATTTATATTTGTATTTATATATATGTATATATTTATATTTATTTTAAATTTATAATTATATTTATAATTATATTTATAATTATATTTATATTTTCACACATTTACATATGTGTACATCCACACATTTACATGTGTGTACATCCACACATTTACATGTGTATCCACACATTTACATCCACACATTTACATAAATATAATGCCACATTAGAAAAATAAAATAAAATAATGCCACATGAGTCCTCTAATTGATTTTAGAAAAATAAAATAAATCATAACTATTTTCGGAAAAATAAAATAGAAAAATAAATAAATAATTTCAGAAAATTTAAAAAATATAAATATAAAAAAAATGAAAGGGGAACTATTATGGAAAACAAAAGAGGAGAAAAGAGTCCCCTCTAATCAAAGCTTGAAAAAAAAAATTCAAAAGCACCAAGAGGACGCATTATTGAAATGTGTCCTCACCCCTCAACTTCCAAAAAAAAAAAGTTGCCATAATTAGGCCCGAGGTCCTCCAATTGATGCTAAAAATAAAATCGTTTTCAAAACGGGTACTCTAATTTTTTTCATAAACAAAAAAAATAAATCCGTACTACTTTCAGAAGACAAAAATGGAGGAACAAATTAAATTTAAAAAAAATAAGGGGAAAACATTTTCGAAACCAAAAACGGAGCCCTCTATTTAAATGCTGAAAAAAATAAAACAAACCGGGAGGAGGCATTATCGTAATGCGTCCTCCAAAAATGCAGAATAAAAAAAAATTTGGGCCCTTGGAGGACGCATTATGGAAATGCGTCCTCCCCCCAAAGTGTCCAAAAATACAACCTGCCACACTTACGCCCATCATGCCACTTTCCACCTTACAAAAATCATGAACTCATGCAACATATGACTCTCAAGTGCCTGATTGAATCTTCGCCCCACACCAAGGTTCCTCTGGCCGTCTGGCGTCATTTTTATCACTGATAATGTTTGACATCTATTAAGAACATAAAATGCTCAGCTCACCGCCTCTGGCCCGGAATTTTCTTGGAACATTTTTTTCAACCAATGAGATCCTCACCATATTTATGTTCTTCCGCTCAATGACTCCATTATGTTGTGGTGCATATGCAGTAGTTAACTTCCCCTTGATCCCATTCGTTTCACAATATACCTTGAATTTATCTGACGTGAATTCACCTCCACGGTCCGTTCTTAAATATTTAATCGGCAAATCGATTTTTTTACCCATGTTTTTAATCAGAACTCAAATGTCTCACTTCCAGTTACTGTAAAGTACAAGCCTTTAACTTCATATTATTATAATTAAATCCCATTTTTCTATATGTTTGTGGATAAACGGTTTTTCCCAAGACGTTATCTTTTAAAATATAGTGTTTAACTTTAAAATGACAATTCATGGTTCGTTCGTGATCATATAATGGCAAAGTCTTGGGAAAGACCGTCTTTCCATAGGCTTATGGAAAGACGGGGTTTAATTGAAATAATAAAAGGTAAAATGTTTTAGTTGCAATATTAAAGTTTTATTTTTCAATGTGTAGTAGTTATAAAGTTTATAACCCGATTCATACAACCCGAAAATTTTATCTTCATTTCTTCTAATTTGCACTTTAAATCTTTGTCTTTCCATAACTTATGGAAAGACCGTATTTCAAGAGACGGACTCTCATATAATATGTAAAAAAATGATTTTTCCCAACACTTTATCTTAAAAAATAGAGTATCTCTAGATCTTAAATGTGGGGATCCCTTGATGAACAGTATTTTTCGTCGTCATTTCCTATTTTTGGTTTTTTTTCCTCCACTTCCTATGCATTATTGTCTATGTTTATCTGTTCACTTCTTTGCCGTAATCTGATCTCAAATGCCAACGTGTGTCCTCTACTTTTATACATGCCCATATCTGAAGCTCTTTCCAATTACACGTATCTTCTATTTTTTGGTTTCCTGTCTATGTTTATCTGTTCTCCATCATTCTATTTTTTGGCTTCCATAAGATTTTTATCTCAAATGGTTTGGTTCCTATCCTTGCACAATTCCACAAGGTAATTTCATAGTTTTCCTAACCAAAATTGCCCGCCTTTTCCATCATCGTTGCTCCGATTTGTGTAATATTTTTCTAGTATGCTTTCAATTTCTTAGTCGAAATAGAGCCCGGCAGAATGTGATTTTAACCTTTTCTCTAGGTTCCTACTGTTCCTAATGTTCATGTGTTCTTCTCCTTCAACCTACCGAAGTTTGATTTGTGAACACAAGGTGTTCGTTGAATTGCCTGACTTGTTTTCCTAATTGTTTTCTCCTTGTTTTCTCCTTCTTATTCACAGAGGTCGTGCCACAGCGATTTAGGACAGCTACATGAATTGGGGGATTCTTTCTGACGGAGTTTGGTATGAAGGAGCCAAGGGTGGCGATGGATTTTTCTAGGGGTTAGGAACCAACTGTTCAAGGTCAAAGTGTTGGATCGTTAGAGTGGTGGTGCGGTGGATGGTTCGAAGGATGATATTTTGAGAGGTGATGGTCCCAGGAGTGGATGGTTGATGGTTCGAGTGGTGGTGAGGTGGATGGTTGATGGCTCCAAGGGTTCGACGGGTGATATGATCCGAGGGTGATGGTCCCATGAAGCGAATGGTTGATGTTCGGGGGGTGGATGGTTGATGGGTCGAGGGGTGATGCCTCGAGGGGGATGGCTGATGTTTCCAGGGCCTCCAGGGTTGATGGATCGAGGAATGTTGCCTCGAATGAACACCCTTTGAGGTGGATGGTTGATGTTTGAGGGGTGGATGATTCGAGTTGTTTGATTGATGAGTCGGGGGATGATGCCTCTAGAGGGATGGTTGATGGTTCCAGGGGATCGAGGGTTGATGATTCGAGGGAGGATGCCTCGAATCAACACCCCTCTAGGCAGATGGTTGATGGAAAGTTTTCGAGTACTCCTGATTCGAGTGGTGAGAATTCGAGTATACCTCCCTCTCTACATACACCACCTTCCACCACCGCCGGTCTCCTCTCCACCAGCCACCCGGCGGTATGCCGTGGCGACACACCGAAGACCACCAGCTCAATTACCACTCTTTCACTCATCCCCGCCTACCACCAACATCTCCCAACCTTCCCGCCACCTCTACATCCTAAGCCAACCGCCTCCTCTACCCAACCTTCGCCGGAGATGACCAAGGCCCAACCTGAATGACCTGTTTGAGAGGTGGGGCTGCCAAGAAAACCATTTATCTCCTTCTTTCACAGCTAAGAATGATAAAAGCCCGGTGAACTCTGCTCCAACCCCGCTGGAGAGCCCTATTTGCAAAAACCGCGAATGGCCAGAGCAACTCGCTGGCGGTCCCGACCTCATCCTGATTCGGCGAAGGCATTCCCCCAAGCAGAGACTTTTTCGGAACAGATCACACCAACTGCGGATACTCTAGATTTATAACTAGCAAAGAAGCACGCATCCCCAAGCGATCACCAGCATCACCAGCAACAGTTCCTTGTATTCACTGGATTCTTGCTTCTCCATTCCTCTGATCTTGTAACCTTCTTGTTCAAAAATCAATGCTATATAAGATGGAAATGGAAAAGATGCTAAATGGTAGTAAATATATTGTTTAAGGTTATGATATCAACAGTTTCATATTAAAAAAAATCATCTGATCAACGGGAATAAAGACCAGAAATAGAGGCGGGGGTTATCTACCTTATCCAAATCCATCCATCCATCCACTGTTCTTAACTGTGTCGATCCCTGGATGAACAGTAAACTTTCGTCGTAATTTTGTAATTTTGTTTTTCCCCTCATCCTCCTACGCATTATTGTCTATGTTTATCCGTTCCCCATCATTTAACGCGTGTCCTCTACTTTTATACGTGGCCATATCCGAAGTTCTTTCCAATTACACGTATAGTACTGGTTCGAGTGAAACTGGGATCGAGTAGTACTGGTTCGAGTGGAGAACGTTCAAGTGGAGAAGTTCGAATGGAAAGGTTCGAGTAGTAATGGGTTCGAGTGGTGAGGGTCTGAATGGAGAGGTTCGATTGGAGAGGTTCCGAGTGTTACTAGGTTTGAGTGGAGAGGTTGAATGGTACTGGCTCGAGTGGTACTGGTTCCAGCGGTGAGGTATGATTGATGAGGAATCGAGTGGGGACGGTTCGAGTAAAGAGGGTTTGAGTGAAGAGCTTCGAGTGGAGAGTGTTCGAGTGATACTATGTTCGAGTGATACTATGTTTGAGTGGTGAGGGTTCGAGTGGAGAGATTTGAATAGAGGGGTTTGAGGGTTCAGGAAGAGGAGTCGAGTGGAGAGGCTCCGAGTATAGGGTTTGAGTGGTAAGGGTTCGAATGGTGAGGTTCGATTTGTGAGAGTTCGAGTGGTGAGGGTCCCTGGAACCATCGAATCATCAACCATCGAGCCCCTGGAACCATCAACCATCCCCCTCGAGGCATCACCGCTCGACTCATCTACCATCTGCCTTGCCACCACTCAAACTATCCACCTCTCAAACATCAACCATCCACCTCGAGGCATCACCCTCTACGCATTAACCCTCAAAGGCCTGGAACCATCAACCATCCCCCTCGAGGCATCACCCCTTGACCCATCAACAATCCGCCTCGCCATCACTCGAACTATCAACCATCCCTCAAGGCATCACCCCTCGATCCATCAACTATCTTCCTAGCCACCACTCGAACAATCCACCCCTCGAACATCAGTACCACTCAAACTCATCCACCCCTCTAGAGTACACCAGCCTTCGAAGGTACACCACCCCTCTAGAAGAGTATACCACTAAGAGCATCGAACCATCCACATTAGCTCTCGAACCACGACCCACTCGAGGCATATACCCCTCGAACATCCAAAACACCACTACTCGAACCATCTACCCCCCCCCCAACATCACCCATCCACCCTTGGAACATCAACCATCCATTTGTCGGACCATCTTATATCCACTCCTGGAACCATCACCCCTCGAATCATCAGTTCTCGAACATCCACCACGCCACCACTCAAACCATCCACCCCTTGAATATCAACCATTTACCTCGAGGGGTGTTGATTCAAGGCATTCTCCTACGAATCATCAATCCTCGAGCCCCTGGAACCATTAACCATCCCCGTCGAGGCATCACCCCTCGACTCATATACCATCCGCCTCGCCACCACTTGAACTATCCACCCCTCAAACATCAACCATCCTCCTTGAGGGCTTTTGATTCGAGGCATCATCCCTCAATTCATTAACCCTCGAGGCCCTGGAACCATCAACCATCCCCCTCGACCCATCTACCATCCGACACGCCACCACTCGAACCATCCACCCCTCAAGCATCAACCATCTGCCTCGACTTAAACCTCTCCACTCTAACCTGTACTAAAAACCTCATGACTCAAACCAGTACCACTCGAATACTCTATTCAAACCCTCTCCACTTGACCCTCACCACTCGAACTCTTACCACTCGAACCCTCTCCACTCGAACCCAATACCACTCGAACCTCTCTAATTGAACCCTCTACTGGAACCCAGAACCACTCGAACCAGTACCACTCAAACTAATCAGCTTGAACCTCTCCACTTGAACCTCCACTCGAACCCTCAGTACTTGAACTAGTACCACTCGAACCCTTTCCACTCGAACCTTAATTCAAACCCGCACCACTCGAACTCTCACCACTCGAACCCTCTCCACTTAAACCCAGTATCACTCGAACCCTCTCCATTCGAACCCAGTACCACTCAAAACCTCTCCACTCAAACCTCTCTACTCGAACCTCTACTTGAACCCAGTACCACTCAAACCCGGTACCACTCGAACCTTTACTCGAACTCTCTCCACTTGAACCCTCACCACTCGAACCATCCGCCCCTCGAACCATCAGTCATCCACCCCTGGAACCAACATCCCTCGAGCTAACCATCCACCCCCCAAATCGTGACCCCTAGAACCCTTGGAACCATCCATCCCTGGTACCATCAGCCATCCATCTCTACAACCAACCCCCTCGAACATCAACCATCCACTCCTCGAATCCTCACCCCTCGAACTATCAACCATTCACCATTCCAACCATACACCACCTTCAACACTAGCTTTGTACACACGAATGGGTTCAAATAGAGGGAGTACGAGTGTTCCACAAGATCATTCGAGTGGAGACAGTTCGAATTTAGTGTTCGAGTGGAGAGGTTCGAGTCCTGAGGGTTCGAGTCCTAAGAGTTTGAGTTGAAACAGTACAAGTACTACTGGGTTCGAGTGGTACTCATTCGAGTATTGACAGTTCGAGTGGAGAGGATTCGAGTAGAGATTAGAGTGGAAAAATTTGACTGTTACTGGGCTCTAATTAATAATGTTGATGTTCCTCTTTTGTTGATGTGGTGAGTAAAGCAGCATCATCTCATCTTCAAAAAAAAATTTCTTTCCTTCCAATGAATTTGATCTTTCTGATCATTAATTTTCTCCTAGGTCTAATTTATCTATTCTTCCATCTGCAACAGTGACTCTGAGGATTACGGCTCCTCCACCGCTTCTATTTCCTTTCAAGATTTGTGTAATCTAAAATTTGCTTCTTTTTTATGTCGTTGATTTTGTTCATTTTGCTTCATTACCATGGCGATGGCGATGGTTGCTCTGGATTTATAGGGTTTCAGATTTGGTGATGATGTTAAGGAACTGCTTGAGTTCTTCGCAAAGAATAAGGGCTTGAGCGGTGACCCGTTCTCAGCCCCATTATCGATAGTCTACGCTTCGCGTGAGCTGGAGACCCCTAATTTAACTTTAAAATGGCAATTCATGGTTAGTGACCATATAATTCGGCAGTTGATGACCCCGTGTTGAAACCTTGTAAGGATTAGCTGGCAGTGGCGAAAAGTTTACTCCCCATAAAACATTTGCCATTAATGCCTATATATAATAATATAAAGAGGAAGGCCCAATTTCTGAGATTTGATGGGGGCCGCGATTTACCCACGGAATCCATCATGTCCAAAATCCTCCTTAAAATGGCCCAAGCAACCACCTAAATATCCACATCCCATTCCCAGAAAAGAAAACCATCAAACGTTGTTTCAATTTTTCCCTCCAAAATATGAGCAATCCAAACCCAGCCGGCTTTCACGAGACCGGCGCCGAAGGCAGCAGCGGGTCAACCCGGAGGCACCCCATCTACCGGGGAGTCCGGTCCCGGAGCGGGAAATGGGTTTCGGAAGTACGCGAGCCCCGTAAAACTAGCCGTATATGGTTGGGCACTTACCCGACACCGGAAATGGCGGCGGCGGCATACGACGCCGCAACTCTCGCATTGAGAGGCCATGAAGCAGTCCTTAATTTTCCCGAAGCAGCTCCGACTTACCCCATTCCGGTTTCTCTCTCAGCTGCCGACATCCGAGCGGCGGCTGCTGCCGCTGCAGCTGCGAGAGAGCCGCCGCCGCCGCCGCCACAGCCAGCTGAGGAAAACTATGGCAATGAGTACGTTGATGAGGAGGAGTTGTTCGACATGCCCAACCTGTTGAACGACATGGCGGCGGGGATGCTTATGACTCCTCCACGAATGAGGGGCCCTAACGACCCCCCCGATTCGCCCGATTACTCCGGAGGAGGCGATGACCTCTGGAGCTACAGATGAAGGAGGAGGAGGATGCTCTGATGTCGAGACGTGGCTTTGGTTTTCCCCTCCCGCTACATCAGAGCGTGAAATTCTCTTTAATAATGGTTTGCATTATGTGTTCGACCAACTCGAGGGCCCACGCTGGCGTACTACCATATATCTGGTCTTTTGCTTTACTTCATTTTCCTCACAATTATGGCACAAGTCTATGCAGTTCGTTTGTTATGGGTAGTTTGAAATGCACAATCCGGAGGCTGTTGTGAGCTTTTGGTGTTACTTACCAGTGGATTATATCTATACCTACGGTGTTTTTTCTGGCTTTAGAAACTAATATCCAAACGCTAGTGCAGTGTGCACTGGGTCAGTTCTACTCATGAATTTCCATTTGTAGAAATGCTGTGATAGGTTTCACTGTCCTTGTTTACTTAAAGCGAAGCACAATGATTCTAGGTTAATTCATTCTTAATTAGGCCTATTCAAAATTTCAATTTCCTTTTTGTTACCAAATGATTTGCCTAATGAAATTTGGTTTTATCGAATTTTAACTAAACCTTATTAGTATGTTTCAACGTAACATGTTTAACCAAGTACGTAATAAGTTAAAGCATAAATGACACACGACTTGGTTACGCAGTTCGATGAAATCCACCCACATCTATGGAACACGACAAACGTTTGGAATTCTCCATGATTATCTCCACAATATTCCTATTTCAAATCTGCTTTTTGAAACATATCAAAATCCCACAAATAAAGGGATTTTCCTTATCACAATCTATCTCATATATTCGCAAATAACCACTCCATATATGTAGGGATTTTCAATAAATAAACTATGCTTCACACGCTTCATTCATAGAAGAATATTCAGATTTCCATAAATCATAAATACCATAATATTCTATCTCCCTTTTTGTGTAAAATCATCTTGGCGTGAATATGCTAATTCCGAGTGCTCCAACATGGAAAGTTTTTCGTTTCCAAATATGTTCACAAAAGCTGGCAATTAAATATGCAATGCAAATCTCTGACTTTACAATCTCCCCCTTTGGCAATTTGTGAACCCATAATGTTTTGGCCATGAATCGCACAACGAAAAAATTTGTCACACACATAGGTCTTCCAAACTTCACCTATGTTGAAACATATGCATAAAAAATTAATACTAGAATTCCCACAAAGCATGAATACCAGAAATCCAGAAACCCGTCAAAAGATAAAATAATTCAGTCAGATTACAGAGCCACAACAAAATCCAAAATATCCAAAATTCTCCCCCTGGGATCACACATATGCCAAAGGAAGCAAAAAAAAAAATCAATATATACCAAAGGCAATATCCAAGCATCAGTAAACTCCCCCTGAGTTTGACCTCTATGTTGGAACATAGAGCAGAAATCCGGATCAGGTTCAAGCCTCCAACCATGCTTTGTCTTTCTCCAGACTTGTCTTCTCTGCCTCCAGCACAGCAATTTGAATGGCAATGGCTCCCAATCTTGCATTCAGAATCACTATCTTGGCCTCCTTTCCTGCAGCTGCTGATGTAGAGCCTTCTGGTTTCCATGGTAAATCATGAATGTGCCTCAACCCAAAGGTTTTCTTATTTGGCCTTAGAAAGTCTGCATCTATGATCAAATCATCAGGCTTTCCCTTCACCTTTGTACTTTTAGCCGTTGCTGAAATTAGACAGGGATATACAATGGCATGTTTAGCCTTGAGAGCTGTAGCCTGCCTCACTAAGTTTTGCAGAATGAACAAACCAAGATTCACTTGCTCTTGTGTTCCAGCACAGAACAGAAGCTTTGCCATCTCCCTGGTCAGTGCAGTAGTATTTGACGATGGCATCTAGAAATTTGATATAGGCCAAAAAATCTGGAAGTTAGGCATGAAGCCTGTGAATATCCTATTTCAGGCCATTTACCTTGTATCCCTCTGAGATAATTTCCAAAATCTTATCATCAGTTACATCTAACTCCTCAAAAAATACCCTTCAAAATTTGGTGTCTTCAACCCCAAGATTTTGTTTATCCTAGCAGCTGAAAAATCTATAATCTTCCCTCTCAAATAAATTCTACCGAACTAGGGAGATTCAATGTCCAGATTTTCAGACCTCAAATTTGCATAGGTCTCTATCACCACCTGTCTATTATATTGAAGCTGAATTATTGCAGCTCTCTTCATTCCAATATGCTCCAGATAATCAGAAAATCCACTCTCCCTATAATCTTCTAAGTCTATGGGCCTTTCTGAAATAAATCTCCTCTCAACAAACAATTCACCCATTTCTTCATACTTTGAATCAAAATAAGTGAATGACAACGCATTACTTACAGGAACAGATGGCAAGACTTTCTTCTTTGGTAATTTTTTTATCTTTCTTGAGCTTCTTAGCAGGTGGAGAAACCTTTGAAACATTCACCTTCATCTTGCTTTTTGCCATCTGGAAAAATTCATCAAGCACCTCATCACTCGAGTAATTCAAATCAGGAAGGTCCTGTGTTGGAACATACTCAGGAGTTTCAGCTTCTTCCTCTTTATCAGATTGTGTTTCATACTGCTTATCTTGATCCAAGTCATTCTGGTCAGTCATAGGCTCTCCAGGTTGCTCATCATACTCATTACCAGATATATCATTATGGTCTTCTCCTCCCATGTCAGCATCATAATCCACCTCCATGTAATTTTCATCTTTAAACTGCTGTGTTGGAACATGAACATCATTGTCTTCCTCATCACTATCAGACAACTCAATTATCACTGGCTTCCGAAGTTCTTCCATTCTCTATGCAGCATTTGGATCAAAGAAGGCAACCTGTAATCTGTCTCCATACTTCACTACCTCCCTTCCAACAATATCTCCCTCACTAATCTCCCTCAAAAATACATAACTTGGATAGGGAATACGGCAATACACATTGAATTTATCCTTTTCTCGGTACCCGGCATACTTACCCATAAGAAATTACACATTCCAATTCTCAATTCTCCTTATATCACCTATATTACCCGTCACAAGCTCTTTAACCTGAACAGTCAGGTATTCACCATCTATACTTTTGATTTTGGTTAAATCAACTGCGACTCTGTTTGCCTCTAGCCATTCAAAAATTTCATCTACACTCTTAAACTCCATACCCATCATAAGGGCCATTTCTTTTAGCACTGGTGAGTTTTTCTTGTCTTTCGCCATCAATGCCAGAACCACCAGGCTCTTTACCGCCGTCTGTTACCTCTTCCTCTACAGCATGCTCTTCATCTTGACCAAGATTTCCTTCAGGAAGAGGTTCGGCCCCAATTTGGTCTGTACAATGTCCATTCCCTTCAGACAATGCCGACTCCATATTGACCGTCAACTGTTCCTCCTCCATAGCTTCTGAGGGTTGTGAAATTTCTGGAATCTCTTCTTCACATGTGGGAGAGTTAGGGTTAAGCATTCTTTAGCACGGAGTTGTTGTGGGGGAGGATCGTGGGGATAGTGTATAGCTGATTTCGAAGGAAGCCGAGAAGAATGGTAGTGAGCTGAGAAAGAGGGACTTGAAAGGTTTTGGACAATTTTGAATCTAACACAAAATCTTCAACTCTTCTCCTCTTTTCCCGCGAAACTCCTTTTTAGTTTTCCAAGAAATCTAATGATGACTCTTTTTTCTCTTGTCAACTCAAGATATCACATCAAAAATAACTTCCAACATACCATAAAACTCATCTTCTACTTTTGCACATTTTTCTTATTTTCTAATTTTTTTGTTCTTTTTTGATTTTCTAAACAAAAATAAACAGAATATTTACAGTAAAATTAAGGTAAGAATTACCTCAAATTTGACAAACACCTAAGTGTTGTCGAAGGCTTTCAAAAGTGGCAGAATCCAACAGCTTTGTAAAGATATCTGCGAATTGCTCGTGTGTTGGAACATAGACTACCTCCACTTCCTTCATTTCAACCAGATCTCTAATAAAGTGATGCCTTATATCAATATGTTTAGTTCTCGAGTGTTGGACTGCATTTTTTGAGATATCAATTGCACTTGTATTGTCACATAAAATCTTCAAGGGGCCTTGATGAATTCCATAATCTTTCATCATTTGTTTCATCCACAACAATTGTGCACAACAGCTTCCAGCTGCAAGATACTTAGCTTCTGCAGTAGACAAGGAGATCGAATTCTGTTTCTTACGATACCAAGATACTAAGTTTGTACCAATAAAGAAACATCCACCTGTGATACTTTTTTTATCATCAGCATTACCAGCCCAATCAGAATCACTGTACCCAATTAACTCAGAATCTTGACTCTTAGAATACCACACACCATATTCAGAAGTTCCACTTACATATCGAATAACTCGTTTAACTGCAGTGAGATGCGACTCCTTTGGATCAGTCTGAAATCTTGTACAGATCCCAACACTGAAATATATATATCTGGTATACCAGCTGTTAAATACAGTAAACTTCCAATTATGCCTCTGTATAATTTCTGATCAACTGTAACTCCTTTATCATCTTTTACCAGTTTTTCCGAAACACCCATAGGAGTTCGAACTGCTCGAGCATTGCTCAAGCCAAACCTCTTCACTAGATTTAGAGCATACTTACTCTGATTTATGAACAGACTATTCCTTTGACTTCCAACAATTGACTTTAAAAAGAAGTTTGATCTTTAATACTATTATCTTTTATTAAGGATAATTGAAATTTATGAAAAGTTGATATTTTGAAATATCACTACAAGAAAACTTCCAGTTGTGACGATTTTTTGGAGCATCTGTGACACTCAAATGTGTCACTAAAATTTTTAGTGACACCTTGTGAAGTGCCTCTATTCAGCGTGTCACTAAAATATTTTGACGCGTTGAAGTATCATCATATTTTTCTGAAGCTTTTAGATGCAGTTTAGTTTAGAAATTTTGTTCAGGTACTAGATGGGAAATTTTGTTAATTTACATTTAAGTCCAGGTATAAATATCAATCTTTCCTCGTTCTTCTCCCATATTTTTCTGGCTCTTTCTCTCTCATCTCCTTTCTTCTCCACCGTAACCACCTTCTTCTTCTATCTCCTCTCCATTTTCTTCCATTTTCCTTCAATTCGACAACTCATTCTCTACATTTTCTACCTTATTTCTTGCAATAGGATGAACGTAGGAACTAGATGAATGCAAACAGTGATTTGCTATGAACTCAAGGAAGACTCGCTTCATTTTTTTGGCAAATTTTCCAGTTGTAGCTTCAGTTTCTAGTGGCCGAACACAATACGACATTCATTTCGTGTTTATCTTCGAAGGTAATGTTTTTGCTCAGATTTTTTATGCATATTTTTAAATTTTTTCTATTTTTGTTTACTTTCTTTGGTTCATGTAATTTTCTAAGGTTTGTGTAGGTTATACTGAGTAATATTTGGGGACTTCTCTATTTTTTGTGTTTTGTGAGTTGATACTACAGATTTGTGCTAATATTTGCATTGTTGTTATCGTTTCTTAGATGTCTAAGAAGATTTGCATCATTGATGCTTGTTACGATTTGTGCTAATTTTTGTGGTGTTGTTTCTTAGATGTCTGAGAACGCTTGCCCACTATTGTTGCAATCGAGAAGGAAGGAGGATCTGTAAACTTTGTTATTTTTCAAATGTGATGTTTTTATACTGTTATTTATGTTTCTGGTTTTATGTTTGATGTTTTAGGTTTTAGGTTTTAGGTTTTAAATATTGTTATCTGTGTTGGTGTGATGTTTTAATTTCAGAATTTGATGTTTGTGGTGTTTTCATGCTTAAGTTTGCAATTGATGTTCAGTTTTGATTGTGTGTGATACCTTAGGGTTTTGTTACGAATTGTGCTAATTTTTGTGTTGTTATTTCTTAGATGTCTAAGAGCGCTTGTCCACTGTTGCTGCAATCGAAAAGGAAGGATGATATGTAAATTTTGTTATTTTTCAGATGTGATGTTTTAGATACTATTGTTGATGTTTCTAGTTTTTGATTTAATGTTTCATGTTTTAGGTTTTAAGTACTTTTATTTTTGTTGTGATGTTTTATTTTCAGTATTTAATGCTTGTGCAATTGATGTTCAGTTTTATTGTTTTGACTGTGTGTGATTCTTAGGGTTTTGTTACCATTTGTGCTAATTTTTGTGTTGTCATTGTTTCTTGGATGTCTAAGAGCACTTGCCTACTGTTGCTGCATTCGAGAATGAAGTAGGAACTGTAAGTTTTTTTTAAGCTGTGATATTTTTGGTACTGTTGTTGATGTTTCTGGTTTAATCTTTGATCTTTCATTTGTAAGCTCTAAGTATTTTTTATATGTGTTGGTGTAATGTTTTTTATTTCGGTGTTTAATGTTTGGGGTGTTTTCATGTTTAAGCATACAACTGATGTTCAGTTTCGTTGTTTTGATATTTCAGATATTGGTGTTTTTATCATTGTATGTGATGTTTTATATTTTTTCACAGGAATGCTTTCCATGTCAGAGCTTTACAATGCCATTGAAGAGTTAATAAAAAATGGTATGAGGAACCATGCTCTGAAGGTGTTCCCTTGAATAGAGAACCGCAGTTGACCTTTAATCTTTGCATTGATAGAGTATGAGAGTCTTCTTCAAAACCATCAGGAAAAGACAAGTCTGTGAAAAAACCAGCGACGAAGAGCCGGTCGTTTAGGATGTATTTTTTGACATTGATTTTTCAGTTATGATGCTTGATTGTTAGTGTTAGTGTTAAGACGTTTGATTGTAATTGATGTTTTAAATTGATTTGAATTTTTTCAGTTTTTATGTTAGCGATTTTTAGGGTATTTGAACCCTTTTGTAATGAATGATGTTTAACAAGTTATTTCAAATGCAACAGTGGAATGTATAAGTGCAGTGAAGCACATGAATATCTTGTTTAAATCAACATCTTCGTCAGTACTTTAATAAAACATCAAACAAAAAAACCGAACGATCACAACATAACTGTGTAACATCACAGTATGGCAGTATATAACAATCAGATATCAACAAGTTGATTTTAGATGAACTGAGCATTATGTGTATTGTAATTTTGTATTGGAGGCTAAATTATTATTTTTTGGAGGTTTAACTAATTCTATTTGATGTTTAACTATTTTTGTTTGATGTGTATTTTAGTTTATACTTGACATTGATCTATTTTAATTTATTTTGATGTTTAACTATAATATAGTGTATTTTTAGTGTTTTTATTTGATGTTTAACTATTTTATTATTTTTATGTGATGTTTATCTATTTTGATTTAGTTTATTTTACAATTTCTTTTTAACCTTATTGTTTAAATATTTTAGTTGGATGAATTATTATTTGAATGCGATGTTTTAGAAATTAGGCCCAACACAAGTGTAAAAACAATCAGATTGAATCCACCTTTCAAATCGGATTCAAAACCATACCCGACCCATTGACGTTACCAAAAAATGCTTCTAGCAGCCCTACCCCACCAATTGTTGCCAAAAATTGTGGATTGCTATATCACGCCCCGTATTTTACTATCCACGCCCTAATACGTATAAATACACGTATTAATATTTTAAAAATAAAAAATAAAATGTAGGGAGAAGTAGTATAAATTGACATGCCTTCTCTCCCATTTCTTCTCTCCATTTCCATTTCCATTTCTCTCCTTCTCTCCATCTCCTTCCCATTTCCGCCGGCCGCCGGAAAACGTAAGTTTTGGATGAAATTTTTAAAATTTTCGTGCAAATTATATGGATGTTGCCTGAATGTTGCCAATCTATTCGAATTTTGTTGAACTTGTTGGAATTGTTAGAATTGGGGTTTGTTAGAATTGGGGTTTGTTAGAATTGGGGTTTGTTAGAATTGGGGTTTGTTAGAATTTTGGTAAATGTGGAATGGATGTTGGGTTGGTGGTGAGTATTGGCCGGAGGTGGCCTTGGCCGGCGGAATAGTAAGGGGTAGGGGAAGGAGAATGGGAAGGAGAAGGGGAAGGAGGAGGGGAAGGAGAAGGGGAAGGAGTAGGGGAAGGAGAAGGGGAAGGAGAAGGAGAAGGGGAAGGAGGAGGAGAAGGTGAAGGGGAGGAGCTGGCGGGCGGAGATGGTGCCGGTCGGCCGGCGCCGAAGTTGGCCGGCGGCGGAGGAGGCGGCCGGCGGTGGTGGAGGCGGCCGGCGGCGGAGGGTGGAGGGAGGAGGAAGATGAGGGGTTTGGTTGTAAATATAAGAAAATAGGAGGCTTTAATCTTATATTAATTTCTCTCATAAGATAATAGGAAATTAAAAAGTAGAATAATTTGCAAAAATTTGATATTAGGAATTTAATCAATTTTGGTATTAAAATGAAGAAATTGTTATTTTTAGAAATTGTTTAGTTTAAATTTGGAAATGATAACTATTTTCGTAATTTGGAAAGTATATGTACCATAATAGAGGTATAGTCTTATTTAGATTAACTTTATGAAAATCTAGTTTATCAATCCGATGAAAACAATTGTGTAGTAAATGCTTATGATATGTTTTGACAATTGTTTCTTTGAATGTTAATACTAGTGTGATGTGCTTAAAAATTCAGATTATTTAGCAATGTGATTTCCAATTTGCAATTTAAAAAAATGTGTAGTTCGTTGTATGGGATTGTAAGAGAATTAAATTTGCTGTTTGGAGTGGGGTTTGTTTTTTTATGTTATAACTTTTTTAGTTGCATTATAGAATATGTAGTTTCCGGTAGTAAATTGAAATTATGCACAGTTTGAAAATATTAGTTTACACGTTGAAATGTATGCTAATTTATTTTATCATATCAGTTTAAATCAATTGTTGCTATACTAATTACATATCTTGTGTTGTAGATGAGCACTGCTGGTCAACCTGACGGTCATGGTCGTTCAATACGACGAAGAGGTGTTAGTGCCTCGGCGAGACAGGCGAGAGGCCACGTGGTCGAGGATGAACAGTCGCCTCCGCCGCAGGAGTGTGATGCAGGAGCTGAGCGGCCTTTTCCACGGCGCGATCATGCGTTCGATCCCATGCCAACATGGGACGGTTCGGAGCTTAACATTCTCGCGTTCGGTGGAATCCGTGATGATATTGATTGGCAGTCGATGTATGACTTGCCGGCAGAAAGCAGCCCACTCGATGCCGAAGGTAGGCAAGGATTGAACACATGCAATGTCCCCCCGTCTGGCCAACCTGGGACGAGTGTGCCATTGGATGCTGGATTCGAACGGTATGCTGGTGGAGCCAGGCACACCGTTAGGAATAGAGCTGGTCAATTCACGCAATCTTCTGGTGGATCGTGCAATGCCGGTGAGACTGGCATCGGAAGGGCACCGAGGAACAGGAGGAAGCGACACGCCGATGAGACGTGGCTAGTGCGGGGACCGATGGCTGGTGGCCCACAAGATGACCTCGTGATACCGAGCTTCGGAGGACACGTCGCTGTCGACGTTTGGAATGGTATAGAGCGAGGTGTGCTGAGATGCCATGCTCGGTCGTCGCTATGCAAGCAGCTAGTCACTACGCTCCCTGACCTGAGCGATGTTGTACAGGCCCGGATACGTGCGACCGGGTTGGCCCACCTTCCTGCGATTATGTTCCAGTTCCTTGACAAGGCATTGATATCCGCTTTTGTCGAGAGGTGGCAGCCGGACACGAACACATTTCACATGCCTTTCGGGGAGATGACCATCCTGATGCACGACGTAGAGATGATTCTTGGCATTCCTATCGTGGGTGGCGCTGTTGCGAGTACCATTTCGGTGGAGAGTATTCAGGAAGCATGCGCTGAACTGTTTGGGAAAGACGTGGAGTCCTTCGTCGCGGAAGACTGGAACGGGGGTAACATAGATGGCCAATCATTGATGGCGAGGTGTGTAGCAGCGGGTCAGAGCGATAACTTCCAATTTATGTGCTACATGTTGACCCTGTTTTCAGCAATGCTTTTCGTGGATAAAACTGGGAATAACGTTAGAGCCAACCTTCTACCTCTACTTGATTCGCAGTTGTCCTGGGGCTCGGCGACATTGGCCAGTTTGTATCTACAGTTGGGAATTGCGTCCCGGTCCAAGGCGCGCGGCCTATGCGGCTGTTGCACGCTGCTGCAAGCATGGATATACGAGTACTTTCCAATGTTTCGGCCAAGGCTGAGTACTCTGCCAGCTCTTCCGGGACGCGCCAACCGGTGGCACACAGGGGATAAAATGGGGAGGGATACTGGGAGGCTGGCTACCATCCGGCGTAAGGTGGATGCCTTACAGCCCGACCAGGTATGAATTCCATGCTTTTACTCTTATTCTAATAGTAGTGGGTATATCGGATTCCATAGGAACGTTACATTTCTGTGAAACACGCGCAGGTGGATTGGTTGCCATATGGACTGGACGTGGTTAGGGCTGCTAGGGGGAGGACTCACTACCGCGGCGTGATTCGATACCTCGAAGCAATGGAGGCGTATATGCCAGATCGCGTTGTGCGCCAGTTCGGTCTCGTACAGGGTATACCGCAGAGTCTTATGATTGTGCCAGAGCCTTGTTCCCGGCCCGCTGATCCAGCCAGCTATTCTGTGACCTATCCAGGGATGCTGCAGCTGACCCTATGGCATATGGCACACGCTTGGCACAACGGTCAGCTTGCCGAGTTCCCGATTGCCACAAGACCGTCAGAGTGTACCTTGGATTATGAGGAGTGGTACGCGACTCATTCACACCCATTGATCACGAATCCTGAACTTGCTGCCACGAGTAGACGGGATAGGACACATCATCAGTTATCGGTAAGTTTTCTCCAACTGTTTGCTTTGAGTAATTGTATTACATTTGATTGTTCCGTTATTGAAAAATGTGTTTCCTGTGCATCAGATGCTGAGTGACATGATGAGCGACTTGGATCCGTTTGACTCGACAACCGTTGATGGACTCGGCGACTCGTGCATGAAGGAGTTGTTGACTACTTGGATCGGTCGTCGCGATGAGTATCGCAGGCTCGGTTACGGACCCATTCCCTAGGCGACTGTTTGCTTATGTATGTACCCACTGTTTGCCCATAGTTTGCTCATTTATGTAATCGAAATTGTTTGTGCATGTCAAATTTATAAGTCAACACTTTTTGCAACAGTAACGCTTTCAGACTAATTGTAACGCTTCGATAATAATTGTAACGGTTGCGTACATGCCGAAATGTATCACTGGGTACAATAGTTAATTACTCTCATTGTATGCTTTGGTCCAAGCCCTTATCCTCCTACGAAAGGGTAACTCCCAACTGACGACATCAGACTTCCTCAATGTGGTCCATAGATTAACCACGGGGGGCATGGGACAGTTTTCCTTCACGTGTATCCGGATGAAATGGCTTGCAGTGCGTACGTATACAATGTGTAGCTCCCTCCTTGTTCCATCCTCGCCCCCACCTGCCCTCAATGGAAGGACTGTACAGCAATAGTCTGCCGACCCATTCTCTAAAATGTAATATAAAACTACAACCGTGTTGTAGTAGGTGGCGACAGGAAACATGTCTGCAATGACCGTGAACCAATGCTCTGGACCACACGGACCTTTGGCGTGGTGTATACGGGCTCTAGCTAATTCGACGTTGTCTTTCGAACCGTATATGGGAACATAGTCAGGCCAATGAGTTGATATCTCGTTAAACACTGTCCGACGTGCTCCAGACCATTCACCTTCACCGTCTACATGGAACGCATCAGCAACGCATCTGAAGCCACAGTTTCCATCACTCATGACATCGTTCCAGCCTTCGATGTAACGCCGGACAATGTGGGGGACACTTTTGAGGAACGGGAATGTCGCTGTAGGAACGGGAAAATAGTAAGATTAATTTCTTTGTAAGAAATTTAATACAATAGGAAGAATGGTGTTTGTACTTACCGTGCCGGCTACTGCTCCGTGATGTGGTGCACCCCGGGGACCTTGAGCTATGCCCGTATCGCCTGTTCACGTGCTCGTGGTAGCTCGGTGAACGTCGGGTTGATCTTGATCGGGGGACCTGCTCGCTTGGTCTCCCACGTGCACTAGTACAATTGTCCGGCTCGCCAATGCCGCTGTCCTCCGGATGCAACTGCTCATCTATGTAGCTTGAAACTCATCGGCGGACCGAAGGGTCGCTGCGTGCCAGCTCCTCCAACTGAGTGTTGAACCGTGACTGATCCTGTTCAGCCCTCGAAATGTTTTCCATGCTCCGCACGAGATCACCTAATGCCAGGCTCTTAAACAGCGGATGAATGTCGTCCAAGTACAAGGGGATTCCTTGTGCAACTGCCCTCGCCATGACGCATGCACACGGTATTCCGTGAGTCGAGCGCAGTACACAACCACATTATGCGTATACCTGTGCTCCGAGTGCATCAATCCGCCCAGACTCGACCGTCAATTTATCCAGACAGTATTTGGACACATTGTTGATCAAGTTGTTGAAAAGGGCCCTACGGTGCAATTTTCCAGTGCACGTTCTTGATTTCTCCAGGTTGGCCTTGATCATAGTAATTTGCGCGGCTATCTGCAGGTCGACACACCTCCATATCGTATCCAGTGAACCAGTTGACGTTTGTAACCACCCTTTCAATGACGAGTGTGCACTTTCGACCCTGCATGTAGTTGTGTTCCCGAAATGCAGAAATCTGTTCGTCCATGCCCGCACAAATTTCTCCTTATGGGGGTTGAGCCACGTAGTCTCAGCGTAACTGATAACAGCTTCGCTCCAAGACCATCCAATCCTCATGTCCACCAAGGCGGCTTCGTACTCTGAAACGGTGGACGCATTGCAAACCCGGAACCATGCACCATTCTTGAAGGCTTCCCCGTTCCTCTTATTCCCTGTCAGCACAGTAACACGTGCCTCCACATCCTTGTTAATATGCCAGGTGCAGAGCAAATGATTCGATTCTGGAAACACAGTCCGAAGTGGCCTAATCAGTCCCAGCTCTCGATCGGTGACCACAACCTCAGGGAACGGTCCATCCACAAGCAAGTTCTTGAGTGCGTTCAGCACCCACTCATAGGTATCTGCCGTTTCTTCAACAACAATTGCGTAGGCAATCAGGAAATTTGTGTTGCAAGGAGATATCCCAACCATCTCAATGAATGGCATGCCGTAGCGATTAGTCTTGTACGTTGAGTCGATGGCCACAACCCACAGAAACGTGCGAAATGCGACAACAGCATCGGGATGAGCCATGAATAAATGAGTCAAAGTACCATCAAGTGCTGAGCGGTGACTGGTGACATACCCTTTCGAGGTGGCAAGATGCAAACAATTCTCCGCTGTGTTGCGCCCGCCTCGCCTTTCTGTTACATATGCCGATCTCTCATTGTACACCTGCCTAATGGTCTGATGCAGGTCTGGAAACGAATGACTGAGGCTGGAATTGATATGCCTGGGGGCTGTTTCTGAATCTGTCAAATCTCTAATCATTTGTTTTGCGTCCGCATGGAGCTTGCAGCTCTGTCTGTGACCCTCAGCGTACACTGAGAAAGGGTGGTTGTGCATCCCTCGTCTAGGATCCTTGCACGGCACTACATTCCAACCGTCCCCCATGCTACTCTCTTTCAAGACAATCGTGAATGGGCAGTCACAACTTCTAGTCGAAGTGTTACTCCGTCGGACTACATCGGGATCGCTCGTATCGATAACCTTATCTTTTCGGCCCCGATTGCAAATGCAATATAACCTCAGGGGACCATTCCTATTCTTCTTGTAGGATCCCGCGACAAGTTCAAATCCCACTTGCAGAGCAATTCGTTGCAGGTAGGAATAAGCCTCGGCGTGACTTGGAAACACATTTGAGGTGGCAAATGGAGAGTATCCATTCCGCTCTGCAGCAGCTTCACATGACTGATTGTCATCCTTAAACAGCAATAAACATCAAGTAATTAGTTACACTCAACTTCTATACCAACAACAATGACGTCGTCAATTAACGTTCAAACAAATGAATTGTTTAAAACAAACATACAATAAAGTAAAAATTATATTGGAGGAAATAAATTTAGGCTCACACTTACAACGTTACATAAATAACTTTTACAAACCAAGAAGTGCATTGCTTGATTTTTAATTATCGTCAGAAACATATATTGAAATATGAACAAATAAAGATAAAATTACAGTTAAAACGTTAAAACATATATTTAAATGTGAAAACATAAAGATAAAATTAAATTAGAAGAAATAACATTACAATTATAAAAGTCCCGTACATGAATTAACTCCCTAAACTGAAATTACATTCATCCATTTCAAATTGTCCCACTTACGGACTTAATGGTGCACTGCTCCATTTCTTATTAACAGCTAAAACTTACATGTAATTGTAAAAAAAAATGTGACAATAATAGGAGATAAATTTTTGTAGATAAATTAACAACAAAATTACGTAACAAAATTAACAACAAAATTAACGTTACTACTATTAATAGGAGATAAATTCATAGGAGATAAATGTGCAATAATTTTTACGTAACAATTAATAAATTAAAACACAAAGATGAGCATAAATTTCTACTGCAAAAATTAATAAATTTAACTACTACTTATGGACAGAAAACTAATTAGTAAAATTACCTCCGAAGACATGAAATTTCTAACACCCTTGTTTGGAGTAAAAATTTGGGGAGTAAAAATTTGGAGAGTAAAAATTTGGAGAGTAAAATTTTGGAGATCCTCATATTTTTAGAAACACTTTTATAGCAGTAGAAATTACTAGTTGGGGAGAGGAAGCCCCTCAGGCTCGCGCCCAGGCCACGGCGAGCAGAGGCAAGTCCGGCTCGCGCCCGTGGCATGGCGAGCGGAGCCCGTCCAGCTTGCGCCAAGGGCACGGTGAGCGGAGGACCGTCCGGCTCGCGCCCAGGGCACGGCGAGCGGAGGCCCGTCTGGCTCGTGCCCAGGGCACGGCAAGCGGAGCCCGTCCGGCTCGCGCCCAAGGCACGGCGAGCGGTGCCCGTCCGGCTCGCACCCAAGGCACGGCGAGCGGCACCCGTCCGGCTCGCGCCAGGGTCATGGCGAGCGGAGGCCGCTCCAGCTCGCGCCAAGGTCACGGCGAGCAGAGGTCGCTCCGGCTCGCGCCCGGTCCGCTGCGAACGGACCGACGGCTGCTCGCAGCCAGGCCATCGCGAACCGGAGCCTCCGGCGGCGCTCGGCGGTGGAGCCGGGAAGCATCGGCGCTACCGCGGCGCCCGGCATCGGCAGCGGTGGACGGCGGTGGACGGCGGCGGCCGGCGGCGGACGGCGGTGGACGGCGGCGGACGGCGACGGACGGCGGCGGACGGCGACGGACGGCGGTGGTCACCAGCGGCGGTTTCCCTTCCCTTCTCCCATTTAACATTTTCCAATTTAAAATCTTCCAAATACAATATATTTTTAAATGTATATTGTATATATACAGTATAAATACAGGGCGTGGATAGTAAAATACAGGGCGTGAAATAGCAACACCCCAAAAATTTGTATCTTCACAGTGAGAAAAGAGGTCGACCGTTCGCCGAGAAAATCACATCTCAACTCAAGAATCAGAGCCAACAGGTCGCCAAGAAAAACACGATTTCCTGTCCAATCAACGAAGATCTTTGGAAATTGGGATTGCAGGAAAGCGGCGTAATCATAATAGCAAAAGCTTACAGTGACATCGCGAGGAAAGAGACAAAGATCTTCAAATTTGAACTGCAAAAATCGGTGATATCGCGGTGAAGAACTTCGGGAGTAGGGTTTCGAGCTATGCCCACAGCGCGATTCAGACCACCGATTGGGAGGGTTTCGAGCATCGCCGGTTAATTCAGACTCCGTCTCTGCAGACTTGATGGAGGTGAATTCAGATGCAACATCACCGGAGGCGCGCAGTAGCTATAGCTATTGTCGTGGAAGTGCAGGGGTTTCGTCGGGGAAGGAGTTTGGCGGCGAAGAGTTCTATTTTTATAGAATTCGCAGATAGGTCCGGATGTTCAGACAGGCGGCCTGTTTATAAACGTATGCAGATGCCACTTATTTTTTACCTTATATACTACATTTGTTAAATTATATATTAAATTTTGAAAATTTGAAAATATTTTTTTACATTATATATTTTTATATTTTACATTATATATTTTTATATTTTTTACATTACAGTAAGAGTCCGTCTCTTGAAAGACGGTATTTGCATAAGTTATGGAAAGACGGTATTTCCATAAGTTATGGAAAGACGGTCTTTCCATAAGTTATGGAAAGACGGTCTTTCCATAAGTTATGGAAAGACCAAGGTTTAAAGTGTAAATTAGAAGAAATTTAGATAAAATTTTTGGGTTGCATGAACCGGGTTATAAATTTTATAACTACTACATGTTTCATACTAAAACTTTAATATTGCAACTAAAACCTTTTACCTTTTATTATTCTAATCAAACCCCATCTTTCCATAAGCCTATGGAAAGACCGTCTTTCCCAAGACTTTGCCTTACAGTAATAATATACATAATATTACTTGTTTTAACTTTTAAAATACAATATTTAAATTTTATAAAAAAAATTTTATAACATTTATTTTAAAAGCCACTTTGAATTGTACATAAACTTATAAGCTTATGGAAAGGTTGTCTTTCTGAGGCTTTTTTCTCTTAAATATACAGTTAACCCCCGATTTTACCTCTCACAGGAGACGGACTCAAAACTGAATTGATATAAATTCGTTCATGGCTATTAAGAAATTTGATCAAATGCTTTTCAAAAAAACAGAAAGAAAGAAATTTGATCAAATGAAACAAGTAACTTACATTTTTGGTGAAGAGCCCATTGAAATAACAGATTGGCCCAAACAGTTTGTTTTTAAAATGCTACTTTTAGGAATGTTTTGGTGTGTACTGAATTTTGTTGTGATGATAATGGACTTTATACCTACCAATTATATATTTTCAATTGTTTACCTGTTAAATTGTTATCATAGCAGAAAATAGAGCACTTCTACAACTTTTTAATATTTAGCACTAGTACTAATTTTTGCAAACAAATACTCAAAGTTTAATTTATTTAATAAATTATACAATAACACTTATAGTGGAGGTGAGTGTTTATACTCTTGAAATTGAATAATGTTTTTAAAAAATAATTTAAAGATATTTATAATATTTCATTGATTAAAACTGTATTATTATTATTACTATTTTTATTTCTAAAATATAATTTATATTTTCCTCGTACAAGCAAGAAAATGATAGTAATATATTTATATTTATTTGATTGAGACATATTTACATTTACCCATATTTTGAAGTAGGTGATAAACATGTGAATTTAATTATTGTTAAATTGTAGAGAAATAGAAGTTTAAGACACTGGAAATAATAGACTCCGTCTCTTTTTTAAAGACGGTCTTTCCATAAAACATGGAAAGACCAAGGTATAAAGTGCAAATCTAAAAAAATGAGGATAAAATTTTTGATCTGGATGAATCGGGTTATAAACATTATAATTACTACATGTTGAATAATAAAATTTCAATATTGCAACTAAGACATTTTACATTTCCTTATTAAAAATTAAACACCGTCTTTCCATAGAATTATGGAAAGACGATCTTTTCCAAGACTTTGCCGAAATAATATCATCTTTAACATTAAATTTAATTTAATTATTTTAAAATCGATGAATAAATGAATAATTAATACAACTATATAACTCATTTTGGGTCCTTGTCATAATGAAAATGGACTTTCCTTTTTAGATCATGGTGCATCTACTTTATTGGCTACTATGGAATCAAATAAGCTGTGTGCATCTTCTGAAACACATGCTTGGTCATGTTCCACGTTCTACTATTTCCGTGTTGTGTGCATGTTTCATCGGTTTTGCTTAAACTCACCTTTTGTGATGCGTGTGAAAATGTTAAAGAAAACGTTTATTTTTCATGCAAATGATTAAATTGCTGCTGACGGTACTTGATATAGTTCAATGTGATTTATTGGGGCCATCCCCTGTTTTATTTGCTGATAGATTCTCTTACTGTGCTATTTTCCTTGATGATCATTCCCGGCTCTAATGGTTTTACCCAATGTGCTGCAAATATGATTTTAGGATGTATATCATCCATTTGAGGCCATTGTCGAGAACTAGTTATCTTCCACTATTAAGGTAATTTTTCAGAGTGATGGAGACACTGAGTTTGAAATGGTCGCTTACGTTCTCACTTTTAGACAAAGGAATTCATCATCAAATTTCTTGTCCATATACTCCTGAGCAAAATAGTCTGGTTGAGCATAAACATCGTCACATTGTCAAGATAGACTTGTCTATGTCATACCACTCACACATTTTTTTGCTGCAACCACTTATACCATGAACCGGTTGCTCATTCCTTTTCTTGCTTGCGATCACCATTTATGGTTCTTAATGGTCAAGTTCCCATATGGTTGTCGTGTGTACCCTTATATTCGCCCATATGCAACTCACAAACTTACTCTACGCAATCCGCGATGTATCTTCTTGGGTACACCTCCTAGTACAAAGGATATTGGTGTTTGAATCCTATGTCTAAAAAATATTAAGGTTACCAAGTATGGTCGGCTTGACGATACTTTCTTTCCTAAGAATCCCATATTGATGGTAGACAAATTATAACTTAAATTTTAAGCTCATTATTCAGATCTACATGGTCAATATATCTATAGAAAATCATATATAAAAATATGTGCAACTTTATATGAGATAGAGATTACTTATGTTTGGGAAGTCACAAATATAATCTCCTCCACACATAAGTGGATTTCATTTTTTAAAAAAGAATAAATTATTTTTTTGATCCCCCACATAGCATCTTATACCATATTTTGGTCCTCATTTGCAAATCAATCCTCAGACAGTACTAAACAAATTCAGAACATTTTGTCGTGTGTCCCCAAACTCAGGAGTGGTCAACCCAAGAATTTCAATTATTTTCTCAGCAGAAAATCCAATTACCTAGCCACGCCCATAGGTTCACCCAAACCACTCTGAATCAGCATCCAAGTTCTTTGCCATTACATTGGAAAGAACACTAGAACCAACTCCTTGTTGTATTCCTTGTAGAATGTAGCAGCAATTGCATAACCCAATTCTTCCAGGATGGCTGCAAAGAAACAAGTTCTGTAAGTTTCCAACTTTAGAGACTTTTCTACAATAATGGTTCTCTCATTGATGAGATCCCATCTATCCTAAAAGGCTTTGTTGAAAGAATATGCATTTAATGCATCCTTAGCAGATGGATCCTGTCTTGAACTCTAGCCAGATTCTTCCTTCACTTTCCTTTTCTTTTTCTTAGACTGAACTGACTCAGCTTCAGTCTCTGCCATCTCCCTCTTGGAACTCCTTGTTCTTGTTTGCACAAACTCTTCTAGAATTTCATCACTGGTATATGTCAAGTCTTCAATGGGTACATCCTGTGTTGGAACATCAGTTCCACCTTCTTTTAAAACCTTGAAATGTTCCTGAGTTGGAACCCCACATTCTTCAGCTTCTTGTTGACTTGATGTTAGAACATCATCAAGGCCAGGTCCTTTGACCTCCACATCATGTTGATCTGTTGTTGGAACATCATGAACAACAAACTCTTCTTCCCATGTCTCCAGCTCAGGGGTCAGATTGTGTACATTCTCAACCATCTTAGCATCATCATTCTCCTGGTTTACATTTTCTCCTCCCAAATCATAATCCTCATCAATCTCCATATTTATTTCATCTCCCCTTGTATTCTCACCTAGTGTTGGAACATCACTAGCATCCCTGGCTTCCAACTCTTTACCGTCAGAAATTACGATCACATCTAGGGAATCATGCCTAACTCTTTCAGCTCTACTTGACCTAACATCAACAAACTTTACAATTTTCTAGAAAATTTGTAGATCTCATAGTAGTTTCCCCTTGTACATTCTCATCTACCTCTCTAATTATTTCTTTTGCCTTACTAGGTTTAGGGACCCTTGTATATATGCAAACCATTTCCTTTCATTATACTCAGTACATCCAACCTCTGTTAGTCTGGGATTCAAGTCCTCCATAAACATAATGTCCCATATTCCGCCCCTTAGCAATTTGTTCAGTTTAACCCAAACACTTCTCCAAATATAGATTTTTACCCCCTTAAATGTATATTCTTCCCAGTAACTCTAAGCCATGCAATACACTCCTGAATAGAATAAAAGCAATTTTCATTAATGCTGAAAATTTTACCTTCATCATTCTTTTGACGAATGTAAGCAGAGGTATAAACAGGTGGAGGTAGTAGCTGCCCAGTTCCATTGTTGAGTTGCAGACCTTGTGAGTCTGTGATAATCATAGCTTTGGGGAATTTTGACATTTGGGCTTTTGGATTGTGGAGGATGTGGAGTTTTGCTCTTCCAGGAGTTCAAAATCTCTTGAACTACTCTAAAAGTTGAATTCCCTTATATCTCGAGCACAAGATAATCTTATGCTGAGGAGTGACAAGAAGATAGGTAGAGATGATGGGTTTCTATCCAAAAGAATGTGAAGTTGAGGAGATAAAAATCTCAAATATTTACTTTCTCTTTTCTCAATAACCGCATCACATTTTTCTCTTTCCAAGACCATAATTACTCCTCTTCATCTTCCAACCGTCAAATCACATTCTCTTTCCTTTAATTGATTATCCTCCCATATTTCAACATGCGCACACCACTTTAATTTCTGTCATTTTTTTCTCATTTTTTGTGTTTTCCATTTTTTTACACAAAAATAAGAAGCAAAAAAAATCTACAGCTAATAAAAAAACTTGACAATAAATACCTCAAATATGACACACACCTAAGTGTTGTCTGAGAAGCTCAAATGTGGCTGAATCCAGTGGCTTTGTAAAAATATCAGCAAATTGCTTCGATGTTGGAACATAGGCCACCGTGACTTCTTTTCTTGCCACAAGGTCTCGAATAAAATGGTGTCTTATATCAAGGTGCTTCGTTGGAGAATGCTGGACTGGATTCTCGGATATGTCTATAGCACTTTTGTTGTCACATAAAATTTTTAGAGACCCTTGATGAATTCCATAGTCTTTTAGAATTTGTTTCATCCATAATAATTGTGTATGAATTCCAACAACAAGATATTCAGCTTCAGCAAATGATAAAGAGATAGAATTTTATTTCTTGCTATACCAAGATACCAAATTCGTGTCAATAAAGAAACAACCACCAGTAGTACTTTTGTGATCATCTGCATTACCAGCCCAATGAGAATCATTGTAGCCAAAAAGATCTAAATATTGATTTTTAGAATACTAGATACCATATTCAGAAGTCCCACTAACATATCGAATAATCGGCTTTACTGCAGTCAAGTGAGTTTCCTTCGAACTAGCCTAAAATCTTGCACATACTTCAACACTAAAACACATAGCTGGTCGACTGGCTGTAAGGTATAATAGACTAGCAATCATACTCCTATATAGTTTTTGATCCACTGAAATACCTTTCTCATCCTTCACCAACTTAATAGTAGCCCCCATTAGAGTTCGAACTGACTGAGAATTGCTCAAGCCGATTCGTTTCACAAGATTCATAGCATACTTACTCTGATTTATAAACAAGCTCTTATTTTGTTGCTTCACCTGAAGTCCCAGAAAATAAGTAAGTTCACTTGACCAAACCATGTACCATAGATTGTGAAGTAGAACCAAAAACAAAGTCATCTACATAAATTTGAGCAACCAAAATTTTTGATGACTTGTTGAGCACAAATAAGGTGCAATCTACTCCCCCCGACTATAATATTTCTAAATAATAAAGTTAGTATGTCGCTCATACCATACCCTTAGCGCCTATTTCAAACCATATAGTGACTTTTTGAGTCTGTACGCATGGTGTAGGTAGTGAGGATCTTCAAATCCTTTTGGCTATTCAACATAGACTTCTTCACTCACCACTCCATTTGAAATGACACTTTTCACGTCCATCTGGTACAATGTAAAGTTCATAGTACACAAAATCGCAAGTAACATCTAAATAGATTCTAACCTAGAAATTAGAGAAAATGTCTCATCAAAGTCAACTCATTCTACTTGAGTGTACCCTTGTGCCACCAGCCTTGCTTTTATTTCAAGTAATCTAACCATCAGCATCTGACTTGTTTTTAAAAATCCACTTGGTGCTAATAAAAATTACTCCTTTGGGATGAGGAGAGATATACCACACATCATTCCTTTCAAACTATCCAAGTTCTTCTTGCATAGCCACAATCTAGTACTCATCAAGAAGGACTTCCTTGTAATTCTTTGGTTATGATAATGTGTAAATTCATATTGGGCCCAAGTGCCTAATAGCGGCCGACTTTTGGTCCATATCATTTCCCTTTGGGTAATGATTCTTGGGCTGACCCAAAGGTATAAGTACTTGCTCCACAAGCAAACAAAACAGTTTCCCTACTTTCCTACCTATATAAAGGCTAAAGGTAACTCCACACACCTAACTATTCATTCCTGATTACACTCTGGTAATAGTGTTTTCTTACTTGGCCGTCAGAGCCTCTTCCCCCTGGACACCTCCGAGGGATTTGTCTTGCAGATTTTGGCTACGGATGGCAGAGCAGCAATGGTGGTTTATTGGGATCAAGTTGGCTCACCCGGTGGGACCATTAGTCAGATCTACGTTTCCTTGCTGCTTATGTCCACTTCTATGGCAAGTGCCTACCGTAGAAATGAGCGGTTAAAATGCAAGACTTTAGGCACCGACAAAGAAGTAAAATCCCCCTACCAGAGAAGGCAAAGCATAGGTCCAACATGCAATCAGACCCTGCCCTTTTAAGTACCGATAATAAGCCCCCAGAGGTTCATCGAAACCAGATCTCAGTAATAGGGGGGAGGGCTCCCGGATGGCAGCTGTTGTACCTCCAAGAAGCATGGAGCTCACCGTTGAGCCTTGGGTAGGAGGTGTTGAAGCCCCTACGTCACAAAGCCAAACACACTGGCCAAGGGAGGATGAGATACAATTCACGGAAGCTACTGCTGACTCGCAAACAGAAGCTATGAGAGGAGACACTCAAGTGACAAGGGGTACAAATAATACGTGCCCCCCGTCACAACAAAACTTAGTGCAACTAGTTTAAACCCTCAGATCCTCTGGCTATCAGGTGGAAACCCCCTTGCTCTATTAAATGATGGTCTATCAGTAGGTGGTGCCCTAACCTTTGATGCCCCAAGTGTTACAACCGAGTTTCCGGTAGCAGACCTCCTAGGAGTATCATATCAAGCAGACATTGGGGCCCAAGCCCACCCTCAACCAACGTTCCCTAGCATGGGACAAACGTTGGCATGTTCCGTAGCCATCTCAATACCTCCAGTTTTGAACCAAAAAATCCCTCATACGATCCATATCGCCAGAAGCTGTATTACAGCTCGGTGGTGGAAGGACTATGGTCCGGGTACATGGTTTTGAGCTGGATCCCCAGCTTCGACACTCCATTCTGGCCAAGTTAATATGGAGATTTACTAATGTGAGGGAGGTCGAGTGATGCTTTGATGTGAGAGCTAGATAGGTTAATTGGACCTTCAGGCTAAGTTGCAATAGTGGCCACCTGATGGCCCAGCGATGTGAAACCACCCAAAGGGCTTCCCACTTATAGTGGAGATTTGGAACCCCAAGAGTTCATACAGATTTTTCTTAGTCTGATGAATTTGAGGGACTTTAACGAACAGCTGGCGTGAAAGCTAGTCGAAAGCTACCATCGAGGAAAAGCACAAGAGTTGTTTAACAAGCTGGGCAAGGGGTCACTACATTCGTATAGATATTTTAGAAAGACCCTCTTGGGACAGTTCTTCCAAAAGAAAAGATTTACGAAGACCCTGATTAAGCTCTACCAGAACTGCAAAAGCCGGGCAAATGCAGAGGCTGGGCGAATCAGTCAAACTCTATCATTGATGGAGGTGTTCAATGACACTCTAATTGAGGCTCTAGTTTGATTACAGAGACTAGGTACGTGCAATAGAATCTTTGTATTCGGCTCAATCCTTTTATCGATGGAGGTGTTTTATCATTGATCTGTGGACGAGAGCCTCAGTGTGATCAATCGAACTAAGGATGGGGTGATCCTTGCTTACATGAACGGGATGTCCATCCTCGACTTGTACAAGAAGTTTATCTTGAAAAATCTAGAAACCTTGCAACATCTACAAGAGATCATGGAACAGTATTCAAAGATTGAAGAAGCCCCAAAGAGGAAGCGAGAGGGGGACATATAGGTTGAAAATGGGCCTAAAACCTCAGAATCGAGGTCGAGAAGGCCCAAACCCTCGAAGAAAGACTTCGAGGGCTATGTTCCTTTGACCAAGTCCCTGATGGAAATACGCTCCATCCATAAGGGGCTGTTTCAAAACCCCCTTCCAGGAAGAGACTACCCCTGAAAAAGAGATTCACCCTGATTTTGTGACCATCACAAAGAGTGAGACCATGATATGAATGAATATTCTCACTTGAAGCAGGAAGTTGAAAGATGTGCAAGAGAGGGTTTGCTCCCAGACTGCGTCGAATGACCGAGAGGAGAAGCCTCCTTGAGAGGACGAGGAAAATGCCATTGGAAAAGCAATAAAAAGAGCCAATCGAGGCGGCAGAGAACATCAGGAAAATGATAAAAAGCAAGCTGGAAACCAAGCAAATATCTAGCTCAATGCTGAGGCTTGGCCAGATAGGAACCGGAGGGACTGGGCTAATCGGGTGATTAACTTCATCAATAGAGTGGTAGGTGATCAGTCCTTGAACACCGTTATCAAAACTCAATCCCAATATGTACCCCCCGAAGAACCATGCCAAAAACAATTTCAAGTGGAAGAAGCAATCACCTTCTCAAAAGCTGACCCGGTGCCAAGCTGAACCCCCATACGGACCCAATGGTGATTCATGCCACCATTGGAGATTGCTAGGTCAAAAGGGTGTTTGTGGATGATAACAATGGTGTGAAAGTAATTTTTTCCAATTGTTTTGTTCAACTAGGGCTCAGACATGAAAGTTTAAGGTGAACAACCTCTCCCTTGTCTGGTTTCACCGGGGAAATGGTTCTACCCATAGGGGTCGTTACCCTCCCGGTCAAAGTAGCCAACAGAGATAAGAAATTCATAATTGAGTGTAGCTTTGTAGTGATTGATGTCGTAGCCCCATCTAATATGATACTCGGGAGGCCCTGGATGTGCCAGGTGTGACCGTATAGCCCACCTACCACTTTACAATGAAGTTCCCCACCTAGATGGAAATAGCAGTCATAAGGGAAGACCAGCCTGTGGCAAGAAGCTATTTTTTTATAGCTTTAAAGGAAGCTAAAAAGGAGGACATGGTGGCTTTGGTCAACGGATAAATCAAGTCCACTAAGACAGAGCCGATGAATGTTCGAGAAAAAGGAACGGAGCCTGTGGGGAAAATGATGCCACCCAAAATGAGAAAGAAGTTGAGGGACCTCTTGGACGACTATGTCGACATGTTTTCATGGGACACCTTCACCTCACAGGGGTTCCAAAACAACTGATGTTTCATAGGCTAAATGTAGACCCCTCCCAAAATCCAATCAAGCAAAAACAAAGATCATTCGCCCCTGAAAAGACCAAAGCCATAAAATAATAACTTCAAAAACTTATTTGAGCCCCCAAATGGAAAGAAAATCTGGTGATGGCCCAAAGCACGATGGGGCTTGGAGAATGTGAATAGACTACGAATCTTAACAATATTGCCCAAGGATAGCTATCCCCTACCCTCCATTGATGTGCTGGTTGAAGCTATAGCTGGATATGAGGTGCTAGCCTTCTTTGATGCTCACAGGGGCTACCACTAGATACTCATGGTAGAGAAGGATAAGCAGAAAACATCTTTCATAATAGATGTAGGGACGTTTTGTTATAAGAAAATGCCATCCGGCTTGAAAAATGCAGAAGCCACCTACCAAAGGCTGGTAAAAAAACTCTTCAAAAATAAATTGGTAGAAACATTGAAATATATATGGGCAACATGGTGGTCAAAAGCAGAGGTCTCGGCCAGTTCTTGCTGGACCTCGAAGAAACCTTCTAGAGGCTCCGAGAAGCTAATCTAAAGCTAAACCCATCTAAATGCATGATTGGAGTCGGAGCCAAAAAATTCCTAGGATTCATGGTTTCGGAGAGGGGGATCAATGTGAGCCCCGAGAAAATCAAATCACAGATCAACATGAACCTCCTCCCCAAACAGTCAAAGATGCTCAAAGGCTAATAGGATCGCTAGTAGCACTCAGTTAATTCCTTTTGAAGGGGGCCAAAAAACATTTGCCATTCTTTGATGTGCTTTCAAAAGCCAAAAACTTTTAATGGGCACAAGAATGTGACAAAGCCTTCCGAGAGTTAAAGGAGTACTTACAAAGCCTGCCCACCCTGATGAAACTAGAAATGGGGGAAGATTTGTACTTATACATCTTTGCATTCCCCTTAGCGATAAGCACAGTTCTGGTTAATGAAAAGGACAAAGGCCTAGACCTAATTTATTTCGTAAGTAGAGGTTGCATAGTCCAAAGACTCGATACACTGCCCTCGAAAAATTAATATTGGCCATAGTCCATGCGATGAGATGCCTTCAGATGTACTTCCAAAGTCATAAGATCATCTTGCTCACTAGGCATCCAATTAGGCAGTTGCTTCTCAAGCCGGTGGCCTCAGGACAAATGATGAAATGGGCAATCAAACTGAGTGAGGATGACATCCAGTTCGGCCAAAGAACAACCATCAAGGGCTAAGGCTTAGCAGATTTCATAGTAGAAACTACAGAATAAATCGTGGTCGATGATGAAAAAGAATCCGAGAAACATGGAAGCTGTATGTCGATGAATGTCACACTCCGGAGGCAGTAGGGCCGGAGTATTACTCACGAAACCCAAACAAAAGGACTACCCCATGCCCTACATTTTGAACTTCAAGACCACAAACAACAAAGTGGAATATGAGGCGCTGATCATAGGCCTTTGAATAGCAAAAGACCTAGGGATTCAAAGGTTGGACATATTCAGCGATTCCCAAATCGTGGTCCTTCAAGTCAAGGGGGAGTATGGGGCCAGGGAAAGAGGTGTACAACTTTACTTGGAAGTGGTGAAGCCCCTCCTTGAACATTTCCACAATTACACCCTAACTCAAATTCCTCGAGAGAAAAACCATAAGGCTGATACCCTAAGCAAATTGGCCTCTTCGGACCTGGACTTGAAATCTCGAGGGCACTTGATGGTGGAGACGCTGAGTAAACGTAGCTTGAAGGAGAAAGCAAATGGTAATGATAGTAGAAGAGCAGAAGTCATGGATAACGCCCATTATTAGCTACCTACTTGGATGCCATTGAAGCAAGGAAATTTTGGCTAAAGGTGCCCAAATATGTGATCGAGTCTACCTACAACCATTTCTCCGATGCGTAGCCCCTCACGAAACTGACTGCCTGATTCGCAAAATCCATGAAGAGGCCTACAGAAGTCACCAAGGGGATCGATCAGTTGTAAAGAAGATGTTCGATGACGTTAACAAGCACATCCAAACATGCCACCAGTGTCAAAGGAATGTGCCAATTACCCATGTCCCCCAAGAAGAAATTATGAACATTAACAGCTCTTAGTCATTCAAAAAATAGGGGATCGATCTGGTAGGACCTTTCCCGGAGGTCCCAGACCACTTTCAATATCTGATTGTGGTTGTGGACTACTTCACAAAGGGGGTTGAAGCCGAAGCCCTAACCGGTGTGAAAGGGAAAGTGATGATTGGTTTTTTGCTGGAAGAACATCATATGTCATTTTGAGATCCCTCGAATAATCATAACTGATAATGGTGCCTAGTTCATCATTGACCCATTTAAAGGCTGGTGTAAAGAGTACAAAACCCGCCAGAGGGTCACCAGCTTTTACCACTCCCAAGCCATTGGGCAGGTGGAGGTCACTAAACAAACCATTATCAATATCATCCAATCGAGACTCAAAGGGGCAGGCAGGAACTGGATCAATGAGTTACCCAATGTGCTTTGGTTATTTTGAACAACGGAGTTACTTGCCACGGGCGAAACTCCTTATGGCCTGGTTTTTGGTTTAGATGCGGTTATTTCTGTAGCTGCCTACTTTTCGAAGGTTTGCTATTAGCAACGAGCAACAAGAGGTTAATGACAAGTAGCGCTACTTGGACTTGGACCTTTTTTTAGAGAAAAGAGAGAAGATATCCCTCCACAAAGCCAATGTCACGGAAAGGATTAAGCGGTATCATGATCGAAGGGTCCGAAAAGTCCATTTTTCCCTGGGACACCCCGTAATGAAGAGAAATGAGAAAATATAAAGAGAGCCGGAGGGGAAGCAATCAGCAAACTGGGAAGGATCCTACCGAGTCATTGAAGCCGGCTCTAGAGGCAGCTACGTGCTGGAAACACCGAAAGGTAAACCGATTCTGTGCAAATGGAACGTTTCTAACCTTAGGAGGTACTATTCCCCTAAATCCCAAGAGGCTTAGTGATGCCAAAAAATGGCTTGCCCCAAAAGTGGTTGTGGGTAAGATGATGCCCTCGATAAGATATTGTTGTAAGTCGATAGGGCTCCTTTGTTTTTTTTCAAGCTATCTATCAAAGTGTGTTTCCTATAATTACTCATTGAGCCAAAACACACCTCGCTACAAGGGTACAAAACTTTCCCATTCTTCTTTAATCGGAGCATCAAATGTTCAAAAGGGCAACACAGCCCATCGAACATTTTTGGTCGAATTCCCCTTAAAGCACATCAAGTGCCCAAGGCTCAGACCTTGTAAACAAATCGAAGGGCCAACACAACCCATCGAACATTTTGGGTCGAATTCCCCTTAAAGTGCATCAAGCGCCCAAAGCTCAGACCTTGTAAACAATTCTAAGGGCCAACACAGTGAATGTCTTAGATCGAATTCCCCTTAAAGCACATCAAGCGCACAAGGCTCAGAACCTTGTAAACAATTCGAAGGGCTAACAGATTCCATCAAACATTTTGGGGCTAAAATCGCCCCAACACGCATCAAGCTCCCAAGTCACAGACCTTGTAAGCACTCAAAGAGCCAACATAGCCCATCAAACACTTTGGGGGCCATAACCCCCTTTAAAGTGCATCAAGCGCCCTGAGGCACAGACCTTGCACACATTTGAAAGGCAAATATGGCTCGTCGAATGATTAGGGAACAAAGTCCCCATAACAACCATCAAGTTATTTATATAGATTCTAACCTTGTGTGCATTCGAAGGACTATCATAGTCCTTCAAATAATTTACAAGCATAGCAAAAAGCTTTGCAAGGAAAAGAAAGAGTTGAAAAATTCAACTTTTCTAATCAGAATTAATCCATCTCATAAGAAAACTTTTCAGATGCCCAAAAAAGGGGCGGGAAATTTTATTTCAATTATACAAGGCCATAAAGGTTTACAAGTAAAGTTTAAGGATTTTTCGCGAGCTTATTGGTGTAGGCCTCGAAAATAATACCTGATGCTCGAGAGAACAAAGGCTGGCTATCCTAGAATTTTTGCTGGCCAGTGTCTCATTAGCCACTTGGACCGCTGACAACTTTGTTTCAAGCTCCTTTAGGTGGGCGTCCTTCTCGAGGCTTAGGTTCTCCAGCTCCTCCTTGTGTTGGGAGGCTATCTTTGCATGTTCGGCCTCATAATCGGAGGCCACCTTCTCCAAATCCTCCTTGTAATCTCAGGCAATTTTCACCAACACCCTTTGATGATTAGAGGCAACTTTATTCAACTCTTCCTTGAGCTCCATTGACTTAGCCGTAGCCACTTGGGCTTCTCTTGCCTTTGCCACGAAGGCCTGGAGAGCATAATCCAATGCAATTGAGAAGGAGGCCACCTCCGAGATAGAAGCCAAAGTAGGATCTATTGCACCTGGAGGAGTGGGTTTACCCTTCCCCAAAAGATAACCAACCTGCGACTCAAAATTCTCGGAGCCACCTACTTGGGATTCAATGAGGGGGTTCGATGATGGCATCACTTTGTCAGTCCGCTGACACTGCGGAGAGGGGTGTGTGAGAAGCATCCTTACTAGGCCGCTTGTTTTTTGCAGACTCATCAAAAACCTCCGTTTGGACCTTCAAAATGGGCTCCATTTGGATAGGACCTTGGACAAGGAGCTTGGAATGAACCTCCTTATTGCTTTCCTCAAAAAACACCTCCACACAATCCTCGTACCCAAAGCCAAGAAACTCAGCAAAGTCCATTAGGCAACGCAAAAGAAAGATAATTTAGAAAAAGAAATAAAATGGGGGAAGGGGGTATAAAGTAAAAGAAATAAAAAAAGAGGTTAAGATAGCGCAAACACATTCACAAGGTGGGGAGGAACTCCTAGGAGGGACCTCTTCGGCATCATTTTCCCCACAGGACTCTGGGCCACTTTCAACAACCCTCAAAATGGGTCGACTTTGGCCTTCTTTTTATTTGGCTTCTTGGGGGCCCCATCATCAGTCCTCGAAGGGACCTTCCTCTTAGTTTTCTTGGGGTTTTCACCCTCAACCACTTTCTTTTTTCTTTCCTCTTCCTGGAAGGGGTCTTCGAAGACTCCGCCAGAGGGAGGGGCTTAATCAAAATAGGTTTCTGATTGTAAATCAGTTCATAATCCTCCTCCAGCCAAACATAGTCATAGTTCTTCGAAATACCAAGAGGTTCGCCTAACAGCCGATCCACATCTGCCACTACAGTCTCCAGAGTAATTTAGTTGGCAGGATTCTCGTACTTTGGGTTCGAATTCCACCCCGATATGAAGAACTCTTCTGCCTCACTCTCAAAGTAATATATATGGGTCATATACCACCTTTTGCAGTTTGACGAGATCTTAATGGGGTGGTCTGAAAACCTATTACTAAGGGTTATAACCCCCCCAAGCTTCATATCCCTGCCACCAAATGTGTGCACTACGGGTCTGGTAGCGGAGATATAATACAAGGAACTAAAAATATCGTAGCTAGGGGTTATACCTAAGCTATTACATTGAGTCATAAATGCCATCAAAAGAAGTATGACATTTGAATGTAGCTGGGCTATATTAACCTGGTGCTCCTCGAGAAGATGAGAGAGGATAGGGGGCAAAGGAAAGCACAACCCAAATGAGATTGCGTTCATAGATAGCACACCGACCAGGCCTTGTGTCCCTTGGGGTTTCATCTTCCCAAAGGATGTCCAATCACAATTCCTCCGGAAGCCTAATCCAAAGAGGTAGAGAAGACAGTAAATTGGAAATATCCTTAGCAATCGGCCAGGGGATTTCGAGAACTAGGGTTTGAATCTTTTCAAAATAGAAAGGGTGCCCCTCTATATCCTCCTGAACCCAGGCCCCCTCAAAATTTGAGACCACAATGTAACCCACTTGCGATTGTAACCTTTAGGTGGTGCCGGGAAACTGGCAGAGCTCCCTCTGGCGTTGAGATCAATCGAATGGAAACCGGTGGGCAAGGAGGTAACGGCGTCGGAGTCCTGAAGGTGGGAACTTTTGATACCGTAGGTGGTGGACATGGCCCGAAAGTGGGCTAGGATGAAGTTCTTTCCCACTGATGGTGTTTACGATATCTCCATAAGGGGAAAAGAAAGGCCAAAGGAGAAGGAACTTACTGGTTAATGGCTGGAGTTTGACCAGAGCTCTCTGAAATGGTTAACTTGGAGAAAACACCCAGGAGCTTCTCTGAGAGAGAAAGAGGAATTTTGAAAATTTGAAAATACTTATATAGATTAAAGCAAAGGGCTAAGAAGTACTTTATATAGATGAAGGAATAAAGGGTAATGATTACCTCAGGCCACCACACAATAAGTTAGTACATGGGTAAATGGGCCGCGTGGGTTAGAAATCCAAGGTATTTATGGGGAAAGTGGCGCTTAGAACCTAACCTGGACTTCACACGCTCAGAAATAAGAGTGAGCATCAAGTCCTCATAACCTTTCCACTTCCCGCTTTGAAATCAAACACCCTACTTATGACTACTAAGATTTAACCACCCTCGGATTCTAACACAGATTAGAAGCCTAGAGGTCAAATCCCCTATTCCTAAATATTTGGATTCGAGCACCCTCAGATTCTAACACATATTAGAAGCCCGAAGGTCAAATCCCCTATCCCTAAATATTGGGATTCGAAGGACCTTGGATTCTAACACAGTTTAGAAGATCGAGGGTCAAATCCTCTATTCTTAAATATTTGTATTCGAAGGTTCTAACACAGATTAGAAGATCGAAGGTCGAATCCCCTATACCTCAATATGCAGATTTGAATGCCCTTAGATTCTAACGCATATTAGAAGCCCGATGAGCCCGATGGTCGAATGTCCTATCCTTAAAAAATGAGGCTTGAATGACCTCAGATTCTAACACATGTTAGAAGGCTAGGAGTAAAATCCCCTATTTCTGAATGCAAGGGCTCGAAGGCCCTTGGACCCCAACACAGATCAGAGGGCCAAGAACCGAACTCCTTACTCAGAACCTCTGGGGGCCCAAAGGCCCCCCCCCCCGAGGAATAAATGAGGCTAGATCCAGGCATTTAGATCTGACACAGATTAGAAAGCTGAGGGTCGGTACCCTGACACATTACTCTGCTCGAACAACAGATTCGAAGCTAGCCTGGAGGGAACCCTCAGTGCCTTGCATGGATGAAAAAATCTTAACCTTAAAGCATTATGGGATCCTCGAGGGCGAATCCTTGCTTAAATCACTAATTCGAAGTAGCCCCGTTAAAGAGAAAAACATCTAATCCTCGATGCGGGGACATATTTGAACCCATGACCTTGGGATAAATTCGAGGCCAAACCCTCAACTTCCAGGGGCTTATTGATAATGTGTAAATCCATATTGGGTCCAAGTGCCTAATAGGGGATGGTCTTTGGTCAATATCATTGCTCTTTGGGTAATGATTCTTGGGAGGTAGGAGTACTTGCCCCATAAGCAAAAACAACAGTTGCCCTACTTGACGAACTATATAAAGGTTAAAGGTAACCCTATACACCCAACAATTCATTCCTGATTACGCTTTGGTAATACTGTTTGCTTACTTGGCCGTTGAAGTCTTATCCCCTCGGACACCTTTGGGGGCTTTGTCTTGAAGATTTTGGCTACGCATGGCAATAGCAGTTTATCGGGGCGCATCAGGTTCAATTAGTGAAATGAAACATTGTAATCCTGCAAGTTCCCTGTAATTCACCTGTCTCTTTACACTCACCCCTGGTTCAACCTGTGTTGGAACATGGGGTGGAGAACTAGTGGTCGATGTTCCAACATCGATGTCTTCAGGGTCATCAGAATTTTCAGAAGGGTGTGATGTTCCGACATCGACTTATTGATTGGTCGAGTTATTTTGAGTTGGAACATTGGCGGGAACTGATTCATTATCTCTTTTTCCTGATACTTGTTTTTCATCTAGATCATCAACAATCATATTAATTGAGTCAATGAGAGTGTTAGTGTGGAGATTATACACTTTGTCACCACTATTCACTGAATACCCAAGAAAGATTCCTTCATCACTGAGGCTATCAAACTTTCCTAATTGTTCTCTATCCCTGAGAATGTACCAGTTGCTTCCAAACACATGAAAATAAGCAACATTACGCTTTCTGCCTTCCATATTTCATAAGACATCTTGCTTGTGAAGGAACGAAGATACACCCTGTTTATAGTATAACATGCTATGTTGATTGCTTCTGCCCACCATGTCTTGTGTTTTCCTTTTTCTGCCAACATAACTCAAGTCATCTCCTGTAGATTCCTATTCTTTCTTTCAACAATCCCATTCTGTTGAGGTGTAATAGGTGCAGAAAATTCATGTTGGATGCCGAGTTCATCACAGAACTAACTGAACTGAGAGTTTTTTAATCTCGACCATGATCCCTATGGATTCTCATAATCTTCCCAATATGACTTCATTTTTCTATCTGTAACTTGATCACCAGACAATACTAGGATTCTGTAACTGAAAACATCCACCCTAACTGATTTTTCTTTGAGAAACGCCACCCATGTGTATCTTGAAAAATCATCAATATATACAAAAATATACTTAAATATACTTTTTCCCAGTCATACTAGAAGTATTGACCGGACCCATCAAATCCATGTGTAGAAATTCAAGATTTCTTGAAGTGGTAATATACTGAACAAATGAATGAAGAGATCAAATTTGTTTACCTTGTTGGCATGGTCCACACACAATTCCCTTTTCATTAGTAAGAGTAGGCATACCTCGAACTGCCTTAACATTTGCAATCTTCACCAGTGTTTTGTAGTTGATATGTCCAAGCTTCATATGCCATATAGTTCCTTCATCTTCTTTCAAGCTTAGGCACATCACTTCTTGTTCCAAAAAGTAACAGTTGTCTGAAGATCGAATCTCGTACAGTACTTTATCTTCACCATGTTTCACAATGCATTTGTCTTTATGAAACTCCACAGTTATATTATTATCGTACAACTGACTAATACTCAATAGATTAGCTTTCAGATCTTCTACCAGAAGAACGCTTGTAAAATTGGGAAATCTCTTAATATGTAGTTCTCCTTTACCAGCAACACGACTCTTTTTTCCATCACAAAATGTAACAAAACAATCATCGTATGGTTTGATATTGTTCAAATATTCCCGAGTTCTAGTTATATGCCTAGAGAAACCACTATCAAAGTACCAAGAATCTCTAGAGTGTGCAATAAGAGATGTGTGAGAAACCAGAAAAATAGTACTTTGTTTATGAATCCATACATTCCTGACCAATTTAGATCGTTGGGCATCGTTCATGTTGGAACATGCTAACAGGTTTTGCCCATTCATAATGTCTCTAAGCAGCTTGAGACATTTTTTCTGTATGTGACCTTAATAGGAACATTAACGGCATAAAATAGGCTTGTGTCAACGTGACTTCATTATCCTTTTCTTCATAGCCTAAACTCTGCTTTGAAATCAATCGGTCCTTTGTTAGCTTTGTCATAGCCAATTCCTTGTCTATATCCAACGTTCTTTCCCATTGCCAGTATATCATCAAGCTTCGCCTTTCCAGTGTTTAACTTTGTGATTGCAGCTTCAGTCGTCTCAGCTTTATCAACTGCTGATTTCACATTCTGTTTCAATCTCATTTTTCTAATTTTTCAAATAGATCTACCAATTCTGTCTTATTTTCCACAAGCTGGAGTTTTTCTGATTTTAGTACTTTGTTAGCTTCAACAATTTTGAGCCACATTGCATTCATATTCTCATACTCTTGGTAGATATCATCATCATCTACCTCCTGACCATCATCGCTTGAAGAACTACCACTCGGCTATTCTGTGTTGGAACATGCCATTTCTCAGTGTTCCCAATGTTGGAACATGCACTTCCAGTTTCAGCCATATCATTAATCATTGCTCCAAATGTCACATAATTGCTAGTGAGTTCTTCTTCTTCCTCCTATTCTTCATTTTCACCCCTATGAGGTAAAATATAACATCCCTTGCTTCTTTCGTGTATTAGCATATTCAGCCTGGATGTGACCATGACCTTCACATTCTCTGCACTGAATTATTTTCGGCTGCTTTGATTCATTGCTATGATTTCTCAAAATTTGATGATGGTTAAGTTCTATCCTTGGTCCTCGAGAGTTGCCAAACTCCTGCAGACAAGGTCTATTTCCTCTATATCTGTCTTGTGATTTTTTATTCACCACATTTTTCAACATTCTTGAGAAATTTTTGGTTATAAAAGAAAGTTCTTCTACTTCACCTTCACCATAACCTTCATGATCATTCTTTGAAGATGATACTTTGAACGGTAAATCTTTATGTGTTTTCTTTGATGGTTGTTCAAGTTTCATATCATATGTATGCAATGATCCCATCAACTCATCCAGTGACATATTTTCCACGTCTTTAGCTTCTTCAATAGCAGCAACCTTCATATAAAATCTTTCAGGAAGAGACCTCGGAGTTTTCTTCACCAATTTTGCCTCCTTGTAAGTTTTCCCCATTTGGTATGTCATATTGGAGATATCTCTTAGCTTTCCATTGAACATAGCAATCATTTCATCTTTCTCCATCTTCAATTCCTCAAATCTCGTGGCTAACATTTGTAGCTTTGATTCACGCACTCGACTTGTTTCTTCATGCACTGTTTGCAGTATATGCTATGCTTTCTTTGCTTGATAGCAAGTTGATATGAGTTTGAACTAGTCTTCATCCACTATTGTGAAGATAGCATTGAAAGCCTAAGAGTTAGCCATCGAGGCCTTCAGCTCATCTGGAGTCCATGTTAGCTTATCTTTAAGCCTTCGTTTCTTTGCACTTGTTTCTCCTTTCTTCTGCTTTGAGTTAGATTCGACATCTTCCATAGGATGAACCCATTATGTTCCAATTAAATACCAAGCAAGTTCATCAAGTGAGCTGATAAAGACCCTCATACGAACCTTCCAATAGTTGTAGTTTGTTCCTTCTAGCAGTGGAGGCCGAGAAACTGAAGCTCCTTCTTTAGTCGCCATGGTAAAATCGAATCAGCACTTTCCTTGACAAAACGAAGGTAAAAATAAGTGACTCGGCTCTGATACCAATTGAAATTTGGTTTTACCTAATTACTTCAATTGTTATTACCGTGTTTTAGCATAACCTAATCAACCTAGTAGTTATAAAATAAAACCTTAAAGACACACAACTTGGTTACGCAGTTCGGTGAAATTCACCTACATCTGCGGGCCCTGACCCAATTCAGAATTAATTCACTACTCAAAAAGATAGTACAAAGTACACCATACAATATACTTATCTTTTCTAATTAATCACGTGAATTCTACTAGCTCCCCTAGTTGTCGATCCGCCTTGATCAGACTCCATCTGACCTTGAAACTCGTCGACGTTGTATCTCCTCCTCACGAGGAATTAAGGCAGATGATTCTGAACTTTGGATCAAAATATGTTGATCATGTTGGAACACAATTGTAAGCTCTCGGCTACTTCTGAATATCGAAAATCTGGGTGCATATTTTCTCAAAATAAATCTGCAAGTAGCACAGCCAGAATGGTCACAATATATAAGCCCAATCGCACACATTGGTTTTCTTGTGTGAATAGATTTCCATCTCCATAAAATATTCTGATAACAATCAAATCACTCGGATATATGAATTATCAAATCTAATCCCTTTAAATAAGGAACTAGAATATTTCGTCCTTAGCTCTACCATAGGCGAAACCTATACCGATTTTAATTCCAAAAATCTACTCAAATCCAATAAATATAAAATTTGATATATTCTCCAAATTAAATACAATTGAATGAAATATATGCTTCTCATATTTCATCTTCAACCATTCTTTATACCACTGAAATTCCTTATTTGATGTTACTACACAATAATATCATATTTGCATTCCCACAAATTACCAACTTATCAAATCTGGACTTTACACTCCCAATTCACCTGATTAGTCTGGAGGAGGACGATAATCTCAGGGGCTACTGGTAGAATAATAATGGAAGCAACCTCCAGTGCATGAATGTCAAGGTTATAATTTAGAAATGGTTCGCATTATGTTCCAGGCCCCATGCATGCTGCATTCAATTTTTTACCCTTTCTTGTTTGGTAGTTTTAGAAAAGATGTACTCCCTCCCTCCTAGGTCAAACTGAACACTTTACTTTATATTATTATTTACTGTTCAACTTTCACCACATATTTGAATAGATATATAAATAATAATATTATCGTATGTTATATAGTTGAATTTGTCATAACAAGTAGTTTTACAGAAGTAACTTTTTATTTACTGATATTATACGTAGTTAAACATATTAACGATTAGACAAGTTTTTTTATGGGAGTGAAAAAAATTCTATGCATTTTGATCTAGTAGAGAGGGATTACAGTATTTACTACTTTTGCAAGCCAAAATCTGGAGGCGTTTCATTAATATTGGCACCATATGTTTAGATATTTGAATTTAGGTGAAAAAAATAAATGGTTGAAATTGAATTTAGAAAGTAAAAAGTAGAATGAATGGATGAAAATAAAAAAATCTTCCCATAAATAAAAAGTGTATCTTTTAAAAAGAAATATCACATTAAAACAAATATGCCAGTAATATAAAAACAGAGGGAGTATTCATGAATTGTCTATTGATGGTGTTATGCAATGCTATGATTAATATTTGTGAGTGTTATTGTTTTCTTCAAGTGGAGGTTTTGGCTGGCCAGTAATGATACTCTCAGTGAAATTTATAGTGAAACATCAAAGCCAGGGATGTAATATTAATGAAAAACTAAATTACTAATTACCTTTCTTAAAAAGTGTTACTAACAATTAATATATTTGTAATTTTTACAATGTCACATCATTCATACACTTTGATTTTTCGCTATGAAGTTTCACTGATAATATTATTACTGTTGGCTTAATTCGCACTTTCATGTTGTTTTTTTTATGAGTCAGTTTTTTGAAATATGGTCTTTCCATAAGTTATTGAAAGCCCAAAGTTTAAACTGTAAATTAGAAGAAATTAAGATAAAATTTTTGTGGTTGTATTAATCGGGTCATAAACTTATAACTATTTCACATCGCATAATAAATTTTTAATATTGTAATTAAAACTCTTTGTTATTACTAAATTTAATTTCTTTCCTTTAATATGTATGTATGTGCATCACTTTGACCAAAATATATGCTAGTATAGTCACCTAACCGCGCCTAATTTGTTCAGGACCACCACAAACAAATAAATATAACACAGTACTTCCTATTCCTATGTCACTATCAAAGTTTGATCTTGAATAGATGTATGAGATATAATATTATTATATGTGATATTGTTAAATTTATTGTAATAAGTAATTTTTAAAAAGTAATTTTTTATTTATCACTATTATACATAGATAAATATATTAACAGTCAAATATATTTTTTCAAAAAATTTATAATAATTAGGTTGTAATTTAAGGTAGTACGAGGGAATCCCTTTTTCCAGAAACAGTAAAACTGCTTCATGATAGGATTATACCAATTTTGGCAATTTAAAAAGTCGTGGGCGATAGAAATATTTAAGCAGTCTTTATAGAGGACAGAAACAACTATTTCTTCGGTCTCACCATTAATTATTTAATGTAACTTTTGAAAGTTAAATGGATCAATTTTTAGCTACAATATCTTTATTTATGTATAAAAAAAATATTAAAATAATTATAATATAAAAATACATGTTATAATGAATTCAACGATATATAATATAATAATAGTCTTATATATAATAATAGAATTTTATGGTCGAATTTGAGTTAGTTTGATTTCCAAAAGTTAAATTAAAAAATTAATGGTGAGCGGAGTAATAGAGATGTAAATCAATTAGAATCATGGTAAGAAATGAATACCCTTCTGATTGGCTTTGTATATATCATGTTCCATATTTGTTTAGGTCTTGTATATCCTTTCTACTCACTATATATATGAATATACACAGCCACAATGATTTGTGGGTTTTACATTCTATCATGTTATCAGTCAGGTTTCTCTAACATTCTCTGGTTTTTTCCAGAAGTTTTCATATTTTTCTCCTTGTGATTTCTCGATCCCTAGCCACGCCCACCCTCATTCCTCTTTGCCGATCTCCGATGTTGCTCCCTGTCCACCGACAATTGCTGATCGGAACCACCATCGGCCGTTGCACGCACCTGCATGCACCGCCGCATCGGATCCTATGCACCGACGCCATGAACTTCACACGCCGCCGGATCCGCTTCCTGCTATTTTGCTGCTGCTGCTCCATCCTTGCACGGAATTTTAATCAGTCGTCCACTGCTATTCACAAGCTTGTTGGGTGTTTGATGCGATTTGATTTATCTATTGTGTCTGGATCTGTTTCTACCTTTCCTGACGACGCCAATTACGTTTCCATCGTTGATCAGCTGCATCACCATCAAGCTTGATGGTTCCAACTATGCTCATTGGCATACTCAAGTTACTTCTGTTCTTTATACTGTTAATTTAATTGGTTTTGTTGATGGATCTGCCAAGTGCCCTGATCCCTCTGCGAGCTCGACTTCCAAGGAAATCAAAGGCAAGGTTTATGAGGATGTCAATGCCCGTGATGCTTGGATCTAGCAAGATCAACTAGTCAAAGCTGCTCTTTTCTCATCCCTAACACCATCTGCAATTTTGGTAGTTGACGGTATGGTCGCTGCTGCTCAGGTATGGGATACTTTAGCTACAAAGTACTAGAACAATTCTCGTGCTCGTCGCCTTTTTCTTTGTGATCGTATGTACAACATTCGTCAAGATGACAAGTCTGTTTAGGATTAATATTCTCGTTTAAAGGACATTATTGAGGAATCGCATATTCTCAAACATTTCACTTCTCCCAGTTTTTCGATACTTAAATGATGAAGGATCCTTTACCACCTTTATATATTATCGTTGCTGATGCTGAGGCTATGGAGTTTCACCTCAAACCCCGTTCGTCTACTTCTGTACCTACGCCTACTGCTTTCTTTACTAGTCATCAGGCGTTCAGACAGGCAAACTGCGGCAGGGGAGGCTGTGGAACGAACGAGGGAGGGGAAGAGGCCGCAGTCGTGGCTGTGGTAGTGGTTGAAATCCATCGCCGACCGGCAGTCCTCCATCCCGCAGGGTGGCCATGGTGGTGGTACCTACGTTTTCCAGTGGTGTTGTCGTCCCAGTCATCTTGTTGAATACTGCTACAAGCTTTCTCATGTTACTCACAATGATGTTGCAAATACCGTGAACATAGCTCAGCCACACTACTATCAGCAAAATAATGCAACTCCTGGTTGGTACAATGATTCTGGGGATACTAATCACATGGCAGCTTCCGCATCCAACCTGGATAGCGTCGCTCCTTATAACGGCAATCGTCGTGTTTATTTTGGCAATGCTCTTTGCATATTTCCCATATTGGCTATTCCCAAATTTCTGATTCCCTTACTTTATCTGATGTCTTTTTCCCCACATCACCAAGAATTTATTATCTATTTCCAAGTTAACCAGAGATCTAAATGTTGTTGTTTGTTTTGATGACATTACTTTCACTTTTCACAACAAGGTTACCAAGGAGCTCGTTGGCCGAGAACACAATGAGGGATGTCTCGACATTTTAGGATATAGTAGTGCTGCTTTAGTTTCTTTTGCTAATGCAAATAAAGCCAAGGCCTCATTTGAGCTCTAACATAGTCGTTCAGGACATGTTCCTTTCAATGTAATTTTATGTTTGAATATGACTAGTAGTTTCTTAGTTACTAGCTTGCTGCCTAAGCCTCATTTGTGTTCTTCTTGTGAGATGGCTAAAAGCAAGTGTCTTTATTTTATTAATAATTTAAAATGCGCATCACACATACTTGATTTAGTTCAATGTGACCTCTGGGGATCCTCACATATTGTCTCTCGCATCGGGTACCTATATTGTATCATTTTTATTGATGATTTCTCTCGGTCCACTTTGTTATTTTCTCTACGACGAAAGTCTAATTTTCTAGAGGCATATATGCAATTTGAAGCTCTTGTTAAGAATCCGTTTTCTACCACCATCAAGGTATTTCAGAGTGATGGTGGAACCGAGTTTATGAATCATCGCATGCAGACTCATTTTGCGTCTAAGGGCATTCATCACCAGCTTTCTTGTCCTTACACTCCTAAGAAAAATGGTCATGCAGAGAGGAAACATCGCCATATTACGAAGATAGGTTTGTCGATGCTCTTTCATTCTGGCCATCATCATTCATTTTGGTATGATACTTTCTCGATGGCAGTCTGCATCATCAACATGTTGCCTACTCCAGTGTTATCTGGTCAGTCTCCACTCTCTATTCTCTTTGGTACTATGCCTGACTACTCCAATTTTCATCCTTTTGGTTGTCGAGTTTTTCCATATTTGAGGTCATATACCGCATTCAAACTGGCCCCTCGGGGTATGTCGTGTATATTTTTGGGATACAGTACTCAATATAAGGGTTATTGATGCCTTGATCCTCTTACAAAGAAGGAATACATCACTCATCATGCTTGGTTTGATGAGTTGCTATTTCCGGCTACCCATTCTGGCATTGTCACAGAATTATCATCACTGGATATTATGCTTTTTTGGAGCCTTCATCAATTCCATCGAAGGTTTTTAAGCCATCTTCTTCAGCACATTTACCCATTATCTTGGAAATTTTAAATTTTCCAACCGTACAAGAAGCTCATGGCTCTTCAGAAAATTGCATTTGTTTGCCACAAGGTGACTAGCAGTGCCACTCCACCAGCCGTCAGCATTTTCTTTGACAGCACCGGTCGAACCTGCTTCTCCATTGCTTCCATCGTCGCCATCTGCCCGGTTGCCATCGTTCATCTTGGGATACATGCATGATGCCTCGACATCCATGTCATCCTTGGGATCCATGCATTCACCGATTGTGGGTCCCTCTTCCTGGCATCTCATGAATACTCGTTTGTGCCCTGGTTCTCTACGGTGCAAGGATTTTTCTGATTATGATATTTCTGGTTTACTGAGTTCTTTTTTTTCTGAGACCGAGTCCCAGAGTCATCGCTCGCCTGTCAAGGATCCTGAATGGGTTGCTGCTGTGGACTCAGAGATGGATGCCTTACACACCAACAGACATGGGGGTTAGTTCCTCGTCCTTCCAATGCTAATGTTGTTGGTTCAAAATGGGTTTACTGGTTGAAGAATAAATCTGATGGCTCCTTTGGCCAGCACAAAGCAAGGTTAGTTACTCAGGGTTTTTTGCAATTGCCTAACTTTGATTATGATCATACATTTAGTCCAGTGGTGAAGGTTTCTATTGTTCATACTTTTTTATCTATTATTGTTCATCACAATTGTCCATTGCGATAACTTGATGTCAAAAATGCATTTTTAAATAACATTTTTTATTCTCCGATTTACATGGAGCAGCCTACTGGATACAAAGACCCAATGCGGCCTGATTATATTTGTCACCTACACAAGGCTATTTATGGTTTGAAGCGAGCTCCCCGTGCTTGGTTTCAGCATTTCAGTTCTTTTTTATTGGTCTGGGCTTTGTATGCAGTTCTTCCGATACCTCCTCATTTGTTTCTCATAGGGTGGCTCTTTGCTTTATTTGTTGGTTTTATGTTGATGACATTATTCTTACCAAGAATTATGGGTGTCGTATTCAGAATTTTATTAATTGGGTTAATAAGGAATTTAAGATTATCGATCTTGGCACTCTATAGCATTTTTTGGGTTTGGAGGTTGTTCGTACTTCCACGGCTTATTTCTTGGTCAGGCCAGGTATGCCAAAGACATTTTAATGCAAGATAGCATGCAAGATTCGGTGCCAGTGGCAATCCTATTTGTGGATTTTTCACAATTGTCAAGCTCTTCCGGTAAGCCGTTCGAAAACCCCACTCTTTATCATTCTTTGGTAGGTGTGCTACAATATTTGCCGATTGCACATCCCAACTTATCCTATGCTATGAATACGGTCAATCAGTATATGCAGGCTCCTACTGATAACCACTACTACGTTGTCACTCAGATTTTGCGCTATGTGCGTGGTACACTCCACTATAGTCTCGGTTTCACGCAAACTCATCCTCTTTACCAGTTCTGGGTTACTCTGATGATGATTGGGCTTATTATATAGAGACTCGTTGGTCTACATATGGTTATGTCATTTTCCTTGGTGGTAACCTGGTTTCATGGAGTGCTAAGAAACAACCTATAGCTTCTCGTTCTAGTTCAGAATCAGAGTACCGTGCTATGGCTAATACTGCTGTGGAGCTAGCTTGGTTGATTAATCTTCTTTGGGAATTACGTATGACGATGCACGCCCCACCTATGTTGTTGTGTGATAATAATAGTGCTCTCTTTTTGGCTGAGAATCCAGTTTCTCATATGAGAGTCAAGTTTCTCATATGAGAGTCAAGCACATTGATATTAACTATTATTTTGTGTGTGAGATGGTGTCTTCTGACAAGTTTAGGGTTGCTTATGTTTCTACAGACTTGCTGTTTGCTGATATCTTTACGAAGGGTCTGCTCTATCCGCAATTTGAGTTTCTACATTCCAAGCTTTGCGTTGCGACCAGTTCTACGCATCACTCACTAGTTTAGGAGGCTCTATTAAAGGCAGCGCCTTTAATTAAAGTCTGGAAGCATTTCCAAGTTCAAAAAATGCATTAAAGATAGTTCTAAATTAATTAAAGGTTGTTCCGCCTACAAACGCCTTTAATTAAGGTCTGGAAGCATTTCCGAACTCAGAAATGACACAATTATGAGTTCAAAAATAGTTTCCTAGGTCACTTTTTTCATTTTATAGATGGGTAGAAACCCATACTTAACCATTTCCTGGCCGAAATCTTTCACTCTCTTATTTCCTTCTTCGGCCCAAACTTAGCCATTTTTTCATTCTTCAACCCTCGCATTCCATTCGTTCTCACCTCTCACTTCTCATCTTTATACTCCCTCTGCCTAAATCCTATTTTCCATCACCTCTTTCCTCCGCATAAACATCGGCGCCTCCACCACCTCACCCTCTGCTGCCTCACTCTCCATCTTCCGTTGAGCTTCCACATCACGCCACCGCATCGGGTCGAGCTCCAGCTCCGGCGCCTCCTCTTTCCACACCGCATCTCCACCACCGGCACCTCCTATTTCCACACCATACCCTACCCCCGTTGCCTCACCCTCCCTCCGCTGCTAAGCCTCCGCCTCACGCTACCGCACCTGCTTGAGTACACTGCCTCAACCACAGCGTCTCCACCATTGCCGGAGAAGGAGAAGCTAGCCGCTCGATCGGTCCGCTATTATCACCAGAGAAGGCGAAACTCGCCCGATCGGTTCGCTGGGCTTTCTCGCCGAAGAAGAGAATCGCCGCGGCGTAAGCTACTCTGATGCTTGCCCCGCCACCACCGCTAGGATTTCAGTATATTGCGTTTTACTCTGTCTTTGATGTGTTAATCTATTCTTGGTTTTGCTGTGTAACAAATATGTTGTTCTTAAATTTTTTTTGCTCTGTTGGTGCTTTTTCGGTTGTGTTGTTAATTTATTTTTGAGTGCGTCTCTTGAAAAACAGTCTTTCCATAAGTCATGGAAAGACCAAGGTTTAAAGTGTAAATTAGAAGAAATGAAGATAAAATTTTTGGGTTGCATGAACTGGGTTATAAATTTTATAACTACTACATGTTGCATACTAAAATTTTAATGTTGCAACTAAGACCTTTTACCTTTTATTATTTGAATTAAACTCCGTCTTTCCATAAGCATATGGAAAGACCGTCTTTCCCAAGACTTTGCCTTTATTTTTTTAGATTTGTTAATCGTTAGGCTGCCGAAAACCGATCGTTAGATTTGTTAATTTGTTTTTTAGATTTTTTTCCCTTTGTATTTTATGGTGGCGCTTAATGTGATTTAATTGACTTTGGTTATGCTTCATATTTCTATAGCTACATCCATTATCATATTTAACCAGCCCCATATTTTATTTTGTCTTTTGCACTATTTTATAGTTTTAAGATACTTATGAAAAAGGTAAAATACATATATGAGCCTATATTTTGGTCAAAAGTTTCAATATAACCATGTAAAGTTTAAAAGTGTGATTAGAACCTTATATTTTGCATCAAAAGTGCCGACATAACTTTTTGACACTATTCTGGCATTGACTTGACCTTTTTCAGCATTGACCATAACTAAAAAGACTAAAATAGCCCTAATCTTAAAACTAAATGTAAAGACAAAAATACCCTATGTTCTTCTTCTCCTCCAAAACCATAGCCACTGTCGATCCGCCACCTCCGCCATCGTGCCGCTGCGCTAAGTGGAGGCGGGGGCGGCCGAAATCTGGAAAATGCCAAGGCACCGCCTCCATAACCACCTCACATCTCTCAAAATCACCGCATCTCCCCAATTCTCAGCACCAACATCGAATCCACCACTGCCGCCCTAGCCCTAGTCACCACCATCCCAAGTTCTCAGCCCCACAACAACAGCCTCGGCAAAAACTCTCCCCCAGCCCATCCCATCCCACACTGACGCACCCTGCAAGACCCTAATCTGACACAACCCCAATGCCACCTTTCCCACGCTATCAGACCACCCGCCTTACAAAACCCTAATCTGACACCACCCCGATGCCACTTGCCCCGCGTCATCGAGAGAAGAAGAAAGTGGAATCAAGATGAGGTGGCGGAGCGGAAGAAGAAAGAAGAAAGTGGAATCGAGATGAGGGCATAATTGTCCTTTCACATTTTTTTAATTTCCTTTTTAAAAAATTAGGGGTATAATAGTCAATTTACCAAATTCAGGCTAAATTGAGACCTCCAGAGTTAGATTAGTACTTTCAAGTAAATAATAGAGTTATAATGGCACTTATTATTTTACAAGGTCACATTAACACTTTCGACCAAAATATAAGGTGATATAGACACTTAACTTTATAAAAAATCCAAGACAACAATAATAGATCTTTAAGCCAAACTAACCGTATATGGTTGGGCACATACGCAACCCCCGAAATGGCGGCGGCAGCATACGACGCCGCCTGGTGGCTCTAAGGGGACCCAATGCGCCGTTCGATTTCCCTGATGTAGCTCACACTTACCCTATATACCGACTTCTCTTTCCGCCACAGACATTCAGGCGGTGGCGGCTGCAGCAATGAGTAGTTTGATGAGGAGGAACTGTTTGGAATGGCCAACTTGATGGACGACATGGCGGCGGGATGCTTATTACCCCTCCGAGTATGAGGGCATGGGCAGTGGTGGTCTCTTAAAATTAAAAGACCGCTTAAGAGACCGAAAACCACCATAGTGATGGTCTCTTGAGTGGTCTCTTGTTAAGAGACCACTCACTAGGCTCTTACCAAGAGCCCGGTCTGGAGACCGCATATGGGCCAGCTTCACTGACACAAGCACATGGCTCCCTCTGCCTTTGCGTGCGTTTCTTTTTTTTGTTCAAAGTGGGACACGTGTCGCCCCCATGAGTGGGCCACGTGTCCCACTCATCCTCCAATTTTTTAAATTTTTTTGTTGCGGACACGTGTCACCCAAGGATTGGGCCACGTGTCCGCAACAGTTTTTGGTGGACTGGACGCTGAATTTATTTTTTTGAATGGGACACGTGTCCCATTCTGATGGCGACACGTGTCCCAATCGTATTTTTTTGGAATTTTTTCTATTTTTTAAGAATTCTAATTTTAATATAATTTTGATTTGTAAATTGTAATAATTGGTCGGACTAAATTGTAATAATTTGTTTTTTCTGCAATTTTTATAGTTGTTATAATTATTTTTTGCAATTTTAATGGTTTTTATATAATTTTAAAAACACGGAATTCTCTTATTATTTAATTTTTAATTTCATTTTAATAATTATATTAAATTTTACATTCATCTTATTTTTTGTGGACAAATTTATTTAAAATAATATGTAATGTCCAAATTTATTATTGTTATATTTGATTTTGCGCACTTTTTATGTTTTCCATATTATTTTATAGAAAAAATGAATTCTCATAGTATTTATTTATTTAATTTCATTTTAATAGTTTCTTCAAAAAAATTGAAATTCATTTTATTTTTTTACACTAAAGCATGGTATTGACAAGAACGAGAAAAATAAATTATTTAATATATTTTTAAAAAACGAATTTATATTTAAATATTTAAACATTATATTAAATTTTGCATTCAATTTATTTTTTGTGGACAAATTTATTTAAAATAATATGTAATGGTCAAATTAATGAGTAGAATAGAGAAAATCAAGTGGGTTCCATGAATAGTATATAGTGGTCTCTTAACCATTGTGGAGAAAAAAAGGGATTGTCTCTTAAGTAATCTCTTAACCTGAGGTGAAAGAGAGAGAAAAAAATAATATATTTAATTGGTAAGAGACCGACAGTGATATCTACCACTGCCCATGGCCTGAGATCCTCACGATTCGCCCCAATTACTCCGGAGGCGGCGATAACCTCTGGGACTACTGGTAGAATAATGGAGGATACTTCTGGTGCCTTCCTCAGTGTTTTATGTGCCAGACCTGCGCTGGGCCCATGCATGCTGCATTAAATAAAAGTGGGTCTATTCTTTCTTTTTTTTCAAACCATTTTTTTGGTCTTTTCCCTTCTTTATGGAGATAGGTCATGACAAAATATTAGAGATAAGTTCCTAAAAAATATTAGAGACAGGTTTCTAAAGTTAGAATATAGTAGGCAAAGTTTAGGTTGCCTAATGTGAGCAGACCTTTTTCTTTTATAGCAAAAATTGAATCATGCTCAATCATTCGTCAAAACTTTTTACTCATTTCATTCCATTCTTTTTACACATTTCAACCTACAAAAGAATAACTCAAATTATGGTGTCAAACATCGTATAAAAGAGGGAGTACATATGTTTTCGTCCCATTATTCGGTGCCTTTAATCATAGGCTTTTCACTAGTGAAGGATAGATAAATTATTAAATTAGTATTTAATACTTCATCTGTTCCAACTGAACTTGCACACTAATCATTATCATGTTATTCAAGAAATATATTTAACCATCAATATGTTTATCTACTTATAATTATAATGACAAATAAAAATTTGATATATAGAAACTCTTTGTTATGACGAATTCAACAATATCACATTCCGAATACGATAATATTATTATTCATATATCTATTTAAATTTATGGTCTAACTTTAATAAAATAAATAAATAGTGTTAAAAAAAATAAAAATGTAAGTTCCAGTGGGATGGATTGAGTAACTAAAATGGAAAGGAAGTGCGACTACAACCTCTCTTTTTTTAATTAAAACCACCTGTGATGGTGGGGGTTTGGCAGATCCCTACCCGTTATTAATTAAAATAAAAGGTACAGAAAAAGAGGGGGGCGTAATACCTTACCTCTGATAGTTCATCTGAAGATCTTTAAAAACTATACAGTGACCTGATAACTAACCTAAAGATCAACAGATACAACCTTAGAAAAATAGATACAAAGTTTTTTGAATGACTATTCTAGTCTAATCTAAGGTACTCTTTCCACATCTAGCTTCCCGTGACCAGCAACTCTTTGTGGAAAACCTGCAGAAACATAAACGTTATTTACCTGATCTCGGCTAGCCATCTTTGCAAGGGAGTCGACGGCTCCGTTTGCTTCTCTAAATATGTGTTGCATCGTATAATTCACATGTTGAAGCAGATGCCATATCTCCCTCATCAGAAGTTGCATCTTCCATGGGATCTTGAATTGCTTTTGAACCATTCTGAGAAGCACTTTTGAGTCAGTTTCTATTTCAATGTTTCTGATGCCGTGCTCTTGAGCTTGGTATATTCCATGTAATAAAGCTGTTGATTCCGCCTGCAAAACTGATTCAGCCGAGATAGACTTGGATAAAGTAACAATTACTTTACCTTTGTGATCTCTGATAATACAACCAATAACTGTAGTACCATCGCTAAGACAAGAACCATCAATGTTTAGTTTACATTTTGAAGGTAAGAGCCACCTAATTGTCCTTAATGGTCTCTGGCCTTTGGATTTGTGACATAGAATTTTTGGTATATGAGATAAATCCCACCTAAAGTCCAGCGTGAATGCCAACAAGGTGTCATTAATATGGTACAATATTCTTTTGAATATGAGATTTATGACTGGCTTTGTACCTTCAAAAAAATAAGTACATCTGGCACACCATAGGTACCAGATTACTACGCACGGTATGATTCTAATTAACTTAGCAAAAGTTCCATCAGAGGAGGAAACATTCCCATAGAAGTAGAATCTATCCCATAATAGCTGAAATGTATTTGGAGACAAACTAAAAGTAGTATCTACTAAGTTCCATATTTGTTTAACCTGATCACATGAGTTAAAACAGTGGTGGATTGATTCCGAATCATTTAAACAAAAGCAGCATCTTGATGGTAGGTGAAACTGAAAATCCTCAAGAACATCTAGTAAGGCTATTAGTCGATTTAGTAGTTTCTAGTTAAAAAGACTGTTTTTCTTTGGTAAAAGTTTAGACCACAGATGAGTGAACGAGGGAATATTCAGTATCTTTTTCCTAATCATTTCATATGCTGACTTTACTGTAAATTCACCAGTTTGAGTTGGTTTCCAAATTAGTGAATCATCATAGTTAGGGAAGATTTTATATTCTAGATTCAAAATGGAAATAATATGATCAGGAAGCACGTTTCTGAGGTTTGTGGAGCAGAAAACTTTATTAAGTACGAATTCAGCTACATTTAAGTTGTGATAAGGAGCTTCAGAAGAGTTCTGAATGTGGTCTGATAAAGGACCCACTGTAGTCCAATTTGCACTCCAAAAGGAAATCGAACCAGAGCCAAGAAAAACCTCTATATTACACAATGCTATGTGTTGAATCTCCTTGATTCGTTTCCAGGTTCTAGATGTTTTACGAGTATCACTCATAGACCACATGGTTTGTGCCCACAGGGATTTCCTTAACTTCAGTTTCCACTACTGCCCACAGGGATTTCCTTAACTTAAGTTTCCACTACAGTTTGATGGAGAAACATTTTATTAAGGTATTAAGATTTTTAAAATTTAAACCATTTTCCTCAGTTGGGAAACATAGATTAGGATATGATTTCCAGATTCTTTTTTTCTAATTATTTTTTTAGTTAGAATTCTAGAAAAATATTGCAAGTGTTTTATGAATTTGACTTATAATGTGCTTGGTTGGCTTCAACACAGTTATAAGATGTATTGGCATGGAGGTCAAGACATGTTTTATCAATCCTGCCCTTCCTGCTGGAGAGAGTAGCTTGTTATGCCAGTGATTAATTCTATTTTGGATTGAAATTAACATTCCCTGGAATAGTGAATTCTTTACTCTTCCTGTGAAGATAGGCCATCCCAAATACTTAAATGGTAGGGATCCTTCTATCATATTTGTTTCATGTTTGATTAAGGATATGATTCTATTAGGTGTGTGTTTTGAAATATAAAAAGAAGATTTCTCAAAATTGACTTTCTGGCCTGTTGCTAATTCATATGATTTCAGGAAACTAAGTATTATTTTTAGTCCCTGTTTTGGGTATTTTAAAAGAATTTATGTGTCATCAGCAAAGGAGAGATGTGTTGATGTTTTCATCATGTAGGGTAATTTGTATGGCTGGATATTTCCATATTTGTATAGGAAATTCAGGTTATGAGAGAAAGCCTCGGCCATTAAGATGAAAAGAAAATGTGAAACTGGATCACCCTGTTTTAGACCCCTAGATGCTGAGAAAAAATCTACTGTTTTTCCATTAATTAATAATGAAAAACATGCAGATTTTATATAATTAGGTCAACCGTAATGGATGAGAAACCTTGTTTGATTAGGATTTGGGATAAAAAGGACCATGAGATTCTGTCAAATGCCTTCATCATATCCAGCTTGATAATCATATTAAAACCTTTTATTTTTTAATGTAGATGATTTGTTAACTCCTGCATTAGCAGGACATTATAAGCAATTTCTCTTCCGAAAATAAATGCTGATTGTTCTGGGCTGATTATTTGATCTAAACTGCTTTTAAGTCTTGTGGAAATTATTTTTGAAAAGATCTTATTTTTGAAATTTCATAGACTTATAGGTCTATAGTCTTTAAAAGATGAACACACATCTTTTTTGGGTATTAGAATGATCAGTGCTGATGTGATGGCTGTATGTATGTCTTTTCCATCAAAGAACTCTTCCACTGCCATCAAGACATCAGTTTTGACTATCTCCCAACATTTTTGGAAAAAGAAACCAGAGTAGCCATCTGGTCCTGGAGCTGAGTGACTGTCCATGGATTTAACTATGTCTGTTAATTCTTCCATTGTAATTTTCTTGAGTAGAGTAGAGTTCATATCATTTGTTACAACTCTTGGAATATTTTCCAGTATCCATGCAGTATTGATCCTTGTGGGATCCATTTGTTCCTTAGTTAGAAGCTTAGAGAAGAAGCTGATAGCTTTTTTCTCTATGTCTTCTGTTTTATTTAACCATGTGCCATCTTCCTTTTTTATTAAGGAGATTGTTTGCCTCTTATGTTTACTTAAAATTGATTGATGAAAGAATTTTGAAATTGCATCACCCTCCTTCATCCATTTTAACCTCGATTTTTGTTTCAGAAATACCTCTTGATTAGTTAGAGCTAAATTCAGTTTTGCCTTTGGTAGGTTTAGAGCTTGTATATTTTTACTGGAGTCAATTTCCTGTAAATCTTCTTCAGCTTCAAACACCAAATCTTCACAGATATGGACAACATCAAAGATGTTTCCAAAAACATTTTTGTTCCAGCTTTTAAGGATTTGCTTTAAATGTTTTAGTTTAAAAACTAATATTTTCATTCCTCTATTAGTAGTGTGTACATTCCAAGCATCTTTAACTAGCTTCATAAAAGTAGGGTGATTTACCCAACATTCCTGAAACTTGAAGGGTTTTGGAATGGACATAGGGGAGGTGTCAGAAATATGCAAGATCAGAGGGGTGTGATCAGAACCTTCCTTTGCAAGTGTTTTAATTTTAGAATTTGGGAATTTAGACCACCATAAATTGTTAGAAACTCCTCTATCAAGTCTTTTCCATACCCTACCTTTTGGCCTCATTCCAGTCCAAGTGAACAGGCTTCCAGAGGTTGGGATTTTAGTCATGTTTTGGTCATTAAGGAAGCTGATAAAGTTCCTTATACTGTTCTAGTTAGGGATGGATTTACCTAGGTATTCCTCATTCTTAGCAATTACATTAAAATCCCCTATTAGACATAATGGTTCATGTTTCAGTTTTGCTAAGGCTTGCCACAGTTTATTTCTTTCCTGGATTGTGTACTTAGCATAGATGAAACCCATCTAACATTCAGATAAGATACTGTTGGATTTAATTTTCACTATGATAACCTGTTCTTCTACGGAACAGATATCCACTGAGAGATCATCATCCCACATAATCCAGATCTTACAGTTCGGGCTTGCATAAGAGTTTCTAAAACCTAATTCTTTGGAGATATTTTGTGCTTGATTAGAGTTTAAGGTTCCATTAAGGCACAAAGTTTGATTGTGTTACATCTTTTAATATCTTTTAATGTAATTTGAGTAGGTTTGTTACCTATTACCCTTATATTCCATACACATATTTTTAGACTTGTCATGGATATGTTTTGGAAAGGTTCAAGGATGAACGGGTGAAAACCATTTTAGGTGTGGAGGAGTAGTCTTTTTTGTTATACTTCCTCTGTTTGTTCTTGACATCCGTGGTATTAAGCTTGAGAATTGCATTAAATCTTAACTGGACTTTGGTTAGGGTTGCCTTTATTTCCTCAAAATTAAGTTTCCCCTGAGATAATTTTTTTTCTTTTTGCCTCATAGATGTTTCTGTATTAAGCCAATCAGGGTCTTTAAGAGTTTTCTTACTGGATGATAATAGAGGGGAGTTTCCTCCATTGATTTCTATATAATCATCTACACTATCAGGATTAGTACTGTTCTGATTATTTCTTTTAATAGTGTCTTTAGTATTTGACAAAGTAGACCTAGTTACTGTTTCCTGGGTAGATTTATCAAGCTCTACCATCTGATTAGGAAGGCTTAGGCTTTCAACTAGATTAACTATGGCATTAACTTTGTGAGGTGAGCACAGAGAGGAGGGTATTTTAGTAGGTGTATTATTACTGGCTTGTTGTTTCCCAGGTAACAGATCTTGTGTTGGTGACGTATCCACTACCTGAGAAAAGGTTACCTTAGAGAATTTTGGACTAATTTTGTCTTTTTTTGATTGGGTATTCTTTGTAGAAGGATTTTGAGTTACATATGGAAGTCCAGTAATTCCAGTCTGTTTTTCAGGGTTAATATCTTTTGTATTAGGCAAAGTTGGAGTTAAATTTTGAAAAACTGAGGATGACTCTGTACATCTAGCTATTTTTGAGGGGTCAAAATATTAATAGCATTATCAGTAGTCGAAAGAGAAACCTGGGATCCTTGTCTAAGGACCAAATCTTCTAAACTCGCATCTGTGTGTCACCCTGTGATAGGTCATTTTCCTGGAAGATCTGCTTAGAGGGGTTATCAAATTTGCTCCTGTAGACTGGAGTGAATTGTTTTTTTGATAAAGGAATACCAGATGAAGAGGGACCATTTCCTTTACCTCTATGTTTGCCATGTTCATCATTGGAAATGGATTTATTACCTGATTGTGTTGCAGAATCTTTAGGTCTCCAAGGAGTGAATCTAGATGTATTCTTATCAAACCTACAATCTGTATCTGTATGTCCTAATTTTAGAAAAATAAATCAATACAGTGGTACTCCCTCATACTCTATATATTGCCATAAACCTATATCCCTAAAACATAGCCAGATTCTTTCCAGCATGGGTTTAGTAACATCCATTTCAACACAAATTCTTGCCACATGTGGCCTGGTTCTGTTTAGAGAGGCCATATCTACCCTAATTGGAGTACCTATGATATTACCAATAGACATTAGAACCCCATAATCAAAGAATTATTGACGCAAACCATAAAGGGCAATCCATATAGGGGCAATTGGGGAGTCTGCATTAGGGTTAAAATTAGGAACCCATTTGGTCATTCGGATTGAGTACGGGCCAAAATTCCATATTTTATGAAGCCAACAGTGATAATAATCATCAGGTAAAGAAAAGGATATCAGAACCTGTCGATTGTCAAGTAGGGTTATGTCATTGTGGCCCTTGAAACCCGCTATATGAAAATCCTTTTGAAGACTGTCAAGTTGCGGCCGACTGCGAGAAAACTTCCCAACTAGCGTCCATCTGAAGGGGGCTTCCAGCTTTGTGCATTCCTCGTCGGTGAAGTGCAGGCCGGGTTCTCCCAGATGATTGATTCTTGGCTTTGGAATAAAGGGAGCACTATTTTCAATTTGGCCAATGGGGGAAGGGAGATTTAGGGCTTCTCGGAGTTCTTGATTCAAGGCTTGGGCATAAGAGATAGGTGGAGTAAGGGTGATTGGTGGTGGCTCCGCCATATCGGCGGTGCCGGAGAGGAGGGAAGAAGATGACGCAGATCTGTTAACAAAGAATCACACCTATTCTAGGTGAGAATCGTACACAGTTCGCCTATTTGATTTCTCCTTTCTTGTAGTTTTGTTAGTGCGACTACAGCCTAAATCATTGTGGTCCATTTCAAGTAAACAGCAACACTGGCAAACATGAAACATTATAACATAAGCATTACTATATTAATAATAGCCAATTCATGAACATGTCGAATCAGGGGAGGAACTAGGGGTGGGTGAGGTAGTGCTCTCACCACCCCTAAGATTCGAAGATTAAGTGATGGAGATGCCAAGACGACTGATGGAGATGCCAAGACGACTACCACCATAAATGAAGACATTCCACGACTTGATCAAACATTTAAAGGATATGTTCGAGATCCTCTAAGAGACATGGCAGGACCTATTACTAGGTCAAGGACTAAGCTTAGGGATGCTGCTTTAAATGCTTTGATTGATCGCCTTTATGATGAAGAATTGAAGAAGGAGTCACCATCGACATCTTGGATTCATTATTCAAGATTGTCGACGAACTGAAGACATCATGAAGAACACTATACTCTTTTTTCCCACTGGGTTTTTAATGAGGTAGTGTGATCACTGTAAATTAATGTCATTTTGGGTTTATTGGACTGATAGCTCGGCCATGTGGGCTTTGAAGAGCTGAATTTCGAAAATACAGTCCATTAAGGTTTAGTATATTCAGTTTTATTCTGATTAGAATTATATTTGGTGAGATTAGATAAGGTAATATATCTTTCAAGGTTACTTCTTGAAGAATTCAACCTGATTACCTTAGATTATCATTTATTTTAGGTATTTTAGTTAGATATGGTTTTAGCTTCTTAAAGCTGCCATAAGTCGATTCCGTTTCCATTTGTGATTAGGGTTTGAGGCAAGATTGTAACCCTATAAAAGGGGAGGCCTTATGGACGAATTTTACAACCTTTCATCAATCAAATATACAACCTTTTGAGTTCATACTCTTTGCTTGCGAGCTAATCCATTGTTGCTTAACCCCGAGGGCTAGTTAAGTATCAATAAACCTTGTAATCTGATCCTGAGGGCTAGTTAGAGAGCAAGTCGAAGTTAGGCGTACCCCGAGGGCTAGACTCCTGAATTTCGTGCGAGATAGTGTGGGTTTACAGATCCCTTCACTAGATCAAAGATATAATTCCGCAAATCGTGAGTCTTCGCAAGGAGATTCATATCAGTTGGTATCAGAGCAAAGCGAAGGATCGACTGAGGCCGGAAAAAAAACAAAAAAAAAGGGTTTCGAGTTTTGCATTAATTTATTTTCGAATTTATATATATATACTCTTTCGTGTCGTGTTTTAACTGTGTTTGTTTGATCTTTCTTACCAGGAGGATCGAATCTAGAGTCGAAGGACGTTGAAGGGTCTGAGAGTTAGAATACTTCGGTATTACTATCCGCCTTCACCTTCATCAATCGAGTCAGGAGGACGTTGAAGGGTCTGAGCGTTAACAAGTATTATCCGCCTTCACCTCCCAGTCAGTTTCGTAGTTTTAAGTAGCTTAAACAGTTTATGTGCTTGTGATATTTTCGTCAACTCTTCTGAAAATTATTGCATGCTCATAATCCTATTTGTTTTCTTTATCGTTCTTTGATTCCGTGATCTAGAATTGTTCTTTGATTCTTGATTACAACCTTATTCAAAAACAAAAAAAATAGAGTCTTGTGTCGTTTTCCATATATATAGTGTCATATTTTTTATCCTTACGATCTTGAATACCTCGAAGTTCATTTGAATCAAGAGGAAGTTGTCGCAGTTTTCTTATTCTAAGTTTTATATAGGCGATTCTTGTTCCAAAAATTTTCGAAAATCAAAAACAAAAGGTAGCATATTTTAGGTTTCAAAATCGGAATTTAGGATTTGAAATCTGAAATTTGGGGCAGATTTGCAATTTTCAAAAGTTTGGGGGCAGATTTGCAATTTCTGAAAATTTTGGTAATTGTGACCGAAATTTTTCTTGGGGAATAACATTATGTTTGTGAGTTTTATAGTAAAAAAAAAAGGAAAAAAAAATGAATTGTGGCTGAAAAAAAAAAGGAAAGAAAAAGGAATCCGGTTTGAAAAAGGAAAAGAAAAGTCAAAATCCGGAAGAGAAAAAGGAAATAAAAGCCAATTGTGAGAGGGGTTTTGATCTGAATTTTTTGACTTGGGGGACAAGTAAGTCATTAAAATCCTTTTCCACAAGTGATTTGGATTTAAATTCCTATTCCAATTTGTTCTTGAATTTTCGGAACCTATTTGTAGCCTATATAAAGCAATCTTGTTTTGGTCATAATTCATTCAATACAGCTCCGATTCGTGCCATTCAAATTGTGTTTTGTTCCTTATTCTTTGTAGAATTTGGAATTCCAGATCGTAGCGCCAAATTTTGAGTTTATATATTTTAAAATTTCGAAATAAATTCTGCAGTACTCATCTCCATAGTTTGCTTTGAATTGCGGTGAATTGATCAGTTGCCCTCGCATTAGCCTTCGCCTTGTGAGTTGTGAGTGTTATACACTTGGTGAGTGACCTTACTAAACAAAGGGAAGGGGGGGGCAATTGTTTAACTAACCGTTTGATTTTCTTAGCAGTTAGCGAAGATGGGGGACGAAAATCCATTCGTCCCGCCTTTTGTTAGCAATCCTAACAATTTGCCATTGAAGAACACCTCTAATGGCGGGCGTGGTAGTCATTCATGTGAAGAGGCTCCAAATAGTTGGGAGCGACATCGAATTAATCCAAATGAAGCCAATGATCCCGATCGGTTTGCTGTCGCAATAAATGCACTTATGAGTGAGGTGTAAAGGTTGGCGAGAAAAGTTGACAGCATGGCACCGCCTACACCTACATCATCGGTCAAGAGGGAAGAAACCAAGAAATATGTCCATCAATTTAATGGTTCTGGAAGTTCAAATGATTATTCTGATGATGGTTCAGAAAGGCAATCACACCGAGGGTCTTCTAGAAGGCATCGCCCCAGTAAACCTCATTCCCAAAGGAGAGTGAAGGTTAATTCAGGATCTGATTCAGGTTCTGATGAAGCTCGAGATATCAAGGGTTTAAAATATGACATCCCTCGATTTGATGGTCAGCACAATCCAGTGAAGTATCTTGATTGGGAGCGATAGATTGAGAATCTGTTTGATCTCAGCAATTATCGGGAGAAGGAGAAAGTCAAAGTGGCACAGTATTCTTTCACTCATTATGCGGCTGAGTGGTGGAAAAATAAAAAGGAGTCGCGATATCTTGCCGGAAAGAAACCTACCTCCACATGGGAGAGACTGAGATCCGAGCTTCGCGAATATCATGTTCCGCCTACTTACTTGATGGAACAATATTCTTATCTATCCAACATGAAGCAAGGAAATCGCACAGTTGATGAATACTGGCAAGATCTTGAGTTGACCATGAGAAGGGTTGGAATGAAAGAAGATGATGCATTCATCAAAAATCGTTTCATTGAAGGCTTGCGTGAAAACCTTCAAATGCCAGTCAAGCTCCAACATCACATATCTATGAATGATTTATTGGTGAAAGCAAGGTTAGTTGAGAGTACCCTGCGACCAAGGAGGCCACAACCTAGTTTTCCAAGTCAACGACCAGGGTTTGACTACGGCAACCCTAGTTATGGCCGCAATAAGGGCCCGTCCATGGGAGGAAGAGGATCAGTTCAGACTTATTCAAATCCAACTTATAATCCTACTGAGAGGAGGGCGGCACCACCAACCCAACAGGTTTCAAAAATTCCAGGTAAGTCTTCTACTTCTTCATCACATTCAGTTTCTGTTAACTCTCCTACTTGTTTTCATTGTAAAGAAAGAGGACATGTCCGTAATAACTGTCCGCATGCACGAGTACTAACAACACTTGAGGAAGAAGATGAAGAAGATGAATATACTGATATGCCACCATTGTGTGAAAGTGGTGAAGAACAGGTAGATGAAGAAATCATCATAAATGATCATGGTGAACAGGGTCCAGAAACACAAGGTAACTTCGTGTCATTAAGAGTTCTCAATTCTAAAATGGCTGAGACACAGGTACAAAGGATTAACATTTTTCATACTCATTGCCTTGTGAAAGATAAGAATTGTTTACTGATTATTGATGGTGGTTCTTGTGCTAATACTGTGTCCAATCTTCTTGTTAAATCATTGTCTTTGCCTGTGACTACTCATCCATCACCATATAAACTTATTTGGTTAAATGGTAGTGGTGAAATTAAGGTTAACAAACAATGCATGATTAACTTTAAGATTGGAAAATACCATGATTCTATCTTATGTGATGTTATACCTATGGAAGCTAGTCATATTTTGCTAGGGAGACCTTGGCAATTTGATCGTAAATCCATGCATGATGGTTACACTAACAAAATTACTGTGATTAAGGATAGAACAAGGTATACTTTGGTTCCATTATCTCCAGTGGAAGTTTTAGAGGCACAGAGACGCATGAGAGTCGATAAAGAGAAGTTTGCGACTGATGTGCAAATGGCCGACCAAAAGCCTAGCCAGGGCTTGAAGGAGATCGGCCACAAGGTGAAGAATGGAGGCAAAAACCTTGATAATTTCGACCAAATATCAAGGGAGACCGTCCTAGGTAAGCCAGGTAAGTCTGCGGATGATTATGTTAAGTCGCGTAAAATCCTATCTTCACATCTTAGTCCTTTGCCATCAATTTACATGATGAGACATGAACTTCCTAATGATTCTGGTAGATTGTTTTATGCATCAATTAGGGATGTGAATCGTGCATTTGCTAATCATTCTTATGTGCTTATCATGCATTTTAAAGAGAGCTATTTTGCTAGTGATGATATTCCTATAAATGTTCCTCCACGGTTTGCTCAGATGTTACAGGAATTTGAGGATGTCTTTCCAGAAGCCTTACCTGCGGGTTTACCACCTTTGCGAGGTATTGAACACCAAATTGACTTGATTCCGGGTTCGGTTATCCCAAATCGCCCGGCGTATAAAGCAAACCCTGAGGAGACAAAGGAACTACAACGACAAGTCGAGGAGTTACTTAAAAAAGGGTATGTGCGGGAATCCCTATCTCCTTGTGCCGTGCCTGTCATTTTAGTTCCTAAGAAAGATAAAACTTGGCGTATGTGCATTGATTGTCGTGCTATTAACAAGATTACCATTAAGTATCGCCATCCTATCCCTAGGTTAGATGATATGCTTGAAGATTTGCATGGATCTATGATTTATACTAAAATTGATTTGACTCAGGGTTATCATCAGATTCGAATTAATGAGGGAGATGAATGGAAAACTGCATTTAAGACTAAATTTGGGTTGTATGAATGGATCGTTATGCCTTCGGTTTAACTAATGCACCTAGTACTTTTATGCGGTTGATGAATCATGTCTTAAGAAAGTTTATTGGTTGGTTTGTTGTGGTCTATTTTGATGACATATTGATTTATTCTAAGTCGACTGATGAACATATTGAGCATGTTAAAATGGTTCTTGTTGCACTTCGTGAGTCTTGTTTATATGCGAACATTAAGAAGTGCACATTTTGCGCTTCGAAAGTGGTGTTTCTCGGTTTTGTGGTCTCTAAAGAGGGCATAAAAGTTGACGAAACCAAAATTGAGGCCATTAAGACCTGGCCGAGACCTACTAATGCCAACCAGGTCCGTTCTTTTCATGGTTTAGCTAGTTTTTATAGACGGTTTGTGCGTGATTTCTCATCTATTGCTGCACCTCTAAATGAACTAGTTAAAAAGGATGTGAAATTTGTTTGGACTGAGAGTCAAGAGAATGCATTTAATGAATTGAAAGTACGATTATGCAATGCTCCTGTTCTTGCTTTACCTGATTTTAATGGTACCTTTGAGATTCATTGTGATGCTTCTGGTGTTGGTATTGGTGCTATTTTGATGCAAGAGAATCGACCTATAGCTTACTTCAGTGAGAAGTTAAAGGGCGGTGCTCTAAACTATCCTGTGTATGATAAAGAATTTTATGCAATTGTGCGTACATTAGAAACTTGGCAACATTATTTATTGCATAAAGAATTTATCATTCATAGTGATCATGAATCCTTGAAATACTTGAAGAGTCAGATGAAGTTGAATAAGCGTCATGCTAAATGGTCTAGTTTCATTGAATCTTTTCCTTATGTGTTGCGTTACTAAAAGGGTAAAGAAAATGTTGTTGCTGATGCTTTGAGTCGTAGACATGTTTTACTTACACGTTTGGAATGCATTGTGCTAGGGTTTTCATTCGTGCGAGATTTATATGCGACCGATTCTGATTTTTCATCTATTTATGCTGCATGCGAAAATGGTGCTTATGAGAAGTTTTTTCGGCATGATGGTTTCTTGTTTATGAATAATAGGTTATGTATTCCTCAATGTTCTATGCGTGAATTACTTGTTAGAGAAGCTCATTCAGGTGGGTTAATGGGACATTTTGGTGCTTTTAAAACTTATAATTTGTTGCGAGAACACTTCTATTGGCCGAAAATGGCACTTGCTATTGACAGGGTTTGTAGGAATTGTCTTGATTGCTTGAAGGCTAAGTCTAAAACTAAGCCTCATGGTCTTTATACTCCATTGCATGTTCCTACACATCCTTGGGTTGATATTTCCATGGATTTTATCCTAGGTTTGCCACGATCTCAGTCAGGTAATGATTCTATCTTTGTGGTTGTGGATAGATTTTCGAAAATGGCACACTTTATTCCTTGTAGGAAGACAGATGATGCAAAGCATGTTGCGGATCTATTTTTGAAGGAAGTAGTTCGGTTACATGGAATTCCTGCATCTATTGTCTCTGATCGCGATGTTAAATTTTTATCCTACTTTTGGAATACCTTGTGGCGCAAGTTAGGGACAAAGTTGTTGTTTTCGACTGCCAGTCATCCTCAAACTGATGGACAAACAGAAGTGACCAATCGAAACCCTAGGGGCTCTCCTGCGTGCACTAGTTCAGAAGAACTTAAAGAATTGGGAAAAATGCATTCCGATTGCAGAGTTTGCTTACAATCGCACTATTCATTCTACTACTTCTTTATCTCCATTTGAAATTGTTTATGGTTTTCTACCTATTACACCTCTTGATCTACTTCCTTTGAATTTTAAACAGGTTAAAAACCTTGATGGAGAACAGAAAGCTGATTTTGTGAAGAAAATCCATGAGAAGGTGCGCATGAGAATTGAACGGACAAATGCACAGAATGCTGATAAAGCTAATCAAAGCCGCAAGTTGATGAGGTTCAACGTGGGAGATTATGTTTGGGTTCATCTGCGGAAAGAGAGGTTTCCAAATGCTCGGAAATCTAAGTTGAGTCCACGTGGAGATGGTCATTTTAGAGTGTTGGCTCGTGTGAACGACAATGCTTACAAGATTGAGTTACCAAATCATTATGGTGTTAGTGCGACCTTCAATGTTGCTGATTTATCTCCGTTTACATTTGAAGACGATTCAGTTTCGAGGGCGAAACCTTTCGACCACGGAGGGAATGATGGAGATGCTAAGACGACTGATGGAGATGCCAAGACGACTACCACCATAAATGAAGACATTCCACGACTTGATCAAACATTTAAAGGATATGTTCGAGATCCTCTAAGAGACATGGCAGGACCTATGACTAGGTCAAGGACTAAGCTTAGGGATGCTGCTTTAAATGCTTTGATTGATCGCCTTTATGATGAAGAATTGAAGAAGGAGTCACCATCGACATCTTGGATTCATTATTCAAGATTGTCGACGAACTGAAGACATCATGAAGAACACTATACTCTTTTTTCCCACTGGGTTTTTAATGAGGTAGTGTGATCACTGTAAATTAATGTCATTTTGGGTTTATTGGACTGATAGCTCGGTCATGTGGGCTTTGAAGAGCTGAATTTCAAAAATACAGTCCATTAAGGTTTAGTATATTCAGTTTTATTCTGATTAGAATTATATTTGGTAAGATTAGATAAGGTAATATTCTTCAAGGTTACTTCTTGAAGAATTCAACCTGATTACCTTAGATTATCATTTATTTTAGGTATTTTAGTTAGATATGGTTTTAGCTTCTTAAAGCTGCCATAAGTCGATTCCGTTTCCATTTGTGATTAGGGTTTGAGGCAAGATTATAACCCTATAAAAGGGGAGGCCTTATGGATGAATTTTACAACCTTTCATCAATCAAATATACAACCTTTTGAGTTCATACTCTTTGCTTGCGAGCTAATCCATTGTTTCTTAACCCCGAGGGCTAGTTAAGTATCAATAAACCTTGTAATCTGATCCTGAGGGCTAGTTAGAGAGCAAGTCGAAGTTAGGCGTACCCCGAGGGCTAGACTCCTGAATTTCGTGCGAGATAGTGCGGGTTTGCAGATCCCTTCACTAGATCAAAGATATAATTTCGCAAATCGTGAGTATTCGCAAGGAGATTCATATCATTAAGGTAGAGGTATTAGTTATTTAGGTGGTTCGATCTCTTCAATTTTCACCCTTATATTATCCCACCCCACCCCCCAAAAGGAACTATATGAAATTCAAGAGTGAAACTTTGGTCGTCAATATTAGTGGCAGGAATTTAGTTGTAGGTTTTCCTGGAGAAGAAGTAATACAGCTGTACTTCTAATTTTTGTTTTTTTCCTTTAAATCCATCGCGGAATGGCGACTTTTAAAGTGGATACGAAGAAAATAAACTACGCAGTTTCATTCTTTGAGAACATGGACATGGCCCATGGAGTGGCCTGTATATGGATATGAGGGAGTATAATATATACATGGCTAGTAAATACTCTTAAAACTCCCTTTTTAATTGTATACTTTATCTTACTCCCTCCGTCCCAGGGCTTTCTTCAGAAAGAGAAAGTCCTCCTTCAAATTTGAGACACATAAAAAGACAATATTACTCTTACCTTCAACCTCCAGATCTGAGCCTCTCGCCTCCTCATTCCTTCTGCCGTCTCCGCCTCTCCTCCTCCCACCTGCGCCTCCCTCCACCACTTCGCCTCCGCCTCTGAGCCTCCCTTCTTCACCTCCTTTCGGTGATTCCAGAGAAGTCACTTTCAAGCAATTCTTCTCTACAACAAATCTGTGGAACAAGACCCAAACAACATAAACCAGAAACACACTAAAAATTTCGCATTTTCCCTCATCCTTATAACGCCCTAGATCAAAACAAGTGACAAATACAATACAATCCCACCTTTTGTTGTATTCGATGAGAACCCACCCGTTTAACATGTAGAATCAAGCGCTATTTTTAGCGGGGCTCCATAGTGACAGGAGGGAATTAGATGAGGTGAGGCTCCACAGTGATTTAGGCCAGAAAATTCATCTCCTCCTCCTCTATCTCCCGATCTCCATCACCACCACCCTCCTCCTCTTTTATCTTCCTATTCCATTTCTGTCGACTCCATTTCCGTTAACCCATTTCCCAACTCCGTTTCCACAGGCCCACCTCCGTCAACCCACCTCATCCTTTAATCGCGTTGCCACGGCCTGCTCCTTTCATCGTGTCTCCACCGCCTCCTTTTTCAATTGTCGTGAGAATTTGAGCAAAGGGAGGGTGAAGAAATTTGGAGCAAGAGGGAGAAGAAAGGAAGAAAAAAGGGTGAAGAAAATTTGGAGCATAGAGAGAATAAATTTGGTCGGCATAGCAGATTAATTTGAGAAGAAATTCAAGCAAACCACATTTCTTCCTCAAATTTGAGAAGAAATGTGAAGAAATTTGGTTGGAAGGGTGAAGCAATTTGGGGGAAATGAAGAAGTGGTGGGGTGGGGTATCGTTTAAGTGTAAAATTTTATTTGTTTAAGGGTAAGTAAGCCTTTTGTTAGGTTAGTTTTTTCCTGGGAATTGAATGTTAGCCTAGGGGTTGAAGTCTAGTGCTACTACCATGAGGTCATGGGTTCAATTCCCACCAGGGCAAGGGGAGGGGAGGGATTTTATTGGGGGCTCATTTGAGTTATTACCCAATTTTATTTTTATTTTAAAAAGGTTAGTTTTTTCCTAAAATGGAAAGTGTACAGATTTGCCTGGGACGACCTAAAAAAAAGTGTGCAGATTCCCCTGGGACGGAGAGAGTACTATTTTTATATTATATTTATAACTTTTCTCCACTTACCTAATGTATCTTTACTAATTTTTATTGTTTATTTTAATGTAATTTAAAATTTTAGTAATTAGATTTTAATGTAATTATACTGAGAAAGTCTTTTACTAGATCAAGTAACAGTAAGACAAATAATGAAAAACCATATTTTAAAAACTTTTAAGATCAAATTATCATTATTTATAGAGTGTAATACATTTTAAATATTTTTCAAAGTTATAGGAACCTCTTTGCAATGAATAAAAAAAATACCCCATTAATTACATCAATAATAAAATAACCTTGTCTAACAGTTATTCGGTATAAAACAAGACTCTGTGAAGAATATTAAGTATTGTAAATTTTAGAAATTTAGAGCTTATTTGTTAAGATATATAATATTATAATAAAAATAAATGTAAATTATTACAAGGTTTAATTCTTCAATATATATATATATATATATATATATATATATATATATATATATATCAATCATTAATATACATATTTATAGATAACTAATAACTATATTAAAAAATATTATTTTTGAAGATGCCATGGTACATCTAACAAGATTTCACACATTAATATTCTTATTTACATATAGAATTGTGTGTGTATATGAGTGAGTAATGATTTTTTTTTCTATTTAAATAAAAGTTTAAAAAGAGAAACTATAATATTTATAGTATACATTTTTATAAATTCTTTAGCCTAATCTATTAGTTGTGAGTAAAAATTCTGAAAATTTTCAGTTAGTGGTATGATGTCATTTAGAATTAACTAGGGTTTAAGGGTTTATTGGTGGAGACAATTTTCTACACTCCGTCTGCCTCTCAGCCTCCTATCGTCGCCGTGAATCCCAATTCTTAGAGATGGGGAAAAAGCGCAGCCGAATTACAAATCAAGAACCGTTCCTTCCTGCTGAAATTGGCGACTCCATGTCCACCACTTCCTCAAGGAAGCGCTCTAAACCTCTTAAAAATCACCAGCAGCAAGAGCGGGTTTTATCATCGGGAATCAGCTCCAAGATATTGAAGCAGGCCTTAATTCAGCAAAAGGAGATTGAGGAAGAAGATGCCCGGGAGCTGAACCCTAACCTGGTCCTTCCAGAAGAGCCTAAAGAGACGGCGGATGACGACGACGATGAACTTCATGAGCTCGGAGGCTTTTCTGAGACTCAGAGCCAGTTTGGCGGATGGGAGGAGGATCAAATTGACGAGGATGATGAGAAGCTGCTTGAAGCCTTTCTGTCCACAGATACTAAACCCATCCGGACATTGGCTGATATAATTGTTGAGAGGATCAAAGAAAAAGATGCCCAGGTTTCTTCAGAAGCAAGGCCGATGCCAAAGATGGACAATTCAATCATAGAGCTATACAAGGGTGTGGGAAAGCTGCTTAGCGAATATACCGCAGGCAAAATGCCTAAGGCTTTTAAACACATACCAGCCATGCAGCAATGGGAGGAAGTCTTATATCTGACTGAACCTGAGAAATGGTCACCAAATGCCACGTTCCAAGCGACTAGAATTTTTGCTTCCAATTTAGGTGTGAAGAAAGCAGAACGCTTTTATAAGGTAGGTTTACTTCCTTGTGTCAGAGAGGATATTCGGAAGAATAAGAAACTGCATTTTTCATTGTACCAATCTCTGAAAAAAAGCATCTACGAGCCAGCCGCCTTCAATAAAGGCATCCTGTTTCCTCTTTGTGGGTCACAGACGTGCAATCTGAGGGAGGCTGTCATAATTGGGAGTGTTCTCGAGAAGGTCTCAATTCCTCCTCTTCATTCTAGTGCAGCACTGTTGAAGCTAGCAGAGATGGAATATTGTGGCAGAACAAGTTACTTCATTAAGATACTTGTTGAGAAGAAATATGCATTGCCATATCGAGTTCTTGATGCAATGATTGCTCATTTTATGAAATTCGTGGACGACTCCAGGATTATGCCTGCCAGTTGGCATCAGTCATTGCTTGCTTTTGTTCAGAGATACTGTTGTGCGGAATGGAGAAAGAATAGAAAATATGAACGAAAATAACAAGACACAAGATTTACATGGTTCACCAATTTGGCTACATTCACGGGAGACGGATTCACTATATCAGAATTAATGTTTACAGAGAGAAGAGAGACACTTTATATGCGGTCTCCACTAAACCCTAACAAACTGGGCCAAAACACAATTCGGCTCAAATCAACAGCAGTCCAATAAAGAGACAAGCTATACCGCCGGACCGGGGGCGACTCCGCCCCCCCCCCCCCCCCCCCGGACCCCCAGGCCAGGGTGCGCTCCGCCCCCGTACTAACCTGTCGAAGCGGCTAATACATATTCAAGGCATACCAAAAAATCTCCACCTTGACTTGAATCCTCAAAGCAGAAACTCCAGACGCACCATTACAGTGCCAGATGAGTAGACTTCGCCCTCCACTTCCGGGACTGCCCATAGAGGACTTAATCAGCTCTGATGTTCAGCAAGTCCAAACAATGTTGAAACTTGCTATGTGGAATAGGTTTGGTGAACATATCAGCGGGGTTATCAGCAGTTCCCACTTTCTTCACCCAGATTCTCCTCTCACTCCTCAGGAAATGATATCTGACATCAATATGCTTGGTCCTCTCATGATGGACCTGATCCTTGGCTAGGCAGATTACACTCAAGCTGTCACAGTACACAGTAGCCTGATCATGATGTAGACCAAGATCACTAACCAGCCCTTTCAGCCATATTCCCTCCTTTGCAGCCTCTGTCAGAGCCATGTACTCTGCTTCCGTAGTAGACAACGTCACTGTAGGTTGCAAAGTCGCCTTCCAACTAACCACAGAACCTCCCAAAGTGAATACATAACCAGTCATCGATCTCCTCGTGTCAACATCACCAGCATAATCAGAATCAGAGTAGCCTGTAACTAAGCACTCGGTATCACCTCCATAAATGAGACCCACATCAGACGTACCTCTAAGATACCTGAAAATCCTCTTCACAGCTTACCAATGTTCCTTTCCCGGTTGCCCCATGAACCTACTCACAACACTGACTGCCTGTGCTAAATCTGGCCTCGTGCAAACCATAGCATACATAAAACTCCCCACCGCGCTGGCATAAGGAACCCGAGACATATACTCCTTCTCCTCGTCTGACTGAGGAGCAAACATAGTGGTGAGATGAATATTTGCAGCACTAGGAGTGTCTATAGGCTTGGCTGTAGACATGCCAAACCTAGCCAACACTTTCTGAATGTAGCCTTTCTGTGACAAGAAAAGCTTCCGCTGACTTCGATCCCTAAGAATCTCCATTCCTAATATCTTCCGAGCTGCACCCAGATCCTTCATCTCAAACTCAGCACTAAGAAGTCCTTTCAACTTCTGAACCTCATGCTTACTCTTTGAGGCTATCAACATGTCATCTACATAAAGCACCAGATAAATGAATGACTCATCTCTCAACTTGCTGTAGTAGACACAACAATCATATGAACTCCTTGTGTAGCCCAACTCAAGCATGTAGCTGTCAAATCTCTTGTACCACTGCCTCGGAGACTGCTTAAGCCCATATAAGGACTTCTTCAACTTGCAAACATATTTTTCCTTGCCAGGAACTTGGAAACCATCTGGCTGAGTCATGTATATCTCTTCCTCCAACTCTCCATGTAGAAAAGCGATCTTCACATCAAGTTGTTCAAGCTCCAAATCCTGATGTGTCACTATAACTAGCAACACCCTGATGGAAGTGTGTCTGACCACTGGTAAGAAAATCTCATTGTAATCTACTCCCTCTCTCTGACTGAAACCTCTAGCAACAACTCTAGCCTTGTACTTGACTCCCTCTGTAGGTGATATCCCTTCCTTTTTCTTGAAAACCCATTTGCAAGTGATAACCTTTCTCCCTTGAGGCTGTTGAACCAAATCATTTGTCAGCATCAGTACCTGAAACAGCTCCTCTGTAGGTGGATGGCTCATGAGTATCCACCTCCTCAGCAACCTGTAGTGCATAACCCACCATATCCTCAAACCCATATCACTTGGGCGCCCCAACTCCAACCCTCCTGATGGTTGAGGATCTGGTGGTGGAGATTCCGGTATCTCAGATTCTGTCTGTGGCTCTTGATCCACCTTAAATTGTTCCAATCTATTTTCACCTGGAGTGACTTCAAGCTCCACCTGTTTATCAACTCCACTAGTTTCTGGCACAACTGTGGGCTTCACCATAGATCTAAGCAAAGAATTTTCATCAAAGACAACGTCCCTGCTCAGAATAACCCTCTTATCAGATGGAGACTGATGTGTGATATTTAGTTGTTAATTCTTGGAAGAATTTAGTGCTCTTTTATGTGATTTCTGGTACTTAATTGATTTATTTTGTTGATAGATCACTATTTTTGGAGCAAAGCTGTATTGGAGCGGAAGAGCTATTTTTGGAGCACTATGATGCTGTTCCAGCTATCCTTAGTCGGAATCCTTCATGTGGCAGAATTGTGCTTCGTTTAACGATCACTAAGTTGCTCCGTGAAGTCGACCCGATTAAGGTGAAGCTGATGAAAGGGGGATTGTTATACTCTTTTTTCCTGAAAGGGTTTTTAATGAGGTAACGATCCCGATCCCTCGTTAGGGAGTTTACGGAGTTGCAGTCCAGAAGAAAATCAGTCCAGAAAATTCAGCACTGTGATTGGGCCGTTATGAAGCAATGAAGCCCAAGACTTGGATTAATTATTTATTCCAAGTTAGAATTTAATTGTAATTAGGCTGAAATTAAGTGGAAGAATATTTCTTTTTGGATAAGAATTCTAATTTTCCAAAATTAGTTAGGATTTGGGTTTTAATTTTAGTATAAGTATAATCGTGAGAGGAGGAAAAAGAAAAAAAGAAAAGTTGGACTTGGTTTGTTTTTGTTTTGGACGACAAAGAGGGAGATTATTATTTAGAGGATTTTGTTTCCCTGGGCGAGAGAAGAACAAAAAGCAGAACACATTTTTTATTCTCATTGTTTTTTTGTTTCCTTGGTGAGAAAACCGCAAGGCAGCATTATTAATTGGTAATTTTTCATTAGTAATTATTATTCCTTCTTATTATTTTTTCGATTGTTAACATGTTTAATTTCGAATTGCTTGTTCTATTAATTTAATTATGAGTAACTAAATTCTTAATCGGCTAGGTTAATTCGATGATCAAGGAATGAACCAAAGATTAACCTATGCCGATCCTTTGTTATCCATATATTTGTTCGTAATTTATCTCTGCATTTTCTGCATTTTTTTGGCCCTATTTTTAGCTTAGTAATTCATTAGTTTATTAAACAAATCTCAAATCTTAGGCGTGGTTGCTAAACCAAACCCTGTTGGTAGTTTAAATTTGATAGAAATTACACCGTTCTCTGTGGATACGACCTGCTTCTACTATACTAATATGTGTGCTAGTTTGCAGTTTATTTGGCGAGTAAAACGATGATCACCAAAATGGCGCCGTTGCCGGGGAACGGTAGTTAATTTCTATTTATTTTGCTACTGATTTTTTTTTTTAGTTATTGGTATATGACCAGGTCCCAGGAGCAGGAATTGATATTTGATTCTGAAGTTGAAAAGACAGCTAGGAAGAATTACAAACTCGCCAGGGAGAGAAAGCTGAAAGCTGCCGCAGACCCTCTGTTTGGCCAAACAGAGGTTGTTTCTGAGACAGAATCCAAATCTGAGATTGAATCCGTTCCCGATACTGTAATGGGGGGACAGAGGAGAGGCGGATCCCAATGCTGACAATCCGTACATGTGGGAATTAACGGGGCACAGCGAAGAAGACCCTCCCACACCTATTTCTTTGCCAGATGCTGCGACCCCTGTGGAGATAAAGCTTGCACTGCTGAATGTTCTTCCGAAGTTCTATGGGAAGAGTAACGAAGACCCTTACAATTTCTTGAACGAGTTCATCAAGATTTGTAAGGTTCAGAAAAGACCAGCTGGTGTCACAGAAGATCAATTCAAGTTGGTGGCTTTTCCGTTCAGCATGTCAGGGACAACGAACCAGTGGTTTTCAAGCTTGGCTCCTAACTCCGTCACTTCCTGGAATGCGCTCAAGAAGCTATTTTTGGACTATTTCTTTCCAGCCACTAAGACGGATGCCCTGAGGAAAGAAATTTCGAGCATTAAGCAGGAGTATGATGAGCCACTGAGTACATTTTGGCTAAGGTTCAGACGATTGGTAGATCGTTGCCCTAACCATCGATACACGGAGGGGCAATTGCTACAGTATTTCTATCAAGGATCCACAGCTGCAAACAAGGATTTGCTGAATACCGCAAGCAATGGTGGATTTTCGGAAATCAGAGTCAGTGAAGCAAAGGAGATAGTGAAAAAGTTGATCAATTCCAAGAAGGAGTATGACACTGATGAGATCCGAATCCTGAAAAAGGTGGCACAAACAGAGCCCTCGAGCCAAGATGATTTTAAGGAGAGGATGGACAGGATGGAAAGGGTACTATCTAAGGTGGTGGATAAGGTTACAGTCGCTAGCACCACAGCCGGTCCTCAAGAGAAACCTTGTGAAATTTGTGGCACCTTCGGCCACGTCACCTTGCAGTGTCATTTCACGATGGATGAGCAAACTGTCCAGGCCAATGCAATGGGGAATTGGAATGAAAGGCAGCCAAAGAGGGACCCGTACTCAGCTACCTATAATCCGGGATGGAGAGATCATTCCAACTTTCGATGGCGAGATCCGGGAAATCCAGTACAGCAACCATATGTTCCACCCCATCGAGCTCCTCCCCCTCCATATGCTCAGAATCCAAACCTCCTCAAGGGAAGTCTATGGATGAAAAGCTAGACATGATGATGGGCATGCTTCAAAACCAGATCCAAAGTTCGAAAAAGACTGAGGCTACCTTGGAGGAGCACACACGTCAGATTTCACAGCTGTCAAACTCTATGAATGAGCTCCGAATGAAGCAACCTGGATTACCATCTCAAGTGCAACTCAACCCCAGAGAGACAGCCAATCAGATCACGTTAAGAAGTGGAAAGGAGCTTGCGCCACTACCTCCGAAGACCGCAGCAAAAGGAGCTAAAGAGCAGTCGGAGCAGTCTGCAGGGGGCCTCGATTTGGCCAAACAGAGGCTCCCGGCAGAAAAAGAAAGTGAGGTACAAGGGCATTTTGACCAAACCAAGGAGTCAAATCCAAGGTTGGGTCAGAATGATCCTCCAGTTAAAATTCTTCCTTCTTTTCCACGTAGTTTAGCTAGAAAGAAAGAGGATTCTGTTGATTTCCTATCTATCTTTGAAAAAATGGAGATTAACCTACCTTTCTTGCAGGCTATAAGGCTTCCGCTTGTGAGCAAGTTTTTGAAAGATTTTATTGCAGGGAAACGTAAAGACTCAAGCAAGGTCATAATGGGCGAGTCGGTTTCAGCTGTAATTCAAAGAGATTTGCCTCAGAAGTGCAAGGACCCTGGTATGTTCTCTTTGCCATGTGTTATTGGAAATGTTAAGATTGATTCTGCCATGTGTGACTTAGGAGCATCTATCAATGTGATGCCATTATCTGTTTACAATTCTTTGAGTGGAGCAGAAATGGTAAATACTAGAGTAATAATCCAATTGGCAGATAGATCATGTGTATATCCTAAAGGGTTGTTAGAAAATGTTCTCGTAAGAGTTAATGATTTTGTTTACCCTGCGGATTTTTATGTAGTGAAGATGAATCATGCTAGTGGTAAAGGAACCTCAGGAGTGTTGTTAGGTCGCCCTTTCTTAAGAACGGCTAATACAATAATTAATGTGGGAAAGGGAACTATTTGTCTTGATTATTATGGTGAAAAATATACTTTCAGTATTGATGATGCAATGAAATAACCCATAGATGCTGAAAATATTTATGCCATTGATGTCATTGACCCTCTCGTCCAAGAATACCTTGAGACTGAATTCTTGCAGGATGAGATTGACATGCTACCACCCACTAATTCAAACAACGAGAAGACACAGAATCTGAGTGATGAGGAAATAGATGAATGGTTGTACTCAATCAGCTCGCAGGAAGAAGTGAAGAGTACTGACGCAGGCCTCTGTTTGGCCAAACAGAGGCTATCAGGGGGTGAAATCGAATTTCCCGCAGAATACCTGTATGCTGCGACATGCCTCGATTTGGCCAAACAGAGGCTATCAGGGGGTGAATTCGAATTTCCTGAAGAATACCTGTATGCTGCGAAAGGCCTCGATTTGGCCAAACAGAGGCTATCAGGGGGTGAATTCAAATTTGAAAAGCCCATTCCATCCGATATTTCACCACCTATACTGGAGTTGAAGAATCTTCCCCCGAATCTGAAGTATGTCTACCTAGGGGATGATGAGACTCTCCCGGTGATTGTCAGTGCAAGGTTGTCAGATTCTCAAGAGGAGCAGTTGATTGCACTGTTAAGAAAGTTCAAAAAAACGATTGGGTGAACCCTCGCAGACATTACAGGGATCAGCCCCGACATTTGTACACATCATATTTTAATGGAAGATGATGCTAAGCCTGCTCGAGATGCTCAGAGGAAGCTGAACCCCAACATGAGAGAAGTTGTTCTCAAGGAAGTCCTCAAACTCCTTTCCTTGGGAATTATCTACCCCATTTCAGACAGCAAATGGGTGAGCCCGGTTCATGTGGTGCCGAATAAATCTGGTTTTCAAGTGGTAAAGAACGAAAAGAATGAGTTGGTGCCTACTCGTTTGGTCACTGGATGGAGGATGTGCATTGACTATCGGAAGTTGAATGCCGCGACTCGGAAGGATCACTTTCCACTCCCCTTCATCGATCAAATGCTGGAAAGATTGGCCGGGAATAATTTCTTCTGTTTCTTGGATGGATACAATGGGTACTTTCAGATTTGCGTGAACCCGGAGGACCAAGAAAAGACCACATTTACATGTCCCTTTGGCACTTATGCATATAGGAGAATGCCTTTCGGATTATGCAATGCTCCAGGCACCTTCCAGAGATGCATGATGAGCATTTTCTCCGACTTGATTGAGAAGAGCATTGAGGTATTCATGGATGACTTTACAGTTTATGGGAATTCGTTTGAGGTATGCTTGGGTCATTTGGAACAGGTCTTGATTCGATGTGTGAAGCGGAACCTTGTGCTGAATTATGAGAAATGCCACTTTATGGTGAATGAAGGCATAGTCTTGGGACATGTGTTTTCGGAAAGAGGAATTCAAGTGGACAAGGCTAAGGTTGAGAACATAGAGCAACTTCCATATCCTACCAATGTTCGTGAGATACGTGGTTTTTTGGGGCATGCTGGATTTTACAGAAGGTTTATTAAGGACTTTGCAAAGGTTGCACAACCCTTAACAAAGCTCCTTCAAGATGATGTTCCTTTTGAGATGACCGAGGAGTGCAGACGTTCTTTTGATATACTGAAGGAGAAGCTCATCTCAGCCCCTGTAATGCAACCACCGAATTGGGATCTGCCATTTGAGTTGATGTGTGATGCAAGCGATTATGCAGTTGGAGCAGTCTTGGGACAAAAGGTAGGGAAAGAGAGCCATGCGATTTATTATGCATCAAAGACATTGAACCTAGCTCAATGTAACTATACAACCACCGAAAAGGAGTTGTTGGCAGTGGTATTTGCTCTTGAGAAGTTCAGATCGTACTTGCTTGGATCGAAGATCATCGTCTACACCGATCACTCAGCCTTAAAGTACTTGTTCACGAAGAAGGAGTCGAAGCCAAGGCTTATTAGATGGATATTGTTGTTGCAAGAGTTCGATTGGGAAATACGAGACAAGAAAGGGGCTGAGAATCACGTAGCAGATCATCTCAGTCGCTTGGTGAAACCCGAGGATGCAACCCCGATCCAGGAATCTTTTCCCGAAGAATACCTGTATGCTGCGACAGGCCTCCATTTGGCCAAACAGAGGCCCCGGACGGAACCACTGCATGGTAAATCGGTGAAAGATCCATGGTTTGCCAATATTGTGAACTTCATTACCACTGGAGAGATGCCGGTTACTCTCAGTCCTGCTCAGAAGTTGAAGTTAAAGAGTGATAGCAAGCATTATATTTGGGATGAGCCTTACCTTTGGAAAATAGGCTCCGATCAAATCATTCGACGATGCATTTCTGAAGAAGAACAAGGTACAATTCTTTTGCATTGTCATTCTTTTGCTTGCTGTGGTCACTTTGGTCCTAAACGTACTGCTCGTAAGGTGCTTGATAGTGGTTTCTTTTGGTTAACTCTTCATAGAGATGCTTATCTTTTTTGTAAGAGTTGTGAAAATTGCCAAAAGACAGGAAACATATCTAAACGTGATGAAATGCCTCAAGTACCCATAATTGTCTGTGAAATATTTGATGTGTGGGGCATGGATTTTATGGGTCCTTTTCCTAGTTCTTGCGGTAATTTGTATATTTTACTTGCGGTGGATTATGTATCGAAGTGGGTGGAAGCAAAAGCCACCCGAACTAATGATTCTCAAGTTGTGGCAGGGTTTTTGAAATCTAACATATTCAGCAGATTCGGCGTGCCACGAGCGATCATTAGTTATCAAGGAACTCATTTCAAAAACCGCACCATTGAGGCCCTCATGAAGAAGTATGGTGTTCATCATCGGCTTGCTACCACTTACCACCCGCAGTCTAATGGCCAAGCAGAAGTATCTAATAGGGAGATAAAGCAAGTGTTGGAGAAGACAGTTAATCCTTCAAGGAAGGATTGGAGCAAGAGGTTGGAGGATGCTCTGTGGGCATATCACACCGCTTACAAGACTCCTATTGGAATGTCTCCTTATAGACTTATCTTTGGAAAGATGTGCCATCTACCCGTGGAGCTCGAGCACAAGGCATACTGGGCTGTCAAAGAAATGAACATGACAACAAGCAAGTGTGAGGAAGAGCGAAAATTTCAGCTTCAAGAGTTGGAAGAACTGCGATTTGAGGCTTATGATCATGCTATGTGGTACAAGGAGCGAACAAAGATGTGGCATGATAAGAATCTGAGATCTAAGGAGTTCATGATTGGACAGAAGGTGTTACTTTTCCAGTCAAAGCTTCGGTTGATGCCAGGGAAACTTGAAACAAAGTGGTTAGGACCTTTTGTGGTGGTTTCTGTTAGGCCAAACGGAGCTGTACAGATTAAAAGCCTGGACACAGAGAAGACATTCCTCGTAAATGGTCATTGCCTCAAGCCATTTTATGATGCTTCTCAGGTGGCAATAGTGGAAGAAATTCCATTATGCTCACCCCACTTTAATTGACCATATCGGAAAGTCTAGCCAAAGACTGTAAACAAAGGCGCTACTGGGAGGCAACCCAGAATCTTTTTCTTCTTTTTTTTTATTTTATTTTGTTTTCTTACAAATTCTTTCAAATTTTCGTTTTTGGTTTTAAAAAAAATAACACGAAAATAAAAATAAAAATAAAACATTCATAACATATTACTAATGTTAACTCGTTTTTGTTTTTATATGCAGGGATGCAATATGGCGAGACAAGAGTATCTGGGCAATTCTACAAATAATTCAATGCTTGGAGTAGTTTATGGAAATTGTGGGTTCCAATTAGGAAAAGGAAGGAATTAAGGGACTTTGATGCAATATAAGTTATAAAACCTTCTTCCTTCTTCCAAGAGTTGCCAAAAAAATTTTAGAACTTCTCCGCCGCTCTCGCCCAAATTCCAGAGCTGCTCATTTTCCCTCCACCTCTCGCCACCGAGCTTCCCTCCATCGCTCCGCCGCTGCACCGGTGACTCCGAGCTGCTCTGCCGCTGCGCCGGTGTTATCAGAACTCCTCTGTCGCTACCGCCAGATTTTCGAGCTGCTCCGCCTCTCGCCGGTGAAACCCGAGTTCCTCCGCCGCTGCGCCTGCCACCGCGAGTCTCCACCGCCAGCCTGGGCAACCATCCATCCTCGGAGATGGCGCCGAAGATGAAGCCGCCGCTCCCACGCGCTCCCACGCGCTGCCCACGCGCCGCCACGCGCTTCCAAACCGCCGCCAACCACCACCTTGAGCCTGCCATTGAATCTGCTCCGGCCGGCCAGCAATCATCCATCCCGGCACCGCCATTCCCCGGCCATGAGCACCGCTGGAGCAACCTTCTTCACCGCCATCTTCTCCGGTGACCGAGGAACTGCCACCACCTCCCGGGCCCAAGCCGACGAAGCCGCCGAAATGCAAGTCCAAGACACCCTCAGCTCCAAAGCACCGACGTGATCCAATAATTGATCATTCCAGTGATGACATTGCCGACGCCCAGCCGACTGCGAAACATACTAGGAGACGGGCGACACAGGCTCCCACCGTTTCAACCGACGAGGAGGAGCCAAATGCCGCTGAATTCCATGGTTTGCCTCCGGAGATCGTTGTCGATTCCAGGGAGGACCTCCTCCAATTTGATGACCCGAAGCTGCAGGCCAAAGCTTTGAAAAAGGGTAAGAAACAGTGTTTGTCAGGTTTGCGACTAAGTATCTCTTCTTTTAGGACTTTGGGCATTTATGATCAGTTTCTGAAATACTTTGCGGATATTGGTTGGTCTTTGCTATTTGACTTGCATTCTGTGACCATGTATACGCCCCTATGTGAAGAGTTTGTGGTTAGTTTTTGCTTAAAGAAACTTGTTTCCCTGATTGATGCTTGCATATCCTTTCGGTTGGGTTTGCACCATGTTTCTATGAGTTTGAATGAGTGGAATGTGGCTTTGGGCTTGGTGTCTGTTGATGATTTATCTTCGGAAGGTTATGCTAAGGCTTTTGTGGGTACCTATAAAGATTTTCCCAATTTTAGTCCCACTGATGCTTGGAAAGAATTGGCTCCTGCTTGCCCTGATTTGTATGATGCTAATTGCTCTAATGTGCATTGGATTGCCGATCCTGTATTGAGAGTGTGTTGCCATTTTCTGTTGCGAAATGTTTTTGGGCGCTTCACCACATTTACGAGAGTCAGTCAGAATGTATTATTTGTGTTGTGCTGTATGCATCATGGGGAGAAATTGAATCTGGGATTTTGCTTAGCTGATTCTTTGAATGAAATTGCAATTCAGTCTACTCGTCATATGACCCTATGCAATTTGGTTGGTGTTTTACTTGACAAAGGTATGCAATTGCGTGTTCCCCCTTCCCTTCCCAAAGTGCCTGAGCCAACCCTTTGTGATTTGGACTATTTACGGACCAGCAACTTGATTTATTTGGATAACAATGTACCTCGGTTTTCTGCGCCGGGCATTCCTTGCCCGAGCACCACTTCTTCTCATACAGGCCGCAGTGCTTTTTCGGTACAAGATGAGGTGTTGTCCATCCGTGCAGAGGTGCAATCCTTGCAACACAAGCTGGATCTTCAGGCTGCCCAGATTGAGCGTCTAATGTCATTTTTGGAAGTTCCCCCCATGAACAGCCCCCCCCCCCCCCGCATGAGTTCCCCTGTCCCTTCTCTTTTATGGCTTTTCTTTTCTTTTCTTTTCTTTTCCTTTCATGTATATTGTCTCTAGGAATCTTCTCGCTTTTACTCCAAGCTTGCTTGAGGGCAAGCAAGGCTTAAGTGTGAGGAGGTTTAGTTGTCGTTTTTACATTTTAGTGTCTTGTTTGTGTGACGTTTTATATGCTTTGTTTGCTGTTTTTTGTGTGTTTTTGTGAATAAATAATTCTGAAAAAGAAAAAAATGTTTTTATTTTATTTTATCGAGTCGGTCAAATTTTCAGCATGACAGTGAGTAATGAATTGGCTTTAAAATGGACTAACCTTGCTGGTACAAGAATCATATTAGCAAACTTTTGTTGGTTGATATCTCCCTTGAAATGCTTAGTGATAAACCTTTGAAATTAACCTGAACTTGGCTAAATGATACATGGGATGACGAACAAGACTTGCATGAAAAAGCCTAGTAATAAGTGAGGTTTGAGCCTAAAGTAGAGCACTCTCTACATCAAGCTTTTTTTCTGAGAGTTGTGGTAACTAAGGTTGATGCATAATGAGTAAAAAAAGAGGCAAATTAGGATTAACCACACATCGTATATAGCCTACCTTTTATATCCTCTAGTAAACCCTTTTGAGCCTTGACCTTTTCTTTGTGTAACCCACTATAAAAGCCTAGCCTTTTCTCTTTATACTATTCTTGCCCCATGCATGTATGTTCTTGAACTGAAAATTTCTACTCTTGCTTGATATTGCATATTCATCATTCGAGTGCCAGTATTCATTGAAAAATAGTCTTATGGCACTGTAGAGGTAAATGAGCATGTAATTTGAAAAATTCTAGTCCGGACAGAAAAAAAAAGAATAAGGGTGTTGTTTTGCCCAGAAAAAAGAAAAGAAAAAAAGAAAAAAAACGAGAAAAAAAAGAAGAAAAAAAAAGAAAAAAATTCCAGACCTGAATTAGTCTTTTAATCAGTCCAGAAAATTGGTTTTTGATGATGTGTATTTGCTGGAAGTTTCTACTGATTTGTTCTTGAACATATGTGCATGTTTGTATGAACCTTAGAGCCCTAGGATCTCACCAATGTTACAACCCCTAGCCCCGTTACAACCTTTAAAGACCTTTTTGGCTTGTTATGTATTGGCTAAGGCTACCGCATGATTATAATTGAGTGACTGTCCTTACTTATTGTGTGATTGAGTGAAAAACGTGAGGAATTCATGCTTGTCTCCTTTTGATCAGTTGATAGCCGGGTAAAGAGCAATGTAGGGGGAATTGAATTGAGTACTAAAGGGGGATGAGACCACCACTTGTTTGTGAACTGAAACTTGAACTTGGAAGGGGGATGTTTGTTGATGAGCCATGAAATGAAAACTTAATGCTAAATTGTTTGACCAAGGTCCGGGTAATAGAGTCTTAGGTGTGTCATGTATATAGTTGGTATGTTATTTTTATTTTTATTTTTTTTTCTCTTTTCTGTTGAGTCAGAGTCAGTTTGGGGATGGGATTTTGAATGAAAAACCTGCTTTGAAATTGCTCATCTCATACTTGAGGGCAAGTATGATTCAAGTGTGAGGATTTGATGTGTGATATTTAGTTGTTAATTCTTGGAAGAATTTAGTGCTCTTTTATGTGATTTCTGGTACTTAATTGATTTATTTTGTTGATAGATCACTATTTTTGGAGAAAAACTGTATTGGAGCGGAAGAGCTATTTTTGGAGCACTATGATGCTGTTCCAGCTATCCTTAGTCGGAATCCTTCATGTGGCAGAATTGTGCTTCGTTTAACGATCACTAAGTTGCTCCGTGAAGTCGACCCGATTAAGGTGAAGCTGATGAAAGGGGGATTGTTATACTCTTTTTTCCCGAAAGGGTTTTTAATGAGGTAACGATCCCGATCCCTCGTTAGGGAGTTTACAGAGTTGCAGTCCAGAAGAAAATCAGTCCAAAAAATTTAGCACTGTGATTGGGCCGTTATGAAGCAATGAAGCCCAAGACTTGGATTAATTATTTATTCCAAGTTAGAATTTAATTGTAATTAGGCTGAAATTAAGTGGAAGAATATTTCTTTTTGGATAAGAATTCTAATTTTCCAAAATTAGTTAGGATTTGGGTTTTAATTTTAGTATAAGTATAATCGTGAGAGGAGGAAAAAGAAAAAAAAAAGCTGGACTTGGTTTGTTTTTGTTTTGGACGAAAAAGAGGGAGATTATTATTCAGAGGATTTTGTTTCCCTGGGCGAGAGAAGAACAAAAAGCAGAACACGTTTTTTATTCTCATTGTTTTTTTGTTTCCTTGGTGAGAAAACCGCAAGGCAGCATTATTGATTGGTAATTTTTCATTAGTAATTATTATTCCTTCTTATTATTTTTTCGAGTGTTAACATGTTTAATTTCGAATTGCTTGTTCTATTTAATTTAATCATGAGTAACTAAATTCTTAATCGGCTAGGTTAATTCGATGATCAAGGAATGAACCAAAGATTAACCTATGTCGATCCTTTGTTATCCATATATTTGTTCGTATTTTATCTCTGCATTTTCTGCATTTTTTTGGCCCTATTTGTAGCTTAGTAATTCATTAGTTTATTAAACAAATCTCAAATCTTAGGCGTGGTTGCTAAACCAAACCCTGTTGGTAGTTTAAATTTGATAGAAATTACACTGTTCTCTGTGGATACGACCTGCTTCTACTATACTAATCTGTGTGCTAGTTTGCAGTTTATTTGGCGAGTAAAACGACGATCACCAGAGACCATATCCGGGAGCCTTTAACTCCATCTCCATAACCCACAAAGACACCCTTCTTGGCTCGGGGCTCTAACTTACCATCACTAACATGATAATAAGATGTACAACCAAAAACTTTTAACTTGGAGTAATCAACAACTTTGCCTGACCATAACTCCATAGGTATTTTGCACTCTATACCCGTGTGAGGCCCGCGGTTGATCAAGTAACAAGCTGTACTCACCGTCTCTGCCCAGAATCTCCTTTCCAAACCAGCATTAGAGAGCATGCACCTCGCTCTCGCCAGCAATGTCTGATTCATCCGCTCAGCTACGCCATTCTGTTGTGGCGTATTCCTGACCGTATGATGACGGGCAATCCATTCATCTCTACAAAACTGATCAAACTCAGGCGAGCAGAATTCCAGCCCATTATCAGTTCGAAGCCTCTTGATCTTCTTCCCGGTCTGATTTTCCACCAAAGCTTTCCACTCCTTGAACTTCGAGAAAGCTTCACTCTTATGTTTCATCATGATAACCCAAGTCATCCTTGAGTAATCATCAATCAGAGAAACAAAGTACCTGTGACCTCCCAGTGACTCAACTCGGGAAGGTCCCCAACAATCAGAATGGATGTAATCCAATGTGCCCTTTTTTCTATGAATCGCCTTAGGAAACTTTCTGCGGTGATGCTTCCCAAAAACACAATGCTCACAGAAGTCCAAGCTCTTGACCTTGTGGCCACCAAGAAGATTATACTTCGACAGAATCTGCATCCCTCTTTCACCCATGTGACCAAGCCTCATATGCCATAACTTAGTCATATCATCCTGGTGAACCTCCGAAGATGCAAAATTAACAGAATCCATAACCGTGGAACCTTGTAGAAAATACAAAGTACCATGCAGAACACCTTTCAGAGCCAGCCTAGAACCTTTGCAGACACACAGAACTCCATCACTCCCTGAGTAGACGAAACCCTTTCTATCCAACGTAGGAAGAGAAATAAGATTCTGTCATCGATGGAACATGCCTGACATCGTTCAAAGTACAGAAACTACCATCATGCGTCCTGATCTTGATTGAACCAATCCAAACTACCTTGCACGCAACACCATTTGCCGTAGTAATGATGCCCTCAGCTTGCTCATAAGTTGAGAAATAATCTCTCCTTGGGCATATATGGTAAGATGCCCCAGAATCAAGAAACCACGCATTAGGATGATTATTTTGCCCAGTAGCAGCTAGAGCAAAATCATCTTCAGAACTGAAATCCCCTTCAGCCACAGCGGCAGTACCAGATGTACTCCCAGATTTACTAGCCTTCTTCGGACACTCCTTTTTCCAATGCCCCTTCTCCTTACAGTAGTTACAAACATCATTGGCCTTGGGACCCTTTGAAGATGACTTTTTTCCCTTCTTCTTACTGCCGGTTCCCTTGCCCTTTGTGTTTCCGTCACTAGCAAACAAGCCAGAGGCCTGACTTTCTGTACCTGTACCGTTTGCCTTATGTCGCAACTCTCTACTATGGAGAGAGGATCTAACTTCCTCTAGAGACACGGAATCTTTACCAACAATAAATGACTGAACAAAATTCTCATACGAAAGCGGTAAAGACACTAGCAAAATCAAAGCAGCATCTTCATCTTCAATTTTCACATCTATATTTCACAATTCTAATAACAAAGTATTCAATTGCTCTAGATGGTCTCTGAGTTGCGTACCTTCCTGCATTCGGAGACCGAAGAGGCGTTGTTTCAGAAGCAGCTTGTTGGTTAGAGATTTCGTCATATACAAACTCTCCAACTTCAGCCACAGTTGTGCAGCGGTCTCCTGATCTGAGACCTCAGTGATGATTTCGTCCGCGAGACACAGCATAATCGTCGAGTGTGCCTTTTCTTCCGGACCCACCACATCGCCAGAACTGCTCGCGAAATCCTTCATCAGCGGAGTCCACAAACCTTGCTGTTTCAGCAAAGCTCGCATCTTGATCTGCCATAAACTGAAACTGTTTCTCCCAGTAAACTTGTCGATCTTCACGTTCAACCCAGACATCTTTCTACCCGATCAGCCCCGATCTGATGAGCCCAGAATCCGATACACCCACTACGGATCTCACCGGAAAAAGAAACCGCTCTGATACCAGTTTGTTGTGCGGAATGGAGAAAGAACAGAAAATATGAACAAAAATAACAAGACACAAGATTTACGTGGTTCACCAATTTGGCTACATCCACGGGAGATGAATTCACTATATCAGAATTAATGTTTACAGAGAGAAGAGAGACACTTTATATGCTGTCTCCACTAAACCCTAACAAACTGGGCCAAAACACAATTCGGCCCAAATCAACAGCAGTCCAATAAAGAGACAAGCTATACCACCGGACCGGGGGCGACTCCGCCCCCCCCCCCCCCCCGGACCAGGGTGCGCTCCGCCCCCCTGGACCCCCCGACTAACCTGTCGAAGCGGCTAATACATATTCAAGGCATACCAACAGATACGAACATGAGCTTACAAAGGAGGACAAAGATAATCTTAATGCTCTGCTTGGAAAGCAAAGACATTACTTGGTCACTCCTGAAATATTAAGAGAGTTAAATAATAGCCGTAACCGTGGCGAGAAGGAAGATGATCTCATGTCTATCTCAACCCCAGCTTACGTGATAAACAAAACAATCGAAGAAGATAGATTTGACATTCCCGACGTACAAATGGAAGAAGATTAAGATGTGTTTCTGCGAGTTTTTCATCTCAAACTGTAGTTATCATTCAAAATAGTATAGTGAAGTGCGCAGTGTCCCGGTATAATGCAAGTTCGTGTTCATCCATCTCACTCTGGATGATAACGTGCTGTAATGCAGGTGTTTTCATTTCTCATTATGTGCGGAAGAGACTTGTAATTTGTGTAAAAAAAAAATGTCATTTAGAATTTGTGGTGTGGTGTTGTTTAAGTACTGCCTAACAATTAGTGGATTGATTTATGTCGTTTATATATTAGTAAAAAAAAATCTAAGCCCTGGTTCCGCTATGATGGAATAATCCGTATTTGGACAGTTGTACAGTTCCTCAGTATTGAATCATCAGTATTTGGACAGTTGCTCAGTATTTGTACAGTTGCTCAGTATTGGACCAGTTATTGTAGCCTGGTTCTCAGTTCTACTACCATCAGATGCTCAGCTCCATCAACTCATCAGCCTGCCTATCATCTGGATGCTTCCAGCAAGTTCCAGAATCATCCAGATCAATTAGTAGCAAGTGGTGCAGATTGAATGATCCCAGAAACGGTTGTAACAGATAGCTTCTTTTAGAGTTAGTTGTAGACTGTTAGTAAGAGCATCGGAATGGTATGTGGCCTATAAATAGATAGCTTGTATTTGGAAACAGTAACTGAATCAACACAGATCAGAAAATTCCCACACTTTTGCTTTCTCTTCAGTTTTACACATTCTCAGTTTGTTCTACTGCTCAATTCTGAGCAAGTTTCTGAAATCCTTATGGATTTCTACATGTTAGCATTTGGATTCTCCATTGGGGTGGCAAAATGAACTCGCAACTCGAGCGTCAAGCAGGTTACCTATTTTTAAACCCATTTAAATATGAATAAAATAGGTAATGAGTATAATGTATCAAATGCATAAATGAAAAATATGAGTTGAATGAATTGAGTCTGCGGGTTGATAAAATGAATAGACCCACTAGTCAAACCCGCAAATTAACCCATTTTATTCTTCTCTGTAACCCGTTCGTGCTGCTTACTGTGCCCTGTATGTTAAACAAAGTGCCGACCAAACACTTGTTTATTAGAGTACTTCGTATGGTCTTTCTGAAGCTTATTTCTTCATGCCTGTACGTTAATCTGCTCTATCTCAACATTTCAACAAGTCGACAAATGAATACAACATTATATCACTGCATTTTTTAAACACGAAATTATCATAAAATTATTCGTTAATCCTATATGGGTTTATATTTTAACCCATATGGATTGAAACTCACAAATCTAATCATTTTAAACCCGGATATTGAATTATTTTTTATCTGGGTTGAATGTGTTTTAACTCGACCAGTTTTATCCAACCCATTTTTGACCAGTTATTAAACGGGTTGAAATGGATCGTATCCATATTTTTTAAATACTCATATTAATTACCCAACCCGTAAGTGACCATCCGCAACTAGAAAAACAGTACTAGAGTACACTGATAGCACAAAACACACAATAGCCTCCAAGAACTGCATCTTTGGGGGCTACCAAACAAGAAAGTGAAAAGACAGAAAAAGGTTAAAAAAGGACAGAGACCCCATTTTATTTAATGCAGCATGCATGGGGTCGGGAGTAGGTTATCGCCATTAATCAAGAGAAGCCTGACATTCATGCACTGGAAGTATCCTCCATCATCCTACCAGTAGCCGCCCCAGAGGTTATCGCCGCCTCCGGAATAACCAGGTGAATCTGGAGGATCATTAGGGCCCCTCATTCTCGGAGGAGTCATAAGCATCCCCGCCGCCATGTCGTCCATCAAGTTGGGCATGCCAAACAGCTCCTCCTCATCAAAGTACTCATTGCTGTAGTTTTCCTCAGCTGCCGGTGGCGGCGGTTCTCTAGCGGCGGCAGCGGCAGCGGCCGCCGCCTGAATGTCTGCGGCCGAAAGAGACGCCGGTAAGGGGTAAGAGCGAGCTGCATCAGGGAAATTGAGCGGCGCATCCGGTCCCCTCAGAGCCACACAAGCGGCGTCGTATGCCGCCGCCGCCATTTCGGGGGTTGCGTAAGTGCCCAGCCATATACGGTTAGTTTGGCGTGGCTCACGTATTTCTGCAACCCACTTCCCGCTCCGGGATCGGACTCCCCGGTACACAGGGTGCCTCCGGGTTGACCCGCTGCTTCCTGCACCGGCGGCGCCACCAGGATTTGGATAACTCATGTTGAAAACGAAGGAGAAAGACGAGGTTGAGTTGGGTGGATTGTACGGCACATTTTATGGAGGTTTTGAACGAGATGGAATGGGTGGGAAAATCGCGGCTCCGATCAAATAAATCACGTTGGCCTTTTTTCTCTCTCATGTGTTATTACAAATGACAAATGGTTTACAGTATGTGTCTACTACCAGCAGCCATCCTCGGAAGTTCCAACACGGGGGTCATTAACTGACATGGAATTCTGCCGTTTCGACACCTGTTCATGATGGGCTCGCCCTCAAGGTCCCGATCGTAACTACACCAATCCTATAATGGAGGAGGTAAATCACTGCTCTCAAGGGTTTGGTACGCGGTGTTCGAATGTACTCGATGGCCACAAGGACCACCTCCACTGAAGGATACTCCCACACTGTGCCTGCCTAGTAGCGAACCCCTCCACATGAAGAATAAAATTACAGCACCTAACCACTTGGAGTTTTCATTAGGTGTCATCCACCACCTCTAGTCTTTACGCATGGACTCTTGGGGGATCAAAACTGAGATTATGGGGGTCAAAGACTGAAGAAATTTATGCACAAAAAACAGTTGAACATGATAAATTGCTTTGAACAGTTTAGACGGGGAGGTGGTTAAGTATGCGCCGTTGTGATTTATGGTAAGCAATCATTTTTAATTGATTTAACATTGTATTCTCTAGTTTAAATACATGATAAACCTCGTTTCTGGCCGAATAACGGTTCAACTAATCATGAAAACTTCATTTCAATAACTTTTATAAACAAATTGCTATAATTATTTATACATTTGTGATATATATTTTTAAAAAAGGTTTGAGTTATAAGAACATTATTGCAATAAATAAAAATAAATATTACCTCCGTCACATCCTATTCTGCGTAAAATCTTTCTTAGTCAAAGACCTCGAACTTTGATCACATATTTGAATAGGTATATGAACAATAATTTTATCGTATGAGATATGGTAAGATTCATCGTAACATATAGTTTCTAAATATCAATTTTTTGTGTATTATTATTGTGCGTAGCTACACATATTTACAATCAAACATGATCATTGGAGACCGTGAAAAAATTCTGTGCTGAATAGTTACATCAATTATAAAATAATTCATCTTATGATTAGTAGATTTAAAACCAGAGTTTGTGATAATATTATGATAAAATTTAAACCCGCATTCCAACAATCAGCGACATTGACTTGCCATCGAAAAATGGAAAGATCAATGTTTTAAGTTCAAATTAGAAGAAATGAACACAAAAATTTCGAGTTGCATGATTCGAGTTATAAACGTTATAACTACTACATGCTACATAATAAACTTTTAATATTACAACTAAAATATTTTACATTTTATTATTCTAATTAAATTTCGTAAGCTTATGGAATGATGATCTTTGCCATTGATTTTTATTAATAAAGGATAGAAACAGACTTCATAAATAGTAGTAGTTTGATTAATTAGGTGCAGACACAGTCACACAAGTGCATACTCCATTTGTATTATAATTATTGGTTTATTTATTTTTTCACGATATTCAATGATTATATTTCACTATTAATATTTTTATTTACGTATAATATTTTTACATATAAAATTGATACATAAAAAATAGATGTTAAGATTAATTTAATACTATCTCACATGATATTTTTATATACATATATTAATTTATATTTAATGTCAAAATTTATCAAGTTTAACTAAAAAAAAGTAAATAAGTCAATAATATTGAAACGGAGAAGTCATTATTTGGTTTTGGGAACAATTTTCACGCAGACCTGCATTGCATCAGTATACACGGGTTTGTCCTTTTAGTTCATTATAATATTAGTTAGTTATATTATTATATCATATTTTTATTTAGTTTAATTATTATGAGTAGCTAATTTATATATCAGCATGCAACAACGAGCATTAGTCTATAAATTGTGAGGCCTAATTGTGTTTTATAATTGATTTGTATGTGTTCTTGATTGTTCTTGGTTTAATTCATTCTTAATGTGTTTAAATCTGGCCAACTTGAATATTATTGAGATAATGCTATCTAATTCCACCAATACGTAACCGTTGGAAATGGTTAGTAAGTAGCGAGTTCTTGTGGAAGCTATAAAAATAACTAGTAAAGACTGTAACAGCAAGATGTGGAACAATTAAGTGTGCGATACTACTTGCGAATACTTGGGTAATTGCTATATCAGGTTCTTTTCATTCTTAATGCTATCGAGGTGTGTATTTGGTTCAGCGAATACTTTTCAGGGGCATCTTGGTAAGAGAAACAATTGGTTAATTATAATTGGTTAATTGTTGACAAGGTAAGAAAGAATTAGGAGGGTTTAAGCAAATACTTGTCGTCCTATAACTGATAGATGCATATGAATTGATTTATCTTTGCCCCTATGATCATTTTTTTACTAATGTGAGTTATTCCGAGCCGATTACATTCATCATATATTTTCTAGATTTATTTAATATTTGTTAATTTGCATTTTAATTCATATTTGCTATTTATTAGTTTGCATCTTTAGTCGTAGAAAAATCTGAAATTTAGGCGTGGTGCCTACACCAAAAATTTTCTATATTAGTAGGTATTTTTATTATAGTTACTGCTCTATTCCTCATGGAATCGACTCTACTTACTACTGTGCTAATCTCATTTTTAGAGTTTGCAGATTATTTTGGTGAGTGAAACGACGTTCACCGATTGCGTCAAAAGTAAATAGGTCAATATTTATGTGATGGAGGGAGTACTATATAAAGGCATTTACGCGGGCACTTCCAAAGGAGGAACGGGTATTTGAAAGGTACTAAAGACAATGCCGATTGAACCGTTGTCTAAGAAACCCTGTAAAAATATGCACTAAAAAGTAAAAACTACTATTTTAAGGCATTTTCGAAAGAGTAACCGACTTCGGAACCGGTGGATGGAGTGCACTAAAGTAAGAAACCCTAAAAACATTACCTTTATTGTGGAGTGCAGCCGTTTTTCAAACACTTCATTTTTTTCTTCCATCATTCCTTTCTTTCCCCCTACTTCCCTAAATCTAACACTTTATCCTTTTCCTTTTAATTCAAATTCGCCGCTGTGACTTCAGATTTGAAGAAAATTGTGGTGATAAACTTTATATTATATATCATGGTAAATTTTCTTCTCTGTTTAGAATTTATTATTTGTAAACCCACCTACCATTTTTTATGTATGTATGTTATTGTTCACGTTGTGTTGATGATTGTTGTTTGAATGTTTATTATTATGGGTTTGATTGTAGATTGGGATTTAATATGAGTGTAAGAAGATGACAGTGGTTGCATTATGTTAAAGATGAATGTCAATTTTTGTTCATATGAAAAATGAGAAATACGGAGTTTTCTAATTTCGACATAACCATAAAGTCTTGATATCTTTTTATTAACTCACGAGGCCAGTTCCAACGTCGCAAATGGCATTGGAAATTTGGAAGTATGAAACTGATGTCGCAATGACCGCACAATTGCATGGCGGTTCTTCAACCATCATGCAACATCCGCCTGGTTGCGCGACGGTGCCTGGGATGGAGGTTCGGAACCTCCGTCCATCCCCTTATTTCACCGCCGTCAATTACCCTATTATGCACTAGCATAAGTCAGAAAATTATAAAAAAAAATATTCAGTTTGGGACTTTTTTTGCACTAATACAAATTAGAGTTATTGTAACAATTTTCTAGTAACACTCATTAAAACATTACAATAGCTTATAAAATGTTAATTAAATTTTTGAAAAATGTTCCCTAAATCTTAAAAAATGTTACATAGATCTAATACAACATCCTAGGGTAATTGTAAAGTCTGAATTTATCTAGTTGGCAATTTGTGTAAGTTATGAAAATTTGGAATTGTTGTGTTGAAACATCAAAGAATGAATGTTTGGAGTTTTATGGAATGACATGAAGAAATCCGATGAGATATTTCGTCCATGGTTTTAAATTCAGAATATATCAATTCTATATTTATGGAATTAGATTGGGTTTATGAAAATTGGAATTGATTTGATAAATATCCTTTGTGGAAAGGATTTGGATGGAATATAATAATCCCTTTCTTTAAGGAATTAGATTTGATAATTCCTATCTCCAAGTGATTTGATTGTAATCAGAATATTACGTGGAGAAGAAATTATGTTTGCACAGGACTTCATGCGTATTAGAATTGGAGATGGAATAAACTTCATGTGTACGAAGACTGTATATGTTGTAACATACGGAAAGTTAAAGCCTAAAAGAATTTAACTGATGATAGAATATTGCGGTGATATTGATTTATGGAAAAATGTATACTTGGCAATATTGAGTTAGGCATGTGTAGAAGCATACTGAGTTTGTGGAAAATTCCTATAATTATGGAAAATGATTTAGGGGATATTTGAAATAAGGGAAATCTTTTTATTCATGGGATTTGGATATGCTTCAAAAGCAAATAAGGAATGGGAATATTATGGAGATAACCATGGTAATTTTGATCTGCCTAATTGACTATGTAAAGAGGACATCACTGCTGCATTAACTCACAGACTTAATAGAAAATATTGGCATACAGATTTTATATCTTTTGAGAGTACTGCGAGAGACAGAATTCATATGTTCCAACATACGTAACATGTTGTTCAAAGTTCATAATCATATACATTAATCCCTCGAGAAGAGAAGATCCATCATCAACAAGTTTCGAGGTCAGATAGAGTCTGATCAAGGTGGATCGTTAGCAAGGGGAGCTTGCAGGATTCACACGTTTAATTAGTTAAGATAAGTATAAGTGTACGGTGTACCTTTTATTGTATCTTTCTGATTAGTAGATTCATTTTGAACTGGGTCAAGCCCTGTAGATATAGGTGGATTTCACTAAACTGTGTAACCAAGTCTTGTGTCTTTATACTTTACTTTATTGCATACTTGGTTAGATAGGTTATGCTGGAACACAGTAGTTATAGTAGAATTCATTAGGTAAAACCAAATTTCAATTGGTTTCAGAGCTAAGTCACTTATTTTACCTTTTTTGTGACAAGGAAAGTGTGATCCAATTTTACCAATGGCGACCAGAGAAGGAGCTTCTGTGTCTCGACCACCACTGCTGGAAGGAACGAATTACAACTATTGGAAGGCTCGCATGCGAGTGTTCATAAATTAACTGGATGAACTGGATTGGCAATTTGTCGAAACTGAATGGAGTTCTCCCACTGAAGATATTGAAATCAGTTCAAAGGAGAAAGAAGGAGAATCGAGTACGAAGAAGCAGAAACTTAAGGACAAGTCTACATAGACTTGAGATGAACTGAAGGCTTCATTGGAAAATTCAAAGACGTTAAATGCTATCTTCACAGCGGTGGATGGAAATCAGTTTAAACTCATCTCAATATGCCACCAGGCAAAGATAGCTTGGGATATCTTGTAGACCGTTCATGAAGGAACAAGTCGTGTACGTGAATCCAAACTACGGATGTTGGCTACAAATTTTTAGGAACTGAAGATGGAGAAGGATGATACTATTGCTACATTCAAATGTAAACTCAGAGACATCGCCAATATGGCGTATCAACTTGGGAAAGTTTACAAGGAAGCAAAATTGGTGAAAAAGACTTTGAGATCTCTTCCAAAAAGATTTTCTGTGAAAGTAGCAGCAATAAAAGAACCAAGATATGTATCCACCATGACCTTAGATGAACTAATAGGATCACTACAGACCAATGAGATTACAATGCAACAGTCTGCAAAGAAAGTCCAGAAGGAGTTGGCCTTCAAAGCCTCTTCATCAAGGGTCATCCATGAATCTGATAGTGATGATGGAATCAAAGAACTTGCTCTTATCACTAAAAATTTCTCAAGAATGCTGAAGAATGTGGTAAATAAGAAATCACAAGAAAATTTGGGTGGAAATAGAACTCGAGCACAAACCTTGGTAATATTCTTGGAACATGGTTGGAACAAGGAAATTAGCAGTTCGCTAGAAATCAAGGTGGTGAAGCAAAGGAGTCTGGAAGAATTCAATGTATAGAATGTGAAGGATATGGCCACGTCTAGGTTGAATGTGCTAATACCTGAAAGAAGCAAGTAAAATCATACATCACCTCATGGAGTGAAGATGAAGAAGATGAAAATGATGAAGAGGAACTTACAAGCAATTATGTGGCTTATGGAGGAAAAGTTCAAGGTGGATCAGATGATGATGTATGTTCTAACATGTCAAATAAAAATGATGACGTATATTCCAACATGTCAAAGAAAATGAGGATGTATGTTCCAACATAGGTTCCAATGATACTTCCAGTGATGACGAAGGGCAAGTTGTGAGTGATGAAGAGATCTACAATACATATGAAAAAATGTATGACATGTGGCTGAAAATTGTTGATATAAACAAGTCGTTAAAGGAATAGAAAAATCAACTGGCTGAGAAGGAGAAGGAATTGCTAGTTCTAGTTGTTGAACTCAGAAGAGAGATTGAAGGATTAAATTTGAGTCTGAGCTCAACAACTAAGAGAGCTAAGATGGCCGAAGCACCAATTACCAAGTTGAACACTGGTAAGGCAAAACTTGATGATATTCTGACCAAGGGAAAGAACTTTGGAGATCGACAAGGAATTGGGTATGACAGCTCACCGGGTAGCACAGTTGATTTCATGACAGAGATTCGAGAAATAAAGAGAAAGGTGATCAAGATGAACCTGCCTCCACCCGGCCGTCGTTAAAATGCACCCGAAAGAATTATGGGTCAACACGATGAAATTTATAGTTTTGCACCCTGATCTCACTGCTATACAACCTAGAGGGTAGTTAATGGCAAGCCATGGGTTTGTCCACATGGATACTAAGGCTCAAGTACTAATTAAAACACAAGCTCATGCGGGTCATCAATCAGCACGAGTGAAATGAACAACTAGTAGTGTAGACATGCAACTAGGGGGGTTGGTACTTTCAACTATCAACTACAACACATAAAATGAATAAACGAGAAACTATTTATAGTAGGCATATAGGATTCATTTAACAACATGTTAGTTATAATGCCTCAATCCTCGATTCATTCACATAAAGACTTACAAAAGGCCTATCAGTGTGTTCACAACACGTGGTGTGATCAATGGCATACACTTCCCATCCCTGTCACGATGGGTACGCTAGCAACCCTCCATTGGCACAATCATTGTAATTAGGGGAGTACAATGAGTTACAACCATCATTGTAGGTATGTTTCTCCCATGTTCTATTACGTCTAGGGATTCCACCATGGATGCAACTATTCCTCCCGGGTCCTATATACGCTAGGCCTGATGATCGTAGGCACTTTATCTGTGATACTAGGTTTTTAACACAATTCCTAACTTAGTAGAATACTAAGGCTCCCATATAGAATACTAAGGCTCCTATATATATTAGTAGGAGATTGGGCCAAAAATAGGTAAACTTAGGTCAAAACTCTAGTTACCCTTTCCCCCTAGCCGCTGAATCTTTCTTGAATAAAGTTCTCAAATATGTGAATCTTATGGAGCTTAATTATAGTTCTTTGGATAGATCTCAAAAGGACAAAGGTGTCAATATATGGTAGAGGGAAATTGGATGAAAAATGAGAGAGTTATGGCCAAAACAGTCAGCCGCTAAGGTTTCACGGACCGGCATGGATGCCATGGTCCGTGAACATTCATCGTCACGAGCCACGGGAGTTTTCATGGACCACAAGAGGCATGTGTTTTTTCTCATAAATCTTCTCACTATCCATGAAGGTTTTCACGGGCCCGCTGCATACTTAGCCGAATTCTTCAACTCTTCATTTCCTTGCTTCACGGCCCGGGAACTTTGTCACAACAGGGGCCTTTGCATCATGAAGGTCTTGTGCAGGTCTTCATGGATCCTCTGGTGTCCTTCTTGTAGCACGGTCTATGTGCTTTTTCACAAGCCGCTGGTGCTTAACCATGAGCAGACCATGACCGGCCATTGGTGCTTCATCAGGTGAACTTCATTTGCTTGCCACGGATGAACCGTTAGTCTGAATCGAGAGTTCTAGTAGTCGATTTGGTAATAATTAAGAAGAAGAATCCAATGGAACCATACTTGAAGGCTAATTCTTCCTGGATTGTTCTCGGACTAAATAATACTCCTTGGACCACAATTCACCATTTTCTCCTTTGGCCACCTTGAACTCCGAAGCTGCATATCTTTGGTTTCAATCTCCTTCTACCATGCATTGATGTTCATGACCTTCATCTTCTACCATTCTAATGTGAATAGCCTTTTACTCTTCTACTGTCCTTGCGAACGGCCTTCAATCTTCTACCACCCTTGCGAATGGCCATCATATAGATTGTAACCAATAAGTACCCACAGGAGACCTACTAATAATGATCACAAGGAAAATCAAGGAGTATGTGGATACAAGATGTCAATTAGTACCAATTAAGTCTACAAAATGCAGGATTTAGACAAGAAAAGCAAACATGGTCGTCTAAACCCCTTGTCACGTAAACTCAACTAATACTAGCAATTCTCCAACTAGAACTAACTAAAAAGTATACCAAATGCAATGGTTGACGCACGCAAAATAAAGCAGATCAAAGATTCTTCAATGAAAACCTCTCATCTATAGCCACTGTATGTATCAAGATCATATAGAGGAACAATGCCTAAAATTGCTCAGTGATATCATGACTGGACATCAACTTTCTGCATGTTCCAACATAGACGATGTCCAGCGATCAAGGATTGTTAGAAAGGTATGGGTCATTAAACACAATAGTACTTATCTTGTTGCTCATACTTCCCTTATTGCATATTCTAGAGGCTCGTGGTGCTTTGATAGTGGTTTCTCTCACCACATGACTGGAACTCAGGAATTTCTAACAAATATAAAGCCATATGATGGTGGTTTTTTTATGTTTGGTGATGGAAAGAAGAGTCGAGTAGTTGGAAAATGTGGACTGTATATTGAAATATTCCCCGTATTCACTAATGTTCTGTTGGTGGAAGATCTAAAGGCTAATCTCCTAAGTATCAGCCAACTATGTGATGATAATATAACTGTTGAATTCCATAAGGAGAAGTGCATAGTGAAATATGATAACAACAAAGTGCTTACTAGTATTAGGTTATCAGACAAATATTACTTGTTGGAATACGAAGTGAACTACTTAAGTGTCGAATATGATGAGGTTGATCTTATGGGTGACCATGTTCCAACATCATATGATTTCTCAGATCAGGGATTTAATAACGCTGGAACATCAGATGAGGTAGATCCTACAGATGAAGCTGATGACTGTTATAACTTTAGCGATGTTGGAACACCGCCCTCCCCAGAATTATCCCATGTTCCAACATCAGTACAGGCTAAATAAAGCAGAAGAACAACTTGATCGATCCCTCGAGTTAACTATAGGGAACTTATTGGTCTACAATATTTTATCTCCCTCATTGAACCCAAGAATTACAAAGAAACTCTACTTGATGAGTATTGTATTACGGCAATCTTGGGCAATTTGAGCACAATGATAATAAAGCAAGGTTAGTTGCTCAAGATGAATGAGTTAATGTTGATGAGACATTCGCACTAGTTGCCGGTTAGTATCTATTCGCATTCTCCTTGATATGGCTTACACTATGAATTTTATGATGTACCAAAAAGTTGTCAAGAGTGCTCCCCTACATGGTGTTAATGAGGAAATATATCATCAACTTAAGATGGGTTTGAATGGATCAGAACAAGCACCAAGGGCGTGGTATGAGCGACTCACTATATTTCCTATTCAGAAAGTTATCGCCGAAGGGGAGTAGATCGCACCTTACTTGTTTTGGATATGGTTTTCAGGTATACTTCATCATTCTTGGTACAAGATAATGTGACTTTGATGCACACCAAATTTGAGATGATTATGGTGGGATTATTTGCAAGATTTCAGGCTGATCCTAAGGAAGCTCACTTGATTACAGTTAAAAGGATAGTTCGATATGTTAGTGGGACTTCTGTGTATGGAATCTAGTATTCTTAGAACCAAGACTCTCATCTGGTTGGTTATAGTGATTAGGGCGAAAATGCAGATGACCGTAAAAGCACCACATGTGGATGCTTCTTTATTGGTGGAAGTTGTTGTGCACAATTATCATTGATGAAGCAAATGTTGAGTGATTATGGAATTAAATAAGGGCTTCTAACTGTGTTATGTGACAATAAAAATTCTATTGACATCCCAAATAATTTAGTGCAGCATTCTCGGACAAAGCTCATTGATATAATCATTCATTTTATTCGAGAATTGGTTGAAAGGAAAGAAGTGGTAGTTGAGTATCTTCCAACATCGGAAACTTTTAAGCCATAATTGAACTGGTTGAACTTTGCAACATTTGAGCTCCTCAGACAACACTTAGGTGTTTGTTGGATTTGAGGTATTTCCTTAAAGCTTTTATTTAGCTGTAGATTTTTTGGATTTTTTGCGTGTAGAGAACATTTGATAAAATCGGAAAAAAGAAAAAGTGAACAAAAAATAGAAGTTGTGGAGACATGTTGGAAGTTGGTGTTGAAGATATTATGGTGATTGATGTGATGAATAGTTGGTGAAAAGATGATGGTCGAATATATCAGAGAGATGGCTCTTCTTGGTATTCTGGTTTAGGATGATGAGGAGTTGGTAGGCAGTGATGTTGGTCATGTTCCAACACAGGGTGTGGAGACATGTAGAGAAGATGTGGACATGGAAATAACTGAGCATAGTGATGTTCCAACACCGATACAGACTGAGGGTGTTGATTCTGAAGCAATTAAAGGATTTGATGTTCCAACATTAGAGAAAGTGGGTGAAGCTGAGAGCTGCTATGTTCTAACATCGGTGACTGATGTTTCAACACAACGTGAGTAGATTATTGAAGGCACTACTGATCAGACTGAAAAATCAGTGAAAGAAGAAGTATGACCAGCAAGAAGAAGATTAAATCAGAAGGAGGACATCGTTCAAGGGCAGTTCCCTCAATCAAGGATGCACTCAGTTCTTTATTCTTTGATGTGGACAGCCATGAGAGATATGTTATTGTGTGTTAGAGGAGGATTTTAGCTGAGATGACAACTGATATGGGTGTGTATGAGAAGTATAGATTTACAACCTACATGAACTATTTGGAGTTCAAGACTGCTGCCTCAATATACAAGGAGTACAATCGATAGATTGTAGAAGAATTTTATTCAAACTAAATGAGAGGCAACATGGAACCAGATTCTAAGTGGTAAAACTGAGTTTACATCAGAGGCAAGGTAGTAAGATTTTCTGGAAGACTAATCAGTAACTTAGACTACCTACCCTAAAGGATTTAGAGGATGATTATATTGAGGACTTTGCAGTGACAAACGATCAGATTTTGTCAAAAATTGCCGGAGGATATCAATCTCAGTGGCCACTCAAGGGAACACTACTTCATCTAGCTTGACTACCAGGTATTTCTGTCTATTCCAGATTATTTTAAAAATTTTGGATTCCCTCTTGAAATACTAAAACTCTTACTCGAGAAACGGTCAAATAAGAGTACATTTGATCAAAAACATGTGCATGATGGAATTCTGAGGCTACAAATTTTAATGTTAATAAGAAGAAGGCACTGTTAGAGGCACATATAGCTACTCCTGAAGAGGTTTGGAGGTTTTGATGTGGCTATGTTCCAACATAGGCCAGATATTGGTTTCAGGAGGAGCTACATATATTGGTTATCTGTGTCTATTGACTTTGGCATATTTATGGGCACCAAGGGGGAGATTTTTTGGATTTCTTGAATATATTTTTTTATGAATTTATTGGCTTTGTTGAGTTGATGTTCCAACATGCTTTTTAATTCTGGATGTTGAGGGAATCTGGAATTCAGGGGGAGATGTTATGTTTCTATGCTCCAACATCCAAAGTGGCTTTCAGGGTTAATGTCCGTGTTTGCATAAGCTCTGTGTTGAAATGTCAAAAGGTGATTGTTCCACAAAATACCAAATGGGGAAATTGTAAACTCTAGATTTATCTAGTTGGCAACTTGTGGAAGTTATGCAAATATGAAATTGTTGTGTTGAAACATCAAAGAATGAATGTTTGGAGTTTTATGTAATAACATGAAGAAATCTGATGGGATATTTCGCCCATGGTTTTAAGTTCAGAATATATCAATTCCTATATTTATGGAATTATATTGGTTTTATGAAAATTGGAATTGATTTGATAAATATCCTTTGTGGAAAGGATTTGGACGGAATATATTAATCCCTTTCTTTAAGGGATTAGATTTGATAATTCATATCTCCAAGGGATTTTATTGTAATCAGAATATTATGTGGAGAAGGAATTATATTTGCACATGACTTCATGGTATTAGAATTGGAGATGGAATAAACTTCATGTGTAGAAAGACTGTCTATGTTGTAATATACGAAAAGATGAAGCCTAAAAGAATTTAACTGATGATAGAATATTGCGGGGATATTGATTTATGAAAGAATGTATATTTGGCAATATTGATTTAGGCGTGTGTAGAAGCATACTGGGTTTATGGAAAATCCCTATAATTATGAAAAAAAGATTTATGGGATATTTGAGATAAGGAAAATCCTTTTATTCTTAGGATTTGATTTGCTTCTGAAGCAGATGAGGAATAGGAATATTATGGAGATAACCATGGTAATTCTGGTCTGCTAATGGACTATATAAACAGGACATCACTGCTGCATTAACAAAGAAATTAATAGAAAAAATCTGCATACAGATTTTATATCTTTCAAGAGTACTGCGAGAGCCAGAATTCATATGTTCTAACATACGTAACCGGTTGTTCAAAGTTCAGAATCGTATACCTTAATTCCTCGGGAGGAGGGAGACCCAACGTCGATGAGTTTCGAGGTCGAGGGAGTCTGATCAAGGCGGATCAGTAGCAAGTGGAGCTTGCGGGATTCACACATTTAATTAGTTAAGATAATTTTAATTGTATGGTGTATTTTGTACTGTATCTTTCTGATTAGTGGATTTATTCTGAATTAGGTCAGGCCCGCAGATGTAGGTGGATTTCACCAAACTGCGTAACAAAGTCTTGTGCCTTATGTTGGAACACGGTAGTGATAATTGAATTAATTAGGTAAAACCAAATTTCAATAATACTTGCAAAAGTGTTGCAATAGGTCCAACTAAGCATTTTTAGCACCTAAAATAACACTTTCAAAGTGTTACATTAGCCTTATTATGTAATAGTGTCGATAAGATAGGTATTCCAAATTTCTTCCGATACTTGAATTAATCATTTAAATTTAAAATAATTTGTTAGGGTTCGTCTTTTGAAAGACGGTATTTTCATAAATTATGGAAAGACCAAAATTTAAACTGGAAATGAGAAGTAATCAAGATAAAATTTTTGGGTTGCATTAATTGGATCACAAGCTATAACTAGTGCACGTTGCATAATGAATTTTTAATATTGCAACTAAATCATTTTTTATCTTCCTATAATTTTAATTTAACCCCATATTTTTGTATGTCATTGGAAAGACAATATTTTCCAAGACTTTGTCTTTTTTTAATAAAAAAAATTGAATAGTAATTCATGAAGCTTGGCAGATAGGTACTCATTCTGATAAAAAAAAACCAGGTGATATGAATCTCCTTGTGAAGACTCACGATTTGCGGAATTAATATCTTTGATCTAGTGAAGGGATCTGCAAACCCGCACTATCTTGCACGAAATTCAGGAGTCTAGCCCTCGGGGTACGTCTAACTTTGACTTGCTCTCTAACTAGCCCTCGGGATCAGATTACAAGGTTTATTGATACTTAACTAGCCCTCGGGGTTAAGCAACAATGGATTAGCTTGCAAGCAAAGATATGAACTCAAAAGGTTGTATATTTGATTGATGAAAGGTTCTAATTTTCGTCCATAAGGCCTCCCTTTTTATAGGGTTACAATCTTGCCTCAAACCCTTATCACAAATGGAAACTGAATCAACTTATGGCAGCTTTAAGAAGCTAAAACCATATCTAACTAAAATACCTAAAATAAATGGCAATCTAAGGTAATCAGGTTGAATTCTTCAAGAAGTAACCTTGAAGAATACTACCTTATCTAATCTTACCAAATCTAATTCTAATCAGAATAAAACTGAATATACTAAACCTTAATGGATTGTATTTTTGAAATTCAGCTCTTCAAAGCCCACATGGCCGAGCTATCAGTCCAATAAACCCAAAATGAAATAATTTTACAATATTTTACAGTGATCACACTACCTCATTAAAAACCCAGTGGGAAAAAAGATTATAGTGTTCTTCATGATGTCTTCAGTTCGTCGACAATCTTGAATAATGAATCCAAGATATCGATGGGGACTCCTTCTTCAATTCTTCATCATAAAGGCGATCAATCAAAGAATTTAAAGAAGCATCCCTAAGCTTAGTTCTTGACCTAGTCATAGGTCCTACCATGTCACTTAGAGGATCTCGAACATATCCTTTAAATGTTTGATCAAGTCGTGGAATGTCTTCATTTATGGTGGTAATCGTCTTGGCATAAAAGTTGAGAGGGCATAAAAGTCAACAAAACCAAAATTGAGGCCATTAAGACATGGCCGAGACCTACTAATGCCAACCAGGTACGTTCTTTTCATGGTTTAGCTAGTTTTTATAGACGGTTTGTGCGTGATTTCTCATCTATTGCTGCACCTCTAAATGAACTAGTTAAAAAGGATATGAAATTTGTTTGGACTGAGAGTCAAGAGAATGCATTTAATGAATTGAAAGTACGATTATGCAATGCTCCTGTTCTTGCTTTACCTGATTTTAATGGTACTTTTGAGATTCATTGTGATGCTTCTGGTGTTGGTATTGGTGCTGTTTTGATGCAAGAGAATCGACATATAGCTTACTTCAGTGAAAAGTTAAAGGGCAGTGCTCTAAACTATCATGTGTATGATAAAGAATTTTATGCAATTGTGCGTGCATTAGAAACTTGGCAACATTATTTATTGCATAAAGAATTTGTCATTCATAGTGATCATGAATCCTTGAAATACTTGAAGAGTCAGATGAAGTTGAATAAGCGTCATGCTAAATGGTCTAGTTTCATTGAATCTTTTCCTTATGTGTTGCGTTACAAAAAGGGTAAAGAAAATGTTGTTGCTGATGCTTTGAGTCATAGACATGTTTTACTTACACGTTTGGAATGCATCATGCTAGGGTTTTCATTCGTGCGAGATTTATATGCGACCGATTCTGATTTTTCATCCATTTATGCTGCATGCAAAAATGGTGCTTATGAGAAGTTTTTTCGGCATGATGGTTTCTTGTTTATGAATAATAGGTTATGTATTCCTCAATGTTCTATGCGTGAATTACTTGTTAGAGAGGCTCATTCAGGTGGTTTAATAGGACATTTTGGTGCTTTTAAAACTTATAATTTGTTGCGAGAACACCTCTATTGGCTGAAAATGGCACTTGCTATTGATAGGGTTTGTAGGAATTATCTTGATTGCTTGAAGGCTAAGTCTAAAACTAAGCCTCATGGTCTTTATACTCCATTTCCTGTTCCTACACATCCTTGGGTTGATATTTCCATAGATTTTATCCTAGGTTTGCCACGATCTCAGTCAGGTAATGATTCTATCTTTGTGGTTGTGGATAGATTTTTGAAAATGGCACATTTTATTCCTTGTAGGAAGACAGATGATGCAAAGCATGTTGCGGATCTATTTTTGAAGGAAGTAGTTCGGTTATATGGAATTCCTGCATCTATTGTCTCTGATCGCGGTGTTAAATTTTTGTCCTACTTTTGGAATACCTTGTGGCGCAAGTTAGGGACAAAGTTGCTGTTTTCGACTGCCAGTCATCCTCAAACTGATGGACAAACAGAAGTGACCAATCGAACCCTAGGGGCTCTCCTGCGTGCACTAGTTCAGAAGAACTTAAAGAATTAGGAAAAATGCATTCCGATTGCAGAGTTTGCTTACAATCGCACTATTCATTCTACTACTTCTTTATCTCCATTTGAAATTGTTTATGGTTTTCTACCAATTATACTTCTTGATCTACTTCCTTTGAATTTTAAATAGGTTAAAAACCTTGATGGAGAACAGAAAGCTGATTTTGTGAAGAAAATCCATGAGAAGGTGCGCATGAGAATTGAACGGACAAATGCACTGAATGCTGATAAAGCTAATCAAAGCCGCAAGTTGATGAGGTTCAACGTGGGAGATTATGTTTGGGTTCATCTATGGAAAGAGAGGATTCCAAATGCTCGGAAATCTAAGTTGAGTCCATGTGGAGATGGTCCTTTTAGAGTGTTGGATTGTGTGAACGATAATGCTTACAAGATTGAGTTACCAGATCATTATGGTGTTAGTACGACCTTCAATGTTACTGATTTATCTCCATTTACATTGGAAGATGATTCAATTTCGAGGGCGAAACCTTTCGACCACGGAGAGAATGATGGAGATGCCAAGACGACTACCACCATAAATGAAGACATTCCACGACTTGATCAAACATTTAAAGGATGTGTTCGAGATCCTCTAAGTGACATGGCAGGACCTATGACTAGGTCAAGAACTAAGCTTAGGGATGCTTCTTTAAATTCTTTGATTGATCGCCTTTGTGATGAAGAATTGAAGAAGGAGTCACCATCAACATATTGGATTCATTATTCAAGATTGTCGACGAACTGAAGACATCATGAAGAACACTATACTCTTTTTTTCCACTGAGTTTTTAATGAGGTAGTATGATCACTGTAAAATATTGTAAAATTATTTCATTTTGGGTTTATTGGACTGATAGCTCGACCATGTGGGCTTTGAAGAGCTGAATTTCAAAAATACAGTCCATTAAAATTTAGTATATTCAGTTTTACTCTGATTAGAATTAGATTTGGTAAGATTAGATAAGGTGATATTTTTCAAGGTTACTTCTTGAAGAATTCAACCTGATTACCTTAGATTACCATTTATTTTAGGTATTTTAGTTAGATATGGTTTTAGCTTCTTAAAGCTGTTATAAGTTGATTCAGTTTCCATTTGTGATTAGGGAGGCCTTATGGACGAAAATTAGAACATTTCATCAATCAAATATACAACCTTTTGAGTTCATACTCTTTGCTTGCGAGCTAATCCATTTTTGCTTAACCCCGAGGGCTAGTTAAGTATCAATAAACCTTGTAATCTAATCCTGAGGGCTAGTTAGAGAGCAAGTCAAAGTTAGGCATACCCCGAGGGCTAGACTCCTGAATTTCATGCGAGATAGTGCGGGTTTGTAGATCCCTTCACTACATCAAAGATATTAATTCTGTAAATCGTGAGTTTTTGCAAGGAGATTCATATCACCAGGTGGATAAGGATTTGGATCAGTCGTGATTTAACGTGAAATGAGTTCTTAGTTGGGAACAACCTGGGTTGGGATGGACTTTTGGGTGATTGTTGGGCCATTTTAAGTACTCCCTCCTTTTTTTTTATTGGCACACTTACTAAAAATGGTGTTTTTTTTTAATTGGCACTTGCTATTTTGGGCAAGTTTAAGGTTTTTACATCCACTCATTTTACTTTCTCTTCTTTCAATTCAATTTTATCCACTCATTTAGCATCTCTTTAATTCTAACACCAAAAGAGATGTGCCAATGAAAAAAAACAGAGGGAGTAGTTTTTGGACATGATGACCGTCAAAATGTAAGGTATTGCACTCTTCCACCCCTCTCTTGCCTTTTTTGCGTCAATTATTGAAATGTGTCAATTATTGAAAGTACCCTTTCTAGTTCTTTCTAGTTCTTTCTAGTTCTACCAATCCCGAAAGGGAAATTTAAACACGGGGTCATTAACGCCTAGCGACGTGGAGCTCTGTCATTTGGACACGTACTTCTTTGTGCAGCCGGTGTTGGTTATTATAGTCTAGTCCCTCATCCTTGGGAGCTCAGCGATGTCTGAGTCTCCTCTTCCTGAGTCCCACACTGTCAGTTAACTTCACTGCACATAAATAGTGAGAAAATTCTTACACGGTGGCTACAGTGGCCAACATTGGATGCAAATATAGAGAGCATATTTGCTAAGAGCATTCTCTATATTTTTTTTAATTTGCTAAATGTGTCCTTTATATTTTAAATTTTTTTAATTTCTTGATGGAGGAGTTCCTTGAATTTTGCAATTTTTTTAAAAAACTTGAATACGAGAAAGTCCTTTTAACCCCAGAATTAAACCCAGAATTAAACCCAGAAACGGGAAAACAAATCCCAGAAATGCAAAAACCTTGTTTTCTTCGCCTGCCGGATTTTTCCATCTTCGTCGTCGCGCTCAGGTTGCCTTTATCATCTTCCGCATGCTCACGCCGTGTGTCTTCCTCCCATCCTTCGTTTTTCGCCATTTTCATCGACGAGAACATATCTCTCATTCTTCTTTGGTATATTTTTCCTCTTTTGTTAAATCTGGTAGTTCTCTTTACTCCTTGTGTTTGAATTGTTGTTTGGTTTGTAGCTGAAGACACTGCCCAGTTGGGGCTGATCAATTTGCTGCCATCGGACCCGAGCGTGCAATGTGCGTGCCGATACAAGCTCCGCGCATGGTATTCACGCACCGCCAGCGTACCCGCGGGTGGGAGTCACACGCCGCCAGAAACTCCAGGAGCCTCTCTGCCACTGCATTTGCTAGATGTATCTGAAAAAAATCTTGATCATATGAATGTGTTGAATGATTATGTGTGGTTTGAATGATTTTGTTTGGTTTGATTATATGAATGTGTTGAATGAGGATGTGTGAGTATGGGTGAATTGATTATGTGTTATTTGTTGACAAATTTTTTTATTTTCGTCGTACTAACAATTTAAGTTGAAATGTTGCATGTCAATTAGTTAGAAAATCGATAATAGTGTATGATTTGGTTGCCCGATGATAATGGAACAGTGTATGGTTCAAGGTTTGAGGAGTTGAATATAAGTTGCTAAATAATACCGTCTTCCGAATATGGAATTATATGTTATATATTTGTATAATGCAGTTGTACGATATTTTTGACGATGTACTTGTACAAAGGAGGTCAGAAGTTTGATTTGACTGTGGGTGTGTATTATGATCCTCCCATACCTGAGAAAAATGTGACTCTCAAGCAGAGGTTAAGCCACTCTGAGGTAGTTGAATTAATTTTCAAAAGGCTTGGCATTGCAAGTGAGGGGTTTTTGTTAAAAATATATTATTGTTGTCCTGAGCTGATTGGTTCGTCTATATACTATCGATGTTATAATGTGGAAGATGGCGAGTCTACCGTGACCTTCTTCAACATTGTTGATCGAATGTCCTTGTCCTCAGTTAATCTGTACATTAATATCGAGAGGATGTCAAAAACCATTGACTATGCGGGTGATGTTAGTTCGGGCACATTCATATCTTTGTTGAGCAATATTCAGAACAATACACCTTTTCCAACCTTACCACCCCTTGTACATTGCCAAGGTTTTGGAGAACCTTCTGTCACTAGTGAGTCGAATCAACCCAGTGCGTATGTTCACGTTGATTGCACTTAGCCGTCCACAAGTGCTAGTATATATGGTGTGCATCATGAAAAGCTGAATGTCTTCGATGATGATTATGTGAATGAAATTAGCGAGCATGTTGTTGGTCAAGGTGAACATGATGGTAGCGATGATGAAAGTGAGGAAAGGGAACTTGAAGAAGAAAGTGAAGATGATCATTCCTTATCAACTAATTTGAATCCAGGGGATGATGATGAACAAGTGGTGTACACGAACAATGTATCCACGACGTTCCATCTTATGGAAAATCCTAATACGGATGCCTACTTTAGTGATTATGGGGGGACCTAATGAGGATGGCTATGACATAACTCATTGTGGTGAAAGGCTTCCTAGTTATGTTCAAGCGACTGGTGAAGTTTCATTGGGTATGCGATTCCAAAGTAAGCCAGAATTGGTAGAAGCTATTTCCAGGTGGAGTTCGATGATGAACAAGGAACACCGGGTTATGGAGAGCAGGTCACGTATATGGTATGCAAAATGTAAGGAAGTTTTTGAAGAAAGTGGCAATTGTCATTGGTTTGTTAGAGCCAGCAAGAAGGCTTCCCATGGGATGTGGGAGATCACAAAATGGGCAAGTAGTCATGGTTGTATTGGTGCTGGTCAATCAAATGGTAACACTAACCTGACATTGTTGATTATCACTCATTCCATTCGCCATCAGATTGACGCAGACCCTTCTTACACGGTGAAGGATGTCCAAGCGCATGTGAAGAAGGAGTTAAATATGACCCTTTCCTACAAGAAGGTGTGGTATGCTCACCAGAGGGCTATTGATTTGGTAGTCAAAACTTGGGATGAATCCTTTGAAATGTTGCCAATATTTATGGATGAGCTAATCAGGGCCAATCTGAGCACCGTTATTGATTGGGCTGACGTACCTGATAGAATACACGGTCATGGTTGTAGGAAATTTAAGTGTTCTAGGCCTTTGGTCATGCTATCGATGTATTTCACCACTACAGGCTGGTGATTAGTGTGGACGGGACTCATTTGAGAGGCGCATACAAGGCCACAGTGCTAGTTGCGGTGACATACGACGCAAACGATTGCATATTGCACATTGATTATGCAATAGTTAATGCTGAGACTAATGAGAGTTGGAACTGGTTCACGCTAAAAATGTGACTCCGTGTGGTAGGTGGTGATACTAGGCCAATCTGTATTATATTGGATCGCCATGATGGGATTTTGAATGCAATGAGACACATGGATGAATGGATGGAGCTGGCAGGATACCACAGGTTTTGCTTGAGGCATTTTCAGTCCAACTTCCATAGTGCGGAGCGTGGGAAGTTCAAAAATGTGCATCTGAAGACTCAGGTTTGGCAGCTTGGTCGTGCCAGACAAGAGAATAGGTGGAGGGAGTACAAGGAGGAGTTAGAGAGTCTTGAACCATCTGCTTGGGATTGGCTGAAACAACATGATAGAAATAAGTTAGGCCTTACTTTTGATGAGGGAGATCGTCGTTGGGGAATTCTTACAACTTATTTGTCAGAGAGTTACAACAATTGTTTAAGGTGCGCACGACATCTCCCGATAACAACATGTGTTAAAGCCACTTTTAAACGAACAGTTGAATTGTTTGCATGAAGGATAATGGATGCCATAAATTGGAGGTAATTTCATTATACATTATATTTCATTATGTGTTCATGGACTATTTTATGTATTCTAAATTGATGTAGAATTGTGTAGGTTTGAGTTCCCAAACAGGATTTGGAAAAAGTTTCAGAAGCAAATCACTTGGGGACAGGGACATACAGTCACCTTGTATGGCCAGACACCGCACACTTATAAGGTTGTGATAAGGACCATTGATGGGTGCATTGGTGAGAGCCAATACACTGTGAAATACTGGAGAAAGGAGTGTAGTTATTGCAAATGGAAAATTTTCCATTTCCCTTGTTCCCATGCATTGGTTGTCTATAGGTATATGTGTAACGATACATTTACTCTATGTGACAAGGTATATCACACGACCACCTATGTGCAACAATATAGTGAGCATTTTGTGCCTCTACGAGATCCATCACTATGCCAACATGCCAATTAGAGGTTGGTTCGCGATATTGAAAAGTTTTGTAATAAGAGGCGTTGTCAGTTTGCGGAGAGAAGGATAAGTAATCAAATGGATGAGAGACTACCGGGTGATTGCAGAGCCATCCATGGGCGAGGGCGTGCTTAGGGTCATGTTTGTAATATGGAGCTTCTAGAGATCCTTATGTTTTGTTTAGACCAATATGTATTACATGATATTCTGTAGCCATGTGGCTTGTTATGCTAAATTCCCTCATTTTTTAGTGTAATTGACTGTGTGGATTTGTATTATGTGTATTTTTTTAAATTGAAGCTAATGTTCAATTTGGTTTGAATATGTATTACATGTAATAGTATTCATTTTTGTGGAAATATGGACTGATCATTTCTCCACGTGATTCTGATTTTCACCAGGGATACGCCATGTATCAAACAGGACCCATTGATAAGGATTTGTTTTACCTTCACCGGGAGCATTGTGCAAGTGCTCTGTATAACGGTAATTTAGAGGATGAGGCATTACAGGTGAGGCGGTGCGATGGGGCTTGTTGGATTGGTGGAATCCCTGATCGAGTGATGCGCTATATGTGTGACGCTGGATTCCAGGGACTATTGGATTCTGCACCAATTCACATCGACCGTTCGCTCATTATTACATTGGAGACCAGAGACGCACACATTTCATCTGCTGATGAGGGAGGCTACCGTCACTTTACAGGATGTGGACATCATATGGGGTTTACCGATTGATGGCATGGCAATCACTGGTGTAGACACAAGCAGACGCACAGATGACTGGCAGAGATTGTGCACTGATGACCTGGGGGCTACACCATACGTGAGTGCTATCAGAGGGGGTCGCATAAGGGCCAGTTGGTTGGGAAACTTGTTGCGCAGTCCATTACCTCTTGATGCTACTGAGGTAGATTGTCAACAGCGGGCAAGGGTTTTCATTCTACTACTGGTTGAAGGAATGCTCATGCCAGACACATCCAGGCACCTGATCCCTCTGCTCTATTTATCGGTACTCTTGAACTTAGATGCAGCACATCAGTACAGTTGGGGGAATGCAATTTCGGCACACTTGTGTCGGTGCTTATGTGACGCTGCAATTCCACAAGTCAAATTGATATCTGGGCCACTAGTCTTACTACAGGTAACATAGTTGGTTAAACTTGTTAGTTGGACACGTGTCCATAATGACCTCTTACATATATTATATTTTTATTTATTTAGTGTCAGTTGTAGGCATGGGAGAAAATACCAACCATCCGTCCTGCCGGACGACTTCCAGTGACCGTCACCATGAGTGCTCTTGGGTCCAGGTTCGTATTCAAATAGTAAGGACACAATTTTTAAACCTTTTAAATTACCAGGAATAGCTAATATTATTCATTATGTTCCTCACAGGTGGAGAGGCCAGTACAATTTATCACAATCACCCATGCATGCACTGAAAGTGTACCGCGATTAGCTGACATCTCTCCATGACAATCATGTATAATGTAATTCGGATTACCTTTTTTTAACTAATGGAAAAAAAGTGTTTCTTTCCTAACCAAAACACTTGTCTCTTATGTTAGTTTATTTGGCAGCCATACACTAAGGATGTCATGCAACATCTCCCACAATACTTTACAGCTGGTAGCAACAACTGGCTATTGTGTGTTGACCTCATTTGCTGGCATGTCGTGAAGTATCATTATGTTCATCGTGTTCTTAGGCAATTTGGCCTTATCCAAACAATACCCACATAGTTGGTCACTAAGGATGAACACAAACTGCTTCATACTAGAGACCGTTGGGTGAGGTCAGGCATGGATTAGCGTGTTAATGCACTTGGGTCAGCATATCCATATACACCCGATCGAGTATACATAGAGTGGTATTTTCGCAGGACAGTGACCCTAATTGATCAGCCAGGAAAGCGCCAAACAGTTACTGAGGGTTTTCATGGAGACGGAGCTCTTATGGAGTATATGGTATTTACTAAATTACAAATAGTATCAACAAATAATACTTCAGATTCCCTCAGTTTTTAATATCTAACATATTTATCTCATTTATGTACTTGCAGGCAATGTTTGAGATGTGCCTTATGTCAGATATTAATTTGGACGAATGTCCCCCACGTTTCGCTTATGTTATTAGGGGGGTACATGGTGTTGCCACACGTACTCTAAAATATGCACATGAGCTCTCCAGACTACAGTATTATCAGCCACATGTGCACACCGAGGAACCTCCCCCTGGTGTGAGATACAATGAAATCAGAAACCACCGTCCAGCTCCATTTGGTTGACAGGGTGGTCAGCGACTGCGTGCTCGGGGTCCTGCGGCACACATTGGTTCATCTGAAGCCGGACCCTCAAGTGCGAGTCCAACCAACGCCGGACCATCACATGGTGGACCCTCACACTACGACACTACTCCAACTGATCCTACTGCATATCTTACTCCCGCTGCTAGTCATGCGTATATGCCGCCTACTGCTCCATTAGATACAGGTAGTGTTCCCCATGTCCAGTATGATTTGAATGAGAACGCAATAGACGATATAGAGGAGGATTTTACAGAGGGGGTTATGCATGATGATGTACATGTTTTTACTCAGATGACTATTCCACGACGCACATCACGTACCATACGTCTATCCCCATTTGGAATGGGTGGAAAGCTTTGCAGAGGGTGTCAATAGTACATAACATGTCGTTGGGCATTCATTTTATTACGTTTCTACCTATCTGTTTGACACATGTTCTTCTAATATTGTAGCTCTGAATCAATTCATGTTTATTTGGTTTTCATTATCATCTCTAATTTCATAAACATTAAATGCATCTACTGTTGTTTATTTATATTAGTTTATAGTGGAAAATTTTAAAAAAAAAGTAGAAATTTTTTTTACATACATGTCCAATTCATTTAAACTACCAAAAAACAATTTTTTGAATTACGATTCAAATACTGTAGTAACTTCTGATTTTTTCTATAATTCATTCTTTTTCTATATTCATGATATTTTAAAAAATTGCAATACCCACGATCAAATTTTTTTTCATTATCTTTAATCAGGTAAGTGGGATGTTCAAGTTTTATTATCATAAATTCAAAGCTGACTTTCAAATTCTTCCGATGCATTTATCATTATGAAAATTTTTATAAAATATTAAACAATTACATGTCTTCTGATACGCTATTGGGGACAACGAAAATATAAAAAATAAAAATTGTACAATCAGTTAGAAGACTGATTTTAAAAAATTGAGAATGCATCCTCTACAAGGGGTTTTTTAATAAAAAAACGTAATTGCTCTTCAAGCATTCAAAAAAAATTAAATTACATAGAGGACGCATTCAGAGAATGCACCCTCCACATGCAATCGACAAAAAACAAATTTAAATGGAATGCGTCCTCTGCATCCGATTAAAAAAATCATTAATTGAGGACGCATCCTCTACAACCTGATAAAAAAATTAAAATACATAATGTTCTTAATTTTCAAAATCAGCATGATTGCATCCGAATTTAGTTCAATTAGCGTGTGAAACGGAATTTAACACGAAATAAAAGATAGTGTTCTTGTAACCCAATTCTTTGATACGTACAAATTTAACCTTCTTTAGATGTAGCCTAATTATATCTTATTTGTAAGTGTAGTTATAATCTCGTTTGCTGTCTTTACGAGTTTTATGTGATACCGAAATGCTCCTTTGATTTAAAAAATTGTAAATTCTGAAATGTCACTTTTATCCCCTATTACCATATCATTCTCACCCGACCGACAATCGAATTTACAATCGAATTTCTTGTCATTTTCAACACCAATCTTTCATTTAAAAAATTGAAAGTTATATACCCACTCATCAAATAATGGCACCAATTCTCGACTAAAATTTAGAAGAAATGCTAAATTAGTTCCCTATGCCTTCGGGAAAAAGCATGTTTTGTTAGTAAACTACTGAGTTGTTTGAGTTCGCAGCATACATGATTTATTTGGTATAGAGTTAAGTTTTACAAAGCTGGCTGTTTTAAGACTCCAAACATATGATACCAACTACCAAGTTGATTAGTTGTTTCATTTCGGAGCAAAATAAGAATCTGCTTTTGAAAGACCAATATGGACCAAAAACATATTAAGGAAGGTAATGCTCAGATGAGGGGGTTTTTTTTGGTATCATTTGCGCATCTCTTGTTTTCTCGTAATTTCGTATTAAAATGAAGTCCTCTGCACATTTTTTGTTTAATGAAGTCCTCTGTATTAAAATGAAGTCCTTTGTCATTTTCGACACCGATAACTTTAATTACGCAAATTATTGATGTATTAAAAAAAATTATTTAGAAAATATACAATGTAGAGAATCTAACAAAACTTCATATGATAATATTAGTGCTTATTTATCTATTAAAACTTATGATCAAACGTGCTTTGATAAAGTTGATCAAAATATGTGTAAATTCCACGGAGACAATGGAAGTAGTACCCGTTTCATGATCAGAAAGGTTAAGGTAATTCATTTTATGCATGAATATCCGAAGAAATGTTTGAATTTTATTGGTTCAATGTACAAGTGCGAACTCGATGCTGTAGTGAACACAGTATATTCTTTCACCATCTGTTGTTTTCTGTTCACCACCTGTTAGTTATGCACCTTGCTATATAAGTAGACAAAATCCATGTTCTCCTACGTACATGTAAAAGAGCCATGAATTTTTATTATAAAATCAATTTGATACGTGATTCATGATTTTATAATTATTTTGTCAACTATCATTGTAGGACACTCAACACTCCCTTTATATGTAATAATATTATTCATCATACAAACGTGGACAGAAAGGGATTACAGGCCTATTAGTGGGAATATGTGTCCATTGGACATATCAGACACATCTTGAGCTCTAATACCATAATAAAATGTAAAATCAACAATTGTATGGAGTTGTATGCATTAATATTTATCTGTGAGTACAAAGGGTTACAAGGTGCAATCCTACATGGATGGCTTGACGTCGGTCACTCGCGAGGAGAAAGTCGTGGTTCACAAGCACTGGCTGAGAGGAGAATATCGATCTGACCAGCAACGTCCAACAAACCAAGGCGACCAGTGGGCAGAAGAGAATCGGCGGTGCTGAGCAACGATGAAGACAGTGCTTAGAAGCCGGAGTCATCAGACAAGTAAAACAACAATCTTGAAAAGAGATCGGAGAAGACAAGCGGATGAGAGATACATAAAACAAGCGGATGAGAGATACCCCAGCAACAGGCTGACCTGAACGGCGGGCGGTAAGGAGTTCTTGGCGGCAACCGGAAAAGACACATAACCGATCAGTCAAAGAAGAAATTCAGGTTGCTTTTTTTCTGGGGAAATACTTGGAAGAAAGAATAGTATTTAGAAAAACATGTCTAATACTGATTGAATGTAAAACCACAAATTATTGTGGCTGAGTGTATTGATATATATAGTGAGTACAAAGGGTATACAAGACTTAAACAAATATGGAAAAGGATATACACAAAATTAATAAGAAAGTTATTCCTTTCTTATCCTGATTCTAATTGATTTACATCTTTATTACCCTCCCCCCTCTCTCCCATCAAGCGAAGCGTAGGACTGGTCGTAAAGCAAAGCTTGGAATGTAGAAACTCAAACTGAGGATGGGGTAGACCCTCGTAAAGCTGCCAGCAAGCTGCAAGTCTGTAGAAACATGTGTAACCTTGAGCTTGCCAGAAGACACCATCACACACACAAAATGATAGTCAATATCAATGTGCTTAGCTCTCTTATGAGAAACTGGATTCTGAGCTACGAAGAGAATACTATTATCATCACACGGCAAGATGGGTGGGGCACGAGACGTCACACGTAAGTCCCGAAGAAGATTCATCAACTAAGATAACTCTGCAGCAGTATTTGCCATAGCATGGTACTCTGATTCTGAACTAGAACGAGAAAGTGTAGGCTGCTTCTAAGCACTCCAGGAAACCAGGTTGCCACCAAGGAAAATGGAAACCATATGTAGACTTACGAGTCTCTATACAACAAGCTCAATCAGAATCAGAGAAACCCAAAACTGGTAAAGTGAAGTAGTTTGTGCAAAACTGAAAAACCAAAGTGGAACATAGCACCAAATCTGAGTGACAACTTAGTAATGGTCATCAGTAGGAGCCTGCATATACTGACTGATTGTATTCACAGTATAGGACCGGTCGGGACATGTGATTGACAGATACTGTAGCGCACCAACCAAATAATGATAAAGTGTAGGGTTTTCGAACGACTTGCTGGAAGAGTTGGACAATTGCGAAAAAGCCACAAATGGAATAGAAACATGCGCAGAGTCTTGCATGCCAGCTCGCAGTAAAATGTCCCTGGCATATTTGGCTTGACTAAGGAATAAGCCTTCGAAAGTACGAACAACCTCCAATCCCAAAAATTACTGCAGAGTGCCAAGATCGGTAATCTTAAACTCCTGATTAACCAAATCAATAAACTTCCAAATAAGATGACCATCATTCCCAGTAAGAATAATGTCATCAACATAAACAATAAATAGAGTAAAGAGGCACCCTGTGAGAAAACAAATAGGGAGGTATCTGAAGAACTACATACAAAACCCAGTCCAATCAAAAAGGAACTGAAACACTGAAACCAAATGTGTGGAGCTTGCTTCAAACCATAAATAGCCTTGCGTAGACAACAAACATAATCAAGACGCATAGGGTCTGCTACATGTAAATTGGAGACTCCAAATGCCATTTAAAAAAGCATTCTTCACATCAAGTTGTCACAATGGCCAATTGCGATGAACATCAATGAATAAAATAGTAAGAACAGTAGAGGCCATTACCACTGGACTAGAAGTATGATCGTGATCAAAACCCAGTAACTGCAGAAAACCCTGAGCAACTAACCTCGCTTTGTGCCAACCAAGAGAGCCATCAGATTTATACGTCAACTGGCAACAACATTTGCATGGGAATAACAAGGAACCAACTCCTATGTATGTTGAGTGCAGTAAGAATCCATCTCTGAGTCCATAGCAGCAACTCATTCAAGATCCTTGACAGCCGAGTGATGACTCTGAGGCTCAGTCTTAGAAAATAAAGCACTCAGTAAACCAGAACTGTCATATTCAAAAAAAATCCTTGTGTCGTAGAGAACCAGTGCGCAGGCGAGTAGTTATTGGATGCCAAGAGGAAGGACCAGCAACATGTGAAGGGACAGATCCTGAGGATCTAGCGGAGGCTGAAACGGAGGGTACAGAACTCGAGGCAGTCGACAGCGGCCCAGCAGGCGACGACGATGATGGCACTGGAGAAGCAGGAGCGGCCGGTAAATTTAGTGAAGACATTGGCGGCTATAGAGGTAGCGCATAGTGTACACTCGCAGCTAGGGTGGCCGGCGCATGAGTCAGCGGTAGCGGCATTGTCGGCTACGCTAGTGGCACTAGCATGTGTCGGACACGCTGCTGGTCACCCTGCGGCAAACAAATGCAATATCTGAAAAACTCCGAGCTTCTGGTACAGTTGGAAAATTTGAATTTTCCAAAATAATGGGTGGTTGTGCTGTAGAAGATGGCTCAAACACTTCTGATGGAACCGTTGAAGGCTTCTAAAAAGCAGATACATCTAGTGATGAAAAATCTGTAACAATGCCAGTACGGGTAGTAGAAAAACAACTCATCAAACCGAGCATGGCAAGTGATGTACTCCTTCGTGAGAGGGTCAAGACATCGATAACTCTTAAACTGTGAAATGTAACCTAAAAATATACAAGAAATACTCTGGGGTACTAATTTATACGCAACATGGGGCCTCAAATACAAAAAAACTCGATAATGAAATGGGTAAAAATTGGAGTAGTCAAGCGTAGTACCAAAAATATTCAGAGAGTGAAGACTGACCATATGAAACTGGAGTAGGCAGTCTGTTGATGATGTAGACTGCTGTCGAAAAAGCATTATACCAAAAGGAGTGATGAAGGTCAAAATGAAAGAGCATCGATAAACCTGTCTCCGTAATATGACGATGATTCCTATCTGCACGACCATTTTGCTCAGGAGTGTAAGGACAAGAAAGCTGATGATGAATGCCCTTAGAGGCAAAATGATTCTGCATGCGATGATTAACAAACTAGATTCCACCATCACTCTGACAGTGGTGGTAGAAAATTGATTCTCAACAAGAGCTTCAAATTGCATGTATGCCTCCACGAAATCATACTTTCGCCGTAGAGGAAATAACCAAGTAAACTGAGAAAAATCATCAACAAAAATGACATAATCCCTAAAGATCACAATGAACTAAATCAAGTATGTGTGGTGTGCATTTTAAATTATCACTAAAAGAAAGATGCTTGCCTTTAGCCATCTCACAAGCGGAACATAATGATGCTTAGGCTGCAAACTAGTAACTGACAAACATCCAGACTTGCTCAAAGATGAAATAATGTTGTGAGGCACGTGACCCAATCTATTGTGCCAAAGTTCAGAAGATGCTTTAGAAGCACTCGATGCAACAAAAGCTGATAAAGCAGCACCACCTTGATCCAAAACATATAAGCCACTATCATAATGGTCTTTTCCAATAACATCTCTAGTAAACTTCTTTGAAATAGTGAAAGAAGAATCATCGAAACAAATAATAGCATTCATATCCCGAGTTAACTTTCTAATAGACAACAAATTTTTACTAACAATAAGGATAAGGATAATGATAATGAATGAGAGATTCAAGAATGACTAGCATTGGTAATGTTCAGATCATAACCATTACCAACAATAGCACGCTTGTTACCAAAATAAGGAGTCACGTGATCAAGAGCGAACCGAGAAGAAGCCACGTGGTTGGTCGCACCAGAATAGCTATCTAGCGAGCATGCAGTGAAGAGCTGGGAGAAGGAGCCCGAGAGACCAAGTGGGGACACGTCGAGGCAAAGTGACCAAATTTCATACACCAGTGACACTGCAACTGGTACCATTCACCTTGCAACTTGGAGCAAAAAGAAGCAACATGAACGGGAACATAAAACCATTGACACCATGGTTGATCAAAAGAAGCCATAACACCAGAGAAACAATCTATTTTTTAAAAAAAATAAATTGATGCTGACTGTAATGGAATAATTCTCGATAATGGTTCAGCTCAGGAGAAAAAACAAAAATCTTCAACTCGGGAAAAATTTCAACCCAAGGCCAGCTAGTGCTTTGGGCGCAAGTGCGGCACGCGCGTGGAAGGGGGTAGTCGCGGAGGTGCATACGTGTTGAAGGTGACGGGCGTCTCACGAGCAAAAGGGTAGGCGTTGGAAGTCTGGAAAACTTTTGGGCGCATGCAAGTTATGCGCTGAAGTTGGCGCGTGAATCTGAGAAAAGTTGAACTTGAAGCTTGTGAAGAAACCATGAACATTGATTGAAGAAGAAGAGTGGAGAACCTAAAAAACTGGGAGCAGTCGAGAATCTGGTGAAGAAGATCGGTGAACAAAATAAGTGGAGAGACTACGGAGCACGGCGGAGTAGCACCGGGCAAACAGAGGTTCAGTCGGTCGATCAAGAGATAGGGCCGGCGGAGCAGACAAGAAGATGAACAGATTAAAGGATCAGAGTTGACCGGTATTCGAACGGCAGTGGAAGGCGGCAGTGGTGAGTTGCAGCTGCCAGTGGTCGGAAAAGGGAAGATTTTTGGGAATTTTTGGGAAGAGAGTAATAAAAGCCAGGAATTTTTAGAGAAACCTGACTGATACCATAATAGAATGTAAAACCCACAAATTATTGTGGCTGTATTTATTGATATATATATATATATATATATATATATATATATATATATAGTGAGTACAAAGGGCCAAGACCTAAAAAAATTGGAACATGATATACACAAAACCAATCAGAAAGGGTATTCATTTCTTATCTTAATTCTAATTCATTTACAACTCTATTAAATACCATGAAATAATTAATTGGTATTATGCAGAGATGATGACCCATAATCTCATGTATTAAACAATTATTTTTTTCAACCACCAATGTGGCACTCTTGACAATGCATTGAAGTTGCCCAAACAATAATGAAAGAGAGTGAATGCAAAGAGAAATTAGAAAAATGACATGGATAAATTAGAATAAAAAAGAAAGAATTTGAATGTGTATATTTTAAATGAGTGGGTCTCCTGACAGGCAACATGTCCATAAGGTTATATACAGACCACTTGTTTCTTACCTTATATGTTGCATTTGTTAAATAACATACAAAATTTAGAAGTTTTGAAAATATTTGTTTATATCATATATTTTTATGTTTTCACCTTCTAATATATATTATTACTTATTGTAAATTATAAAATATAATATTTAAATTTTATTTTTAAAAAATTATAATATTAAAAGTAAAAGCTTTTGAGAACTGTTCATAAACTTATGAAAATGTCATCGTTCCTAGACTTGCCCATTTTGAATTGGAACAAATAAAGTGCTTATTATTGTTGTGTTTCTTTCCTTTTATACATCAGTCATGTAGTATATTGTTTTATCCAGCGATCTTCTAAACAATTCTAGTTAAATTATCAAAACTACATTTAAAACAAAAAAAAAATTGAAATCAACTTGTGAATTCATATACAGCTAATCATCATTGCAATTTGATTTTATCGAATTATCTTAATTATCGCTCATATATTCCAACATAATTCAATTAGCCAAGTATGCAGTAAAGTAAAAACTTAGAGACACGAGACTTGGTTACACAGTTTGGTGAAAACCACCTATATCTGCGGGGTCTGGCCCAGTTCAAAATGAATCCACTAATCAGAAAGATATAGTACAAAAGTACACCATACAAATATACTTATTTATCTAATTATGACGTGTGGATTCTGCAAGCTCCCCTTACTACCGACCTGCCTTGATCAAACTCCCTCTAACCTCGAAACTCATCGACGTTGGATCGCTTCCTCCCGAGGAATTATTGCATACAATTCTGAACTTTGAACAACATGTTATATAAGTTGGAACATATATATATGCTGGTTCTCAAAGTACTATCGGAAAGATAGAAAATCTAAGTGCAAACTTTCGCAATTAAGATTGTGAGTATAATGCAACTGTGATGTCCCTTTTATAGTCCTTGAGCAGATCAGAACTCTCCATGATTGTCTCCATAATATTCCTATTCCTTATCTGCTTCTGAGACATATCCAAATCTCATATTTGTAGGGATTTTCCATAACCCTAATATGCTTCTACCACCTCCTAATATATTGCAGAATATTCAGACTTCCTTAAATCAACATAATCGAAATATTATGTTCTTTCGGAAAAAAACCTTTTAGGTTGCGGCTGAACATATGTTCCAACATGGAACGTTCTTTTTTCCAAATCAGTTCAAAAATCAAAATTGTGGGACATGGATATTTTGCACCGGTATTTAAGGATTATAGCACCGTTATTTTGGGCCCCCAAAATACCGGTGCGCATGTATAGGGATGTAAAAACACAACAAATTTGCACCGGTAAAATGGACCGGTGTAGAACAATATTTGCACCGGTATGTTAGGCCGGTGTAAAATGGGATTTTTTGATTATGGGACCAGTTCATAATAAACTGGGATTTTTTATTTGATTGACTGAAATACCTTAAAATGACCCTGAGTTCGACCAAGTTTGTTGGTTTGATACCCCTGAAAATGTGTCCAGAGTGAAAACCTCCTCCTTTTGGGGACGGAGAATGATGAGGTACCAATGATCGTTGTTGGAAAATTATGTTAACAAATTAATGAAACGGCAGTGGTTTGAAATGTGAATGCAATTATCAGGAAGAAATACTTACATTCTTATGTAGGGTACGATGTAGAACTCAGCATCTGTTGCTTTCATTGTTTCCCAAATTTGTTTGAAACAGAGTTCGATCTCCTGCTCGACTTTGGTTAGGTTGCCACAACTGGATGGGTAGAATTAGACACGGCCTGAATTAGTTTCATATATTTTCTCCCACGGGTGCCTGTAACATTAATCATACATGAAAATGAATTCTTGATAAATTAAAAAATATAATGGCTGTAAGTTTTGAAACTCACATCATCCACACATCGACATGCGCATTATCGATCCAGGTCATTGAGCGCATGTTTCCCAGTTTTTTCCTGAACTCGACTAGAACTTCTATTCCAACATCGTAGGTGTAATGGCATGCAAATGTTGATGGTTGGACTAGAAAGAAGATGGAGTCCTTATTCTTTATCATTTTCAGGATAGCGGCATTTGCTTCCTTTATGAATTGCCCCATGATCGGCCAATCTGTCCAGTCTCGTTTGTTGACAATCTTCGAACGTGAAATGATACGAAATGAACACTTAAACATGAAGTATTGATCAGTCATTGTTAATGAATGATAATGGGACTTTTTTAGTGGATTACCTATTTTGGCAGACTATTTAATCTTGGTCTTGCAGATGGTCGAAAATTAGCCGTCGACTGAGATTTTTGCTCGCCAGTATCCTGTTACAAGGATTAATGAATACAGATACGCAAAAGTACTTTGAGGAATTGAAAAATAATGTGTTACAAGAACTGGGATCTCATCGTCGCTGGTGAGAATCATAACCTCCTCGTCATTGTCATCCATATCACCTCCGGCATTGATTTCATTGATACCACTCGATTGCTCACTTTCCTTGGCTATTAAGGACACCGGTCAATCCACAACGCTATTGAGAGCCTCTCCAACATTATCAAAGTTGTGGTCCATCGAGGGCAATCCTGCCGTAGGACGGAGGACTGGCTCGCATACTCTCACACGAGGAACACTTCCTTGTTGGGAATCCTGACGACGAGAAACCTATCGCAGTCCATGGGCGACAATTTTCTTCTTCCCGACTATGTCTTGATGAAAAGAGTCACGCGTTCTTCATCTTAATCGTATAATATTTAAGTGAATCGATAAAATGGTTATGGATATATTTCAAATGTGTAAATCAATGTATAGGACATGCATATATTATTGACAGCGTACCTCTTCATCTCCTTCTCCGTCGCTGGGCTCTTTACTGGACTTTGTAGCTACTACAGCAATGTCATCCATCGCCTTCTCTATAAACTTCTTGGGATTGTCAAGGCCTACCGGAATCTGAACACCGCTTGCAGATGATAAGCCCTTCAACAATTTCCCCAGGTACGATACAATGGCTTTCACGACCGGCTGATCATTAGATGGTCTCCTCCGGGCTGTCTCCTTAGCAGAGGAACTGCTACCGCACTTGCTGCGGGGGAGATAAGGAACAACCACGGCTATGGATAGACCCGTCTAAGTTCCCCTGTACCTGCCTGGGTGATCTTTCTTCTTTGGGACTTTTATGAGGATGTCCTCACCCGGTTGCAGTTCCAATGCTCTTTTTTCCTTAAGCTCATTCAATTTCAATTGAGAATCACACAGGAACGTAATTGTGTATGTGAATAATGTGAAGTACACATTAAAATTAATTTAAATGGTCAATTTTGGCGTAACTTACAATGTCCGGTGAGATCTTCTCAACCGCTTTCGATGTGTATAGCCCGTTCTTATCATTGTTTACCTCAAGGTAGACAAGTGATCTGTCAGGTGTGAAATCCCTTTGACTGAGTTGTTTCTCAGTCTCCTCGTCAGTGAATCCATCAGCGGTCAACCCCATTCTCTCCTTCCACTTCAGATCCTTAGTTAATTTGTCATGGATGTATCGATTACCCCTTCTGCCCGTGTGGTGTGTGTAATCCCTGCCCTTGTTGTGTTCAATATTTGTCACCCTGAGCCTCTGTTGTTGTTATAAATAAAAATTTAGTTGAATAAAATTTGTTGGAAACATGGCTCTTAACAAGTATTAATTTTTTCATCATACCTAAAAATTCGGATGTCGGTGCCTCTTTTCAAACAAGTGACATTCGTCTTCATCCATCCACTTGTACTTCTCCCATGCTGGTATTTCTGTTTTATTGATACTTTTGTCTACGTCATGAATAAACCCATTTGCCACCATTGTCTTCCAATTCCTATGTTGGTTTTTTCCCTCTATGTAACCTCTTTCTTCAGTATTTGTAGTTGCCCATGTGACACAGGTGTTTCAATTGTGAAGCTCTCCTGGAATGAATCATATGAAAAAGCATGTCATTAATCACGTCTTCACTAAGACTTTACCATTTCATAAAATTTTAAATTACAATTGTAGAGTGTCATACCAAAACATCTTTCCATGCCTCTTCCTTAACATCTTTAGGGACATCGCTCCAGTGTTTGTATGTGCCAAATCCGATGCAGTGCTGAAAAGTGTAATTGCAATAAGCGTTCCACGCTGACCAATTCTTAATGCATACAGCTTGATTCCCACGGAACTCAAACGGGACAGGAATTGGAGTGTTATGCTTTGCCAACATCACAAACTGGCATGTACTAGTTCCCCGCCTCCTCAAATAACCTTTTACCTCAAACTTGTCTCATCCTTCTCATTTTTCCCTCCAGTTTTTGTCAAGTTGTCATCTGATTCATTAATAGTTAGCCTTCCTTTGATGGTGCCCTTTCCTTTTCCCTTGCGAATTGGTGTTTTGGCCAACTATTTACCAATGTCCACTCCTTCAACATCCCCTACAATAACATCACCCCGTTCTGCAGTTTCTTCCTTCCCTTCACTAGACGGGGTCATTTGGTTGAGTTGCATCTTCCTCAAATTTTATCTTCAACGGGATCCTTTTTGGCGGTGGTTCTTAGTTCACCACATTAACCTCCTCATCGACCACATTTTTCACCTCCTCTTCCTTCTTTATAACCGGCCGCTTCCTCTTTGTGTTAAATTTCCCCTTCTTCGGTGGCATCTACATCAGTAGAATTGGAAATTCTCAATCCATAACGGTTCACACAATAATGGTACTTAAAGATCAACATTGATAGAACGTGGCATAGAACTTGATCAACTAGTTTGTAAAACATTTGAGCAATACATGTCATAGAAATTGAACAACTCATACATGAAACTACATTATGTGAGGCATAAAAGTTTATATAATCTGGCATAGAACTTGAACAATTAAAGCATGGAACTTGATATAAAATGATAGAATACCATAACAATGTCCTTGCATTCATAAATTAGGCATACAACCGAACAATTCTCATTCCCCCCTAACGTGACTATCAATATTATCACCAACAAAAATATTATTGAACTACATCATCCATCCACACAAAAAACACAAAACATTTACTCCCAACATGTATAAACATACCATTCAAGTTACCCTTTCAACTTTTGTCAATTTTTGGTCATAGAGGCAATTGATCGAGCATGTATTGTGCATGAGTGATGGAATATTTTTTTTGAAGAGAAATTGACATGGTAACCCATGGCAACATAAACCCCAACACTTACCTTCACCAATGGAGCATTTTTGTTGCTACTCCCTTTCGCTGAACTCGCTAAGAACAGATCGCCAAGTGATTTCTTCTCTCCCCAAGTTTCTCTCTCGTTTTTGTTGTTTCTCTTGTGTTGCTCCACACTTTACAGGGATAGAATGGGAGATGAGTTACAATGGTTGATGAGGAGTTGTGGTGGTTCAATTAAGTGTGGACAGAATGGTTGGAGTGGTTGATGGTGGTTTTGAAAGAGAATTTGAAGGATTTCAAGATGAGAATAAGAGGAATTGTGGGAGTTATGGCCGTTTCAAATGGTTTTGATTTCAGAAGTTACATTTTTTACATCGGTAATATATACAGTACCGGTGTAAGAATAGTGAAAACAGGATAGAATTTTGGCAAACTGTTCAGCACCGGTACCAATACCGGTGTAGAAATGAAGAAAAGCAATTGTGTGCAGCTGCTTTAAATGAATTTTCATTTGACCCGAGAGGAATACATGAAAATTTTGGCTAAGTGTTGTACACCATTATCTAGTACCGGTGCATAAAAGGAAAATACCTATGTAACAATGAGCAAAAAGTAGCTGTGTTAGGCTGCTTTAAATGTATTTTTGGAAAAAAACATTCAACCCGAGAGGAATGTCAGAAATTTTTTCTAAGTGTGCGGCACCGGTATATTTACCGATGCAAAATCATAAATTGCTGGTGTAAAATATTTCACGCCTTATTAAAAACCAAAGAAATTGAAAATTTTGGAATGCGTGCAAAAAAATTGAACAAATACACTGTTCTTCATTATTACAGGTGTAAAAAAGCTTATTAGTTGGTTAAATTCTCACTTATTGCATTTTCCATGCGTGCATTTTTCAAACGACCCCAACTAATCAAATTAACGTTCAATTATTGTGAATAGACATTGTACTAGTTGTTTCATGCAAATATCAATCACACATGGGCCCCGTATGGTGACGTTTCTAAGCATTGTTTAATTTCATAAAATTTGCAAATTGACCCCAAACATTTCGTTCGACCCCTTCAAGAACTTTTCCACCGGCCCAAATGGAATTTTCCAATGCTCCATGTTGAATAAGTAATGTTTTCATACATCAACGATACTGACGAACCCGCAAAGTTGATTGTATATGTTTATTGCTATTAGGTCCCCAAATTGTGACATGTGATTACCACGTGTTAGGAAACTACATAAATTATCAAAATGAATATTATGGGCTTAAATCATAATTGAAACATATTTGTGTCTGGGTGGTGATTCGTCCTGAAGGGCTTGTAGTGGTTGTAGAGTAAACGGTAACGGTTTACTCCTATGTTTCTATATGTAATCCGAACATCTTCGAAACTAAATATGGAGGCCATACCCATTCGTTTCCCCATATGTTTTACTTGGAAATACAAAAGGGTTTTTTTTGTGGACCATCCAGTTCGATTGGATTGCAATTTTAATTTATGAGCAAACTTTTTACTTTTTGCAATTTAGTCCCTCCAAAAATCTTGGAAGGGCCGGAATATAAAATTGGCTCCACATACATGCAATTCAATACACAAAGATCGTGTTAATGCATTTGTAGACCATGCTGGTGGACGGAAGGCCCTTTAAAACCAACAATGAATGCTTGCACTATATTTTCCAAAATTATACTATTGCCCACAAATTTACTTGGGGAACCTCCATAGCTCCCAATGCTACAAATTTTTGCAATTCTAACCATCATAGGAATATAATTCACCAAATTCGACGGTCCTGAAGTAAAAAAGATAGGCCAACTACGTTCGATTCATCATCGTGCATGTTTGTCAAAAGTAAGAATGGCAAACTGTCTAAGTGCAACACAGTCAAAGTTGAGTACAGAATCTACTCTTCCTAACCGCTAATACAAGTTTTCTATGAAAAATAACGAGAATATGGTTCTACCCCATCAGCTAGTCTTGTTGCATCACTATCACGGGTACTTGTGCTAATGTCCATGTCATTGACATTGTCTTTGCAGAAGGTTGGAAAATTTCCGACTGCTACCATGACATCAAGAAATTGATACATCATAACATTGGCCATATGTTCCTGCCAGAATCTTTTGTATTTGGATTCTTCAAGTGAGTTTGCTACACCGACCTCCAATGCAGCAACTCTGGATTCAATAGTAGCGACAAACGTATCAGTTGTCTGTCTATAGAAAGAGTCCACGCAAATCTTACCCATTGGTTGACCATAAACATCATGTGCATGGGCACTAACTCCCGCTCTTGAATAAAGCGCAGAGATGATACTGCAATAGGCATAAGATCTTATCTGATCCTGTTTCCTCTGCAACATAGAAAAAATTTGACGACCAACATTTTATCGAAGCTCCCTCTTTATTGCATACAAGAAAGTGAGGCAAAGTTTGTGAACTTCTGTGTTAACAGTTACTGGATGGATGCTAGATGCCACAAAATGGTACCACCCATTTGTTTCCGGAGTTAGAGTTTTCTTAGGTGATTTTGCTCCAACCTGGTTTGACTAACTCATCTATGTCCGTACCTGCCCAAGTTACTGTCCCAACAATCTCCTTCTCAATTGGTTGTTGTAGAATATAGCCTTTATCACCTAGAAAATGTAGTTCAAGAAACTCATCCTCATCGTTTGGAAACATTGGGCAACCCAAACAAGCCATTGATAGATTCTGGTGTGACGGGAAAAGTTTTCCTCTACAATACACATGATCGTAGCTTGGCCCGCACTTTAACTTTGCATAGAACTCACTTACAATGGTTCGGTTGAATAATTGTGGAGCTCGCATAATTTTTCCCACCTAAGCTTCCGGATAGTTTGTTCAAATGGGAGAGATGCTTCAATTCCTCTCTCTATGTGATGGCGGTGTCCTTTGTAAGATTCATGGACCAACCTAGCCTCCTCGGACACGAGGGTACCATCTGGGTATGTGTGCGGTGATACTTTCGGCAATGATGGGGATGGTGAATAGTGTATCCTTTTCGAATTGGATTTTGGAGGCATTTCCTAAGACACACATTGAAGCATTTCATCAAACACATTACATGCAAGTCAAGCTATTCAAGATTTGACGTTCTCAATGATTCTATTTCATATGCAATTGCTACTTAATCATACCATAGAGGCATTGCAGAGGTTTACCTAATTATATGCCAACCTATGTAGGATTTCAACAAAGATGGGTAGTGATAGAGTATGGTGTGAGAGATATAAATTCTAAGTGCTGTGAAAATGTGGTGCTGATTGCATTTTAAAAAAAAAAAGGAAACGTTTTTATACACCAATATTGTACATATGCTGGTGTAAAAAAATCCCTAAACTATCTGCTTCAGGCTGCTTTAAATAAAAAAATTTATCTAATTCGACCCAAGAGTAAATTTTATAAATTTTTTCTAACTGCCCAGCACCAATACAATTACCGATGCTAATGTTACAAAAAGCAGCTGCATTAAGCTGCTTTAAATGCCAAAAAATGACATTGTCGGACCCGAGAGCAAAATTACAAAAACAAATTCTAAATACTATGCGCTAGTAGGAGTACTGGTGCGTAAGTACAAAACAAAGTCCCTCCCCTATTTTTCTACACCGGTAATTTTATTTTTACCGTTGTAAAAAACCAACACCTACTAGAAAATTTAATCACAATTTAAATGCATTTTCACCGATTCAATTCATAAACACTCCATTGAAATTATGGATCATACCAACCAATTCATAAAAGAGTGTCAATTAAATACATTACACGCTAAATCACCGAATGATCATACGATTTTCCACAAAACAATGTCACAAAAACAATGGTTGGGAACGACCAATCTATCGCTTCCGCTTCAAGACATTGTCCCCACCTACTACTTCGTCTCTCTCATCAATCCACAGCCTATGACCATGAGAACGCCTTCAAACAATGGGTCCCCCAACATCTTCCAAACCAGGAATACCGATGGAATCTCAAGACTATCAGTTATGGCGAGCTGATCAATCTCTTCATCAAAGTAAAACTTCTTCCCATTCAACACCACATGATACTTCTCATTTGAAGGGTTCTTGATGTAAAAAACCTGTCGAGCCTGGGTAGCTAAGATGAACTTGTCATCTTCATATCCTACACGGTTCAAGTCGACCAACGTGAACCCCATGGGCTTCTCAACATCAACACCGAAACTGTGTTCCACCCAACGACACTTGAAGACAACAACCTTGAAATATACATTATCCAACTCCCAAATTTCCTCAATCGCCCCATAGAAAGGCATCAAAGCAACAATCGGATGTTTATCTCCCTTGCTTGTCTGCCACATGGGTTCAGATTCAATATATACACCACTATTTTGAGTGGTGCTCTTCTGGTCCTTCGCTAATGTTGAGAAACTGAAGCCATTAATGTCATAACCAAGGTATCATCTAACGGTGTAGTTCGGCTTCCTTGAAAATGCTCGTAGGTTACTGGCCATCCCGTCGACATTACAACGAGTGTAAAACTACTTAACAAACCTTGAAGAATGCTCGACCTGAATTTTATTCGGGGGCTAGTCTGGATGAATCTCTTCCAATAGAGAAACATGTTCTTCAACATATGTTACATTCTTGCTACTATTATGCAATACATACAGGTGAACAGTAATCAACTCAGCGTGATAGGGTGTATAAAGCATACCCTTGGAACGTGGAATCCCATTTTGCCTTCCACAGTGGGGTTCATCAGGAACACCAACTGTACTTCTTCCAACCAAGTTCATTTTACAATACTTTATGATCACCTCAGTGACGTACCTCTGAACAATGGAGGCATCGGGCCAACTACGATTATGAACATAACCCTTGAAAACAGCCATGTGACGCTCAAAGGGGTACATCTAATGCATTCCGACAGGCCTGCACATACGTATATCCCTAACCAAGTATACCACTAGGTACATCGTGATGTCAAAGAATGTCGGGGGAAAATACTTTTCCAAATGGAATAAAACAACAACAGTCTCTCGATCTAGTTCATCTAGTTGTTGTCTGCTAATATTTTTCCTGCATAACGAGTTGAAGAAGAAACACAAGCGCATAACAGAAAATCTAACTTCCTCTTCCAAACACCCACATATTGCTACTGGCAAAAGTTGTTGCATAGGGACATGACAATTGTGTGATTTCAAAGCATTAAGACGCAACTCCTCATTCACAAACCGACTAACATTTGAGGAGTAACTGAAAGGTACCTTTATTCCTTGGATGCTCTCACACACTAATCTCCTTTCAGCAACTGACAGATTGTAAGGAATGGGGGGCAGATACGTTTGCTTCCCTCTTACCTCTGGTGTCAGATCCAACCGTATACCAAGGTCCACTAAATATTTCCTCGCATTCAAGCTATCCTTAGTCTTCCCTGGAATGTTCATAAGCATCCCAATTAGACTCTCACAAACATTCTTTTTTATATGCATAACATCCAAACAATGGCGAACATCCAAATCTTCCCAGTACGTCAAATCGAAGAAAATGGACCGTTTCTTCCATGGTCCGTCTACACCCCCACCACCCTTTGATAACTTCTTACCTAGGACAACATTCAATTTCTTCACCTTGTTGTGAATAGCTATACTGGTCAAAGGTTTGGGTGCCTTTCTCCTCTCCTTCACACCAACGAATGCAACCGCATTCTCCTGCAACTTGTGACCTACATGCAATAATTTATGGTGGCCCAAATAAACAGTCTTCCGCCCATTCCTTAACTGATGGTAATCTATCTCATCCTCACAAACTGGGAAAGCCTTGTGACCCTTGACCACATACCTAGAAAGGTTACCATATGCTGGAAAATTATTTATGGTACAAAAAAGTATCGCTCTCAATGTAAACCCTTCACCACTACAACCATCAAACATTAAGGTGTTTTCCGACCAAAGCACCTTCAAATCTTCTATCAAAGGGGAAAGATAAGTGTCTATGTCATTTCCAGGTTGTTTCGGGCCTGAAATCATGATGGGCATCAACACATATTTTCTCATCATGCACAAGTACGAGGGAAGATTGTAAATGGCAAGCATAACCGACCACGAACTGTGTTTCGAGGACATATTCCCAAATAGGTTCATATCATCAGTACACAAAGCAAATCTTAAATTCCTAAGTTTGGATGCAAAGTGTGGATATATCCTGCCAAATTTCTTCCACTAGTCCGCGCCTGCCGGGTGTCAAATTATATCTTCATCTTTTCAACCTCCCATATCAATGCACCACATCAAGTTCTTTGCATCATTTTCATTCTTAAAAAACCTTCTCAGCCTCGGAATAATGGGAAGATACCGCATACATTTGGTGGGCACCCGCCTCCTCAATGGCACAACATGCTCTCCACCGACAACCACATTTCTCTTCTTCTTATAACGCGACACATTACATACTAGACAAAAAATCTTATCCTTAAGGTCACCCCTGTATAGGAAACAATCGTTCACACAAGCATGTACCTTTTCATACTCCAATCTCATCAGACACAAAATTCTCTTAGCTACATAAAGGTTATCAGGAACCCCGTTACCGAGTGGAAGCTTTTCATTCAAAAACTTAAGCAATTTATTCATGCATGTATCACTCCATGACTATACACCTTTCAAATTAAAAAACTCCACCAAACAAGACATGACTGTGTCTTTTTTCTTGCAACCGGGATACAATGGTGTATCCTTCTACTAAGTAAGTTAGCTAAAACCTCGGGCCTCTCTCTAAAATCATTAACAACCTCTTCACACATGTCATCCAACATAGAATCCCCAAAACACTCTCCCTCACTACTAACTCTCACTTCTAGTGGTGATTTTTCCCCATGAAAGGTCCACACAACATAATCTTTCGCAAACCCCCGGCTATACAAATGGAGTTTTGGAATGTCCTTCTCATCAGTACGAATTCGATTTCCACAATCATGACAGGGACATAATATTCACTTCTCTCGACTAAAATATGCTCCAAGAACTCATCTACAAACATATTATATTATCGCTCATCCTACTAACATTGACATACACATGCTTACGCCTCTCAATGAAGCGATACAACTCCAAATATCAATAAATGTCTAACAAACAAACTTCAACACATTTAAAACAACAAAAATTTTCATTTTGACTTCCTAATCATGCAACATCATGAATGCACAATAGACACCAACATTCCACATTACAATTACAATATTCTTAACATGTCCAACACTATAGGAATCAAAAGCCATAGCCTTATAACTACAACAACCTTGAGAACAAATCACAAACTAATATCTACAATTCTACCTCAATCGCCATTAAATGATCAAACACAAAATGTAAATATCTCTACTAACCAAAACCATACATGAAATCCATAATATCCATAAATGTAATTCAAAAAAGGTACCTTCAAGGGTCTTCATTGTGGAGAATCCAATGTCTTCATCAACCAAAAAACACCATTAATGAATCTCTTCTTCCAAAAATCTCATTTTTAACCCGCTAAAAAAGGGGATAGGTGAACATTTAATGTTATTTTCTACACCGGTATTTAGACTTTACCGGTGCATTTGAAGCCTTTTACACCGATAAAATCCGTTACCGGTATAGATATTCAGCCAAAAGGAGCATATTTTCCAGTCCTACACCAGTACAATCACAATACCGGTGCAAAAACTAATATTTTTGGCGTCAAATTTCAACAATAAGAATTTATTTTTGCACCTGTATTAAGAAAATACCGGTGCTTGATCAATTCCTACACCGATGGTAATTGTAACCGGTGTACAAATGTAAATTTGTCCCGCTTTTTTAAATTACTGCACCGATAATTTCCCATTGCTAGTTTAAAAATTTTACCTCTTCGTGTCAAATTAATATAAAGAGTAAATAAGTACACACCGGTAATCCTATACTGGTTCACATGTTAGCAATTGCACCGATACAAAGACCTATTCGAATGCAACCGGTGTAATATATTTGATATTGATACACCAGTAAAACCAACACCGGTGCGAAAATAGGTGAACATTACTCCAGTTGACAGGATACCGGTGTGTATGTACTTATTTGCACCGGTACTGATGTTAACATGATAAATATCGGTGCAATTGGTTACATATGCACCGATATACATGTACTCATGCATTTATACCGGTGTGAATGTACCTGTTTTCTTGTAGTGAATTGCCAATTAATTACACAATGAAAATCACGTGACTTTACAATCATCAACAAAATCCTTTTTAAAATGGGAAAAGTGTGTTTCTAACCCTATTGTTTTGCAAAAGTACCAATATAACCCTGTAAAATCTGAACGTTCAAAACTAACTCAAACTTACCGACGAAAGTGCAAAACTTACCATAACTTATTGATGATATTTGCAGTTATACCCAAAGTTTCCATCTCTAGCGACGTTGACCATCCCAGAAATGACCAAAATACCCCTGAAATTTTATATTTTTTTTGGACGAGTGGAATTGGTGACTACGGGCTTGCTATTGCAAATTATGGCAGGCTGAGTGGAATTGACTACTTTGCATACGAGAGTGAGTCTGCTGTGGATAGGGGCGATGAAAATAGGTTTAGCGGTTGTGAGTGATGAAAATGATCGTCGGCCACCCTCCGAAGTGGTACGCTGGTATTGGGCTGATGAAGTAACCGTGATGGATGAAGAAACATCGGGAATGCCGCTGGTGGCATGGAACGCAGTCGTTGGAGGCGTTGCTGATGGAGTTAGAGCAAAGTCGAGAAGCGTGGGAGATGGAGCAGATCGGAGTTGCGCTGGAGGCATCTGAACAAGGCCGAGAAGTGGCTGAGCAGGGCTGGCCACCAGAACCAATTATGGTGGATCGAAGCCTTACGAGAGCAGCGGTTGGGCAAAGGGGTAACCCCGGGGCAGCGACGGAGGGGTATAACCATGGCCAACGAATTGAATGCTTTTGCCAAAATCCGGCAGAAATCGATCCACTGGGAGCCCACCGGAGATGTAGGGTGGGGTGCGATAGGGGTGATATGAGGTCGGGGTCTCCGGTAGAGGTGCTCAAATGCGGGTATCCGCTCTTTCTGGTACCTTCACATTCGGGTACCCATATACGTTGGTAGTTGAAAATATGGCCCCTAACTTGAATTGAAAGAACCATGTACCCGCAATAGGGTACTCGAATTGTTCAGGCCAAGTAACAAGGTACCAACTGATCCGTACAAGACTGAAAATTTTGAGATAATTGTCATTTCATCATGTTACGTATATTTGTATTAGTGCAAGAAAAATATCTTTACATTGATAGTAATGTAGTTTAACAATTGAATTGTTGTGACATTTTTTAAACAAATAGTTATACCTTTTATCATTCCAAAATTCAGCATATGATGATCATAAAAGTATCGGTTCATAATCATAATCTTCGTTCCCTAGTTTGGATGAAAGTAACAAAATATGTTGAAATGATGAAATAAGATCATTGTGTTGATTTATATTTTATTTAGTGGAGAGTTTATGAAAGTTTGATATGAAATTTGTGATGAAAAATCAAATTAAAAAAAATCAATTTGATCTACGGCTAAATTAGGGTTGTAAAGTGGGTACAACTGAATTTTAGGGTATCGTCTCCGGAGTAATCGAGTGCCAGTTTTTCCAAATAGTCATTGCAGCTTCGCATAGTACAAGTTACATTACCAGAAAAGGGAAAAGACAAAAAAGGATTAAAAAAAAAATAGACCCCCTTCCATTAAAAGCAGCATGGGTAGGTCTAAAACATAAATGCAAACCATTAATACTGAAAAGAAAGCTTCACAGTGATGAATGATGCACACTGACCATGGAACTGGAAGTATCAGTAGCTCCAGAGGTTATCGTCTCCGGAGTAATCGCGTGAATAATCAGTAGGATCCCCCATTGTCGGAGGCGTGATAAGCATCCCCGCCGCCATGTCGTTCAACAGGTTGGGCATGCCGAATATCTCCTCCTCGTCAACATACTCGTTGCAGTAGTTTTCCTCAGCTGCCTGGTGTGGTGGCTCTCTCACGGCGGCAGCAGCCGCTGCCGCCTGAATGTCTGCGGCCGAAAGAGAAGCCGGTACTGGATAGGTGTGGGCCGCGTCAGGGAAATTGAGCGGTGCACTCGGCCCCTTCAGAGCAAGAGTGGCGGCGTCGTATGCCGCCGCCGCCATTTCGGCGGTTGCGTAAGTGCCCAGCCATATGCGATTGGTTTGGCGTGGCTCACGTATCTCGGAAACCCATTTCCCGCTCCGGGATCGGACTCCCCGGTACACAGGGTGCCTCCGGTTGGAGTTGGACCCACTTCTTCCTGCAACGGCGGAGGAAGGCGGTTGTTGACCGTAGCCACCAGCAGCAGGGTGTGTGTAGTGGTAGTGATCATTCTGATAAAAAGCGGCGGGATAAGAATTTGGATCACCCATGTTAGCTTGCAGCGAAGAAGAAAGACGAGGCTGAGTTGGGAAGGATTTTGGGGTGATTGTATTTGTTGGGCCCATTTTATCGAGGTTTTGAACGTGATGGAATGCGTGGGAAAATCGCGGCCCTCGTCAAATACTCTTATTGTTGGCCTTTTCTCTCTCATGCTCTGTTCCTACAAGTCTAGAATCGTGTATGAATAATGATGACAAATGTTTTATGTGTCCACTTCCAGCAGCCACCTCCCGAAGTTCATACGCGGGGTCATTGACTCTGATGTCTGCTCTATGACATGGAATTCTGCCCATTCGACACTTCCATCGCACTCAGCTTTTGAGCTTATTTTATGTTGAGCTGAACTCGACTGAACTTCACATAAAGTTTTAAAATGATAAGCATAATGTACAGAACTTTTTACTTGTAATTAAGAAGGATTGCTGATCATGCATTTAGATGAAGTTTTGTTTAATAGTTGGTATTTGATCGTGTTGTGATGAGAATTTCCTATATTATTGGTATATCATCATCTATCATCAATAGTGGCATCAACATATTATATCTGAAGGATACATAACAATTACAAAAAATATCAATTGGTTGGTTAAGCACGTCCAATAAAGTATCTTGACTCTTGAGTTTGAGCCAAAAGCACCTGTTTTATACCCAAACAGAAACAAAAAAAATTCTGACTTTCCTCTTGGCTTTTGGTTGAGCAAATTGGTAGGCCTTACATCATCTCAACTCACACAAAACCAAGTCAAAATTACATTAGAAAAACATAAAACTAACTTTTGATCTCACTCACCACTACTTGGGATGCTTCTACTGAAGGCGGCAATGAAAGATGGTTTTAAAAAAATGGCCTAGAATCGCCTTTAATTGAGCTCAGAAATCATAAGTTTGGATTTAGCTCTTAGGTCACTTTTTCATTTTAAAGGTGGTTCGAATCAATTAAGGCGGTTCCGCCTTTAGAACCTCCTTTAATTCCGATTAATTAAAGGCGATTCCACCTTTAAAACTGCCTTTAATTTAGTTACAGATGCATTTCCGAGTTCGAAAACTATTTCCTAGGTCAACTATTAAATTTAAAGGCGGTTCTAATTAGAACCGTTTTTAATGGGGTCTGCCTTTTACCCAATATAAAAACAAACCATTAGAATTTTCTGAAGCCCAATTCACTTAGAAAATTATGAAACAAACACTAGTGATCCTTCCCTCACCCACCCTCCACCAACCTAATCCCTCTGCCACCCTAATTCCACCGCTATCGTCCTCACGTCGCCACCCTCACTCCATCGCTGTCACCATCTCTTACCTCTATCGCCGACACAATCTCCTTCGTCCAACCTCACAACTCCACCGCCCCGGAAAGCTCCTTCGTGAAGCTCGTCTCCGCGTGAAGCTCGCCTCTGATTGGATCCTTAGTTTGCCGTGAAGCTCCACCTGATTAGAAGCTCGCCTCCGATTGGAAGCTCCGCTGGATTGGAAGCTTGCCTCTGATTTGAAGTTCTGCCGGATTGGAAGCTCGCCTCTGATTGGAAGCTTCGGCAGGAAACTAGCATCCGCCATGAAGTTAGCCTCCGCTGTGAAGCTCGTCATTCGCTGGAGACGATCGATAACGTCGTTCACCGTGAAGGCTTGCTAGAGATTACTTTCGCCGCGTTGCCACCGAAGGCCTCGCCGGAGATGGAATGATTGACACACCAATTGTACTGGTGCTGGAGATTGCTGCATTTTGCTGTTCTTTTTGCTCGCTGGAGATTGCTTCTTTTGCTGTTGTTTTCTTTGTACTGGAAGAAAATTGGAACAATTGGAATGATTATTCAGTTTTGGGTTCCTGTTCTGGAAGCTAAGACATAGTTTCCGAATTCAAAATTTATTTAAAGGTGATTTTCTTGACCTTTTAAAGGTAGTTTTTAACCGCCTTCATTTGCATTTTTTAAAGGAGGTTCTTGGACCGCCTTCTATTGATGGACATTGGAAGGCAGGGCAAGAGAAGACACAATGAAAGTGCTTTTAATGGTCCGATACAACTGCCATCAGTACCCCCCACCCTCCCCCACACTAGTGCACTTAGAGCATCTCCAATGGTTAACTTCATTTTTTTAGTTGCTACAGTAGTTTTTTTGCAGTTGTTACAGTATATTTACCCCAATAGTTTACTCTATATCTTCTTTTTAAAGGAATATTCTTTATATGTATGAACTATAATTTTTCTATTTCTCTAAATATGTTTACTTCAAACTATTATTTGATCAATTTATAAAAGAATAATTATTATACATTTTTTAATAGTTTATATGTTTATTTTTATTATAAAAATTCTATATTTTAATATTTCTATTCATGGGAAATTTATCTATAATTTTAATTATCTTACACTAATTTTTTATACTTATTGTTTTATTTAAAGACAATTTCAAAACTAAAATATACTCAATCCATATGTAATTAATTAGAAATAATTTACAAAAAGAAAAGTAAGGAGTCATCAACACTATTTTAACACTATTTTCAGAGACAGAGTCATCAAATTATACTTTGATCCACCAATTTTTTTTCTAGATCTGTCCCTGCGTTGGAGATACTGACAGAATGATTTTCCGTAATGAATTGTATTATTCATATCTAAATATGTAGAGAGTACAATAGAGGTGTAATAAGGAAAGAACTCTAATCATAATAAATCATAATCTAATCAGGAGTCTAATTTATTCTAACGCCCCATTCAAGCGAAGCGTCGGATGCTCACCGATGCATAGCTTGGACCTGAAGAACTCGAACAGCGGACGAGAGAGCCCCTTGGTGAAAATGTCTGCAATCTGAAGAGAAGTCAGAACATGAGCAACGCACAGCTTTCCGGATTCACCAACTCACAAAGAAAATGGTAGTCGATGTCGATGTGCTTCGCCCGCTTGTGCGCCACCGGATTCTGAGCCAAGAAGATAGCACTACTATTGTCGCATAACAACAGTAGAGAACCAAAAAATGGAACCCGAAGATCACGAAGCAAATAAGTGAGCCATACCACTTTTGAGGCAGTGTTGGCGAGAGCACAATATTCAAACTCAATGCTAGAGCGAGAAACAGTGGGATGTATCTTGGCACTCCAAGAAACCAGATTCCCACCAAGAAAAACTGCATAACCATAAGTGGACCGATGAGTCTCCAGACAGCGAGCCCAATCAGCATCAGAGTGCCCTAACACATCAGGAGTACTAGCAGAACAAAACCTGAGACCAAAATGAAGAGTACCATGAACATACCGCAAAATCCGAGTCACAGCAGCAAAATGGTCATCTCTAGGATCCTGAAGATACTGACTCACCGTGTTGACCGAGAATGCCAAGTCCGGGTGAGAGGTGGTGAGATACTGAAGAGCACCAACAAGAGAACGATAAAGTGTAGGATCCCGGAATGGAGGACTGGTAAAGCTATAAAGCTGAGAACCAGCGACAAATGGAGTAGAAACGAGTGTCGCGTCAGACATACCGGCCTGATTCAAAATATCACGAGCATACTTTGCTTGGCCAAGCGGTAACCCTGAGGAGGTAGGCGAAACTTCAAGACCAAGAAAGTAATGAAGAGCACCAAGATCCTTGATCGCAAACTCTCTATGTGTCCGATCAATGAACTGGCGAAAAAGAGTCGAGTTATTGCCTGTAAGAATGATATCGTCCACATACATAAGTAGGTACAGTAACGACGACCCTCTTGAAAGGAAAAATAAAGAAGTATCAGCTGAGCTGTACCGAAAACCAAGCTATGTCAGATAACTGCTGAAATGATGGAACCAAGCCCGGGGAGCCTGCTTAAGACTATAAATGGCCTTTCGCAAGCAACAAACATAGTTTGGATGGACAGAATCCTGATAACCAACAGGCTGCTTCATGTAGACTGGAACATCAAGAACACCATTAAGAAAAGCGATCTTGACATTCAACTAATGAAGTGGCCAGGAACGCATGGTGGCTATGGTAAGAACCATCCTAACAATGGAGGCTTTGACCACAGGACTGAAAGTGTGGTTAAAATCAAAACTCTGAATCTGCGAGAAACCCTGCGCCACAAGTGTAGCTTTGTAATGCTCAATAGTGCCATCTGGTTGATACTTGAGCCTATAGACCCATTTGGAGCCAACAATGTTGACATTCGAAGGTCGAGGCACCAAATCCCAAGTGTGCTAACCTCGAAGAACGACCATCTCATCATCCATGGCTGAAACCCATGCTGGATCCTAAAGAGTAGAGCGATAATCAGTGAGCTCTGTCTGAGAGAGGAGTGCGGCAGTGAGACCATGAGCAATAATATCCGAATAATCCTGGCGCTAAATGGCACCAATAGAAGACCGAGTGGCCATCTGATAGGTACAAAGTTGGGGCAACGAAGCTGGAGGAGTCGAACCAGCTGACGACACCGAGAAAGATCAAGTTGCGCTGACCGAAGAGTGGCCGTCGGAAGTCACCAGAAAAATGATGGCCGATATTGGCTGAGATGTGGTGGTCGGTGGCTGAGACGATGGCTGAGGAGTGATGGCCGGCGGCTGAGGAGTGATGGCCGGCGACTGAGGAGTGATGGCCGGCGGCTGAGGAGTGATGGCCGGCGGCTGAGGTGTGGTGGCCATTGGCCGAGGAGCTGGGTCCGGGTCGGCCATCCAGATGGAAGATGGTGGTGAAGGAGGAGCGGCTGGAATAGGCACAGGCGTGGTGGCCCCAATCGATGAAGTAACAGCTCCATCAAAAAATGATGAAATCTCCAAATATGAAATAGAGCGACTGTCCGTGGAAAATGAGACATAAGGGAATAAGGTTTCATCAAAGCGAATGTGGCGAGAAACATAGATATGCCTAGAAGTGGGGTCGAGACACTAGAAGCCCTTGTGACGAGGGTTGTAGTCAATAAAAACACATGGAATGGATTGCGGTGCAAACTTATCAGTAGCAGTGGCACGCAGACATGGAAAAGCACGGCAGCCAAATGGGCTAAAAAGGGTATAGTTAGGCACATGACCAAAAACAACCTTAAAAGGTGATTTTCCACCAAGAACTGAACTTAGCAGACGGTTAATGATGTAAACCGCAAAGGAGAAAGCTTCCACCCAATAACAGTGTGGCACGGAAGAGTGAAAAAGCATGGTAAGACCAGTCTCTGTGATGTGACGATGTTTTCGCTCAGCTTGACCATTCTGAGCAGGTGTATAAGGCGATGACATCTAATGATGAATGCACATGATATGAAGTGAGTCTGAAGTCGATGATTAGTAAACTCTGTGCCACCATCGATCTGAAAATTTTTAACCTTAGTAGAAAACTGGGTCTCAATGAATTTCTGAAACTAAATAAATGTGTCATAGAAGTCCGACTTATGCCACATCGGGAAAAACCATGTGAATCACGAAAAGTCATCGATGAAAATGGCATAATAAGAAATACCACCTGCCGATAAGACAGGGGCTAGTCCCCACAATTCACAATGCACCTTGTCCAACAACCCAGTAGTGCATCTGTCACTAGTGGAAAAAGGTAAACAGCTACTCTTGGCCATCTGACAAGGAGAGCAACTAACAGATGCCGGCATAGCGAAAGTGACAGTAATATGGCCACGTCGACTTAACAATTGAACATATCATGAGACACATGACAGAAGCGAGAGTGCCACTGCTCAAAAGAAGCCTGGAGCTTTCCAGAGCGTAATTCGCCTAAAAAGCTGGAATCACCAGTCTCAAGAAAATAAAGACCTGAACTATGACTGCCTTTACCAATTATCTTCCATGTATGCTTGTGCTCAATGGAAAATGCGTTGGCATTAAATATAACACGAACAGGTAAATCACGAGTAAGCTTACTAATGGACAATAAACTTCTAGTAATCTTAGGGACCACAAGGACATCATTAACAGAGAAACCAGATAAATGACATTGGCTGATGTGAGAAATAGATAATGATTCACCATTTTCAACAAGAATAGAATCAGAACCACGATAACATTGTACCTTATCAAGATGATTGGTACAAGCAGTGATATGAGATGTAACACCTGAATCAACGATCCACTGATTCGACAAAGAATGACGGTTGGGACCATTCAAACTGGCCTGAAATAGCACCTTTTCTGCAATCCAATTAGTAGAGCAATCTTCCCGAGAAATAGGGCTCAAATAAACCATAGCAAAATACCAAATTGCACAGAAATTGACTGGGTGCTGACGAGAATTTGAGCCAACTCGTGAGAAAATGCCTCGACTTGTGAGAATTTGAGCAATTCGAGAGAAACCGGTTCAACTCGCGAGGAATTGAAGGATGCGAGAAACTCCCTTGTTGCGCGAGTCAACTCACGCGTGACTTTCACGCGTGACTTTCACGCGCTGGAGGGTTCTTCTTCGGCCGAGCTGGAAGACAGGCGTGTGGATCTCGCCACGGGAGCTGGAAAATGGGGCGGCGGATGTTGCTGATGAAGACGTCGATGGCGCCGCTAGAAGAGAATGACAACGAAAATGGAAACTTCGCCGCTGGAAGAAGGCGTTCCTGGGCAAGAACTAGCTGAAAAATCGATTGTGATGACGATGACTCCGATGAAGAACTTGAGTCTCCACTTGTTAGATGCCGGAGATGAATACCGTTGGAAGAGTGCCACTCGCTGCTGGAAGAGTGCCACTCGGCTGAAGATGACGACGCCAAAAGGGTTACTGCCTGTGGACGAAAAAAGAGTTGCCAGAGGTTGCCGGAATTTGACCGAAACTTCACCGGGATCATGGCCGAAAATGAGAGAAGGAGGAAGGCGCTGAACAATAAATTAAAATTTAGGGCTTAGGATCAGAACTTGCTTTGATACCATGACAAAATTATTTACCGTAATGAATTGTATGATTGAAATCTGAATATATAGACAGTACAATAGAGGTGTAATAAGGAAATAACTCTAATCATAATAAATCATAATCTAATCAGGAGTCTGATTTATTCTAACAGATACTCTTATCAAATGTAAAAATTTGTGATTCATCACCCCGCATATATATACTCCCTCTGTCCCAACCATTTCTACACACTTTTTGGTCAACTTTCTCAAATCATGTTTGACCATAAATTTCACTTAGTATGTATTACAATATCATCGGGTTGTATATTGTTGGATTATACGCACCATGTATTTTCTAAATATCAAAATTCCATACGTCATTAGTATATGTAATTAAAGTTATCGCTGATTAAACATAGTTCAAAAAAATTGACCAAAAAGTGTGCAAAAATAAAAATAGCTGGGATAGAGTGGGTACTCAATTTCCAATATAATAAAATTACTGAAATGCAATAAACAAACTTCGCGCTCAGGGAATCTGAAGTGCCCAAACATGGCTGTGAGCCTGTGCCATTGGTTTTAATTCCCACATCCAAGTCCATTTTATGGGTGGAATTGTAGAACATCATTATAAGTGATGGGCCGTGTGTGGTGGATGTGGGCCTATGGGCCAGTAGCCTGAATGAAATACTGATTTAAATATGGCCAGTCCGAATCCGTTTACCATCCACCTTCTGAATGTTCCTATATCAACGTCATGTTTTTTTAGCAAAAATTTTTAGAAAAAATTATCCAATTACTCTTTAATTTTTTCACTTGCTCTTTATTTATTGCTTTTTCATGTATTTCATTTTTTTCACCTGCATTATTTTTCACTTCCACTTGCTTCCTGAGAATAAAATTCTTAATTTAGGAGGGAGTAAGGCTATGTTTAGTAGAGTTGTGCTTATAAATCAAACCAATTTATTTGAAACAGGGGGGAGATCGACTTTTGTTTTCCGCCAAAAATAACTTATACTTTCATAATAGGTTATTTCTAGCACTTTACCAAACATTAAAAATAATTTTGCTTATAAGCAAAGCAGCTTATAAACTCTGTCAAACAAAACTTAAGTCTATAAATCTGGAATCATCTTTGAATCAACAAAATGGGGGAAAAAAAGAAGGAAAACACAAATTGTAGGAACTAAGGGTAATAATCTGTAGGTTTATTCATGAGTTCAAGATACATTATATAGTGGTACATGATACCTATCCCAGCTAGGAGAAGACAACAGAATACAAGTACAACTATGGTAGGAATACAAATACAATTCCAATACCAATACTAATTAACACTAATTCCATAACAACTATATTACTAATTCCTAATTCCGTAACACTCCTCCTCAAGTTGGAGCATGCGGATCAGAAATGCCCAACTTGCCAAGTAAGGAATGAAACTGGTTACGGTCGAGAGCTTTAGTGAACAAATCCGCGGGTTGGTCAACCGTACGAATATGTTGAGTAACAATAGCGCCAGATTGAACAAGATCTCGAACAAAATGACAATCAACTTCAATGTGCTTAGTACGTTCATGGAAAACCGGGTTGGCTGCTATGTGAATGACTGATTGACTGTCACAAAACAATTTCATAGGAAAAGTGTGCGAAACCCCTAAGTCTTTCAACAAGGACCGAAGCCATAATAACTCACAGCAGGCAACTGCCATAGCACGATACTCTGCTTCAGCAGAAGACCGAGAAACAGTAGGTTGCTTCTTAGTCTTCCAGGAAACCGGGGAATCACCAATCATAACAAAATAACCGGATAAGGAACGCCTAGTAATAGGACAGGCGGCCCAATCCGAATCACAATAAGCAGTCAATTGGAGAGTACTACGAGAAGAAAGAAATAAACCTTGACCAGGATGACTCTTCAGATAGTGCAAAACACGAACCGCAGCTTGCCAGTGAGGAACACAAGGAGACTTCATGAATTGCGCAAGAGTATGAACTGAATAACTAAGTTCAGGACGAGTAATAGTTAGATATATTAGACGCCCAACCAAGCGGCGATACTGCTCCGGGTCATGATAGGCTGGACCTTCAATACGTGCCAAATCATGTTGTTGCTCCATCGGAAAATCAATTGGTGTAGAAGCAGATAAACCTGTATCAGATAGAATGTCCAAAGCATATTTCCTTTGCGAGAGAAACATCCCCTCCGGTCTTCTAGAAATCTCTATGCCCAAAAAATACTTAAGCAAACCAAGGTCCTTCATGTGAAAACAAGAATCCAAGTATTTCTTGAACGTAGAGATGAGCGAAGAAGAACTACCAGCAATAACCAAATCATCCACATAAACCAGAACATGTAAAGACTGCGATCCACTGGAAAAGACAAATAAAGAATAATCTGCCTTACTTTGAACAAAACCAAATGTCCGTAAAGCCTGCGCCAGTTTAGCAAACCAATTCCTAGGAGTTTGACGAAGACCATAAAGAGATTTCTGAAGGCGACAAACCTGACCAGGCGGAACCACATAGCCAGGTGGGGGTCGCATGAACACTTCTTCATGTAAATCACCATGCAGGAATGCATTATGGACATCCATTTGGTGCAATTCCCAACCACGTATAACAGCAACTGACAGGAACAAGCGAACGGAATTCATCTTTGCGACTGGAGCAAAAGTCTCTGTGTAATCAATTCCTTCAATCTGGCGATTTCCAAGAACCACGAGACGAGCTTTGTAACGCTCAATGGTACCGTCAGAGCGAAACTTCTTTCGGTAAACCCATTTACAACCAATGGCCTTTTTATGCGCAGGCAAAGGAGACAAAGTCCAAGTCTGATTGCGCTCTAGGGCCGTGAGCTCCGTAACCATAGCGTCTCGCCAATAAGAATGACGGGAAGCCTCATAGTAAGTAGTGGGATCTGCACCAGAAGTTACAGCACCCAAAAATCTAGTATGCAGACTAGAAAAGTTATCACAATTTACATAATCAGTAAGAGGGTAGAGAACACCTGAGGATAGTGATGACGTATGGGGGAACGTAGTCGAAGAGGGGGGGTCTTCAGTAACAAGAGCACAAGTAGAATCATCACAATCATAATCAGCCAAATACGGCGGTGGACGTCGAGCACGAACACTCTGTCTGGTGGATGGTGGATTATTGGCAGCAGGCGGAGGGGGACCGGCGTCGGGAGGCGGTGGGACGCCGGCGGTGGTCGGAATTAGTTGGACGTCGTTGAATGGCATTGTCTCGCCGGCATTGACTGGAGCTGATCTTCCGGTGTTGTCCTGCCGGCGTTGACCCTTCGGCGTTGACCGGCGTTGACTCACCGGTGTTGACCACCCGTTGACCAGCGTTGACCAGCCGACGTTGATCGGCCAGAGTTGACCAAAGTTGACCGGAGCTGACCGGTCAATATTGACCGAGGGAAGGGCGGTCGGCGGTTGATCGGAAAAGTCGTATGGTTCCGGTGAGTAGGAGGAGGAAACCGGCGGTGCAGTGGTGACGCCGCCAGGTTCATCTGTAGAAGTGGATTGCGGAGATGCAGAATACGGGAACTGGTCTTCAAAGAAATCAGCATCCTGAGTGTTAAAGATAACTCGAGAGTCCAAGTCGAGAAGACGATAACCTCTCTTTCCAGCAGGATAACCAAGAAACAAACACCGACGGCTTCTTGGTGCAAACTTGTCACGGTATCTTGGAACACGAGCAGCAAAACACAAGCATCCAAATACTTGTAAAAAAGAGTAATTTGGCGCTTGTCCATAAAGTTACTCAAAGGGAGTACGACCATTGAGAAGCTGTGTCGGTGTTCGGTTGATCAGGTAGGCAGCAGTAAGAACACATTCTCCCCATAAGTCAATAGGAAGATTGGCTTGAAACCGTAAAGCTCGCGCAACATTGAGTAAATGACGATGCTTTCTTTCAACTGACCATTCTGTTGCGGAGTATCAACCATAGATGTCTCAAAAACGATCCCCGATGCAGTAAAGTGAGATTGGAGAGGCAAGAATTCAGTGTCGTTATCAGTTCGAACTCGTTGGATTTTTTTCCCCTCTGGTTCTTGACTAAAGCACTAAATTCTAAAAATCTAGAAGCTACTTCAGATTTAGCTACTAACAGATAAACCCAAACAGCTCGGGAAAAATCATCTACTAATCTCAAGAAATAAAAGGCACCGCTAGAAGAAGGCGCATTATAGGGTCCCCAAACATCACAATGAATTAATTGAAATAATGCAGTAGCATTAGTAGTACTTAAAGGAAAACTATGTTTAGGCTGTTTTGCTCTATAACATATAGAACAAGGCACAAAATGTTTATTATTGCTAGGAGACATAGAAGACAACACCGTGGAAGATGGATGACCAAAACGCTGATGCCATAAATCAGAAGAGGACAGTGAAGCAACTGTAGGAAGAGGCTGCAGGACAGGACTTCGAACACGAGCATCCAGCAGACGAAGCCAAAACACCCCCCCTTTCTGTTCACCCACGCCAATCACTCTCCTCGTACTGATTGTTTGTAAAATGCAATAATTTTCAGTAAACAAAGCTAGACAGTTTAGGGTAGATAGCAATCTAGAGCAAGACAGTAAGTTGCAGCGCAATGTAGGGATATATAACACGTGCGGCAGTTTAAAACCATCAAAAAAATGGTTCCAAATTGTGTAGCAGAGAACATTGAGCCATCGGGCAGAAAAATATTCACAGCATCAATAGTAGTAGTAAGATCAGAAAGAGAACATTTGTCACCAGTCATATGATAGGAGGCTCCCGAATCAAGGATCCATGGTAAAGTATGCTTACCAGACTCATCACCAGGAGAGTGAAGCTGATTAAATAGGTTCATGGTTGTGTTCCATTGGTCATCAGACATAGCAGGGCCAAAATCGGAGCGAGCAGGGACCGTAGAGGAGGCCGCCGCCGCTAGGCTTGGTGGCGACAAGGCGACTCCGGCGAACGGCGGCGGGAGCGAGAGATCGGTGGCGCCACCAGTTTGACCGGCGTTAACTAATGGCCGGTCAGTTGGTGCCGATTTCTTGCCCTTCTTGAACCACTCCGGGAAGCCGTGTATCTTAAAACAGGTGTCTTTGTCATGACCCTTGCGACGACAATGTGTGCAAACAAGATTCTTATGGTCGTCGGCAGAAAGAACTACTGGCGAACGTCGTGCAGCATATGCCATAGATGTAGAAGAAGAATCACGGGCTCGAATGATAGCTCTATGATTCTCCTCCTGAGTAACAAGGGCATACACCCTCATGACAGATGGCAGCGGCTTAATGCTCAAAATATGGGATCGTAGGGTGTGAAAACCATCGTCGAGACCAGAGATGAATTGATAGATCAAATCCTTCTCTCTCTCCTGGAGGATTTTCGCCTGAAAATTGCACTAGCATAAAGCCTTGCAATCTTCACAGATACAGACCACAGGCGGTCGCATGCAGTGATAATCTGCAAACAACTTCTTTAGTGTGGCAAAATAGATGGCGATGGGCTGACCGTTCTGCCTGCAACCTTGAATGGCTTCTTGTGTCTGCATAAGCTTCATTCCATCAGCGAAAATAAAGCGTGCCTTAAGATCATCCCACAAATCCTTGACGGTAGAGAAAGAACTTGTTGAAGATCGTATCACTGGATCCAGGGTCTGTGAGATCCAGCAGACAAGAGTAGCATTAACCCCAGGCCAGACAGCAGCATCTGGATAATCATCCTGGGGTTTTGTGATGGATCCATTAAGGAACCCAATCTTATGTTTGGCCAAGAATGCGCAACAAATCGCATCAGACCATTCATTGTAGTTTTCTGGTCCTTTCAGCATGATTGGTACAAGTTGTAATCCTGGACCATTGCCGGAACCAATGTAGTAAGGATCAATTGACACACGACCAATCAGTAAAGCAGCATGAGTACCAGATTGTGATTGCAATTGTTTGAGTAAAGCTGCAATTACGTCACTAGCACTCAGATCCTGAAGTTTCGTACCCTCAGGAATCTCAAAACGAGGTTGTTCATCAGAACCCGACATATTGTAAAATCAGGGACGAATAAGAACACCGGTGGACAGTTGCTGATGGTGCGTGGCGGACGGCGCGTGGGCGGACGGCGGCGGCGCGTGGCGTTGGTCGGCAGCGGATCAAATAAACACGAGCAGCAAACGTCGTTGACGGGACGTCGTCGGAAACCGGCGGTCAGCGGCGGCAATGGTGCAGCGGCGGCGGCGCGTGGGCTTCGGCGGCAGCGCGTGGGGCGTCGGACGGCGGCGGCTCGGGAAAGATCAGGACAGCGGGAAATTTTCTGTTTTAGGTTTCAGAATTTTAGGCTCTGATACCATGTAGGAATTAAGGGTAATAATCTGTAGGTTTATTCATGAGTTCAAGATACATTATATAGTGGTACATGATACCTATCCCAACTAGGAGAAGGTAACCAAATACAAGTATAACTATGATAGGAATACAAATCCAATTCCAATACCAATACTAATTAACACTAATTCCATAACAACTATATTACTAATTCCTAATTCCGTAACACAAATCATTTTCTCCGTGGTCGAATGTGTATGCTCACTAATCTCAATCCCCATATATTAGAAATTATTTGCCTTTTGTGGTTTGATGTGGTGGTACTGCTAATCGGGGATATTGAAATTATTTTAACTAACCTAAACCCAAGTCGTTTAAAAATAACATACTAACATTATAATATGTTACTGATTTTAATTTTTTACTCTATATAATCAATCATAACTTGTTAAAATGTATGATTTCTAACTAAACCATAAATATCTCATTGCACTATATATATATATATATATATATATATATATCATTAAAGAAAATTCAAAGAAACACATAATCTGGAACAACAAAATGTTTGGATTATTTTATACAACGATATAGTAATTTTGGTAGAAATATGTATGTGTGTTATTTATTTATTTATTTATATATGTGTGACAAAGTTTTTTTTTAGAACGGTTAACTGTTAAATGAGAACATTTTATAATTAGTGGGACTAATAAGGTCATTTGATATTAATTTTTATTTATTGCAATGATATACATATAATTATGATAACATTTTTAAATGAATTTCAATATACAAATATTTAATTTTTAAATAATTTAAATGAAATATCATAAAAATAATTAATTTTTACTGCATTCAATATTTAAAGGTTTCCAACTAAATTACTCATATTCATATAGTTTTCCTTAGATAACTAGACTTCAAAATTTTAAATAAAATTATTTTTTTTCTATTTAAATGTAAGACACGAAACTTAATCCTCATATTTTAATTGATAAAATTGCGCAACGCGCAATGATACTCCACTACTATCTTTAAAAAGAAAGGGTAGGGAAATATGTAAATATAACCTTATATGTTGGAGATAGTGCAAATATAACCCTTAGTTATTTTTTTGTGCAAATCTAACTCTAACTATTATACATAAGTGCAAATATAACCCCAAAGTCATTATTCCAGCATTTGCTGGTTATTTTTGGTCATTGACCGATCGAAAATGATAAAAATGTCCTTCTAACCTAATGCAAAATTTTAAAAGATAAAAATACACCCACCACCCAACTCTGCCAACATCCCACCACCAATCCACCACCATCACGCCAGAGGCCAAGCTTTAATCAGCCCCTAGATAAGGCTTAATCGCGCCAATACTTCGTCGATAAAGCCCGAAAAACCAGCGTCTCCGAGGATTTTGGTCCATGAAATTGCCCTCTCCATTTTACTCAGCTTTGTCGAAACACAGAGAAGTGGAGGACCATTTTTTCCTTTACTTTCATTTATCTTTCACAGATTCAAATTTGTTCTTTACTTCCAGTGTCCCAACAACTCTAAAACCCAACGAAACAGGGGCATCTGGCCATTCTCGCGACGAATGGCGGCGGCGCCGACGATATGAATTACCACACCGGTGGCGTCAAATCCACGGCGAGGAATACTTGGAGAGCATGCTCAATCCGATGAACGTGTTCCGATATCAAAGAAGTTAAGGAGGTGGGCTGGGGCTGGAGGAGACCGGTGGCGGTTAGCGGGTGGCTGGAGGGAATGGGTGGAGACCGACAGGGTTGCGCCTTCGCGAATCTGACCGGCAGCAAGTTCGGGGAGAACCAGACTCGAGCAGGCGGCGGCCCGATGACGCCGCGCGTGGCGGTGGAGCTTTGGGTGGCGGAGCTCCAAAGCAGATGTGTGAAACTGTAACCTACGACCCGACCCAGTTCAACGGCAAGAGAGACGGTGGTACCTAATCGGAGGAGACCAATTTGATGGGTCTGACACATCCACGGACAGAACAAATCAGAGAAGCAGCAGCGGCCTAGAGAACAAGAATAGGAGAATAAAGAAAAGGGAAAAAGAAATGGAAGGAGAAAGAAAGAGAAAAGAGACATTTCTTGTTTTTTTTTAAATGAAAATTTTTTTTTTATAATCCTACCTAGTTGACATAAGTGTCAGTATAACCTTTCAATATTTAAAAGTGTCAATATAACCCTATCTAGTTAGTGAAAGTGCTAATATAACCCTATAAGTTGTAAGGATGTGCTAATATAACCCTACAAACATTAGAAATGTGCTCATATAACCCTACAAACATTAAGAATGTGCTGATATAACCCAATAAGATTGCAGAATGTGCTGATATAACCCTACTTGTTCCGGCGGCGGTCCGACGAACTATGGGGGTAAAATTGTCCGCCTAATTTCAGAGTTAGCCCAAAGGGTATTTTGGTCAATTTACATAGAGTTAATGCTGGAAAATTGAGGTTAATGCCAGAAATGGGGTCTGAGGGTTGTATTGGCACTTTCATTAACTAGTTAAGGTTATATTTGCACTAAAAATTATCATAGGGTTATATTGACACTTACTCAAATAGATAGGGTCATATTGACACTTATCCCTAAAAATTTTTTAGAGGAGTAAAATAGTTTTTTTATTAAAATCCGGCCTCAAACTGGCGAAAAATTTTATACTTGTACATAAACTAATTATGTAGAATTATAGTTACACTCTCAATTATCGTAAAATTATATCTTCACTATATTAATTATATAGATTTATATACTCCCTCCGTCCCAAAATACATCGTATGAAAGAGAAATTTGGCTGCAAAATTGAACAGTGAATTTAGGCCAGCTTTTCAGTTGAAAAAAGCTGAATTTCGCACTCTGATGTCAGAGTTTATTTACTGTTCGACAGTGGTTACAAAGGTACTGAACCCTGGAGGGAACAGTAACCGTTCCCTCCTTTTTCTAATTTTTGGCTCCAAATTTTCAATTCTGGAGCCAAATTATGCCACTGTTTACATGCCTGAAAATTTCATCCAAACTTCTATAAAATGGGGCATTTATTACAGCTCCCAAACCAACCAAATCTAGAGAAAAAAAAGGCAGCTCTCAGAATAATTTTGGCCAGTTCTTCAGGAACTGGCCATATACAGAAAACAAATCTCCATCCTCATTCTAAATTCATCATTGAGCACAACTGTGATGGTTGGGGCAAACCTGACAAATGAGCACAGGCAGGACATAGCCCATTTTCTGCTTCAAAACTCAAAAAATGGGCAGATTTAGCGACAACAAAGACTGGAGGTAGCAGAGAGACGGTCCTGTTCAGTTCGGACCATCTCTACCATATAGGCGCGCGTGAAGCAGCAACTTCAGAGTGGAGAAGCTGTGAATGCCCGTTCAAAAAGGCATGGGCGTTGTGGCAGAACCAAGAAACCAATCGATGTGGAGGCCTTAATGGCAGTGCCACTTAGGTACCGGAGAACCTGTCGGAGCACAGCAGCACAGTTGCAGGTTGGAAAAAGCACGATACATAAAGCTATAGCAAGCAATGAGATCAGAAGCCACACTAATGCAGTTCATCCACAGCTAAGTTTGGCATGCAAAGAATCAAGGCTAGAATGGTGCCTAAGTAAACTGGAGTGTAACATGCAGTTCAAGCCTATGGAAAATGTTATACACATCGACGAAAAGTGGTTCTACCTGACAGAGGCAACGACAAGGTATATTCTGGGTCCCAACGAACCTGAACCATACAGAATCACACAAAGCAAGCATTATATTCCAAAACTCATGTTTTCATGTGCTGTGTCTAGACCTTTACTTGACTTAGAGGGTAATGTAATGTTTGATGGGAAAACAGGTGTGTTTCCATACATGGATTATGTACCTGCCAAGTATACCACTGTAAATAGACCTAGAGGAACCATGATTCTCAAACCCATATCATTCATATCTAGAGACATCATAAGACACAAGTTGATTCATGAGCTGATACCAGCAATCAAGCAGAAATGGCCAGTTTTGGGCAACCAAAAACATTTTCATACAACAAGATAATGCCCCTTGTCACATATTTGTAAATGACCCTGATTTTCTAGCTGCAGCCACCTCAGATGGTTTCAATATATAGTTAGTGTGCCAGCCATCAAAATCATCCGACCTAAACATTCTAGATTTGGGGTTTTTTGCCTCAATTCAAAGTTTACAGCAGCAAAACCCTAGTAAAAACCTAGACGAGTTACTGCAGACTGTGTATGATGCATTTCAGAGATATGATCCAAAAATAATTGACAAGATTTTCCTCAGTCTACAATGTGTCATGGTGGAAATCATGAAATGCAGAGGAGGGAATTTTAAACTGCCACATATGGGTAAAGATAGGCTTAGAAGCCTTGGGATGCTGCCCCACAATTTAATAGTTGACCCAGCCCTGGTTAGGGGATGCTTAGAACACATGGTGACTATTGGAAGAACAAGGCACATTCGAGACCTGTTGATCAGTATAGAGATAGTTTAGATGTGCATGGGATCTGTACTTTTGTAGGGTTGTGCTTCTAGATTCAGGTCTATGATAAACTTACCACTTAGTTTGGGTAAAGGTAAGTTTATAGGGCAACCTTGTAAAAGCTGGGAGGGCTAAACTCCATTCAGTATGCATGCAATTTGTATGTTGTGTAAATTTTTACTTCAGAACTGAGGCAAAGAAACATTGACCAGAATGTAATGGATGACTAGACACACACAACCATTTCGTGGCAAAGGACACTACAAGGCTGCCATCCATGTGATTTTAAAAAAACCACGGTTGCTGCCTAAGTGTGAACATACAATATCATCATAAGTGGCTACCAACTAATACAGGGTGGATTGGGTAAATAATTTCAGAGCTGGGTTTAATCACATCATGCCCCGCCAAGATCAAATCAGTTTCGAGGCTGATAGGCATGGCCGCATGTATTATCATTCATCACAGCTACATCATTAATCAAGGGTTCAACTAGCACATAAACATGCTATCACAAACAATTTAAGAAGCTATGATATATCATATAAAATGCAGTTAACATATGCCCAGCCAAGGTCAGTGAGTTTTGGAAACATTACTGCATGGCTACATATGACAACCACAAACACATACACATGCATAACTTTCACTTCTCCATTATTGCCCCAGATATGAAACATACCCTGCCCAAACTCAGGTTCTGCATCGAATTCAGATGAAAATGGGTAACACCCACCCGGGTTTCAACTGAATCCGAATCAAAATCTGAGTGGTTGCACATTTGATCATTAACATCACACACAGTCAAGTACCCAGCATAAAACAGTTGCTAACAGGCTATAACAGACAAGTAGCAAACAAGTAGTCACAGACAAGTAGCAAGACCAAGCAGTTTCACTACCAAGCAAACCTGCATGTAAAGGTAACATGTTAGTACACTGTCTATAATATTACCACTTAAAGAAAGTGCACAAATGTAAGAGTAAGTTTATTACAAACCTGTGAGTAGTAAATTCATTTTCCAGCATCAGAATCTACATGACGAACATATCCAGTCCAGTTCCCAGGATATAGACAGGCACCAGTTTCCCAGAAACCAGGCTCACCATACTTAGGGAATTTGTTACCCTTAAAAAACACTGATGGATGTGGATCACACCAGGATTCAGAATCAAAATTATCAGTGTCAGGGGCTGTTTTTCATCAGAATCAGGGGGCTGTGTTCCATCAGAATCAGGGGGCAAGGTTTCATCAGAATCAGGGGGTAGGGTTTCATCTGAATCAGGGGGCATTGTTTCATCAGAATCAGGGGAGTGTGATGCATGTGGATGAAGGAGATGTAATGTATCAGAATCAGGATATGAATCTGAGTGATACAGGATTGCTTCAGGTACAAGACTAAAATGTGTTGCCACAAGGGTATTCCCAGATTCACACGAATCAGTGTCTAGGACAAAACACTGGGGTGGGGTGAGTTTACTGCCCTTGGGTTGTGAATCAATGTCATCAAGGCCAATAAATAAAGCAGGATCAATGCTGGTCTGAAACTGATTGGAATCACTCAAGGTTTGGCAAGGGGGATACTCACCCTGCCCAGCAATAACCCTGTCACCGTGATCCATCAGGTAAGGGAAGACACAATGGGTGGGGAATGGGTTACAGAAACAAAGAACATCATGCAAAAACAGTTGTTCTCTATGTCCAGAGATGGGACTAGGGTTTGAAAATCATACTAGCCCGGGCCTGAAACAACACAGTATGAGTAATTCTTAACATATCAATGACAATTCATAAGCAAACAAACAGTGGTTTTGAGCTAAATCACAACATAACACTGAAAGTTATCGGAATACCACATATGCTACACATGCAAGCACTTCCAATGTCACATCTAGTTAGATAGCAGAGAATAAAAACATAAGGTGCCCACCAGAGTCACGTCGATAACATTAATAGGCCAAAGTGCAAGAATAGTTAGAACATGGGCACTGTAGTCACAGATCTGGGAACGAAGTACAAGTAATACGTCAATAATCAAACAGAAACACTGCTTTTCTTGACAAAGAGCACAAATTGCAATGAATCAAGGATGAAATTAACCCGGAACGGGAACAACACCACAAACTAGGGCATATATGTGTCAAGAAAAGCCACAAACGGCGTGAAAAACACCACAAACGGGAACAACACCACAAACGGCGTGAAAAAATCCAACGACGAGCACTATGAATCTAGGTTTCTGAACTCAAAAGACAAAAAACCACACAAAATCTTCGCATGCACCAGATTTTATACTTGAAAACTGTAGATCCGTATACATTCCAAGGGTTTTAACACACAACAACTAAGAAAGCAGAAACCACAACTTAAGAAGCAACCAAATCAGTACAGAACCCAACAAAAATACGACCCAAACACAGACCAGCACAAGAAAATGATGAGATGGAAGTCGACGACGCAGAAATCAAGTTCGTTTTAAAAGCGGACAACATCGATTTTAGAAAACCCTAGATTGGAAACCAGAAAGCTGTGAATGAAAACAAAAACCGCGGATCGATTCACACATGAGGATCAACAGAAACACAAACCCTTCAACAAAGATCGGATATGGAGGGGCTAGGGTTTTCTTTTTATCAAGGGAGGACAGAGCATCATTGTGATTTCGTAAAGGAGAAGAGAGAAATGAGTTGTGAATGAAGCGTTGAGAAGTAATGGAGAAGAGAGAAAAGGAGCGTTGGGAGAGCAATAATGGATATGGGGAAGAGCGAAAGGCACGCATGTGATAAGTCTGACCCATTTGAAAATGGGTAAGCACACTGCTCAATAAAGCAACACACATCCCAATCCATTGCTAATGAGCATAATTAATCAGCCAACATGCTTGTAATATTCATAAGGTCCAGGGGCATTTCAGTCTTTTCACAAATGGTAAACTATGCTGAATTGGGAAAGTTCTGACCATTGCAATTTAATTGAAGACAGCTAAAAATAAAAAATGTGCAGTTTAATTTGAAACGGAGGGAGTATATGCAATTTGCTCAAAAAGAAAAATTGGAGGAATGTACGCTCACTAATAAGTGTGTTTCCACTTTTGAGTGTGCAATTTTGGAAAACGGTACTGACTACTGACTAGTGACTACTGACTACTTGAGTTATGAATGCACCGATTTTAATGCTTTGCAATTGTGAGTCATCATTTAACCTATCAGAATAAGCATTAATATAACTCTATCTATTTAATTAAGTGTCAATAAAACTTTATGATAATTTTTAGTGTAAATTTAACATTAACTAGTTAATAAAAATGCTAATATAAGACCCAATTTTAGACATTAACCTCAATTTTCCAGCGTTGACTCTATATAAATTGACCAAAATACCCTTTGGACTAACTCTGAAATTAGGTGGACACTTTTACTCCCATAGTTCGTCGGACCGCCGCCGGAACAAGTAGGGTTATATCAGCACATTATGCAATCTTATTCGGTTATATCAGCACATTCCTAATGTTTGTAGGGTTATATCAGCACATTTATAATGTTTGTAGGGTTATATCAGCGCATCCTTAAAATTTATAGGGTTATATTGACACTTTCACTAACTAGATAGGATTATATTGGCACTTTCAAATATTGAAAGGTTATATTGGCACTTATGTCAAATAGGTAGAGTTATAAAAGCATTTTTTTTCTAACTTATATCAAGATCATGTTCATTAATCAAAAAAATTAAAAAAATCATGTTCATAAATACTCTTTATTTTAACACTATGTTACTGTGTTCTTTTCACTATTATTAACATACTTGTTTATTATAATTATTTTAAATTTAGAGTAAAACACTTAGATAACCCCCAGTAATTTAACAAGTGCAAATATGACTCTCACTATTTCAAAAGTGCATGTATATCCATGGCCGGCCAAAATATGTAAACTTATATCCGAGTGTCTGCTTAGATCAGCGAGAAAATGAATGGGTACAATTGTCCACTTAGATAACTTAGGGAACAACTGCACTTTCAAAAAATTTGGAGTAATATTTGCACCTGCCAAATAAATGAGGGATATATAAGCACTTAGCTCTTAAATTTATTACTCCTCTGTCCCAACTCTATTTGAACTTCTACTTTTTGACATTATTTTTTATCAAAGTTTGTCTGCATATGATATTATTCAATTCATCATAACATGTAGTTTCTAGTTATCAAATTTTTATTAGTCGTTAAATATATTAACGGTCAAATATGTTTCTTGACCAGTTCATTTTAATTTTCTACTTTTTTTTTACTATATCAATAGGCATAAATATATGTATAAAAAGTAGGAGGAAATTTTAATAAAAGGTCACTCACTTTATTTATTGTCCACTGAATTTTATGTACGTCTACAGACTCCCTATGGTTCTCTTTAAACGGTCCCTTCAAAATGACACATATTTTTTTTAAAAAAAAAAAGAAAAAAGTGAGGGAGATTTAAGTGAGGGCACAAAAAGTAAGATAAATATATGGTAATAACTTAAAATTTGTCAAAAATGAAATGAGACAACATAAAAAGATAATCGCTAAGTGAAAAGAGAGATATTATAAGAGGAACTAAGCGAGTAGGTGAGAGGGATACTGAAAATTTCAGCCGTGCATTTCACCATACGCCTTGTATTCCCTCCAATCCTGTGGCTTCCCTTTTAAATTAGTATGTTCTTTTATATTAGCTCTTTTTATTTTTGGTAAATTTAGATTATTTTCTTTAATTTAATTTTCATTTCCCCTTTCAATATAATTTTGTTACTAATTCTGATTTTTTAAGCAGTGCAATTATGCAAGAGGTTAATCTCTTAAAACTAAAGAGAGTACTCTCTATCATAGTGTATTATGCACGAAATTTTTTCACGATTTTTGATTAACATGTTTGATTGTAAATGTGCGTAGTTACGGACAATAATGACACACAAAAAATTTGATATTTAGAAACTACACATTACGACGAATCTAACCATATCGCTTGCGATAAAATTATTGTTATATAAATATTTAAATATATAGTCAAAATTTGACATTTTTAACCAAAAATGGATTATGTGCATAATATGAGAGGACGGAGGGAGTATGATTTTTGACATTTTGTCCTTGTGTGTGTCTCGCCTTTATATTGTATGGTCTTTGTCCACACAATTTGCTCGAGAAGAAGTTATTTTGAATTGCAAAAAAATTGTAGGGTTTAATAAATTTAAATTTAATGGTTTGACTAGATAGAAGTGATACAATTTAACTATTTTGTTAGTCTGGGGTCAAAATGTTATAAAATTAGTGATTTGCTATATTACTCTCTGTATATTACTAGTTTACGCCCTATATTTGTACTATTAAAATATTATATGTATTTTGAATTTGTTTTAAATAATAAAATTAATAATAATTCAAAAATTATTTTAAAACCTGATTTAATTTTTCTGGTGGTGGTGGTGGCATTTTTGTTCGCAGGAGGTGCGTTATAGTTTGCCGTTCGCCGGCGGTGCATTATAGAAATAACTGAAACTAATTTTTTCCCGTTCTCCACCGTAGGAGTTCGGCAGCATTTGAAGACCTTCGGTTTCCAAGTCCCAGCGTCTTCTTCGATGTCTTCTCCGACGTCTCCAGTCTTCTCCGGCGTGTTCTGGAGCGTCTTCCCCAGCGACGTTTCAAAGATGGTTCTTGTCGACTCGACCCAGCCCCGCTCTCATCGACCCACCTCGGTCCCGCTCTGCATTGTCCCGATCTCGTCTCCCCGTGCAGCGATGTTGCGGTCCGATTCTCGTCGCCCCGACTGTCATTTTCTCTCGCTCCCGACTCTCGTTGCCCCTGCCCGGTTCTTGTTTTCCCCTCTCATTTTCTGGTTCTCGTTCCCCCCTCTCATTTTTCGGCTCTCTCTTCCCCCTCTCGTTTCTCGGTTCTCATTTCCTCACCCCGGTTCTCGTGATATTTTGGAAAAATGAGGTGGAGGAAGAAGGCTTGGGGGTGAGGGCGTGGCTGGGTTTTCGGGCATGGCGGCGATGTATATGGGTTAATAAGCTGGGAGGTGGATGTAGGTTTTCAAGCTGGTTGATGGAGTCGGAAGTGATGGACGTGGGTTTTCAAGCTGGGAGGTGGATCTGGCAGAAGATCCGCTCGCCCTCAGCGGCCCATACCAACCGACACCCCGGCCAACGTATGAGAGGTAAATCACGGTAGCCCAGCACCAGGACCAATGGGCTTGGTTTGGACTCGGTGCGCACAAGGGAGCCTTGCAAAGCAAGAGCTCCTCACACTACCGCTACCGAGTATCGAACCTGGGATCATTGGCTTACCCACCCATCTCCCAACCACTGGGGTACACCCGTGGGTGTTGGGAGGTGGATCTGGGTTTTCACAATGGGCGGTGGCCCTAGCGGAGAAAGGGTAGCGGTGGCACCAGCAGGCCACAACACCAGTGGGCAGCGGTGGGTTTTAAAGATTTTTTTAAAATTTTAAAAACTAACACTATACGCGTATATACGTATTATGACATAAACTAGTAAAATACAGAGTGTGATATAGCAGCACCCAAATATAATTGAGGCTAAAGGTGAATGATGACAACAATGCAGGGATCACAGAAGTCGTTTGCCTTATTTTTTATGCGCGCAGTGTCATTTATTTAGTTGCCCTTAATTTTAGAACAAAAATGAGATTCAAGTAAGGTGATAGATTGATAGGTGGTTCAGGCGAGGCAATAAAAACTAGCCTCATGGCGGGTCTTTGGTCATCGGCTTCTGCCGGTGCTCTTAGCCACCCAAACAAACTACCTCCACCTCCACCTCCCACCAGTGTAGGAATGGCCTAGTGAAGGAGGGTGAGGCAGCGGAACGAGGGTGAGTCGACGAAGGGTGAAGGCACCGGTGGTGGTGTCTGGTGTGGAAAGAGGAGGTGACGGTGGTGGGGTGGTGGTGTTGAAAGATGGAAACAAAAAGGAGAGAACGATCAAGAGAGAAGAGAGGAAATATGGTTTAGGGCTGAAGAGAATGAAAATAGAGAGGAAAAGGTTTGGGCCAAAAAAGGGGCTAAGTATGGGTTTAAATGAAAAGAGGAGCTAGGAAAGCATGTCCAAACTAAAAAATGCTTCTTAACATCAATTAAAGGCGGATCTAAAGGTGAATCCGCCTCTAATCACCAAAATCCGCCTTAAAATGAAAAGAGGACACAAACCATTATTTCGGAGCTCGAAAATTGTAATTAAAGGAGGTTTTTTGTTAACCACCTTCCCTTGTTGCCTTTGATAGGAGGCTCTCTACCGGTTTCAGCCTAACTAAAACTCACAGAGCGGCCAAGATGGGTCTGGCATGGAGTCAAAATGGGTGGAGGAGTTTAAGAAATATAGGGGTTCAAGAGGAAAATATACTCCTTCCATTGTAAGGATCTCACTTCCCATTTTTGTTTGTTCCAGCAAAAAATTCTTATTTCTTATTTTGATTGAAATGTGTGGCTGGAATTTGGATAGATCATTTCAAGCCCCTACTTTCTCTACCACGTCATCATACATAAATATTTGTACAAAAAAGTTATAAGAATCTTATGCTAAAATGGGGGAGTTCATATTTTTCTCTTAAGTTTGTCACACACAAATCACTTGACGGCATAAATTCAACTTTTAACAGACCGATCTAACGACATGGCTAATATTTTTTTTGTCTTGAATGTTCAATAATTAAGAGTTGTCGGATAAAAAATGTACTCCATCCGTTTCAATAATAGTAGCACCATAGGTTTAGGTGTTTGGATTTTGGTGAAGAAAATGAGTGGATAAAATTGAATATAGAAAGTAAAAAGTAGAATAAGTGAATGAAATCGAAAGAACCTTGTCAAAAATGGAAATGTGGTTCTAATTAGAATCGCCTTTAAAATGAAAAGAGGAGCTAGGAAAGCATTTCCAAACTAAAAAATGATTCTTGACCTCAATTAAAGGCGGTTGTAAAGGCGGAACCGCCTCTAATCACCAAAAAATAGCCTTAAAATGAAAATAGGACACGGACTTCAGTTTGGTAGGGATAAGAGATGTTTTCAAACTTCTTGGTTTGACAAGTATAATTGGCTGGAATATAGTATTTCAAAGGATGCAGCATATTGCTTTTGGTGTTATCTTTTCAAGACTTCGGGTGGTCGAGTTGGAGATGAAACCTCCACTAAGTCCGGGATGTCCAATTGGAAAAAAGCTATTGAAATATTTAATACACGTGTTGGGGGGGTGCTTATAGTGATGTTGTGGTACAATTTCAGTCTTTTCAAAATCAAAGACAAAGTGTAGAACACTTGGACTAGCACATACAAGTGAGACAAAGGTTGCTTATCGTACCCGCCTAACTACAACTCTAGATGTGACAAGGTATCTTTTGAAGCAAGGTTTGTCTTTTCGTGATCATGATGAGTTATGTGATTCTCTAAGGGAAATTATCTTGAGCTACTTGAGTGGTATACTCGACGAAACAAGAATATTGCTAAGACAGTGAATGAGAATGCTCCTGGAAATAGTCAAATGACATCTTCAAAAGTTCAAAAGGAACTTACAAGTGCTTGTTTTAATGAGGTCACGAAAGTCATTCTTGATGATATAGGGGATAATAATGAGGTCACTAAAGTCATTCTTGATGATATAGGGGATAAAGTATTTTCCCTCATGGTAGATGAGTCTCGATATGTGTCAATAAAGGAGCAAATGGGAGTTGTCTTGAGATATGTGATATTTTTGAGCGATTTCTTGTTGTGGTTCATGTGCCTAACACTTCATCTATTACTTTGAAAAATGTTACTCCCTCCATCCCAGATTATATTGCACAAGATCAAAGATTCAGTCAAACTAAGAAAACTTTGGTTACATATTTGAAAAGATATATAAACAATAATATTGTTGTATGTGATATCGTTGGATTCGTCATAACAAGTAGTTTCTAGAAAGTAACTTTTTATTTACCGTTATTATACGTTGTTAAATATATTAATGGTCAAACGTGTGTATTGGAGACTGTGAAAAATATTCTATGTAGTTTAATTTGGGACAGATAAAGTATTGATTATTTGTTTTCAAAGCACAATTCGTCTATATCCAAATTGAGATGCCAAGGATATGATGAAGCTTCCAATATGTGAGGGAGTATAGTGGATTGAAAGCTCTCATATTGAGAGAGAATTCGAGTGCAAGGTATGTTCACTGTTTTGCTCACCAACTTCAATTAGTTGTTTCTGTTGCTAAGAGTAATAGATAGGTGAGTGAATTTTTCGGTTATTTTGGTATGATTGTGAATGTCATTGGGTTTTCATGTAAAAGAAAAGAGCTCACTATGAAGTTTGAGCTTGATAGACTCTTGGAATGTTTGGAAAGGGGAGAGATTGTTACTGGTGGGGGGGGGGGATCATGAAACTAGTTTGAAGAGGCCAGTGGATACTCGTTGCAGATCACATTTCATTACTATTGTTCGTTTGATGACTATATGGCCGTCGATTGTACAGGTGCTAGAAAATGTGCATGAAGATGGTGAATGTGATGATGGTAGTGGTTTAGCTTCAAGTTTGATTGAAAAAATGTAGAGTTTTGACTTTGTATTTACGATGTACTTGATGAAACACTTGCTAGGAATTACAAATCAATTTTCTCTTGCTTTGCAACAAAAGGATCAAAACTTATTGTTAGCCTTGAGTCTAGTTGAAACAATGAAGAATGAGTTGCAAGAATTTAGAAATGAAGGGGGGCAGAAATGGTTAGATCAAGTGAGCAGTTTTTGTGACAAGTATGCTATATGGGTGCCAAATATGGAAGAAAATAGATTGATTCGTGGTCGTAGCAAGCGAAGTGAGCAAATGGTTACCAATCTCCATCACTTTCGTGCTGATATTAGTGCTGATATTTATATTGCGACATGCTTTTCGTTATCTTTTTTTAATTATACTTTATTTTTAGTTAATTTTTCTTTAAATATTTCTTAACTTTGTAAGTATGTTAAAATTAGGTACTTGATACGATGATTCGAGAGATGAATCAACACTTTTCGGAATCAAGTTTAGAGTTGCTTAAATGTATTGCATGTCTTGATCCCACGGATTCTTTTTCTAAATTTGACATTGGTATGTTGCTCAAACTTGTAAGTTTTTATCCAGATGACTTCTCAGTTACTAACCTAGCAATACTTGAGCATGAACTTCAAGTTTACATTAAAGAGTAGGTCTCCTGATAGGTGGTCTGTCCATAAGTTTATGGACAGACCACTTATTTCTTATGTACTGTATTTGTTGTATTACATATAAAATTTAAAACTTTGAAAATATGTTTTTATATCATATATTTTTATATTTTCACCTTCAAATACATAATATTACTTGTTTTAACTTATAAAATGCAGTATTTAAATTTTATAAAAAATTACAACATTTAAAGTATATGCCCATGTGGACTGTCCATAAACTTATGGAAATGCCGCCTTTCATGAGATTTTCCCTACATTAAATATGTACTAGCCGATGAAGAATTTTGAGCGACTGAGAACTTGGGATATCTTGCTAAGAAAATGGTTAAAACAGGTAGATATTCGGTCTTCCCATTGATATATCGTTTGATTGAGTTAGCATTGGTGCTACATGTTGCAACTGCTTTCGTTGAAAGAGTTTTCTCTGCAATTGAAAATACCAAGACTGATTTAAGCAACAAATGGGAGATGAATGATTGAATGATAGCATGGTTGTGTACATCGGGAAAGAGGTGCTCGTCGGAATTGAGAATAAGAAGATTTTTGCAAAATTATCAAAAGATGCAGTCGCGTAGAATACAACTCTCTCCACTTAATTCTGCATCTGGTCCTAGTGTTCGGAAGTAGTTATTCTAAGAACTGTTTTTTTACTAAGACTGTGTTATTAGTTAATATTAATTTTGTAATATAACTTTTAAACCTGATTATATTGGTTTGTTGGATGATTTTTTTTTTAATGTAACCTTCGCTCCTCCTAAAATTTTGGCCTGATTCCACCACCGAGCGAGCACGACGGTAATAGTTCAACAGGCTATTAAATTGGTTGCTGGGTGCCCTATGTTACACACTCGTGTCATAGCGAAGGTGTAGCACCCGTTACCATCAGGGGAAAGTAAAAACCGGAACATCGAAAATGAAAGCGGTAGCACGCAAGTTTGTTATCTGGATCCAGCTGCCACTTTAGTAATTGGTTGATCCAGCTGCTACTTTAGTAATTGATTGATGGCGATTGAATGGAGAGCATACATTTCTCCCTAAGCGTTTGGTTGGATTGAAAAGATTGAAGAAACTCAAAACGTGCGGCGAATACGACGTTTGTACTCATATGGGCCTTCGAAGACTGGACGTCAAAGTTAAACGAAGCTTCTCAGCTTCCCCTTCTATGAAAGGTTATTCCCTTTTCTCTTATAATGCCTTTATTTTTATTTCTGGGTGGTCCTTTTATATTGGCCTTTTTCATATATAGTAAAATATTAGATTATTTTCAACCACTCAATTTATTTTTTATTCTTCCAATTCAACCTCCACAATACGTTTCATTTTCTAGAAAAGTTTGTGCCACTCTGAATGAGGTCATTTAAAGAGGGCCAGAAGGAGTAAGATCTTAGCACAAAAGTTAAACATTTTGTTGGTTTATACGATGTCTGCTTATCAATTTTCATTGAAAAATTAATTAAAAAATGAAAGTCTGTTTCACCTAAAGTCTCTACTTTTACGCCAAGTTGTTTAACGTTTGGTGTTGAAACACGAAAAAAAAACACAGTGCACACACAACTTGTTTACGCAGTTCGGTGCAATTACACCTACGTCTGCGGGGCCTTGCCCAGATCAGAAACCATTCACTAGAAAGCAGTCTTTAGTACAAGAAGCTTAACTTAAATACTAATCCATTGCTAACCTACAGAGTGAATGTTGTGAGATCCCCTCACTGCCGATCCTACGTCGTTGAACCCTCACGATCAACACGTCTCCCTGGATCTCCTCCTCCCGAGGAATTAAGGCTTCCTTGTTTCTGATCTTTACGAACTTGGTCGGATGAATAAACACTCATCCAAACACCACAGGCAGATCGCTCCAAACTTCTCACATAGAGATGAATTCTTGGTCGCTTAATTGATTGCGTTGTATCTTCTTGTATTTATATCCATCGCAATCCTGCCTTCTGTCAACCTCTTTCCTTGTCTAACTCTACCATAAATAGACTTCTAAACTAAGGAAAGATCTAATTCTAATCTGGTATTTAAATGGACAATCCTTCATCAATAGGACTTGTACCATAAATAAACTACTTAATCAATTCCTAACTATTACAGGAATATTCGTTTACCAGAATTTGATTGCCACGAAATAAGATAATAATCTTCACAATATTCTGATTTGATCGCATAAATATACTCCATAATATGCTCCATAAATCGTGGACAAAATCCTGCGTTCGGAAAACCTGGATAGCGGTGTTAAAACACCAGATCACCAGAATTCGCAATATGCCATAAATAAATCCAATTCCCGAGGACTCTACAATCTCCCCCTTGGCATATTGGTGAATTCATCAGCACAAATAACATAGGCAACCAGATAGCACAATTCCCCAAATATTCAAACCGAACATAAAGCATTCAAAATCAATTCAGAATCATTCAAAATCAAAATCTCTAAGTTTCTCCCCCTGAATTCAGTAATATGTCAAGAAAACCAACAGTTATTCCAAACTATCATCTAACTCCTCTGATCCAACACTGTCCGAAGCACCAGCATCCGACCCATTTGCATCCTGAGTTGCTGCCAACAATCTCCTCGCTCAGCTTCCAAAGCAGCCAACTCCCCCTGAATTTTTACTATAGCAGCCTGATGACGCCCAAGAAGTTCTTGACATGCTGCTGCTCTCGCCTCAATAGCTCTTAACCGAGCTGCACCTGCAACCGAGCATTCTGTTGTTGGAGGCGTCCAGGGTAGATCCTTCACAATACGACCACTCAAGGTTCTGAGGGTCAGCCGTAAAGCTTGGGTAGATATCACTTCATCAGATTCCCTTGCGACAACACCCCCTTTTTGCAGGACCATTGAGATGACACAGGGATGTACTAGGGCTTCCTTCCTAGTCTTCCGGGCACAGTCCATAACATCGTTGAATGCCTCGCTCCTAGACTATAGAGAAGTGTAGCCATTTCTTTGGTAACACTTGTATTGTTAACCGAAGGGATCCAGTTGTGAACGGCTACCATGTACAGGCAATAATATCTGGAGGTTAGATTTGATGCAGGTATCTGCTGTCTGCCAGTCAGTGGCCAAGTGCTTTCCACCCCTCCTGTTAACTCCACTGCCACTTCATCAAAGTTTTCTGGCATCCGGTATTGGAACACCGCCTGGACATTCCTGGTAGTGCCACGCTGCAGACATCTATTCACAGCCTCGGGGGAGAATTCAAAAACTTCCCCACGCACGTACACTCTATGAAGCCAAGAGGAATCTTCACTTTCACAATCCTCCTTCAGATTTGCGTAAAACTCCATCACCATCTGCTTATTGTACTCAGCAAAGCACGTGGCAGCTTTAAGTACTTTGAGGTATTGTAGGAAATCAGTGAACCCACACTCTCTGTACTTCTCGGCATCGGCTGGCCTTTCTGCCAGTATTTTTCTGCCACTGATGAACTCCATTTTCTCTTGACTAGCCTCATCATAAAACTCAAAGCAGATAGCCTTACTAACCTCAGGAGCAGGTAGTGTTCGAGACTCCATTTGTTCAGCTGATCTCTTCTGTCGATCTGCCTGCAACTTCTTCAATTTCTGCCCAATTGGCTCATCACTATCATCACTTGCAGCCATACTCTTATTTCTGCACCGCTTTGACCGTCGAACCTTTTTGGATGCAGAGGTCACACCTCCTCTAGTCTTCTTGGACAACTGAGGGATAGGTATTTCCCCAGACTCAGGTGGTGTTTCAACACCCACCTCTGTACTCTTCCTCTTAAGTCCACGGGTTTTTCTGGCTTCTGGCGGTGTTTCAACACCAATACCAAGACCCTCAGGGGTGTGCTCCCTCTCAGCAGAGCTCACAGCTGGTGTTTGAACACTAGTATCAAGAACATCAGCTCCCTCTAAACCTTCCACAGCCATATTCTCACTGCTCACAAGAGCATTTTCAGAACATGTCTCACCTTCACTGACTCCCTCAGCACATACTTCCTCTTCTTCATTATCACTTATCTCTATCACTGGAACAGGTAACTGTCTCAACCGTTCTTGAAACTGAAATACAGACTCATAAAAGATTTCCATCTCTTTGCCACTTGCTTTGGCAAAGTCAGTAGATTTAACTACTTTAACCCAGGGTTGTACAACAGCATTATCACCTAGGCTTTTAATAACAGGCCTGTGCAGGGACCCTATTCTCGTGTAGATAGTGAAGTACTTATCTATTTCATCTCCTACTTTATACTGTTCTCCAAAATCTACTCCAACCAACGTGGCATTAAACTTACTAATGTCACAGATTTCTCCAATTCCACCGGTTAACAAACCCTTTAGATTAAATCCATTTACCTTTCCACGCAAATTCTTATATTTTCGAAGATCTACATAATCTCTATTCTGGACCATCCACTCAATAAATTCAAGAACAGAGCAGAAGTAAATTCCATCGTAACCGAAAGACTGATCAAACCTTGGCTTAGGTCGTCGACCTTTTATTCCACCCCACGGTGTCAGTCTCTGTTCTCGACCTCCACAGAGCTCATCCAGGTCTGCATCGGATTCGAGCTCTTCAATTCTCGGATTTTCAGGCACTCGCACATTGATAGAATCTCGGACCAATTTCTTGAACGTAGAACTCGCCATTGACGGGCGGGCGGTCATCGCGCCCGCCTGTGCAAAAGATAATTTATAAGCCCTTTCTGGTTACTTTCTACAACTAGGTAGATAGTGGCAAATCGGGGTCGTCCAAAGAGAAGAGGGATCTTCCTAAGCGTCTAAGCACACAATGGTTGATACTAGGCTAGGAGTAAATATATATACACACTTAAAAGCGAGTAAATGGGGGGGGTTGGTTGGTTGGTTGGTTCCTAAGTTACAAAAGTAAAAAGACAAGATAACTAGCAAGGTCAAGTGACTATGCTAGTCATCAAACGACACTAAAGAAAAGGGGGTTTTAAACTACAAAGATAAAATGCCTTGGGGGTAACGGATATCCACTTCCACATCTAATGTAGTTCATCGAATCATTCACACATTCCATCATATAGCATTCATGACCCAACGCTCACACACCCACCTAGCAAGTACCACAACACACACATCACAAGGAGTTCTAAGTTCATGCTCATAGATCTTCATGCAAAGGCGCTACGGAATTTGTCACGTTCCTACACCTAAACAATTCAACCACACAAGCACTCCCTATGCTCAAACAACTCATGGCACACATGCAGTGAGACACACCGTCAAGAGTACATAAACCCCAAATAACAAATGCTTCAAGAATGAATTTAAATCATCTATTCAATACTTCAACTACTTGTCGTGGAGACTAAACTCCTATCCTTCTTAGTTCGTAGTTTGCGAGAGTGAGTTCGACATCTCTCGTCAAACCTCACCAATGACTCCCGAGTCGCGACCACGACTCAAGGTGTCATTGGTGGCATTTAGCACGAAGGACCAACAAGCTTGGCAATGCCTATGACCACTACACCGTGACTAGGCATTAAACCAATTCATGCAATTACACGAGATTGGATGAACGTGCAACGCACATTCATCCACGAGCATATGACTCTCTCGTTTGCTACACAAACAAACATGACGAAGAGTTCGACATCAATCACATTCGTCTAGCACATTGTCAACACACTAACACAATCAAAAGCTCTAATTCATACTCTCACATTCCTAACAAGAACAGGGGGGAAATTAACCCAAATCCCCCAAACCCTAGCTAGCAATTGATCCAAGCATTTCATATCATCAAGCTCCCAACAACATCAATGCAATCAACAATTAACATTCAAAGCACACTAATTGCACAATAGCAAAAACACCAAATAGATAGATAGAAATGGTTCTCAATACATAGAAGTGGAAGCTTCAATCCATAGCTCCCAAGAACAAGAACTACTCTAGAACAACAAAAGACATAATTAAACTAAGAGAAAGCTAAGAAAAGAAAGAAGAGAAAAACCTAGAATTGAAGCCCTAAAAACGCAGAGAAAAGCGGGCTGGAAAAGCTGGAGAAGAAGAGGAAAGAGATGGTATTTATAGTGCAAAGAAAATAAGAATGATTTCTGGCCGCCCGTTGGTCGCGACTCGCGACGGTGTTCGTCGCGACTCGCGACGGTGTTCGTCGCGACTCGCGACGGTGTCGCGACGGGGTCGCGACGGCAGCCACAGTTTTGTATTGTTTCTTTGTCTTCTTCATAGCCATCCCTCTCAATCTTCAAGTCTTCAACAACTCCAAAATGGTCTTCAACGGCCTCCGGTCTTCATGTCTTCGAAGTGAGTATCCAAAAGTCTTCGAAAGTATAGTCTTCAATGTCTTCCGGTCTTCGTTGCTTCCGTGTTCTTCCCTTGTCACACAAAATCCACTTAAAAGAGGTAAAAGAGTACAAAGTTGCTTTTGCCTCTCCTAAGTGAATTTCAAGGTAAAACACCAGCTCTCGATAATAAAAGAGCACAAAAGTGATCCTAAATACTACTAAATAATGCATCTAAAATGGACACATCAAACCTCCTCACACTTAAACCTTACTCGCCCTCGAGTAAGAAAAGATTTAAGCATACGGAGGAAATGGCATATCCACATCCTAAAACCCCTAAAATAACCACACAAAATGGACATATCAAACCTCCCCACACTTAAACCTTACTCGCCCTCGAGTAAGAAAAGATCTAAGCACACGGAGTAAATGATATATCCCAAAACCTAAACTAATCCCCCAATCAAAGCCTCACAAAAACTCTCAATATCAAAAATCCCAAAATAAAAGCTCACATGAGAATTTTTTCACACACACATCCCCAATCCTAAATCGAAACAAACCTACCACTTATCAATTCACTACCCATAAAAATATTTCACAGCCCAGAATTGATATTCCCAGAATCCAATGACACCAAATGAAGCTAAAACCATAGAGGAAGTTTTAAACACATGCTTCACCTAATGCCAATATATCAACCAGAAACGAAGTAGAAAGAGATAAGGAATTTCATAACCACACTTCGTTTCCTAACCCACTAAGCTACCCAATCCCAAGAGGTCTATAGATAATGAGCTACCCGATCCATCCGTGTGACAACCGCAACCTTATGACTCCAACGCCGGCAAATGAGTGAAATCATAGCATTTTTCAATTTCTCTCACTTTCTCTCATTTTGCCTAGGAGCTCTTTCAAGTTTTCATCCTAGCCACACATCATGTTTCGTTAGCTCACATCTCACCTTTTTCCGCACATTTTAGCCTCTCATTTTTGCCTAGGCCGCCCTTTAAGGGTTTTCGACCTATCCGGGCCCCCAATGTTGCCTAAGTTGCCCTCTCGGGTTTTCAACTTAGCGGGTTTTCTTTTTTTTATTTTTTATTTTGTTTTTCTATTTTGTTTTTCTTTTTCTCATGTTTTTCCAATGAAAAGTAGCAAAAAGCATTCCAAAACAATCTAGCATGCATATGAGTCCTCTAACCCCTCCCCACACTTAAAACATTACATTGCCCTCAATGTAAACACGTAAGGCAAGAACAATAAAAATCAAGGTAAGGGAGTTAGAGTGACACCCGTGTCTCCGCAAATTCGCCGGTGATATGGCAATATCCAAGTACTTGGATGGTCCCGAGATAGGTTTCGGAACCGGAAGGGTGAGCAAAGATGCCGTAGAAGAACTCACCCCTCGAGAAAAGCATTGTCTCCATGGCGCCGTTTGATCAAGACTACACCACGAAGAACACATTAAACTCACAAGTACATAAGGATATGTAATACTAGGTTTAGCATCAAGAGTTAATAACCATAGTATTTTCAAAGAACAACCAATCAACCCTCAATCACCACTATAAGATTATGCATGAAAAATATCCAACATATATTGACATGTATACAAGCATCATTATAGGATAAGAACTTACGGTCACAATGATGTAGTCGGCATACTACAATCAACAAATGTACTATAAAGATGCAAGAATGTTCATATGCCAATATATGTAGGATGGTGGAAGAAATGAGAGGTATGTGATGTTCTTGGGAGTGTTGGGTGGAGAAGAAGGAAGGATCATGCAATGTATAAAATCATTTGGAAACTTGGAAGCTTGGAAACTTGAAATCCGGGCTCAAAAAATTTTCAAAAGTTACTGAGCACGTCGCGACTCGCGACGAGGTTCGTCGCGACTCGCGACGTCATCGCGACTTGCAGAAAGTAGAGTCCGGGAGCTCAAAATGTTCTGAGCTCGTCGCGACTCGCGACGAAGGGTGTCGCGACTCGCGACGAGCCTCGCGAAGTCATCGCGACTCGCGGAAAGTGGAGTCCGGAGGCTCAAAATGTTCTGAGCTTGTCGCGACTCGCGATGAAGGGTGTCGCGACTCACAACGAGCCTCGCGAAGTCATCGCGACTCGCGGAAAGTGGAGTCCGAGAGCTCAAAATTTTCTGAGCTCGTCGCGACTCGCGACGAAGTAGGTCGCGACTCGCGACGAGCCTCGCGAAGTCATCGCGACTCGCGGAAAGTTGGCGCTGGGAGTGATTTTTCTCCCCTGTTCGTCGCGACTCGCGACGAAGCCCGTCGCGACTCGCGACGAAGCCCATCGCGACTCGCGACGGCAGGGTATCCCAGGCTTAAAATTTTTTCGTTTTCTTACCAACTGTCCAAGCTTTCTTCCCTCGTTCATTGCTCTCGTTCCTTCATCTCCATCATTGCGATGCACTTCATGTTGCTACAAAATCATAGAAAAACATGCCATAAAAAGAACAAAACAAAACAACAAAAACTAAGAAACAAAAACTAAAAGAAACAAAAACTAAAAGAAATGCCGAATTTATTTAACGTCGTCGGCACGACGAAGCTCCATATTTTTAAGGTCATCGGCACGACCCTAATGTTATCCGTATGGTGAAGGCTTGAAGCTCTTCACCATGAGCATCCAAAATAAGAGAGGTGGGGGCACAAAACCTTCAAGAGGAAAGTCTTGTGGAGGTGGAGATGGTTCAAAGGGAATTAAGTGGTTAGGGAGCTTAGGATAGTCTTTTGGCTCCTCTCTCGTTTCCCTCAAAACTTCCGAAAATATTAGAGTTGGTTCACTAGGTGGGAGAAGGGGTGACAATGCTAATGGATGATGTAGCACTATCACCTCTTCCTCCATTTTTCTATCCTCTACAACCAACTCCTCATCCCTTTCAAACTCAAAATCATTTTTATTGGTGACTTCACTCACCGAATCATCGAGTTCAAGTTGGGATGGTGTGTTTTCGGAATCACGAGCTTCCATGCGGGCTAATACCTCTAATATGTTCCTCACATGCCCCTCAATAGCCTCAACACTAGAGGAGAGCTGAGTATCTGGCTCCTCACTAGTAAAGGAGTTCAAGTTTGCTACGGTATTTAAGACATCCTCACGTGTCAAACTTGAACTTCCTTGTTGGGCTTGGTTTTGGGGTATGGTATAGGGTGGTGATGGCCAACTAGGTTGCTCGTAATATTGGTTTTCCGGCTCATTCTCATACCACAAATCCGGACTACCACTCCATTCCGGATTGTAAGAGTTGTGGTATGGATAGCATTCATGAGCTTCTTGCCCTTGAAAACCAATATCTCCTACCTCTTGATAGCACTCTTCATAGTACCCATGGTTTTGGAAACCAAGGGTTCTTTCTCGGTCATAGTGCTCTTCCCACAACAAATGGCAAGATTCGGTAGGATGGTCGAAATGACACATCCTACAAAACCTTGCTTGTTGAGCCTCTCTTCTCATCATGAGTTCCCTCAAGGTGAGACGCTCCATTAAAAAAAATTATTTTTTTATTTTTCAAAAGTTCGGAATCATAGTGCAAGGATTCTCGATAAAATAAATTACCAAGAACTCAAGCAATACCTACTCCGAACAAAAACAACCACCAAGTAGTGGAAAATAAAAAACAACTAGCCAATACACAACCAAATACACCTAAATACTTAAGAATAAACGTCTCTTCCCCGGCAACGGCACCATTTTGACGGGCGGACGGTCGTCGCGCCCGTCTGTGCAAAAGATAATTTATAAGCCCTTTCTGGTTACTTTCTACAACTAAGTAGATAGTGGCAAATCGGGGTCGTCCAAAGAGAAGAGGGATCTTCCTAAGCGTCTAAGCACACAATGGTTGATACTAGGCTAGGAGTAAATATATATACACACTTAAAAGCGAGTAAATGGGGGGGTTGGTTGGTTGGTTGGTTCCTAAGTTACGAAAGTAAAAAAGACAAGATAACTAGCAAGGTCAAGTGACTATGCTAGTCATCAAACGACACTAAAGAAAAGGGGGTTTTAAACTACAAAGATAAAATGCCTTGGGGGCAACGGATATCCACTTCCACATCTAATGTAGTTCATCGAATCATTCACACATTCCATCATATAGCATTCATGACCCAACGCTCACACACCCATCTAGCAAGTACCACAACACACACATCACAAGGAGTTCTAAGTTCATGCTCATAGATCTTCATGCAAAGGCGCTACGGAATTTGTCACGTTCCTACGCCTAAACAATTCAACCACACAAGCACTCCCTATGCTCAAACAACTCATGGCACACATGCAGTGAGACACACCGTCAAGAGTACATAAACGCCAAATAACAAATGCTTCAAGAATGAATTTAAATCATCTATTCAATACTTCAACTACTTGTCGTGGAGACTAAACTCCTATCCTTCTTAGTTCGTAGTTTGCGAGAGTGAGTTCGACATCTCTCGTCAAACCTCACCAATGACTCCCGAGTCGCGACCACGACTCAAGGTGTCATTGGTGGCATTTAGCACGAAGGACCAACAAGCTTGGCAATGCCTATGACCACTACACCGTGACTAGGCATTAAACCAATTCATGCAATTACACGAGATTGGATGAACGTGCAACGCACATTCATCCACGAGCATATGACTCTCTCGTTTGCTACACAAACAAACATGACGAAGAGTTCGACATCAATCACATTCGTCTAGCACATTGTCAACACACTAACACAATCAAAAGCTCTAATTCATACTCTCGCATTCCTAACAAGAACAGGGGGGAAATTAACCCAAATCCCCCAAACCCTAGCTAGCAATTGATCCAAGCATTTCATATCATCAAGCTCCCAACAACATCAATGCAATCAACAATTAACATTCAAAGCACACTAATTGCACAATAGCAAAAACACCAAATAGATAGATAGAAATGGTTCTCAATACATAGAAGTGGAAGCTTCAATCCATAGCTCCCAAGAACAAGAACTACTCTAGAACAACAAAAGACATAATTAAACTAAGAGAAAGCTAAGAAAAGAAAGAAGAGAAAAACCTAGAATTGAAGCCCTAAAAACGCAGAGAAAAGCGGGCTGGAAAAGCTGGAGAAGAAGAGGAAAGAGATGGTATTTATAGTGCAAAGAAAATAAGAATGATTTCTGGCCGCCCGTTGGTCGCGACTCGCGACGGTGTTCGTCGCGACTCGCGACGGTGTCGCGACGGGGTCGCGACGGGGTCGCGACGGCAGCCACAGTTTTGCATTGTTTCTTTGTCTTCTTCATAGCCATCCCTCTCAATCTTCAAGTCTTCAACAGCTCCAAAATGGTCTTCAACGGCCTCCGGTCTTCATGTCTTCGAAGTGAGTATCCAAAAGTCTTCGAAAGTATAGTCTTCAATGTCTTCCGGTCTTCGTTGCTTCCGTGTTCTTCCCTTGTCACACAAAATCCACTTAAAAGAGGTAAAAGAGTACAAAGTTGCTTTTGCCTCTCCTAAGTGAATTTCAAGGTAAAACACAAGCTCTCGATAATAAAAGAGCACAAAAGTGATCCTAAATACTACTAAATAATGCATCTAAAATGGACACATCAGCCATTGTCAAGGGGCTGTTGGTTGAGCTACGAAAATATGAGGGTTTCTGCAAACTTCAGGTTGCTCGAAAACAATACTTGTGGGAGCTCTGTTTGGGAAGATGAACAGTTGAAGAATTTGAGTTTGTGTGGGAATCAACCACTTGTCACTTTCACTTACCTTTTTCGAAAACTGTAAAGCCACTCTACTTTTTCTTCTTTCACAATACCACAGGCGCAATTTTAGGCCCAGTATAACCTTTTGGCCCAAAGTTAATCCTTCTGGTCTTCTTCCACTATATTCCCCGGTGTTTAAACACCACTTCACATATTTTTGGTATTTTCGATATTTCCTTCTTTTTTTTCCACTGTATTTAAAAGAAAACATAACAGTAAATAATACTACAACAAGGACAAATCAGAGTACCTTACATTCGACAGACACCCAAGTGCTGTCTGAGGCCTTCAAAAGTCTCACCATCCAGAGGTTTTGTAAAGATATCAGCCAGTTGTTCTGCTATTGGTACATACTGGACTACGACCTCTCCTTTTTCAACCAAGTCCCTAATAAAATTGATGTGTCCATTTTAGATGGTTATTTTAGGCTTTTTAGGATTAGGTTTTGTGCAATTTTGTGCTCTACATGTGGCATTTTGCCTTGAAATCATCTAAGGAGGGATAAAGGCGGCTTTGACGTTTTTATCACTTTTTAGATGATTTTGTGTGACAAGGTGATTTGTTTGAAGACTTTGAAGATTTGAAGACTTTGAAGATTTGAAGACTTTGAAGATTTATCTTTGAAGATTTGAAGATTTGAAGACCTTTACATTTGAGCTTTGTGAAGATTTGAAGAAGTGAAGAGATGAAGAAAGGAGAGCAAAGCAACGGGTGAAAGATGGTCCGGGGTTCTCAGAATTTTCCGAGAAGAATCAGCCTTCAAGAGTGGCACCATTGGATTCCTCTTCTCGAGCACTATAAAATCGACTACAAGAACTCCCGAAACGGATCAACGGTTCACCCGGAGGAAGCAAAACAAAACAGCAAGGCTGAGTTACTGATTTGGTCGCGAGTCGCGACCAAGCTCGTCGCGACTCGCGACGACAGCTTAAAATCAGCCCTGTAGCAGCGTTTTCTCCCCTTTTTCTTCCCCCTATAAATACCCCTTCACTCCCTCTTCTCCACAGTTTTTTTCCCTCTTCTTCTTGCATTTTAGGGCTTGAAAACCCTTGGTTTTCTTCTCTTTCTTTTCTTAGTTTTTGTAGTTTAATTATGTCTCTTGTTATTCTAGAGTAGTTTTTGTTCTTGGGAGCAAAGGATTGAAGCTTCCATTATCTATGTAGCAAGAACTCATTTCTATCTATCTATTTGGTGTTTTTGCTATTGTGCTTTTATTGTGCTTTGAATGTTAATTGTTGATTCTATTAATGGTGTTGAGAGCTTGAGGATATGAATGCTTGTATGAATTGCTAGCTAGGGTTTGGGGGATTTGGGTTAATTTCCCCCCTGTTCTTGTTAGGAATGTATGAGGGTGAATTAGAGCTTTTGATTTTGTTAGTGTGTTGACAATGTGCTAGACGAATGTGATTGATGTTGAACTCTTCGTCATGTTCGTTTGTGTAGCAAACGAGAGAGTCATATGCTCGTGGATGAATGTGCATTGCACGTTCATCCAATCTCGTGTAATTGCATGAATTGGTTTAATGCTTAGTCACGGTGCAGTGGTCATAGGCATTGCCAAGCTTGTTGGTTCTTCGTGCTAAATGCCACCAATGACACCATGAGTCGTGGTCGCGACTCGGGAGTCATTGGTGAGGTTTGACGAGAGATGTCGAACTCACTCTCGCAAACTACGAACTAAGAAGGATAGGAGTTTAGTCTCCACGACAAGTAGTTGAAGTATTGAATAGATGATTTAAATTCATTCTTGAAGCATTTTTTATTTGGCATTTATGTATTCTTGACGGTGTGTTTCACTGCATGTATGCCATGAGTTGTTTGAGCATAGGTAGTGCTTGTGTGGTTGAATTGTTTAGGTGTAGGAACGTGACGAATTCCGTAGCGCCTTTGCATGAAGATCTATGAGCATGAACTTAGAACTCCTTGTGATGTGTGTGTTGTGGTACTTGCTAGATGGGTGTGTGAGTGTTGGGTCCTGAATGCTATATGATGGAATGTGTGAATGATTCGATGAACTACATTAGATGCGGAAGTGGATATTCGTTGCCCCTAAGGCATTTTATCTTTGTAGTTTAAAACCCCTTTTCTTTAGTTTCGTTTGATGATTAGCATAGTCACTTGACCTTGCTAGTTATCTTGTCTTTTTATCTTTGTTAGTTTAGGAAACCAACCAACCAACACCCCCCCCCCCTTTTTACTTGCTTTTATGTGTGTGTATATATATTTACTCCTAGCCTAATATCAACCATTGTGTGCTTAGACGCTTAGGAAGATCCCTCTTCTCTTTGGACGACCCCGATTTGCCACTATCTACCTAGTTGTAGAAAGTAAGCATTTAGGGCTTATAAATTATCTTTTGCACAGGCGGGCGCGACGACCGCCCGCCCGTCAAAAATGATGTCAAATATCGATGTGCTTTGTCCTCGAGTGTTGCACAGGATTCCTGGAAATATCAATGGCGCTTTTATTATCACATAGAACTGTCAGACTCACATCATTGAACCCATAATCTCTCATCATCTGCTTCATCTATAATAACTGCGCACAAAAACTCCCGGCAGCTAAGTATTCTGCTTCAGCCGTAGACAATGCTATAGAATTCTGCTTTTTACTGTACCAACTAACAAGATTTAATCCAGCAAAGAAGCATCCACCAGTGGTACTCTTACGATCATCGGCATTCCCGGCCCAGTCAGAATCACTGAAACCTACCAACTGCGACTCCTTGTTTCGAGAAAACCATACTCAATACTCCACTGTTCCACTTATATACCGAATAATCCTCTTCACGGCTGACAGATGTGACTCCTTTGGATTAGCTTGATAGCGAGAACAAATACCAACACTCAGACAGATGTCTGGTCTGCTTGCAGTTAAGTACAACAGACTGCCAATCATACTCCTGTACAATTTTTGATCAACACTTTGACCCAGTTCATCTTTTGTAAGCTTGTCGGTGGTAGCCATTGGAGTGCGTACTGCCTTTGCACGTGTAAGTCCGAATCTCTTGATCAAGTTTTCAGCATATTTCTGTTGATTGATGAAAATACCATTCTTCTCCTGAGTAACCTGTAATCCCAGAAAGTATGACAATTTTCCTACCATGCTCATTTCGAACTCCTGAGTCATTAAGTCAACAAACTCCTTCACCAATACTGAAGAGGTAGATCCAAAAACAATATCATCCACATAAATTTGTGCGATGAGAATATTTGTCCCCCTACGCAGCACGAATAGTGTACGGTCCACTCCCCCTCGACGATATCCTTTCTGAATCAGAAAGGTTGTCAGTCGCTCATACCATGCACGAGGTGCCTGCTTGAGTCCGTACAGTGCTTTATTCAATCGATAGACATGGTCAGGAAAGTGTGGATCTTCAAATCCCTTAGGCTGTTCCACATAAACTTCCTCCTTTACTAGACCATTCAGGAACGCACTTTTGACATCCATCTGATGAAGAGTAAAATCCAGAATACATGATACTGCCAACATCAGTCTGATCGACTCTAATCTGGCTACAGGTGCAAAAGTTTCATCAAAGTCAACCCCTTCAACTTGAGTATACCCTTGAGCAACTAATCGCGCTTTATTCCTTGTGACGTTACCCTCCGCATCAGATTTGTTCTTAAAGATCCACTTGGTTCCGATCACATTCACATTATCCGGTCGGGGGGTAAGATACCAAACATTGTTTCTCTCGAATTGCTGCAGTTCTTCTTGCATTGCCGAAACCCAATATTCATCGAGAAGAGCGTCTTTGTAATTTTTTGGCTCAGTGAGAGAGATGAAACAAGATAGTCCTGCCAATTCTCTGTAATTTACCCGTGGTTGATCCCTTAATTGCATGTGTCTAGTCGGATGCTGTTCTGATTCATGAGTTCCAGCTTCCGGAGTTTCAACACCAGTTGACGATGCTGGTGTTTCAACACCAGTAGGAGTCACTGGTTCAAGGGCATCATTTTCACCGACAGTGTCGTCCTCTGAATCATCAACCACCACATTGATAGACTCCATGACCGTACCAAAACGTTGATTAAGCACTCGGTAAGCTCGACTGGTAGGAGAATAACCCAAGAATATACCGATATCACTTCTAGATTCAAATTTAGCTAAGGGCTCCCGGTCCTTCAGAATATAACACTTACTGCCAATGACATGGAAATACGACACATCTGGTTTCTTCCCCTTCCAAATCTCATATGGTGTCTTTTCGGTAAACGGACGCAGATATACTCTGTTGATGGTGTAGCATGCAGTGTGTACCGCCTCAGCCCAGTATCTAGCATTAATTTTTCTCTCGGCTAACATTGCTCGTGCCATTCCCTGCAGTGTTCGATTCTTTCTCTCCACAATACCATTTTGTTGAGGAGTTATGGGGGCAGAGAACTCGTGGTGTATGCCAAGTGTCTCGCAGACGTTATGAAACGTAGAATTTTCAAACTCTTTTCCATGGTCACTCCTGATACGTGCAATTCTTACTTGAGTGGTTCCTTTTTCAACATGTAGTTTGTGCGCCAAGTTCTTGAATACACCAGCAGCTTCTGACTTCCCTTTTAAAAATGATACCCACGTATACCTCGAGAAGTCGTCTACACAGACGAAAATATACTTCTTTCCTGCCACACTCGGAGTATTGACTGGCCCCATCAAGTCCATATGTAGTAGCTCCAGAAGTCTTGACGTTGAAACATCATGTACGGCATGGTGTGGTATCCGGGTTTGCTTTCCTTCTTTACATGACCCACAGACTATCTCCTTGTTATCACTGATCTCGGGAATACCTCTGACTACCTTCAGTCTGGAAATACGAGCTAAGGATTTGTAATTTATGTGTCCCAATTTTCTGTGCCACATTGTACTGAGTTCATTTTTTGAGTTGAAGCATGTGACATCTTGGTCGAGCAAATAACAATTATCCATTGATCTAGAACCAGTGAATACTTCAGTACCATGGTTGACTACACACTTCTCTTTGTCGAAAAACACCGTCATTTCATTGTCACATATATGGCTAATGCTCAACAGGTTAGCTTTCAGACCTTCCACCAGTAATACATCTTGGAACACAGGAAGCCCTTTAATGACTAACTCACCTTTGCCGATTATTCTACTGCGCTTCCCATCACCAAATCTAACATGTCCACCAAATCCAGGTTTGAATTTTTGAAGGAATTCAGGTATTCCAGTCATATGCCTTGAGCACGCACTATCAAAATACCAGGAGTTTCCTGTATGTGCCCCAAAACAAACGAAACTTGAAAAACAAACATCTTGAGATTTTCGAACCCATACCTGGCTTACTGATCGATGGATGTGATTAGGATTTTGATTGACACGTGTGTTCAGAAATCCGGTTCTGTATCCTCCAGTGTTAAGCCGATGCCTTGACTTATATCCTGGCATGGTGTTGAAACACCGATCTGCTGTGTTGACAGACAGTGTCCTAAGCAGCTTAAAACACCTGTTCCTGACATGCCCTTGAGCTCCACAGTATCCACATCGTCTGATCCTCTTGATGGAAAATTTTTTCTCGATTATGCTTGGAGCTGGTACACCTTGATCTGCCTCGTTTTTTAACACATTCACTGTCCTTTCATAACCAATTCCATATTTGGTCGTATGTCCCATTCGTAGACAGTCTTCGAGCTTAGCTTTCCCTGTATTGAGACGTCTAATAGCTTGTTCTGCTGCCTCTACTCGTTGCACCACTTCAGTAAATTCCTTCTTAAACTTATTCAGTTCTCCAATTGCCTCTTCCTTTTCAAGTTCATTCACTTTAACTTTCTCACTCAGTCTCTTGTTCTCAAACTTGAGCTCTTTGTTTTCATCAGCCACTTTTAACCACATCTTGTACATCTCCATACTTTCCTTGCGAATGTCATCATCACTAATGCTTCTAGTCTCTTCATCTGAGCTACTACTATCTTCTTCATTCAGCACACCGAGACCGTCCGTAATGGAGTCTTCTAACTCCACCATTGACACACCGAAAGCAACATGATTTGTATACTCTTCTCCATCCTTAACATCATCTCCTCCGTCATCATCACTCCAGGTTGTAGCATACGATTTTCCTTGCCTTTTAAGCGTATTGGCACACTCAGCTTGTATGTGTCCAAAACCTTCACATTCTCTGCACTGGATTTTCCTGTTCAGATTCAGATTTGTCAATTTAATCTTTGGTGTTTCAACACCAGTTGCTTGACCGAATCTTGGAGTGGAGTTGGCGTTAGGATTTTTGCTCCCACTTGACTTATCTTGAGATTTCCTGCCCATCTTCTTCATAAATCTGGAGAAGTTTCTGGTAATGTTCGCAATTTCATCGGAATCTTCATTATCCGTAAGATCATCTGCCTTTCCAGAGTTTGTGCTTGAAAAAACCATCTCTTTCTTTCCCGTTTTTGTTTCCAGCATCTCCATCTCATAAGATTCCAGAGATCCCATAAGCTCATCAAGAGTCATTGTCCCAATCCTTCCATTTTCATTAATTGCTGTGACCTTCATATTGAACCGTGGAGGTAACGCCCTCAACACTTTCCTGACAAGTTTTTGATCTTTGTACTTTTTTCCAAACTGAAACGCTTTGTTTGCAATATCTCGGACTCGTCCATTAAACTCGGAAATAGTCTCATCTTCACGCATCTTCAATTCTTTGAATTTTGACGTATATTATTGCAACTTTGATTCCCTGACAGAGCTTGTCCCCTCATGATACATTTGTAACACATCCCATGCTTCCTTCGCAGTCTCACAATTTGAAATCATCTTAAATTGATCTTCATCCACTGCTGTGAAGATGGCATTCAACGCCTTTGAGTTGGACACGTGTGCTTTATGCTCATCAGGAGAAAATTTAGAGAATGGTTTGGCCGTCGATGAGCTTGATCCTGTAGTTTCGTCACTTGAAGGTGGAGTGTACTGATTTATGACATAGTTCCAGGCTTGATCATCTAGTGCTCCAATGAACACTTTCATATGTGCCTTCCAATAAGCATAATTACCTTGTTCCAGCAACGGTGGTCGCGTGACCGAAGCCCCCTCCAATGGTGCCATGGTGAAACCTGATCTCACTCTCCCTGTATAGGGGTCAGCAAGTGCCTTGCTCTGATACCAATTGAAAGTCTGTTTCACCTAAAGTCTCTACTTTTACGCCAAGTTGTTTAACGTTTGGTGTTGAAACACGAAATAAAAACACAGTGCACACACAACTTGTTTACGTAGTTCGGTGCAATTACACCTACGTCTGCGGGGCCTTGCCCAGATCAGAAACCATTCACTAGAAAGCAGTCTTTAGTACAAGAAGCTTAACTTAAATACTAATCCATTGCTAACCTACAGAGTGAATGTTGTGAGATCCCCTCACTGCCGATCCTACGTCGTTGAACCCTCACGATCAACACGTCTCCCTGGATCTCCTCCTCCCGAGGAATTAAGACTTCCTTGTTTCTGATCTTTACGAACTTGGTCGGATGAATAAACACTCCTCCAAACACCACAGGCAGATCGCTCCAAACTTCTCACGTAGAGATGAATTCTTGGTCGCTTAATTGATTGCGTTGTATCTTCTTGTATTTATATCCATCGCAATCCTGCCTTCTGTCAACCTCTTTCCTTGTCTAACTCTACCATAAATAGACTTCTAAACTAAGGAAAGATCTAATTCTAATCTGGTATTTAAATGGACAATCCTTCATCAATAGGACTTGTACCATAAATAAACTACTTAATCAATTCCTAACTATTACAGGAATATTCGTTTACCAGAATTTGATTGCCACGAAATAAGATAATAATCTTCACAATATTCTGATTTGATCGCATAAATATACTCCATAATATGCTCCATAAATCGTGGACAAAATCCTGCGTTCGGAAAACCTGGATAGCGGTGTTAAAACACCAGATCATCAGAATTCGCAATATGCCATAAATAAATCCAACTCCCGAGAACTCTACAAAAAATATCTGCTTATTATAATCTTTCATTACGAAGGGAGTAAGCCATAAAATTCATTTTCATTGTGATTGAACTGTATTTCCGACAAACACTTACATTATTTAAGTTCATATTTAGAATATAATAAAAATCCAAGCTAACACAATTAGTATTAACTTTTAAATAAGGTAAGAAAGTGTTTTTGGCAAAAGCTAAATTTAAAAGACTATAATTACACAAACCCAAACATTAGGTCCAAAGTCACAATTTCCGCCATTAAGGATCTTCACTAGAGCCCATATTATTTCCTCTGTTTCACTTAATTTTGACATTTGAATTTAGAAAATATATAATTAGTGATTGAAAATATATTAAAAAATTAATTGACTGAGTAAAAATATTTTAGAATTTGCCAAATATAATAAATGAGCTAATGCTAAAAAATCATCAGAAAAAAAAGTGGATCACTATATCTCGCCCTGTATTTTATTATTCTCGCCCTAAAACGTATATAGTATGTATTTTTAATTTAATTTCAATAACTAAATTAAATTAAATTTAGATTGAATTAAATTTAGATTAGATTAAATTTAGATTAGATTAGATTTAAATAAATTAAATAAAATTTAAAAATAAATCCGGGCGCCGCCGCCGGACCGCCGGAATCCGCCGCCGGACCGCCGGAATCCGCCGCCGGACCGCCGGAATCCGCCGCCGGACCGCCGGAATCCGCCGCCGGACCGCCGGAATCCGCCGCCGGACCGCCGGAATCCGCCGCCGGACCGCCGGAATCCGCCGCCGGACCGCCGGCTCCGATCCGCCACCGGCTGGGCGCGAGGCGCCGCGGAGCGGCTCGCCACGGCCTGGGCGCGAGCCGTGGCGGGCTCCGCTCGCCACGGTCTGGGCCGTGGTCCGGTCGCCACCGCCCGGCCGCTCGCCACCGCCCGGCCGCTCGCCACCGCCCGGCCGCTCGCCACCGACGGACCGCTAGCCGCCGCCGGACCGCTCGCCACGGGCTGGGCGCGAGCCGGACCGGCACCGCTCGCCGTGGCCTGGGCGCGAGCCACCGCTCGCCATGGCTTTGGCGCGAGGCGGACGCGGTCCGCTCGCCAGGGCACGGGCGCGAGCCGGAGACTCCGGCGGCGGATTCCGGCGGTCCGGCGGCGGATTCCGGCGGTCCGGCGGCGGATTCCGGCGGTCCGGCGGCGGATTCCGGCGGTCCGGCGGCGGATTCCGGCGGTCCGGCGGCGGATTCCGGCGGTCCGGCGGCGGATTCCGGCGGTCCGGCGGCAGCGCCCGGATTCATTTTAAATTTTAATTTGATTTATTTAAATTTAATCTAATCTAAATTTAATCTAATCTAAATTTAATCTACTCTAAAATCAATTCAATTTAGTTATTGAAATTAAATTAAAAATACATACTGTATACATATTAGGGCGAGGATAATAAAATACAGGGAGGGATATATCAACACCCTGACCCAATACTAGTGATCGAAGGAGTATTTTAAGTCTTCAACTACCTATGGTCCTAGACACCTAGTATTTCAGCACGTGGCCCACACGTTTCCGCGGGAAAGCCGTACCCCAACCGCCTCCATAACCGTCTTCAAAAGAGGGGGTCCATCAACGTCATTTCGAAAAGCTATTCTCTGTTTCTAATATGTGGCCTTTTAACTTGTCGGCTTCAAGCCTTCAACTTTGAACTTTTAAGCCAGGTTCATGTTTCGTTTCAGATGAAATGGAACGGAAATGAACGGAGTTGATCTCGAATATATACGAATTTATTTGAGTTGAAAAGAGTTGCACTCTTTCCAGTTCAGTTGAAACAGAACTAAATTGAGTTGAGTTGAGATGAATTTATTGGAGTTGAGAAGAGCTGTGTGGAGTTGATCGGAGCTGAGTTGAGTTGAGAAGAATTGAGTTGAGCTGATTGGAGTGGAGCGGAGCTGAACTAAACTGAATTAATTGTCGATGAACTAAACTGAACCAAAACGAACTAAATTAAATCAAAATGAAATTAACCGAATCTAATTGAAATTAACTGAGTCAAACTGAACTAAAAAAAATTTAAATTGACTGAATCAAAATCAAATGAACTGAAACGACTGAATCGAATACACTGAACTGAACTAAATCAAATTGAACTAAATTGAATCAAAATGAATCGAGCTGAATCGAAATGAGCCCAACTGAATAAAGTTGAAATAAAATGAATCACAGTGAACTGAAGCAAACTAAATTGGACCGAGTGTAACATAACATAACTTAAACAAACTGAATAAAACTTAACTGGACAAAAACTAATTAAAAGAAGATAACGATTAAATATATTACATATTAATAACTAATAATTAATTATGATATAAATAATGAGTTCGTCTCTTGAAATACGGTATTTCCATAAGTCAAGGAAAGACCAAGGTTTAAACTGCAAATTAGAAGAAATCAAGATAAAATTTTTGGGTTGCATTAATTGGGTCATAAACTATATAATTAATACAAATTGCATAATAAATTTTAACATTGCAACTTAACCTTTTTACCATTTTATTATTCTAATTAAGCTGCGTCTTTCCATAAACATACGGAAAGTCGACGGTGTTTCCCAATACTTTGACATAAATAATAGTGCATGTTAATTAAATAATTTATTTAAAATTTTAATATATTATGTAAATTTTATGATCTAATTATAGAATTTGAATCCTAGCGTTATCGAATTTGAAGTGAAATGAAATATATTTTTTAGAATTGCAAACATTTTACATATATAATAAATACAGTTATAAATAATATGACGTTTATGTGAAATATATTAAAATTATTAATTAAATGTTTGTAGGAGGAGTCCGTCTCTTGAAAGACGGTCTTTCCATAAGTCATGGAAAGACCAAGGTTCAAAGTGTAAATTAGAATAAATGAAGATAAAATTTTTGGGTTGCATGAATCGGATTATAAACTTTATTACTATTACAAGTTGCATAATAAATTTTTAATATTGCAACTTAAACCTTTTACCTTTTATTATTCTAATTAAACCCCGTCTTTCCATAAGCCTATGGAAAGACCGTCTTTCCCAAGACTTTGCCTTGTAGTAAACAAGAAATGCGAAAATACAAATTTAGGGAAAAGTTTGAAAACCCAGCCACTACCAATATACTGCAGGTGTATATTCGACATGTTATTACAATATACACGAGAGACCTAGTAGCACTGGAGATGCTCTACGCACATTAGTGTTGGTAGTATATATGAAGGTAAATGAATACATTATTGGTACTAGTACTGCGCACAAGATGTATACTTCCATAATTTAGAACATTGATTAATAATTTATATAAAAGTAATAATCATCTATTTTTTCTCATTATTTACCTTGTAGGTTTTACCGTATTCAATACTAGTAAAATTGATAATTAAAACTTTAACATCCAAGTGAAACTTAATTAAATGATTTAAAATTAATATTTTAAAATTTCACAGTATTTAACAATTTGTTAATAATTAATAATATATAATGCTAATTGAGCTAAGTTGATTGGAGTTGAGAAGCGCTGATACGAGCCGAGAAGAGTTGAGAATAGTTGAGTTTAGTTGATTGGAACTGAGATAAATTAAGATGAGCTGAGAAGAGTTGAGAAGTGTTGGGAAAAGTTGAGTTGAAATAATTGAAACTGAAATAAGTTGACTGGACAGGGCCTTAAACTGAAATTATTGGACTTAAAATACTCCCTCCGCTTCACTAATATTGACACCATAGGTTTAGGTGTTTGGATTTATGTAGATGAAATGAGTGGATGAAATTGGATGCAGAAAGTAAAAAGTAAAATGAGTGGATGAAATTGAAGGAATCTTGCCATAAATGAAAAGTGTGCCAATATAAAAGAAACATCAAATTAAGGTAAGTGTGCCACTAATAGAGAAACGAAGGGAGTAAGATTGTTGAAATTGAGGAGAGTTGATCTAAAATTATTGGAATTGAGCCGAGTTAAACTGAGTTGAGAGAAACTGAAATATTTTAAATTTAATTCAATTTAAAAAATATAAATATGCTTAACAAAATTTTATTTAAATAATTTAAAATACTAAAGTGAACTACTATACTAAACTGAGTTATACTAAAATTAACTATAGTGTCATAATTGTAATAATATACCTTAATAGAACTGAATTCAACTGAAATGAATTAGACTGAACATAATCCAACTGAATTTAATTGAATTGAATAAAAATAGATTACATAAGTTAGAAAGGCTGTGACATAGTGAGATAAATTACATACTCACTCTGGTTTATTGGATGTGGAACACTTTTCTTTTTTGGTTGAATTTGTGAATTTGACACACTTTTTTTTTATAAGATTCCTTCATTTCCATCAACTCATTATACTTTTTCCTTTCTAAATTCAATTTCATTCACTCATTCCATTCACCTAAGTCCAAGCACCTAATGCTAGTGTGCAACATCCAATGAAACAGAGGTAGTATAGTCGATGAAAAAATATGATTAGTTGTGGATAGGGGTGTTCATTGGACCAAAACTGGAATCACAAAAAAGCTTGAACTGAGGACCAGACCGATTAGTGATTATTTAGGACTGGGACTGGATCATATTTGTTCTGGTTTTGGAGCGGTACAGACCAGTTGGACTGGATTTTTGTAAACTTTATTCTTTTACAAAAAAAAAATTGGTGTTGTAAAATTTTTAATTAAGATTTTGCTTTTAAAAGATAGTAAACTAGAAGTTATTGGAAAAAAATTCCTCAAAATATGGAAGAATACTAGTCCGGAGAAAATAAGTCTAAACTAGTACATAAAGTTAAATTATGAATACATAAATAATACACATAAGAGTAAGTTACCGGCCCGGACCGGATTGGAACCCGGGCAAAAAAGTCTTTGATCGAAAATTGGACCAGAATTCTATATATATCTATGTGCTTATGATCTTTGTATTCCGGTCTTTGTATTCCGATCTTGTTCGATCCATTTTACCAGTTCGGACCGATTCATGAACACCCCCTAATTGTGGATGAAACTGTTTTCAGTCATTCTTTAGAAATAATTTGAAATACCATATGTAGTTTAGCAAATAACATTTCGTGCTATTAATAATGTAGTGAACTTAAATGAATATCCATAATAGTATAATACACCATATAATATTTTACAGAAAATCTTCATCTATAGAAACACAGTTACACATTCGTACTATTTATCTGAATAGAATCAATTGCAATTATTACCTCAAGTTGATAAAGAAAAAAATATTCTGAATTCATTAATGAATTCTTGCATGATAGTGGCTACTTACTAGTTTTGTTTTTGGTTTGGTTTGGTTTTGGATCATGGAAGCATCTAATTATAATTTAACCTTTTTTTTTGTTTTTTCCTTTTATACATTGTTAATAGATTTTACCACCTTCAATGAGTATTATTATGGTTTGTTTGGGGTTTTGGCATTCGGTGGGTCAACTTCGGTCAAATTTAGGGTCAACTCTAGTTCCATTCAATTTGATTCAGTTTCTTTAGATTGGTTTCGTCTCGTTTAGTTTAGTCAATAATTTTCATTCTGGTTGCATCCACTTCAAGTAAATTTCTTTTAGTTCAATTCAATCAATTTCATACGGTTTCATATCTCTCCCAACTTTTTTTTCATACTCCCTTCAATTCTTTAACATTGGCACCCGACAAAGGGGCACAATATTTTGTGATTTTAGCCTTTTGGTTTCACCTTTATGTAAAAGGATGATAATAGGGTTGGTTACATAAGCAAGTTGTTAGGGAAAAAGTAACAAAAGTAATAAGCAAGTTGTGAAAGAAAAGGGGTAAAATAGGAATTCTACACCATTGTCTCTCCTAAACATAGCATTTGTATTAGAGAGACACTAGGGAAAAAACAATTCCCATAAGGATCTTAGTGAACCAGTGGGAGAACTTCTTTTCATTTTTTGAAAATATAAGGAAAGTTCAACACCGATCAACCCAACACATCACCAATAAACTTAACTCAACGTAACTCAACACCAATAAACCCAACTTAATTCAACCCATCATAAAATAAACCTAACTGGATAGAGCTGAACACGACCAATCTGAGAGACGAGTGACTAAAGAAAATTTTTTTTTTGAATAACAATGGCCTCATTTTCATTAATTTCAAGATTATTACATAATTGTGCCAAATTTGGGTCGCATAACCCCTAGCTAACAACTAGAACTAATCTTCCTAAACTTGAAAACCATCAACTGACTCACACAAATGAACATATCAATCCCTAGGAAATTCCCAGATTGAAATCCACATGCCATATTGGCAATTTGCTACCTGATCTGTTCCTCTAGGCTTCCCGTCTTCACCGGATTGCATTAGTTTTGTATTTTGGCGAGGTTGTTGCTATATTTCTTCGATCATCGGTGGGAGACACCTATTTGAGTAGTTTCGAGTGCATGTAATTTTTGTTTTAAAGCAGAACGGTACTGCGTGCTTCCATATTTATACATTGTTTGTCGGGTGAATCTCAACCGGGTTGCCACATCTCTGTAGTTCTAGGAGAGATTGTCCATAATGGTACCCACCTTTAAATGAAATTGTACCCTATTTTTAAAATCGTTCTGAAAAGGTACCCACTCACTTTTTCATCAATATCCCAAAAAGGTACTTTTTATTTAAAAGCGGGTACCATTATAGCATAATTTTAATCCAAATTATTCTTTTCCGAAAGGTACCTTTTTTCAGAAATAAATGAAAAATGAGTACCTTTAAAGGGTGAATTCAAAATTTGGGGTACTAGTATGTGAATTTCGATCAAAAGTGGGTACTATTTTGGATAATCTCTCGTAGTTCTAGTATTGAGAACATTATTGGAGATTGTTGCTGGATTTATCCAATCAATGACGAGAAAAAACCTAAATCTCGCCAGAGTTGTAAGAGCACCAACAACACCTGGAAAATAAAAACATTAAAAATATTTAAAATTATTACCCAAGTCATGCTTTCATCCAGGGAAGTAATGCTACATCGCAAATATTCTATAACCCATAAGTAGGTATCTCATAGGGAGTATAGCCCTCCAAACTTGCCACAAATGTGGTACTACAGGCCGGTGGGGGCTCCGTTGTATGCTAGAAGCTCCATTCAACTAATACAGACTAATGCAGATGGAACCATTTTCTTATGTTTCACTGGGTCAGACCATGCACCTGCCACAAGATGACCTATTTTGACTGTTTCCCTCAATCCATGACTAGGTCTTCCACTGATTCATGTTGTCTCTCCACTGCGGCCACCACGAGGCTGTCGTGGCTAAAAACAACCCCGACGGATGTTTGTTGGACAACGAGACTACCGTGGAGTGGGGATAGATTTTAGGGATTGGCTGAAAAAAGAAAGTACACTGGTGCACTTAAGACCTCGATTATGGAGGATTCGGGATGGAGAAAACCGCCACTGACCACGGGCCCAATGTCTCTAGAGCTACCTCACCGGCTTCTTCCTTGGAAGCTTTTGGCCCACTAGGGTTGGGCTTTTTGGCTTTTGGGGAAGGAGATCGAGTTACTTTCCCTTTGAGTGGTTTTTGACTTTTTTAGGGGGTACCACCTCCGTCCCAGTTTAAATTACGGTCTAATCATTGCACGCCATTCGAGAAACATGTTTGACCATTAATATGTTTAGCTACGTATAATAACGGCAAACAAAAAGTTACTTTCTAGAAACTACTTGTTGCGATGAATTCAACAATATCACATACGATAATGTTATGTCGCATATATCTATTCAAATATGCAATTAAACTTTGGTAGAAAATAGTGAAATAAAGTAAGTTGGCAATTTAATCAGGTATACAGGGAGTACCAAATATTACTTTTGCTTTGGGGGCTACCTAATGATAGAGTGAGTAAAGATCAGGAGTAGGCCCGTCAAATGGGTCGGGTGTGACCCGTTGGATAACCGTTACCCATCTACTATTTTCACTTATTGGATAAGACTTATTGGATAATGACCCATTGGGTTAATAGATATAATTGAGTTGTAGTTATTGGGTTTAGTTGGGTTGGATAATGGATTATCCGTTGGATAATTTTGGGTGGGTCAAGTTGGGTTGGGTAACGGGTGGCCCGTGGATAATTTCATATCATAAGATAACAAAATTTTCACAAGTTTGATTACGAATGATTTAATTTTTCCCTAACACATATAATCATTTTAGAAACGATCAAATTCTCGATTCATCATATTTATCGATTTCGGTTCATGTCTTAATCAATTTTAATTTGAACCAATTAAAAATTGATAAAAGATCTTGACGAAAGAAGTAGAAGTAGTAGTTAAGAAACTTTTACTAAATTTGAAAAATCTCCTCCATGAAATATGAAGATTTTTAAAAATATTTTCTTTTATTGAACATAAGAAAATAATAAATGAAATCCCCACATTTAGCCACTCGAATAAATATTTCCTCTTTTGTAGTTATGTACACGATTTAGCCTATATCAAAAAATGATTAGAGCTAATCGTAATTTTTTACTCCAAGTAAAATGTTATGTGACTTATCCATTTAAAGTTTAAATGGTTGAAAACACCAATTATCCATTAAGTATATACTGAATTATCCATTGTGTATATACTAATTATCCATTGGGTCGAACTAAATGACCCATTGGGTATAGGTCATTTATTTGGGTGAAACGTGAATTACCCATCAAGTCCGTGTTCTTTCTCAGTTCTCAGTTCTCACTTCCCAGTTTGCGTTTTGTTTCATCAGTTTGCATTTTGTTCATCAATCGATCTGCGTTTTGTTCATCAATCGGTCTGCATTTTGCTCATATTCGAGTTCATAATATTATATTATGTACATTATATTATATTATACTTAATATAAAAAAATGTATAATATGTTGGCTTTGTAAACTCGACGAAACTAACGAACAATATTACTTGGGATCGAGCTCGAGCTCAAATACTGTACGAACTCGAATATTGTACGAACTCGAATACTGTACGAGATTGAGCTCAAATACTGTACGAGATTGAGCTCGAATACTGTACAAACTCGAATACTGTACGAGATTGAACTCGAATACTGTACGAACTTGAATACTGTACGAGATTGAGCTCGAACATTGTACGAACTCGAATACTGTATGAGATTGAACTCGAATACTGTACGAACTTGAATACTGTACGAACTCGAATACTGTACGAGATTGAACTCGAATACTGTACGAACTCGATATTGTACGAGATTGAACTCGAATATTGTACGAACTCGAATGTTGTACAAGATTGAGCTCGAATATTGTACGAACTCGAATACTGTATGAGATTGAGCTCGAATATTGTACGAACTCGAATACTGTACGAGATTGAACTTGAATATTGTATAAACTCGAATACTGTACGAGATTGAGCTCGAATACTGTACGAGATTGAACTCAAATATTGTACAAACTCAAATGCTGTACGAGATTGACTACGAATTTTGTACGAACTCGAATACTATACGAGATTGGATTCAAATACTGTACGAGCTCTAATACTGTACGAACTCGAATACTGTACGAGATTGAACTCGAATAATTTGTGAATTTTAATTTGTATAATTTGTGAATTATAGTGAATATTTATGTTAAATATTACACATGCATTTAATTGGGTAATTTTAGATATTTATTGGGTATTTGTTATGTTCCCATTGAGTTAACATAATATGGGACTCATTAAGATCAAAATTTCCCATTAACATAATTATTCTCATCCCAAATCCTAAAAACTAATGAGCATTTAATACCTGATCCCATTGGATAATGACAACTTGTAACCCAAATCGATAGAAAATGTTTAATGATAACTTATTGGGTTAATTATATAATAATTTAACCCACTGGGTCATATGAATATCTCATGGGTTATCCAATGGGTTATGACCCGACCCATTTATGACCCAACCCATTATGAGCCATTTAATAAATGGGTTAATTGAATAATGACCCATTGAATAATGATCTATTAGATTTGGATAATGAATTTATCCAATTAACCCATCTGACGGGCCTATTCAGGAGCCACTCCTGAAGTCATACTTGACACACTCACACTTCACTCCCATTTGCATGCTGTAAGTTTAAGTAACTCCAACCACAGCACACGTGTTGGACCAAGACAATGAACCAATGGTTTCATAGTACTGTAAGTGGAAAGTGGAAGCTTACGAGGACGAAAAATAAATTCCGTATAGCCCACATCTCATTAGCTCACATCCACCCACCTCTACTCTAATGACCTAGTCCTGCCCAGCTGGCCGCTTATCATCCATTTCCGTGTGCGCGTATTATCCGTATGTCCCCATCAAACCAACCCCAAACGAACCGATATAAAACTCTTTCACTTATATCCAAATTTATCATTCTTTCCTACCAAAGTGCCAATCTTTTACCACAATATCCGATTCCCAATTTCAAATCTAAACTCTTTCCCCCCTAAAATGAACTTCTACTCTCACTACTACTCCGACCCACTTTCCGATTCTTCACCGGAGCTCTGGTCACCCAATCAGTGCCACCATCTCCCCGAATCCTCCTCTGCTTCCGCCGCCGCCGAGGAAGAAGTGCGTCTGGCTTCGGACAATCCCAAGAAACGGGCCGGGAGGAAGAAGTTCCGGGAGACGAGGCACCCGGTGTACAGAGGAGTCCGAAGACGCGACTCCGGCAAGTGGGTCTGCGAGGTCAGGGAACCAGGCACGCAGACGAGAATATGGCTCGGTACATTCCTGACGCCGGAAATGGCAGCCAGAGCTCATGATGTAGCGGCGATCGCCTTCAAGGGCAGGTCCGCCTGTCTGAACTTCGCCGACTCTGCTTGGAGGCTGCCCGTTCCGGAGTCGAATGACGCCAAGGACATTCAGAAAGCCGCCGCGGAGGCGGCGGAGGCGTTCCGTCCGACGTCGGAGACTGAAAGCTACAGTGGCCCAGTCGCATGTAACGGTGATCCGATGGCGAGTACTTACCACAATAGCGGAGAGGAATGGGCGTCGTATGAATCGGGTTATCAGGAGAATCTGGGCTATATGAATGACGAGGGGGTTTTCGGAATGGGAATGCCGGGTTTGCTGACGAACATGGCTGAAGGATTGATGCTTCCACCGCCTCAATGCGGCTACGGAGATGAGACGGAGGGCGACGTTGACATGAGTCTTTGGAGTTACTAAGTTTTGGTGCTACTCTCGATCAGCCAACGCCGTTGAAATGGACGGAATATGAGATTTTTGGGTCAAATCAAACTATGAAATCTGCATTGTGATGAATGTGTTGGTTTATATTAGAAGTAGAGTGGGGTACTTTTACTAGTGCTGGGGGTTGCTTTTGGGTTTTTACTACTCCGTACTGGGCTCTTTTTAGGGGGACAAGTACGGGGGAGTGAGGTAGGAATATGCAAAGTCAAAGGATTTTGTGAGGTAGGAATATGCAAAGTCAAAGGATTTTGTGAGGTAGGAATATGCAAGTTGATTGGCCTAGTTATAAATAAATTATAATAATGAACAATATTACATGCTTCCTCCCCTGTCCCACTAAAACTTTCTTATTTACTTTTTCAAAGTCAAATTTTATAAATTTTGACCCTAACTTTCAACTTATATATATATATATATATATATATATATATATATCATGTGAGATCTTATTAGATTCATCTTAATATCTATATTCTAATATCAAATTTTTATTTAGAATTATTATACGTAGTTAGAGATATTAACGGTCGAACATGGTCATTGAAGATCGTAAAAAAAAAAAACAAAATTTAGTAGGATGGAGGAATTACAAAAGTGCGCATCTGATCCAAATAATATCAAATGCACAAAATATCCGTAGAGATACAATGCTCATAGTATCCCATGGCAATAATACCATATAATTTGCCATGTGAGTAAGGGCGAATTTATTTTTCAGCAACTCCACGTCTCCAACAGTTCTGGCGGCGCAGTCCAATGTTGAAAACTTTGGGCTAAATACACCCATGAATGGACTCAGTTCTGCACTATGTAGAGCCGGGAGTCGGGACGACTTTTTAATTAGAAATGGTTTAGGTGAGCTTCAAAACTCATCCTACTATGTACTATATAATCCCGGGAGATTGGCACCATTTTCTTATTGAAATGAGTTTATTCTAATGTTTCTCTTACACATTTTTCATATTTAGGGGGACAAGAGTGTAGATTTTTTACTTTACCCATTTTCTTTTATGATTTATTACTCCTTTTATCTAGCACCATGCTTCTTTAATTAAGTCTAATAGTGTCCTTTGGCAAAATGTGAGACTAAAAAGCTGAAATAGTGAAAATAAGTACCTTTTTAACATGTGTCATTGTTAAAGAATCGGAGGGAGAATGACAATTCAATAATTGTGGATACTATAACATAAAATTCAAGTTGGAGGATAATGAAAAGTAAACTACACATTAGATTTATTAATGTTGTGCGGATTGGAGAAAGAACATAAAATATGAACGAAAATAACAAGACACAAGATTTACGTGGTTCACCAATTTGGCTACATCCACGGGAGACGAATTCACTAATTTTGTGCGGAACAGAATTAGAGTTAGTTTACAGAGAGAAGAGAGACACTTTATATGCTGTCTCCACTAAACCCTAACAAGCGAGACCCCCGTTTGTTTCCCGGGGGCGACTGCCGCCCCCCTGGACCCCCAGACCAGGATCGCAGAAGCGGCTATTACAGTATTCAAGGCATACCAACAATTAAAAACGCAATTAAATGAAGAACGATCGAACGGGAAAGAGAGCAATGAACAAGAGGTTGCCAAAATTTATAAACAAACATTAACACCAATGCTTGATATTTGACGGTCGAAAGATTTAGATACCTCACTAGAATTTAAATTAACTTCCAACTGTTTTAACTTTTAACCATGACACCCGTGAGTGTTTCATTACCTGAGAATGAGATGAATCTAACCGGTTAATCACGCATTGCATGATTATTTGCTTTGAATAGTCTACGTGAGTACATTTCATCAGGTAGAAAATAAGGGTAATAATGTGTGAATATATTCATAAATTTAGGATGCTTATATAGTAGTACATGATACCTATACAAGGTAGGAAAAATGTAATAGAATACAATTACATTTACAAGTAATATGGTAAGAATATTCTAATTCCTTAACACTCCTCCTCAAATTGGAGCATGGGGATCGGAAATGCCCAACTTGCTAAGCAAGGAATGAAACTGGTTACGTCCGAGAGCCTTAGTGAACAAGTCCGCAGGTTGGTCTGCCGTACGGATATGTTGAGTAACAATAGTGCCAGATTGAACAAGATCCCGAACAAAATGACAATCAACTTCAATGTACTTTGTGCGTTCATGAAAAACTGGATTTGCCGCAATATGAAGAGCAGATTGACTATGACAAAACAATCGCATAGGAGAGGAGTGCAAAACCCCTAAGTTCTTCAGTAAAGACCTAAGCCATAACAACTCACAGCAGGTTACCGCCATAGCACGATACTCCGCTTCAGCAGAAGACCGAGAAACAGTAGGTTGCTTCTTAGTCTTTCAAGAAACCGGAGAATCACCAATCATTACAAAATAACCAGAAAGAGAATGCCGAGTAATTGGCATGCAGCCCAATCCGAATCACAATAAGCAGTCAATTGTAACGTTCTACGAGAAGAGAGAAATAAACCTTGACCAGGATGACTCTTCAGGTAGTGCAACACACGAACAACAGCTTGCCAGTGAGGAACACAAGGAGACTTCATGAATTGCGCAAGAGCATGGACTAAATAACTAAGTTCAGAACGAGTAAAAGTCAGGTATATCAAGTGCCCAACCAGGCGTCAATACTGCTCCGAGTCATGGTAGGCTGGACCTTCAAAACGTGCCAAATCATGCTGTTGCTCCATCGAAAAGTCAGTCGGTTTAGAGGCAGATAAACCGGTATCTGATAAAACGTCCAAAGCATATTTCCTTTGCGAAAGAAACATCCCTTCTGGTCTTCTAGCAATCTCTATGCCCAAAAAAAACTTAAGCAGACCAAGGTCTTTCATACGGAAACATGAACTTAAGTATTTCTTGAACTCAGAGATGAACGAAGAAGAACTACCAGCAATAACCTAATCATTCACGTAAACCAGAACATGTAAACAAACTGATCCACGAGAAAAGACAAACAGAGAGTAATCGGCCTTACTCTGAACAAATCCAAATGCTCATAAAGCCTGAGCCAATTTAGCAAACCAATTTCAAGGAGCCTGACAAAGACCATAAAGAGAATTCTGAAGGCGACACACCTGTCCATGCGGCACAACATAGCTAGGTGGGGGTCGCATAAACACCTCCTCATGCAAATCACCATGCAGGAAAGCATTGTAGACATCCATCTGATGCAGTTCCCAACCACGAATAACTGCAACAGACAGGAATAAGCGAACAAAACTCATCTTTGCAACCGGAGCAAAGGTCTCAGTATATTCAATTCCTTCCACCTGGAGATTCCCAAGAGCCACTAGGCGCGCCTTATGACGTTCAATAGTACCATATGACCGGAACTTCGTCCGGTAGACCCATTTGCACCCAATGGCCTTTTTATTTAAAGGCAAAGGAGCCAAAGTCCATGTCTGATTGTGCTCTAGCGCAGTAAGTTCTTCCGTCATAGCGTTTCGCTAATGAGCATACTGGGAAGCCTCAGAATAAGTAGTGGGATCTGCACTAGACGTTACTGCACCCAAAAATTTAGAATGCATACTAGAAAAATTATCACAGTTTACATAATCAGTAAGGGGATAGAGAACATCCGAGGAAAGTGACGACGCATGAGGGAACGTAGTCGGAAGGGGGGGGGGTCTTTAGTAGTAAGAGCACATGCATAATCATCACAATCGTAATATGCTAAGTAAGACGACGGTCGGCGAGGTCGAATACTCTGTCTGGTAGGTGGTAACTCGGCAGCGGAACCATCCAGAGCCGGAGAAGCCAGTAAAGTAGATACCGACAAAGTAGATGCCGGCGGAGACTGACCAGTGACGACCGGCGGCGGTCGACGAAGGATGACCGGCAGCTGACGGTGGTGACGAACCGACAATGAATGGCGGTGACTGACCGGCGGCTGACGGTGGTGATAGACTGGTGGCAGCCGACAACAACTGACCCGCAGTGGGCCGGTAGTAGCCGGTGATGACTGGCCGATGGTGGATGGCAAAATAAAAATTTCGTGTGACTCTGGCAGCATAGAGGAGGAAACCGACGATGATATGGTGGCGCCGCCAGGTTTATCGAAAGAGGCAGAAGTTGGAGTTGTAGAATACGGGAACTGGTCTTCAAAAAAAAAATTGACATCCCGACTGGTAAAGATCACACGGGATTCCAATTCAAAAAGGCGATAGCCTTTCTTTCCGGTAGGATAACCAAGAAACATACACTGCTGAATACTTAGTGCAAACTTGTCACGATATCTGGGAACATGAGCAGCAAAACACAAGCATCCAAAAACTCTTAATGATGAGTAATTTGGAGCTTGCCCATAGAGTAACTCAAAGGGAGTGCGACCGTTGAGATGATGTGTCGGTGTTCTATTAATCAGGTAAGCAGCAGTAAGAACACATTCTCCCCAAAATTCAATAGGAAGACTGGCCTGGAACCATAAAGCACTCGCCACATTGAGCAAATGGCGATGCTTTCTTTCAACTCGACCATTCCACTGCGGTGTGTCAACCATAGATGTCTCAAAGATGATCACAGATGTAGCAAAATGAGATCGCAAAGGCAAAAATTCAGTGACGCTATTAGCCCAAACTCGTTGTATTGTTCGGCCCTACTGGTTCTTCACTAAGGCACTAAATTCTAAAAAACTAGAAGCTACTTCAGATTTAGCCACTAACAAATAAACCCAAACATCTCAAGAATAATCATCAATTATAGTCAAAAAATAAAATGCACCACTAGAAGATGGTGTTCGATAAGGTCCCCAAACATCACAATGAATTAATTGAAACAATGCAGTAGCATTTGTAGAACTCAATGGAAAACTATGTCTAGTCTGTTTTGCTCAATAATATATAGAGCAAGGAACATAATTCTTATTAGTGCCAAAGTCAGAAGAAGATACGGAAGCCACTGTAGGAAGAGACTGCAGGATAGGACGATAAACACGAGTATCCAGCAGACGAAGCCAAAACACCCCCCCCTTTCTGTTCACCCATGCCAATCACTTTCCTCGTACTGATTGTCTATAAAATGCAATAATTTTTAGTAAACAAAGCTAGACAGTTCAGGGTAGATAACAATCTAGAACATGATAACAAATTTCACCGCAATGTAAGTATATATAAAACATGAGATTGAGTAACCAAAGCAACTGGAACCATATTGAGTGGTGGATGGCATTGAGCCATCAGGAAGAACGACATTCATAGTATAATTAATAGTAGTAAGATCAGTAAGAGAACCTTTGTCACCAGTCATGTGATATGAGGCTCCCGAATCAAGTATCCATAGTAAAGTAGGTTTACCAGACTCATTGTCAGTAAGAGAATTAAACTGATTAAATAAATGCATGGTCGTGCTCCATTGGTCATCAGACAGAGCAGGGCCAAAGTCGGATTAGGCAGGGACATGGCCAGAGAAAGCCGCCGCCACTATACTAGGCGGCGACGTGGTTGCACGGTTGCACCGGCCAACGGTGGCTGGAAAGGGAGTGCCACGGCAGCACCTTCGGGACCCGCGGCGGTGGCGGACGTCCAGGAAGCTGGCGTTGGTTTCTTGGTGGTGTCGACTTTCTCCTTCAACTCCTTGAACCATTCTGGTACACTATGTATCTAGAAACTGGTATCCTTATCATGACCCTTGCGACGACAATGTGTACAAACAAGATTCTTGCATTCAGATGCAGAAAGAACAACTGGCAAAGAACTTACAGGTGGTGGACGTCGGGCAGTATAAGCCATGGAGTTAGAAGAAGGCTCACGAGCTCGAATGACAGCTTTATGATTCTCCTCCTGAGCAACAAGGGCATGCACTTTCATGACAGATGGCATTGGATCAATGCTCATGATATGTGATCGCAAGGTGTGAAAACATTCATCGAGGCCAGAGATGAATTGGTAGATCAAATCCTCCTCTCTTTCTTGGAAGACTTTCACAGAAATATTGCAATGGCATAATGCCTTGCTTTCTTCACAGGCACATACTAGGGGAGGCCGTATGCTGTGATAATCTGCAAACAACTTCTTCAGTTTGGCAAAGTAAATGTCGATGGGCTGACCATTTTGCCTGCAACTCTGAATAGCCTCTTGCATTTGCAAAACCTTTATACCATCGGCAAGAATAAATCGTGCCTTTAGGTCCTCCCACAGATGTGGAAAACGAGCTTGTAGAAGATCTCAACACCGAATCCAGGGTTTGCAAGTCCCAACAGACAAGGGTAGCATTAACCCCAGGCCAATCAGCAGCATCAGTATGACCATCCTGGGGTTTGGTAATGGATACATCAATGAACCCAATATTGTTCTTAGCAAGGAATGCGAGGCAAATTGTGTCAGACCATTCAATATAATTTTCTTGACCTTTCAACGTGTTCGGTATAAGTTGTAAACGTGGACCATTGCCATAACCAATAAAGTAAAGATCAGTCGACATACGACCAATTGGTAAAGTAGTCCGAGGGCCAGATTGCAACTGCAACTGCTAAAGTAAAGTTGCAATCACATAGTAACCACTCATATCCTGAAGTTTCGCAACCTCAGGAGCAACATTAAGACGAGCATGTTCTTCAGAGTCAGACATATTGTAAAATCAGGTACAGATCAGCAGCAGGTATAATAACTGGTGACGAATCAGATCGACAGGACACACCGGTGCGTTGAACTGGCGGCAGCATGTGAAGGTTAGAGAGCTCTGGCCGTACGGCAGAAGCGGTCGGCATTGTCGGCGGCATGGAGCAGCGGCAGCGACATCGCGTGGTAGGTGCAGCGACGATGCGTAAGGTAATCTGGCGGCGGCGGGAGCTCGGGAATTTAAGTCAGCGGAAATTTTCTATTTAAGGTTTCATGATTTTAGGCTCTGATACCATGTACAAAATAAGGGTAATAATGTGTGTATGTATTCATGAATTCAAGATACATTATATAGTAGTACATGATACCTATACAAGGTAGGAAAAGGTAATAGAATACAATTACATTTACAAGTAATATGGTAAGAATATTTTAATTCCTTAACAATGCATGACATCATTGACATGTCACATGATAACACGTTACTTTTACTTAGTTTTAATGTATGCACTATATGAAGAAGGCAGTGAGTAGTATCAGGCTCAATTTGATTGTTGTATTATGTGAATGGTCAACTTGTACTTTTTTTTGTTGTGTCTAATTAATAAACTGTTATTTTTTACATGACTAATATTTGTGTTGATAAACTCAGGGTTCTCGATACGATTGTTGTTCGGTTGAAATTGAGGGAATGCCATGGGTCAGACCATACAACTTATATGTTTCAATTTTTTTATGAAATGAGACCGTATATGGTCATATGTTTTGGAGCATGGCTGGCAAAAATGAGATTTTCTTGAATTTTATTTGAAACGCATGGCCTTCGGGCAACTTTTGATAACTCTTTTCGATCTCTATTTAGTTTGTTAGACACTGTACCCATATTGCATATAAGGGTTTGACTTTGACTTGCCATTACCATACTCTTATTATGTATTAGGACATATGTGCTTCCTTTTCATTGCGTGATCATTAAATTTATCTCTATAATTATCGTAGTGAATCACACCAAGCAAAATAATTCAACTTAGTTTAAAGGGAAAAATGCTTTGATGACCCCTAGTTATTTGATATGTAAAAAATATAACCCTCAATTTTTTAAAAGTGCTAATATACACACGACCGAAATTGACTCGATAACTTATGGCCATGACACAGGATATCGACGTTGACCCAGAATTTTCTTGGTTTGGTTAATAATGAAATGAAAAATATTAGTCTGGACTCATTTATAAATTTTTGTTGACCATTTTACTTGGCCTTTTTTGAACGTCCAAATCTCCCACCTCTAACCCTAACCTCCACCGTCTCTACCACTTCTCCACCACCCAAACCCCATTTCCCTGCTCTAGCTCCACCTCCCCAAACCCCAATGCAACAACACTAATTTATGCAATTCAATCACACAAAATTTTAATTCACACCAATTCACACTTACTAACACAACAAAAATATGCAATCCACACAAACACAAATATCGACACTCAGTGATAGGGTGGAGGTGTAAAAAAAAGAGTTCAAGATTGAAATTAGGGAAATTTATTCATTGAGTTTGGATTCAGATTCATCAAAATTTTTTCTGAACTCTTATTCCTCCAAGTCCAAAAATGACACCGCTTCATCGTCCTGTAAAACCCTCGCTGACGAGCTCACTCTGTTGAGGTAGAAGGCCATCAGCTGCCTCTGGTTGCTCAAGCACCTAATAACTTTCTTCAACGCAAATGAAAAGGTGCAGCTCAAGCGGCTCTGGTTCGTACTAAAGGTTGGGATGTTCGAAGTCAATGATAGCAAAATGACAGAGGGGCAATTCGAGGTTCGTGTTAGCGGTGGAGGTGGGCGGAGCAGATTGAACGGGGACGGTGGCAGTGTTGCTTTGAAGATGTTGGGTTTGCCGACGTTGGAGTTGGTGGGGGAAACGATTAAATTTGAAATTTGGGATTTGGGATAACATGTTTAGGGTTTGAGATTTGGGCACTAGTGTTGATGTCTTCTCTGACCCTGCCTTTGATAAAAATTCATCAAAGGTGGTTCAAAAACCGCCTTTAATTAGGGTCTAAAATAGGTTCCAAACTCGAAACCTATTTTGAGGTCCCAAAAAAACCGATTAGTTTTCGACAGCACAAAGCCGGGCCTAGATATAGGTTGAAATGAAAGACATCAACACAACAACAACATCAACACTTTACAACACAACAACATAATGGTTAATTAACACAGCATCGGCGACACTGAACATATAATCTCCAGCGCCTAACAATAAAATAGCGGCGACTCGACGGGGATCTTCAGCGGAGAACACCTTCACCGGAAAAGTTGATCTCCAGCGGCGTAGGTCAATCTCCAACAACCTTCGATCCACTTTGATGCAGAGGCAACCGACGGATGTGAGTGCAGGCGACCGGCGAAGGGTGGCGACAGTGGAGCTTAGATGATGGAGATTAGGCAGAGTTGAGGGTGGAGGGAGGTTGAGAATGAGCGGTGGCATAAGTGTGGCGATGGTGGAAGTTAGGGTTTAGGGTTTAGGGTTGGGAGAGAGTTGCTGTGAAGGAGAGGCGTATGGGTGGAGGGAAATACTTAAAAAATTACGAGTGTAGGGAAAACCCTAATGTAATGGATTTTTATATTGGGCCAATAAAGGCCCATTAAAGACGGTTATACAATTAGAACCGTCATTAAAATAAAAGAGTGACATGGGATAGCACTTTCAAACTCGGAAGTGCTTCCATACCCTAATTAAAGGTGGTTTCTGCAAGTAGAACCACCTTTAATCAATTGCCATTAAAGGCGTAACCACTTTTAATTGATTTCTAACCGCCTTTAAAATGAAAAAGGTGACCTGGGAGGGAGTTCCGAACTCGGAACCTCTTTCAGACCTCAGTAGAGTCTTCTCCACTAGAGGGGTGGGGTGTGGTGGTGGTGGTGGTGGTGGTGGTGGTGGTGGTGGTGGTGGTGGTGGTGGTGGTGGGTGGGGGGGGGGGGGCAAATTATCATTTCACGTTTTATGAATTTTATTATTTTATTAATAGGGGTAAATTGATCTTTTTGTATTAGATCGATGATGACGGTTGTTGACTTAATTTTCAGAGATCAAAGTTATATTAGCACTTTTAAAAAATCGTGAGTTATATTTGCACTTATTAAGTATACAGAGGATTATAAAAAAGCTATTTTCCGGTTTAAATGAACCTAGAAAGTGCACCTGCAGCCAAATGAACAACCACCACCGTGCATGTAGATTTTACTCCTTCTAAGTTAAGATGAATAAATTCATAAAATTGCAGAAACTAAAGTTCGTCTTAAAAATTTCTATCCAAATCTTGGGGGAAACAATCTCTCTTTTGAACAAAGACACACCCCAGTCAAAACACTAGATAGGGGGCAGCGGCACTCTTCTCTACTTTTCATGTTTTTCTTTTTCCTTTTTAGTTCTATGCAGTAGATCCGGGTGAGGAAGCTGTAGAATCACCTTTCACAGGTGAAGAAGACATCAACGACGCTTTTTTCTGGCCAAAAAAAATAGCCTCTCTCTCTCTCTCTTTTTCTTCGGTCGGCCGATTGTGTCGCTGGTCGAAAGCAGGAGATGGGTTGCCGGAGTCGGGCAAAGGAGACTAGGTCCACTGACGGAGAGAAGGAAATGTTGCACAAAGGAGATCGATAGTCTTCGGTTCAAGGCCACTCACACCACCACGCTCTACCATCGCTCCCGATCTGGCCCTCCATTGAAACATCGCCAACGATCTGGTCCTGGCAGTTTTTTCGGCAAGTCCGCGATGGGCTTAAAGCTTCTATTGAAGAAACCGACTAACGTCACTGGAAATGGACAATGAAACTCATCAAGAGAGCTCTAGGGATGACGGGCGCAAGTTTCTAACGTCGGTCAATGCCGATCACTAGTGGTCAACGCCGTTCACCAGTGGACATCAGTGGTCATCATCGGTTAATGGAGGACAATGACTACAAACAATAATTAAAGGCGATCAATGCATTTTTCCACATTCCGGAATCTAGGCCTAATCACATTCAACATATTATTTCTCTTATTTAGCGCCTCCTTAAAATCTATCCCCACTCCACTGTTTGCTTCGGCGTCCAATAAACATGCATTGTAGTCGGTTGTAGCCACGACAGCCTCATGGTAGCCTCAGTGGAGGGTCGACGTCCTTGTCAGTAGTGGTGATAGGCTGTGGGAAACCGTCAGAATAGGTTATCCTGTGATAGGTACATGGTCTGGTCCACTAAAAAAAGGAAAACAGATCTTTCTGTCATAGTTTGTACTCGTCGAACTGAGCTTCTAGCGCACAACAGAGCTCCCATCGGTCTGTAGTACCACATCTGCAACCGGTTTGGAGGGCAATGCTCCCAAGGTGATACCTACTTCTGGGATACAGAAGAATTGTATTGTAGCATGTTTTCCTTGGATGAAAGCAGGGGTTAGGTTACATTTTTATGTTTTTACTTTCAGGTGTGCCGTTGGTACTCTCACTACTCCGGCGAGATGTAGATTTTCCCTTGTTGATGATTGGAGAAATCTAGCGACAAACTCCGAAAATAGTTTCTTATACTAGAACTATGGAGTTGTTGCAACCCGGTGGGGATAAACCCGACCAACAATGAATAAATATGGAGGCATGCAATACCACTCTGCTTCAAAATAAAATAGACGTGCACTCGAAACTACTCAATAAGTGCCTCTCACCTATGAGTGGAGAAATCCAGCAGCAACCTCACCAAACTACATAGATGATGCAACTCGGTGGAGAAGAGATGCTTAGAGGCAAGAATAGAGTAATAGACTGCCACATGGCATGAGGACTTCAATCCGAGAACTTCCTAGGGACTGATAGGTTTCACTAGTGGGAGGCTCATCCCACTTTGTGTGAGTCAGATGTTGGTTTCACGTTTCATTATATTAATTCTAGTTGTTAGTTAGGGGTTGTTCAACCCAATTATGTAACAATCCAGAATTTAATGAGAATGAAACAACTGCTCTCTCTTTTTTTAATTCATCTTTACCCAGTTAGAATTGTCTACCTAAAATTTTGTGGATTTAATATTTAGTTTGTAAGATTGATAATCTAATATTAAATAAATTTTGGATTTAATTTATAGTTTACGCATCTATATAACTGTTATGCTCATTTTAATAAATGAGAGATCTGATTTCAGTCGAACTTCTAATAATTTATCTTGAGCCACCCAATACTTTTTAGAGTAAAGTGCTAAATAAACATGACTTTAGTTTGAAAGTGCCAATATAACCCTACAATTTTATAAAGCGCCAAAATAATCTTTAACCATGTTGAATTTTTAGTCTACCGGTATACTGCCAGATTTTGTTGAAAATACCATTTTGCCCTTTGTAAAAAAGGAAAATACAAAAACATGAAAAGATGACCTTGCCCTTCACCATTTCCCCCCTATTTTCCTATACTTTCTCACATTGTCAAACACATCTTCTTCCTCACTCGCACTCATCGGTGGCGTCTTTGCATCCCTCCGACGAAGGTCTTACCGGTAGCTTCCCGTCCCTCTGCTCATTGTCTCGGCGCTTAGCTGAGGGGTGCTAAGGTCTAAGCGGTGAGCAAAGGTATTGTCGTCGTTGTCGCAACGAAGGTTTCAATTTTCCCGATGTTAGAGAGAAGGTGGTAGGGGTTGTTATCGTTGTCTTGGGGCTGGGGTTCCGTGGTGGCAGCGCGGCCCGGTGAAATTAATTGGTGCCGGTTGTAACGGGGGGTGGTCTTGATTTGATCGGTGGTCATCCCAACGAAGTTCTCGATTTGATTGGCATCAGAGTGAAGGTGGTGGGGGTTGTTATCATCGTCCTAAGGCTAGGGTTCTGCAACGGAGACGTGGCTTGGAGAAATCGATTGGTGGCGTCCTAGGGCTAGGGTTCCGCGGCAGCAACTCGACCCCAAGAAATTGGGTGGTGGTGCTGCTGGGACGGGTGGTAGTGGTGGTGACTGGGGATAGTGGTGGCGGTGGAAGGGAAGAGTGGCGGTGGAAGGAAAGAGTGGTGGTGGTGGCGGAGGTGGTGGTTGGCGGTGGTAGCAGAGATGGTGGAGGTGGTGGAGGTGGTGGAAATGGTGGCGCAGGTGGTGGCAAGGTATTATGGGGATAAAGTTTTCAACTTCTAGATTAAGGGTATTTTAGCAATTTCCCTATCTCATCATTGCCGGAATAGAGAGGGTCAACGCCAAAAATGAGGACTTTGGGTATATCGGCACAATTTTTTTGAAAGTCGGGGTTATAATGGCACACACAATAATTAGTTAAGGTTAAATTGACACTTTTTGAGATTACAATGTTATATTGACACTTTCAGAGTAAAATCAGGATTACAAATGTAAATAACCCCGCTTTCTATTAGGCTAAGTGGTTTAATTTGGGATGTTAGAAATTTTCCATTTTCCGATGAAGCATGGTTGAAAGGTGAGACATAAAGGATTGAAGATGGTGGGACAGTTTGATAGGAAACAAAAATGACATAATGACACTCAATTTTTTCCTTGTTTTCCCTAAGACTAAATTATTTTTTGCTACCTTAAATATGTCACAATACCATCTTTTGGTTCCCGAGGTCAATACCGCACATATTCAATAAATAAAAAATATAAAATGATTTGTTTGGTTCCCAAAGACGATTTTCAGATAAACTAAAATTATTTTTCGATATAGCCAGGGTTATTTTTATAATTTTACTAATTAAAATTTCCCAATTTCTATACCTTTCTTTTATCTTTTTCTATTTCCTTTTCATTTCTATTTGATTTTCTTTCACCCCTTCCCATTCCCATTTCCCCTTTCCCTTCCGCCGCCCTCACACTCTCCTTCCTCTCCACTCTCTTTGTCCTCATTCACGCCATCCTTACCCTTACCCACGCCACCCTCACCCTCACCAGCGAACGACAACACCTTCTTGGGAACCCTAGCTGCCACGATACCAGACCCACAGGGAGCAGGCACCATTCTCACAGTAACGGACCCACACTTTCCGGTAACCTTGCACGACACTGTAGCTGCTTCCCAATCTTGTTACCCCAGTACCCCTCCTAATGGTGATCAGAGAGAGCTTCGCAAGGATAATCGCACCGAGAATCACAGTGGAAACCTCCTTTGCGCATTTCATGCTTAGTCCCACGTTTTTGTTGTTATCGCCGACCACCACGAAAGCCTTGAAATGGGTCTCTTCCCGCTTCACTTGCGCCGGAGGAAACATCATCTCCAGCTGTGAGGTCGACACGTTGGGAAGAAAGATCCGGCATCGCCTTGGTGAACTCGCCCTCCGTTTTCTCTTCTTTGGCGACGACAATTTTTCACCAGCAGAATTTTTTGATCCGGTGTCTTGAAACCCTCGTCATCGCTTTCTCTGGCGTCGAATTGCCCCAAGGAAGATTGATTATTCACCCAGGGCCAGCCCTAACACTTTGGGGCCCTGAAGCAAACTAGAAAAAACAAGGCCTCCTATATTATATTTAACATCTATTTTTTTAATAAAATGGGACCTCACATGGAAAGGATTTTTTTACTAGGGCAACTAATTGGAGCATGAAATATTTACTATTTTTCTCTCTATATATTTTTAAAGATTTTTTTAAAAAAGAGGCCCATATATATAAGTTAAATTGGGGGCCTGAGGCAAACATTTCATTTGCCTCTATGTAAGGTCGAGCATGTCTTCACCGACTCCGTCGACGAAGCTGATGCTTCTCTGTCTCTATTATCTGATGACAGTGCAGTGTTGGGAATCTTTGAATCGGACGGCCCCACTTCACTTCCGTCTCCTTCCTTCGTTAGCTTAATCGGCGGGCTCAACTTCGGCAATGAACAAATCCAAAACTCCAAAAATCTATGAAATTAAAGAGAAGAAGAATCTCATTTTGTGTACGACGGTTGGATAAGAATGATCAATCCACCAGAGATGGAAAAAACTAGAAGTGTGTGGTTAATTTTAGCTATATTTTGGCTATATATGAAGTTTGGGGGGGGGGGCTTCGGAATCGAATGATAAAAAACTGGAAGTATGTGGTTATAGAAATCACGGCGGAGAATGGTTATGGGTGCCGGAGAATGTGAAGTGGTTTATTGGCTGTGGAAGAAGGTGTGGTTGGATAAAGAGAAAGGAGACGGCGGCAGGGAAAGGGGTAAGGGAAAGGGTGAAAGAAAAAATAGAAATGGAAAGGAAATAGAAAAAGATAAAAGAAATTTTCAATTTTCAATTGAAAATATTTTTTAATTAGTAAAATTACAAAAATACGACTAATTGTATCAGAAAATAAATTCAGTTTACCTGAAAACCATCTTTGGGAACCAAACAAATTATTTTTTATTTGTTGGTTGTTGAATATACGCGATATTGGCCTCAAAGACCAAAATATGGTATTCCAACATAGTATGTTGGGTACCAACAAATAATTTAGTCTTTTCCTAATAATCTAATACTCCAGATGTTCATCTAATATTAACACACTTTTTATATTGGTATACTTTATTTTATTTTGGCACATCTAAATATGACAAACTTAAGGTTATTTCCATCCACTAATTTTCCTTTTTCAATCTTGCATTCATTTTGCTCTACTCAATTAACATCTTCTAAATTATTGAGTCAAAAAGTGAAGTACTAACATTAGTTGAATGGGAGGAGTAATATAATACTCTCTCCGGTTCTCTATTAGTGGCACAATATGTTTAGATGCGTGTATTTATGTGAAGAAAATGAGTGAATTAAATTGAATGTAGAAAGTAAAAAGTAGAATGTGTGGATGAAATTGAGAAATCTTGCCAAAAATGAAAAGTGTGTCATTTAAAAAAACATTCCAATAAGATAAGTGTGTCATTAATAGAGAAACAGAGAGAGTACTACCTCTATCACAATAAAATGAGGCTTCAAACACATTATTCTATTATTATTATGTAACATGTTGTTAAATTCGTTATCATATATATTTTAGAATAATATATTTTTATAAAGAATATTTATGCACACAAAAATAAACATATTAGTATTTAATACTGATACAGTTAATTTCAAAAATCAAATTATATCATTTTAGTTAGGGTAAAATACATATATGACCCTATGTTTTGGTCATAAGTGCCAATATAGCCCTGTAAAGTTTGAAAGTCTGATTATAACCCTATCTTTTGCATTAGAAGTGCCAATATAACCTTTTGGCACTATTCCAACGTTGACTGAGTATTTTCCAGCATTGACCAAATACAAAAGACTAAGCTACCCCTGTATAATAACTAAAATTTTAATGACATTAGGGTTCTTCATCTTCTAACCCCATCCAGCACCACCTCCGCCGCCGGATCTTCGTCGCACCACAGTCGGATCTTTGTCACACCACCGCACCACATCAACATAGAAGAAACTTAACATAGCACAAATAAGAAGAAACTTAAGAGAAACTTAATGAAGAAATGGTAAAAGAGACTGGACGTGCCGCCCCCCACACCGCCATCACATTCTATATACCTCTTCTTCCATTACCCTGCCCGTGCCATCCGCCACCGCCCTTCACCTTCGACAACCAATTCTCCCCGCGGAACCCTTGTTTCCGACCACTATGTCACCACACCCTTCACCTCTGACCACCCGCCATTGCCCTTCACCTCCGACCACCAATTCTCTCTGCGCAACCCTTGTCTCCGACCACCAATTCACCACACCCTTCACCTTCGACCACCCTTCACCGTCCTTCACCTCCGGCCACTAATTCTCCCACCACCACCACCGCCGTAGAAACCCTAGCCTCAAAACTATGGAATCCCCTTCAGCGATGAAGACCAAAAACCCACGGTAAAACCCCTCTGCCCTTCGCCCTCGCTCCACCATCACCGATGGCGGTCATAATTCCCTCCAACTCACCTCCGCCTGAACCTAGCCCACAAACATCATATCACAAACACCAACGGGCACCACAAACACTGGCGGGCACACACGCCACTGAAACCCTAGCCCACCAGCCCTCCGCTAAAACCCTAGCCACGACCACCATTGCTGGAAACCAAAGCCCACCCTACCAAAGCCTAGCCACCACCGCCTGAACCTAGGCCACCTGGTAAAACCCACGACCACCCACCGACCAATGGCAGAAGAAGAAGCATATGAAGAGAAGAAGAAGAAGCAATGGTAGTGAGAAGAAGAAAACAAAAAAAAGAAGAAGCAATGTCAGCTCGATCTGAGAAGAAGACCCAAGAAGAAGAAGAAGAAAAAGACATTTTCCTTTAGATTGTGCTTCGATCTATATATGTGTCTTCGATTTAAGAAGAAGACCCAGATATGACCCAGTCAATGTGTTAAGGGGTATAACTTTCCTTTCATTTCCCCTATTTTTTTTTAATTTTTAAAGCAGGGGTATAATAGTCAATTTGTAGAATTCCGGCCAAATTAAGGGTTCCAGTGTTAGATTGACACTTTCAAGCAAATAATATGATTATAATCACAGTTTTAAACTTTGCAAGATTATATTGGTACTTTTGACTAAAACATTGCGTCATATGGACACTTAACTCTTTTAGTTATAAGGATGTGTGAAGGAGTCACACAATGCAAGTGGCCTAGTGGGTGAGGACCGTGAGGTTAAGTGAGATGAAACGTGTGGATCGGAGGAGTGCAATTGGCCCAGATTTGAAAGGAATTTGCGTCTACCCGTATAAGGGCCTGAAGCATCTTCGACTTATCATTGGCCCAGCCTGGCTGCTTTTATCACTCACCAATGACAATGAGCGCGTTCAGTCTCACTCGCAGCCACCAAGTGGTGTTCAACATTGGAAGTGCACTTCCCACGTCCAAGTAGAAATGGTACAATTTCTTTTGAACGAAATTCGTTTTTAACTCTATGTTTTAGGTGAAAGTTTAGAAATGATATTGTAATATTTGAAAGTGTAAAATTAATCCTGTAATTTGTTGACCAAAATGTCAACTGTAAAATGGCTAGAAATCGTTGAAATGACCATTTTACCCTTCTATTAAAAAATTCAAAAAAATAGCATAAGACAATAAAACCCCGGTTTTTTAACAAAGCCCTTTTTTAAACAAAACTAACCCTGCAATTTCTTCTGTTTTCCACCCGTCGTCCCTTTCTTTCCACTGTTGTCCCTTTCTTCCCACCGCCGCAGCATTGCAGCCCAAAATTTCTGTCATCCACCTCTGTGTCCCTTTCTTTGCTATCGCCCATTTCCACCACCACCACTGTGTCCCTTTCTTTCCACCACCATCGTGTCCCTTTCTTCACCGTGTCCATTTCCACTACCACTACATTTTTACCACCACCACCGTCATCGGAGGCGAGGGAGAGGCAAATGTAGGGTTAGCCAGTGGCGGAGGTTTTAGGCTGCGGCGGGGAGAGCAAACGGAGGCGAGAGAGAGACAATTTTAGGGTTTTAGCCAACAACGGCGGATTTGGGAGCGACGGAGAGAGAGTGGCGTGGTGGGAGTAGGGTTTCAGCAATATCGGTGGTATTGTTGGGCAGGTAATGTGAGCGGGGGTGGTGGAAATAGGGCTTCAGCGGGTGCGACGAAGGTGATTTCGCAGGTGGTGATGATGGCGCCGATTAAGGTGAGGTGGTGCACGACGCATAAGGGTTGGGTGTTGAGCGGTTGTTGGCGGAGAAGGAGGAGGTGTTAGAGCTAAACATCGGCGGTGGAGGCGGCGGTTGTAGTGAGTTAAAAGTGGAAAAGGGATTGTGCCGTCGGGTGGGTATTATTGTGATGCTGTGAATTTTCTAATAAACATGCGATGCTGTGAAAAAGGATTGGGGTGCGATGCTGTGAATTTTCTAGTGCCTGGATGAATCAGAGTAATAGAAAGAGATGAATCGGCGGAGCAGAGCTGGAGAAGCTGAAGTAGAAGAAGCCGAAGAAGAAGAAGTGAGGGTAAAATAATCTTTAGGTTTTCTATTTTAAACTTAGGGGTATTTCTGACTTTTCATTATTATTCAATGTCGAACTTACATCGGTCAATGCTGGAAATCAGACAAGTGGGTAAAATTGTATATTTTGATTGAAAGATTGGGTAACTTCTGCACTTTAATATTTTACAAGGTCGTTCATGCACTTTTTCAATCTTATAGGGTCATTTTTGCACTCTTTCCATTTTTTTGTTCGTCTCTACAAAAGTAGTATGATTTGATAAAAATTTAAATAAGTAAAAAATATATTGTTAATTTCTTATCATATTCTCTTTAACTTCAAAAACTTTCAGCTTCTGCCCATTACTCTTCCAAAATATTCTATTTTTTCACTATCATTCTCTATCACATTGATTTACATGAAGAGCGATTCAAAAGCTATTGCATCATTTTTATTAGGACGCAGAGAGTATTATATTTGGAAAATTTAATTATTCACTTGGGTTTATGTTGAATAGAATGGATAGATGTTTTTTTTTTAAAAAAGACTTTACTAGAAAAGGTATTTGACAAATACGAAAGAGACAATAAAATATGAAAAGTGTGTCAAATATAATGAAATATAAAGTTACGTTAAAATTTTTGATGAAATTACAAAAGTTGATTGATTACGTATGGAAGTAAAAAATTTCATGAAAAGTCTCACTGACCATGCATTTGACTTTTTTTTTAATCATTTTAATTTCCTAATTTCCCATGAAAATAGAATTATGGGTTAAATGTTGTTCTAACCCTACTTTTAAATTGAAAGTACTAATATAATCATGTAAATGCTTTTCTCCCACCGCCAGCCACCACCACTCACCACCCTCTCCCGCCGCCAACCACCACCACCCACCACCCACCACCCACCACCCACCACTCTCTCACGCTGCCAACCACTATCACCCAAGCTCTACCACCACCACCGCCAATCTCCACCGCCCACCACTCTCACCCGCCGCCAACCACTACCACCCAAGCCCCACCATCACCACCGCCATTCTCCACCACCCCCAAACCTAATCTTCACCACCTCACCGGCAATCTTCACCATCCCTGCCGATCTTCAACACCCCCGCCGATCTTCCCCGCCAATCCCACCACCCTCACCGCCAATCCCCACCACCTCCACCAATCACCATGCCTAAACCCTCGGCCAACAAACTCGACCAGTCACCACCACCCCTGCCAATCACCACTTTGCCATGGCTTAAACCCTAAAACCTCAGCCAATCCCCACCACCCTCACGCCCTAAACCCTAATTATGGCTTAAACCACTGGCTATACAATCACCACGCCCGCTGCCAATCCCCACCACCCCACGCCCTAAACCCAAAACCTCGGCCAACGAACCCGCCACCTCTCGCCCGCCACCTGAGTTTTGCGGATGAGACTCTGCTAAAAAATTAATGGTGGAGCAACACTGTGTGGGGCGGCGCCGACGTCGTTAGGATCAGACACTACAATTGCTTCGTTTTGCGCTATCGGTATTCGAGTTAGGATATTGGATCCCCGTGGAGACCGGAAGAAAGGTTTCTGTGACACAGTATAATACTTTGCTAAAAAATATGCGGTGGAGCACACCGTGTGAGGTGGCATTGAAGTTGTCAGTGTCAAAGACAACAAACGCTCTATTTGTCGCTATTCGTACCGGGGTTCGAATCCTAAAGCCCCTGGAGATTGGAAGAAGAAGAGTCTCTGTGACCCGGTAAACAGGCGGTGAAGCAACATCGTGTGGGGCGATGTAGGTCCGGCGATGTGGCGGCGGCAAACAGTGAAGAATAAAGAAGCTGCGGGAACGGGTGGAATAAAGAACATGAAGAAAAAGGGAAAAGGAAAGAAGAAGAAAAGGGGAAGAAGAAGAAGAGGGTATTGTTGTCCCCCCCTCTTTAAATAAAAAATGCAGGGGTAAAATGATCATTTCATTAAATTTCATCCAAATTACCCATTGACAATTGAAGTCAACGACATCCAGGGTTAAATTGACACATATCATAAAGTTAGGGTTGTTTTGACACTTTCTCCATTTGAAGGGTTAGATTGACACTTTCAGCATAAAATTAGAGTTATTTTAGCACTTTACTCTGAAATTATTTATATATTTTAAAGACACTTGTTGTATTTTAAAATATAACTTAATAGTGGTGCCAACTATGGTGATTTCACGACATTGACATGGTAATCGCACTCCAACGATGATTGTGGTGATGGCTTGTTACCTGTAATGGTGAACAGTCCGGTGAAAGTGGTGCAACAACTGTGGAGGGATGGTGTTGGACGCTCGCGTTAGGCACCGGGCGCCAGCATGAGCTATCACACACCAACTCTTGAGAGCATTGAGATGTTAATTTTGTTTCCGTTATTATAAATTAGTTAAAGATATTACCAGTCAAACATATTTATTAAGACTATTAAAAAGATGGTGTGCAAGCATAATTAGAATTAGAAGAAAGTGACCACTCCCTCTAATCCTCTTTTTTACGGCCTCTTACAAAGTGGCACAAACAATTGTAAAAATTGAAATGACTAGTGGAAGTTGTATTGAGAAAATAAAAAGTAAATTGAGTGGGTGAAAACAATATCAAATTTGCCAAAAGAGAAATGAGCCAAAATAAGAAGAGAAAAATTTATATGAGATCGTCTTACTATAACTTATGGTGAAACAATGTACAAAGTAAAATTTTAGAAATTACAAGAAGTACCACATGTCATCTTCCATCTTTAAGTACTCCCTCCGGTTCACTAACATTGACCCACTTACTTTTGATACTTAGATTCATAAAATATTGAATTAGTGGTGAAAAATGCATTGAAAGAGTAAAAAGTAAACTGAATGGATGAAAACAATCTAGAATTTGCCAAAAGAGGAACCCTGCATTACGTGAGTACTAACTGTATTTAGACCCCTGTCTCACAATAAACTACGTGAGAATGTTTTGTAAAATAAAAAGATCATTCTAAAATAAAAAAGTGAGTTATACTAAGAGGACCGGAGGTAACAGAGAGAATCTGTAACCGCTCCTAGCAGAATCTAACGAGGAAAGAGACCAGAAGGCGGCAAATTGTGAAGCTCCCACACTTTTCCTTTTCAGTTTTAGACTATGCTCAGCTGCGTTGTAGGAAAAGTCCAGACTACCCTTGAATCCATGTCAACGTGTATGTAGATAGAGTTTCACTGGCCCAAATTCAATACTCCACACATGATGAAGGCCCTGAAAATATCTTGAGACAGTTTGTTTTGCCCATGTCCACTTGTTTTCCGCACGGCCCAGTCGCGCACACAGTGAACCCACTCGCCTAAATAATGTCTACATAACCAAGCAAAAACATGTAACCAAACCACCAATTCCTTACATACTTTTCTCTTTTCCACTCACAGCTTCCTCCCACTTTTAGTAAAAACATTCCATCTTTTCAGGCAAAATCGAACCATTTATAAACTTGATGGTAGCGAAAAGTACCGATATTTCCTCACCGGAGTTCCGTTCACCTGAATATTTTAACAGCCCGCCACGGCTTGCTGCGAATAATCCCAAGAAGCCGGCGGGGAGAAAGAAGTTCGCGGAAACGAGGCACCCGGTGTACCGGGGAATCCGGAGCAAGAACTCCGGCAAGTGGGTCTGCGAGATCCGGGAACCGGCGAAGCAAGCGAGAATCTGGCTCGGTACATTTCCGACGGCGGAAATGGCGGCCAGGGCATATGATGTGGCGGCGATCGCTCTCCGGGGAAACTCCGCTTGCGTGAATTTCGCCGACTCCGTTTCCAGGATGCGTATTCCGGGCTCCACCGATCCGAAGACCATTCAGAAGGCCGCTGCGGAGGGCGCCCAGGCATTCAGGCCCCGGGGATGTGAAACTGAAAGGTACGATCCGTCTTCCCCAGACTCAGCCTTAGATGATGAAATTGAATCCAACAATGAAAAAACTGTGGAATGTGCACCTTCCTCTTCGCTTACTGACGAACCCATGAACTGCGAAACAGGAGAATCTTCTTCGGCGCCGCTTTGGTCTGCTTTCGAGGACGGCTTTTTCGACGTGGAGAGTATAGGCTATGGAGACCCGGGTTCACAGTCAAACTGGTTTTGTTCCGATGAGTTTGAAGTTTACAGTGACATGAGTTTATGGAATTAGTACTCACTTACCGGTTGTGGTATGATAAGATCCGCCGGCCGGTGAGCCAAACTCCAAAATCACAAGCCCAGTTGAGGACTGAATTAGTAAGCTTCGACCCCATTTCATCACGATCTTCCATAATTCTTTATACATATCTTTGGACATAAGATTTTGTTATGAATTATAGCCTTTTTTAGGCGAGTCATGTGTGTTCTTTGGCAGTTTTGCAAGTGTAATAATGCTGCCGGTCCGATTAAGACCGTGCGGGCAAGGTAAAGAAATTGTTTTGTTTTGTTCATTTCTGTCCACTCGTACAGTTTCTTCTCTTGTTCGAGAACCCATATGAAAACTCCAGATTAAATGGCCGTGACTCTTTTTTCTTTTGGTTTTGGCAGAAGTATCAATCTCATCACCCAAAGCTTCGGAAGGACGGGTGGGCGTTCGTCGGTTCAAGATCGGACTGGAATCAATTAAAACTACAATTAGAATCGCAAAAACCTTGGATCAAAAATCTAATCGGTTAGTGGTTATTTGTAGAAAAAGGGTAATGATCTGTGTTTATTCATGAACTCCGGATACATTATATAGTGGTACGTGATACATATACATGATAGGAAAATGTAATAGAATATAATTACAATTACAAGTTGTTGTGCGGAATGGAGAAAGAATAGAAAATATGAACGAAAATAACAAGACACAAGATTTACGTGGTTCACCAAATTTGGCTACATCCACGGGAGACGGATTCACTAATTTTGTGCGAAACAGAATTAGAGTTGGTTTACAGAGAGAAGAGAGACACTTTATATGCTGTCTCCACTAAACCCTAACAAACTGGGCCAAAAACACAAGTCGGCCCAAATCAACAGCAGTCCAATAAAGAGACAAGCTATACCGCCGGACCGGGGGCGACTCCGCCCCCCCGGGACCCCCAGGCCAGGGTGCGCTCCGCCCCCCTGGACCCCCCGACTCGCTGACCGGGCAGCGAGACCCCCGTTTGTTTCTCGGGGGCGACTGCCGCCCCCCCGGACCCCCAGGCCAGGGTCGCAGAAGCGGCTATTACAGTATTCAAGGCATACCAACAAATCTCCACCTTGACTTGAATCCTCAAAGTAGAAAACTCCAGATGCACCATTACAGTGCCAGATGAGTAGACTTCGCCCTCCACTCCCAGGACTGCCCATAGAGCACCTAATCAGCTCTGATGTTCAGCAAGTCCAAACAATGTTGAAACTTGCTATGTGGAACAGATTTGGTGAACATATCAGCGGGGTTATCTGCAGTTCCCACTTTCTTCACCCTGATTCTCCTCTCACTCCTCAAGAAATGATATCTGACATCAATATGCTTGGTCCTCTCATGATGGACCTGATCCTTGGCTAGGTAGATTGCACTCAAGCTGTCACAGTACACAGTAGCCTGATCATGATGTAGACCAAGATCACTAACTAGCCCTTTCAGCCATATTCCCTCCTTTGCAGCCTCTGTCAGAGCCATGTACTCTGCTTCCGTAGTAGACAACGTCACTGTAGGTTGCAAAGTCGCCTTCCAGCTAACCACAGAACCTCCCAAAGTGAATACATAACCAGTCATCGATCTCCTCGTGTCAACATCACCAGCATAATCAGAATCAGAGTAGCCTGTAACTAAGCACTTCGTATCACCTCCATAAATGAGACCCACATCAGACGTACCTCTGAAAATCCTCTTCACAGCTTGCCAATGTTCCTTTCCCGGTTGCCCCATGAACCTGCTCACAATACTGACTGCCTGTGCTAAATCTGGCCTCGTGCAAACCATAGCATACATCAAGCTCCCCACCGCACTGGCATAAGGAACCCGAGACATATACTCCTTCTCCTCGTCTGACTGAGGAGCAAACATAGTGGTGAGATGAATATTTGCAGCACTAGAAGTGTCTATAGGCTTGGCTGTAGACATGCCAAACCTAGCCAACACTTTCTGAATGTAACCTTTCTGTGACAAGAAAAGCTTCCGCTGACTTCGATCCCTAAGAATCTCCATTCCTAGTATCTTTCGAGCTGCACCCAGATCCTTCATCTCAAACTCAGCACTAAGAAGTCCTTTCAACTTCTGAACCTCGTGCTTACTCTTTGCGACTACCAGCATGTCATCTACATAAAGCACCAGATAGATGAATGACCCATCTCTCAACCTGCTGTAGTAGACACAACAGTCATAAGCACACCTCGTATATCCCAGCTGAAGCATGTAACTGTCAAACTTCTTGTACCACTGCCTCAGAGACTTCTTAAGTCCATACAAAGACTTCTTCAACTTGCAAACATACTTTTCCTTGCCAGGAACCTGGAAACCATCTGGCTGAGTCATGTACAACTCTTCCTTCAACTCTCCATGTAGAAAAGCGGTCTTCACATCAAGTTGCTCGAGCTCCAAATCCTGATGTGTCACCAAGGCTAGCAACACTCTGATGGAAGTGTGTCTGACCACTGGTGAGAAAATCTCATTGTAGTCTACCCCCTCCCTTTGACTGAAACCTCTTGCAACAACTCTTGCCTTGTACTTGAGTCCCTCTGCAGGTGATATTCCTTCCTTCTTCTTGAAAATCCATTTGCAACTAATTACCTTTCTCCCTTGAGGCTGTTTGACCAATTCCCATGTCTGATTCTTCTGAAGAGACTCCATCTCATCTCCCATTGCAGCAAGCCATTTATCAGCATCAGTACATAAAGTAGCCTCTCTGTAGGTGGATGGCTCATGAGTATCCACCTCCTCAGCAACCTGTAGTGCATAACCCACCATATCCTCAAACCCATATCTCTTTGGCGCCCCAACTCCAACCTTCCTGGGTCGGTCTTGAGCTAAACTGTGGACTGTAGCTCCTGATGGTTGAGGATCTGGTGGTGGAGATTCCGGTATCTCAGATTCTGTCTGTGGCTCTTGATCCACCTCAAATTGTTCCAATCTATTTTCACCTTGAGTGACTTCAAGCTCCACCTGTTTATCAACTCCACTAGTTTCTGGCACAACTGTGGGCATCACCATAGATCTAAGCAAAGAATTTTCATCAAAGACAACGTCCCTGCTCAGAATAACCCTCTTCTCAGATGGAGACCATATCCTGGAGCCTTTAACTCCATCTCCATAACCCACAAAGACACCCTTCTTGGCTCAGGGCTCTAACTTACCATCACTAACATGATAATAAGATGTACAACCAAAAACTTTTAACTTGGAGTAATCAACAACTTTACCTGACCACAACTCCATAGGTATTTTGCACTCTATACCCGTGTGAGGCCCGCGGTTGATCAGGTAACAAGATGTACTCACCGCCTCTGCCCAGAATCTCGTTTCCAAACCAGCATTAGAGAGCATGCACCTCGCTCTCGCCAGCAATGTCTGAGTCATCCGCTCAGCTATGCCATTCTGCTGTGGCGTATTCCTGACTGTATGATGACGAGCAACCCTTCATCCCTACAAAACTGATCAAACTCAGACGAGCAAAATTCTAGCCCATTATCAGTTCAAAGCCTCTTGATCTTCTTCCCGGTCTGATTCTCCACCAAAGCTTTCCACTCCTTGAACTTCGAGAAAGCTTCACTCTTATGTTTCATCATGATAACCCAAGTCATCTTTGAGTAATCATCAATCAGAGAAACAAAGTACCTGTGACCTCCCAGTGACTCAACTCGGGAAGGTCCCCAACAATCAGAATGGATGTAATCCAATGTGCCCTTTGTTCTATGAATCGCCTTATGAAACTTGCTGCGGTGATGCTTCCCAAAAATGCAATGCTCACAGAAGTCCAAGCTCTTGATCTTGTGGCCACCAAGAAGATCATACTTCGACAGAATCTGCATCCCTCTTTCACCCATGTGACCAAGCCTCATATGCCATAACTTAGTCATATCATCCTGGTGAACCTCCGAAGATGCAACATTAACAGAATCCATAACCATGGAACCTTGTAGAAAATACAAAGTACCATGCAGAACACCTTTCAGAACCAGCCTAGAACCTTTGCAGACACACAGAACTCCATCACTCCCTGAGTAGACGAAACCCTTTCTATCCAACGTAGGAAGAGAAATCAGATTCTTTGTCATCGATGGAACATGCCTGACATCGTTCAAAGTACAGAAACTACCATCATGCATCCTGATCTTGATTGAACCAATCCCAACTACCTTGCACGCAACACCATTTGCCGTAGTAATGATGCCCTCAGCTTGCTCATAAGTTGAGAAATAATCTCTCCTTGGGCATATATGGTAAGATGCCCCAGAATCAAGAAACCACGCATAAGAATGATTATTTTGCCCAGTAACAGCTAGAGCAAAATCATCTTCAGAACTGAAATCCCCTTCAGCCACAGCAGCAGTACCAGATGTACTCCCAGATTTACTAGCCTTCTTCGGACACTCCTTTTTCCAATGCCCCTTCTCCTTACAGTAGTTACAAACATCATTGGCCTTGGGACCCTTTGAAGATGACTTCTTGCCCTTCTTCTTATTGCCGGTTTCCTTGGCTTTTGTGTTTCCGTCACTAGCAAACAAGCTAGTTGCCTGACTTTCTGTACCTGTACTGTTTGCCTTATGTCGCAACTCTCTACTATGGAGAGAGGATCTTACTTCCTCCAGAGACACAGAATCTTTACCAACAATAAATGACTGAACAAAATTCTCATACGAAAGTGGTAAAGAAACTAGCAAAATCAAAGCAGCATCTTCATCTTCAATTTTCACATCTATATTTCGCAATTTTAATAACAAAGTATTCAATTGCTCTAGATGGTCTCTGAGTTGCGTACCTTCCTGCATTCGGAGACCGAAGAGGCGTTGTTTCAGAAGCAACTTGTTGGTTAGAGATTTCGTCATATACAAACTCTCCAGCTTCAGCCACAGTTGTGCAGCAGTCTCCTGATCTGAGACCTCAGTGATGATTTCGTCCGCGAGACACAACATAATCGTCGAGTGTGCCTTTTCTTCCAGACTCACAACATCGCCAGAACTGCTCGCGAAATCCTTCGTCAGCGGAGTCCACAAACCTTGCTGTTTCAGCAAAGCTCGCATCTTGATCTGCCATAAACTGAAACTGTTTCTCCCAGTAAACTTGTCGATCTTCACGTTCAACCCAGACATCTTTCTCCCCGATCAGCCCCGATCTGATGAGCCCAGAATCCGATATACCCACTACGGATATCGCCGAAAAAAGAAACCGCTCTGATACCAGTTTGTTGTGCGGAATGGAGAAAGAACAGAAAATATGAACGAAAATAACAAGACACAAGATTTACGTGGTTCACCAAATTTGGCTACATCCACGGGAGACGGATTCACTAATTTTGTGCGAAACAGAATTAGAGTTGGTTTACAGAGAGAAGAGAGACACTTTATATGCTGTCTCCACTAAACCCTAACAAACTGGGCCAAAAATACAATTCGACCCAAATCAACAGCAGTCCAATGAAGAGACAAGCTATACCGCCGGACCGGGGGCGACTCCGCCCCCCCGGACCCCCAGGCCAGGGTGCACTCCGCCCCCCTGGACCCCCCGACTCGCTGACCGGGCAGCGAGACCCCCATTTGTTTCCCGGGGGCGACTGCCGCCCCCCCGGACCCCCAGGCCAGGGTCGCAGAAGCGGCTATTACAGTATTCAAGGCATACCAACACAAGTAATATTCTAATTCCTTAATACTCCCCCTCAAATTGGAGCATGGAGATCAGAAATGCCCAACTTGCCAAGCAAGGAATGAAACTGGTTATGTCCGAGAGTTTTAGTGATCAAGTCCGCAGGCTGGTCTGACGTACGGATATGCTGAGTAACAATAGTGCCAGATTGAACGAGATTCCGGACAAAATGACAATCAACTTCAATGTGCTTTGTGCGTCTATGGAAAATTAGATTTGCGGCAATATGAAGAGCAGATTGACTGTCACAAAAGAGTCGCATAGGAGAAGAGTGCATAACCCCTAAGTCTTTCAGTAAAAACGTAAGCCATAACAACTCACAACAAGTAACGATCACACGATACTCCACTTCAGCAGAAGACCGAGAAACAATAGGTTGCTTCTGAGTTTTCCAAGAAATCAGAGAATCACCAATCATCACAAAATATCCGGAAAGAGAACACTGAGTAATCAGGCATGCAGCCCAATCCGAATCACAGTAAGAAGTCAACTGTACCGCACTATGAGAAGAGAGAAATAAACCTTGACCAGGATGACTCTTCAGGTAGTGCAACACACGAACAACAGCTTTCCAGTGAGGAACACAAGGAGACTTCATGAATTGCACAAGGGTATGAATCGAATAACTAATTTCAGGATGAGTAATAGTCAGATATATCAAGCGCCCAACCAGACGTCTATACTGCTCTGGGTCATGGTAGGCTGGATCTTTAACACGTACCAAATCATGTTGTTGCTCCATCGGAAAGTCAGTCGGTTTAGAGGCAGAAAAACCTGCATATGATAAAATGTCCAAAGCATATTTCCTTTGCGAAAGAAACATCCCCTCCAGTCTTCTAGCAATCTCTATGCCCAAAAAATACTTAAGTAGACCAAGGTCTTTCATATAGAAACAAGAACTCAAGTATTTCTTGAACTCATAGATGAGCGCAGAAGAACTACCAGCAATGACCAAATCATCCACATAAACCAGAACATACAAAGAAACTGATCCACGGGAAAAGACAAACGAAGAGTAATCTGCCTTACTCTGAACAAAACCAAATGCTCGTAAAGCCTGAGCCAATTTGGCAAACCAATTTATAGGAGCCTGGCGAAGATCGTAAAGAGATTTCTGAAGGCGACATACCTGACCAGGAGGCACGACATATCCTGGTGGGTCGCATAAAAACCTCTTCATGTAAATCACCATGCAGGAAGAAATTATGGACATCCATTTGACGCAGTTCCCAACCATGAATGATCGCAACAGACAAGAATAGGTGAACATAACTCATCTTAGCAACTGGAGCAAATGTCTCAGTATAATCAATTCCTTCAACCCGGTGATTCCCGAGAACCACTAGGCGCGCCTTATGACGTTCAATAGTACCATCTGACTTAAACTTTGTCCGGTATACCCATTTGCAACCAATCACCTTCTTATTCAGAGGTAGAGGAGCCAAAGTTTAAGTCTGATTGCGCTCAAGCACAGTAAGCTCTTCTGTCATAGCATATCGCCAATGAGCATGCTGTGAAAACTCAGAATAAGTGGTGGGATCTGCACTAGATGTTACTGCACCCAAAAATCTAGAATGCATACTAGAAAAATTATCACAATTTACATAATTAGTAAGAGGATAGTGACGACGCATAAGTGAACTAGACGTAAGGGGGGGGGGGGGGTCTTCAGTAGTAAGAGCACATAGGCTTTATCATCACAATCATAATATTCCAAGTAAGGAGGTGGTCGGCGAGCACGAATACTCTATCTGATAGGTGGCAACTCGGCAGCGGAACCATCCGGAGCTAGAGATACTGCAGAAGAAGACTGTGCTGGGTGGTCAGAGCCGATGGCATTCGGGGTCAGAGAACGGGCCATCGCCAGTGATGAGTGTCCGACAGCTGAATTTTGATCGTGGCCAGCGGCGAAAGACCGTGGACAGTCAGCAGTGGTAGACCAACGGTGGTCGGTGGTGACGGACTGGCAGCAATGGATCGATGGCGACCGGCGGTAATGGATTGATGGCGACCGGCATCTGACGATGGTGATAGGTCAGCGACGGACGGTGGCATGAGGAGATTGACGGAGGCCAGCGGTAAAGGACCGGCGGTAGTAGGTCGTGCGACTCTGGTGGTGAGGTGATGGTGCCGCCGGGTTCTTTTGAAGAGGCCATTGTAGGAGTTGTAGAACACGAGAACTTGTCTTCAAAAAAATTGGCATCCCAACTGGTAAAGATCACACGGGATTCTAAGTAAAAAAGGCGATAGCCTTTCTTCCCGACAGGATAACCAAGAAATAAACAATGCCTACTTCTTGGTGAAAACTTGTCATGATATCTAGGAACATGGGCAGCAAAACACAAGCACCCAAAAACTCTTAATGAAGAGTAATTAGGAGCTTGCCCATAGAGTAACTCAAAGGAAGTACGATCATTGAGATACTTTGTCGGTGTCCGGTTAATCAGATAAGCAGCAGTAAGAACACATTCTCCCCAAAAATCAATAGGAAGACTAGCTTGGAACCGTAAAACACGTGCCACATTGAGTAAATGACGATGCTTTCTTTCAACTCGACCATTCTGCTGTGGTGTGTCAACCATAGATGTCTAAAACATTATCCCAGATGCAGCAAAATGAGATCTCAAAGGTAAAAATTCAATTCCGTTATCAGCCCGAACACGTTGTATGGTTCGGCCCCACTGGTTCTTCACAAAGGCACTAAATTCTAAAAATCTAGAAGCTACTTCTGATTTAGCCACTAATAAATAAACCCAAACAGCCCGGGAATAATCATCAACTATAGTTAAAAAATAAAATGCACCACTAGAAGATGGTGTTCTATAAGGACCCCAAACATCACAATGAATTAATTAAAATAGTGCAGTAGCATTTGTAGAACTCAATGGAAACTATGTCTAGTCTATTTTTCTCTATAACATATAGAGCAAGGAGCATAAGTCTTATTAGTGCTAAAATCAAGAGAAGAAATAGAAGACAACACTATAGAGGAAGAATGTCTTAAATGCTGATACCATAAATCAGAAGAAGACACGGAAGCAACTGTCGGAAGAGACTGCGGGATATGAGGATTATCACGAGTATCCAGCAGAGGAAGCCAAAACACCCCCTTTCTGTTCACCCACGCCAATCACTTTCCTCATACTGATTTTCTGTAAAAGATAATAATTTTTAGGAAACGAAGCTAAACATTTCAAGGCAAATAACAATCTAGAACATGATAATAAGTTGCACCACAAAGTAGTTATATATAGCACATGAGTAAGGGTGGAAGCACCAAAGCAAATAGAACCATATTGCGTGGTGGATGACACAGAGCCATCAGGCAGAACAACATTCACAGTATCAATAGGAGTAGTAAGATCAGTAAGAGAACCTTTGTCACCAGTCATGTGATATAAGGCTCCCGAATCAAGTATCCATGGTAAAGTAGACTTACCGGACTCATTGTCAGTGAGAGAATTAAACTGATTAAATAAATGCATGGTTGTGTTCCAGTGGTCCTCAGACAGAGCAGGGCCAAAGTCGATCGGGGAGGAACGTGGCCAGAGGAAGCCACTTCCACTAGACTAGGCGGCAACATGGCGGCACCGGCGAACAGCGGTGAGAGAGGAAGTGTCGTGGTAGAACCTCCGGTTACGGCGGCAGCGGTTGGCCAAGAGGCTGGTGCCGTCTTCATGGCGGCGCTGGCTTTCTCCTTCAATTCCTTGAACCATTCTGGTACACCAAATATCTGGAAGCATGAATCCTTATTGTGACCCTTGCGATGATAATGTGTACAAACAAGATTTCTACGGTCAGATGCAGAAAGAACAACTGGCGAAGAACTTGTAAGTGGTGGGCATCGTGCAGCATACGCCATGGAGTTTGAAGAAGGTTCACGAGCTCGAATGACAGCTCTATGATTCTCCACCTAGGAAACAAGGGTATACACTTTCATGACAGGTGGCATTGGATCAATGCTCATGATATGTGATCGCAAGGTGTGAAAGCCTTCGTCGAGGCCATAGATTAATTGGTAGATCAAATCCTTCTCTCTCCATCAGGTATAGATCAGTAGCAGTTACAATAACCAACGACGGATCAGATGAGCAAGATACGGTGGCGCATGGATTTGACGGCGATGGTGTGTGAGGCGTGGGATCGGCGCGTATCAAGCGACGCTCATTCGAATCAGACGGCTGACGGATCACCGCTGTCGGACGATGGCGGCGGCAATCGGCAACCAGCGGAAAAAGAACTGACGCGCAGCTGAGGCAGCTACGCTGGAGCTCGGTAATGGCTGGAAAATTTTCTTTAAGGTTTCAGGATTTTAGGTTCTGATACCATGTAGAAAATAAGGGTAATGATATGTGTTTATTCATGAACTCCAGATACATTATACAGTGGTACAAGATACCTATACAAACTAGGAAAAGGTAATAGAATATAATTACAATTACAAGTAATATTCTAATTCCTTAATATTATTCTAGATCGGGTCCAGATTAAAATAATTAGGTTTTTGATCCGACCGGACCAAAATCAGTTAAGATTGGAACTTGAATCATAAAAAAATTTGGATAAAAAACCGAATCGGTCATGGGTATTCTAATCATGGATCAGATCAAAATAATTCTATTTTTGGACCTGTCCGGGCATGTTGGACAAAGTTCTAGTAAACTTATTTTTTTTACTTTTAAATTTGGGTGTTGGAAAAATTGAATCAATTTTTTGACAAAGTCTCGTATGAGACGGTTTTGCAGCGAGACCAGGTATAGGGGTTGGATATGAAATTTCATTAATTTACATTTAAGTCTAGGTATAAATATCAATATTTTCTCATTATTCTCTCATATTTTTCTGAAACTTTCTCTCTCCTGCGTGAACTACCTCTTTATTCTCTCTCTTCTCCATTTCTCTTCCACTTTCTTCTCTCTCATCTCCATTTCTCTTCCATCTTCCTTCAATTAACCACACATTATCTCCATTTTTCTTCCTTATTTCTTGCGCGCAGTTATTTGTTGAGATCTTTAATGTTGTCCGACAAATTTTCCAGCAAATTTTTCGGTATAGCTTCGGTTGTTGGGGGCCGAACACATTAAGAGTTTTGTTTTGCGTTTATGTTCGAAGGTAATGTCTTTACTCGAATTTTTATGCACATTTTGTTGTTTTTTGTTTGCTTTTTTTGGTTAATAGGACTTTCTAGGGTTTATATGTTGTTCACTTGTTAATATTTGAGGATTTCTCTATTTTTTGTATTTTGTGAGTTGTTCTTACGGATTTGTGCTAATATTTGTGTTGTTGCTGCTGTTTCTTAGATGTCTAAGAATAGTTGCCTCACTGCTGCTGCAATCAAGAAGGAAGGAGAATTAGTTTTCTTAATTTTTGGATGTGATGTTTTATGTACAATTAATGATGTTTCTCGTTTTCAGAGTGATGTTTCAGGTTTTAGGATTTTAGTACTGTTATCAGTGTTGGTGTGATGTTTTCATTTTAGCGCTTGATACTTGTGGTGTTTTCATGCTTAAGTGTGCAATTGATGTTCAGTTTTGATTGTGTGTGATATCTTTGGGTTTTGTTATAACTTGTACTAATTTTTGTGTTGCTGTTTCTTAGATGTATAAGAATCCTTGCCCACTGTTGCTGCAATCGAGAAGGAAAGATAATCTGCAAATTTTGTTATTTTGCAAATGTGATGTTTTAAATACTGTTGTTGATGTTTCAGGTTTTATGTTTGATCTTTCATGTTTAGGTTTTAAGTATTGTTATCTGTGTTGGTTTGATGATTTAATTTTAGTATTTGATGGTTGTAGTGTTTTAATTGTGCAATTGATGTTTAGTTTTATTGTTTTGATTATGTTTGTGATATCTTCGGGTTTTGTTACTATTTTTGCTAATTTTTGTGTTGTTGTCGCTGTTTATTAGATGTCTAAGAGCACTTGACCACTGTTGCTGCATTCGAGAATGAAGTAGGAACTGTATGTTTTCTTTTTTTTAGCTGTGATGTTTTAGATACTGTTTTTGATATTTCAGGTTCTATCTTTGAGCTTTCATGTTTAAGCTCTAACTATTGTTATGTGTGTTGGTGTAATGTCTTTAATTTTAGTGTTTGATGTTTGTGGTGTTTTCATATTTAAGTATGCAACTGATGTTCAGTTTTGTTCTTTTGATATTTTAGTGTGTACTGTTTGATGTTTTTTTAAAAAATTTGAGATTGATTTTAAATATTGTATTTGATTTTTCTCAGTGTAGATGTCAGTGATATTATCTGTGCTATTATGATGTTTTAATTATAGATATTGATGTTTTAATTATTTTATGTGATGTTTTATATTATTTCATAGGAATACTTTCCAAGGCAGAGTTCTACGATGCCATTGATGAGTAATAAAAAAATGGTATGAGGAACCATGCTCTGAAGGTGTTCCCTTGAATAGAGAATCGTAGTCGACCTTTGATCTTTGCATTGTTAGACTATGAGAGTCGTCCTTTTCGAAACCAGCATGAGAAGGCAAGTCTGTGAATGAGAGAGCAACGAAGGAAAACAAGTCGCCGGAAAATAGAATTTTATTGTTTGGGATGAATTGTTTGAGAATGACGTTTTATAATTATTGGCTTATTTGTTAGAGTTGAGGCACTAGATTGTTATTGATATTTTAGGTTGAGTTGGACTTTTGTTTTGTTTTTTATGTTAGCGGATTTTAGGGCAATTGAACCCTTTTGTAATGAATGATGTTTAACAAGTTATTTCAAATGCAACAATAGTGGAATGTATGAGTGCAGTGGAGCATATGGATATCTAGTTTAAATCAACATCTTCATCAGTACTTTGTAAAACATCAAGCGAAAAAAATCAAACCATCACAATATAACTGTGTAACATCATAGTATGATAGTAAATAATAATCAAGCCCCAACAACCTGATTTTAGGTCAATTGAGCATTATTTGTATTTTAATTTTGTATTGAATGTTAATTTTTTTTGAAGTTTACCTAATTTATTTGATATTTAACTATTTTTGTTTGATGTGTATTTTAGTTTATACTTTACATTAAACTATTCTAATTTAATATTTTTAGTATTTTATTTGATGTTTTAAACAATTCAATTTAAATTTTATTTTTGTATTTGTTTGATTTTTTATCGTTGAAAAGTCAATGGATTAAAGACTTTTATGTAGAAAAATTGATATTTAGAAAATTAAATTTAAGATAAATCTAACAGGGCAAAGTCTTGGGAAATATGGTCTTTCCATAAACTTATGGAAAGACGTGGTTTAATTAGAATAATTAAAGGTAAAAGATTTTACTTGCAATATTTAAAATTTTATTATACAAAGTACAATACTTATAAATTTTATAATCCGATTCATACAACCCAAAAATTTTATCTCAATTTCTTCTAATTTGCACTTTAAACCTTGGGTTTTCCATGACTTATGGTGATACGAATTAGGTTTATTTTTTCATTTTTATTTATTAGGTTTTTTAGAAGATAACACTATACTCTTTTTCCCATTGGGTTTTTAATAAGGTAGTGTGATCATTTATTTTATTTTAGAATAAGGCCCATTAATTCATCCATGTTGACCTTGGAAGAATTAATGTTTCGGTCATGCATTTATTTTTGTGTTTAGAATATTTACTTCTGATTTTATTAGAATTTGATTCGGTAAGATTAGATAAGACAATATTCATTCAAGATTTATCTTGAAGAATATAGTCATTTATTTTAGGTAGTCTAGTTAAATATGGTTTTAGCTTCTTAAAGCTGCCATAATCCTTCCCAGTTTCTTATTTGTATTTTTTGAAGATTATACCTATGTACCATAAATATGGGTGGTATTCAACATTATTTTTACCTTTAAGACTTTTCATCAATCAAATATACAACATTTTGAGTTCATACTCTTTGCTTGTGAGCTATTCCATTGTTGCTTAACCCCGAGGGCTAGTTAAGTGTCAATAAACCTTGTAATCTGATCCTGAGGGCTAGTTAGAGAGCGAGTCGAAATTGAGTGTACCCCGAGGGCTAGACCTTGAATTTTGTGCGGCATTGAAAGGTTTGCGAGTTCCCTTGTTTTGTCAAAGATCTTAATTCCGCAATTCAGATTCTTCTCAAGGGGATTCATATCATATGGAAAGAGCGTCTTTAATGAGACAGGCTCATTTAACAATATCTCACATGATATTTTTATTATATATATTAATTTTTATTTATGGTCAAAATTTACAATGTTTGGCTCTCAAAAAGTAAATAAGCAATTTAGAGTGGAAAGGGGGTATCACATTTCATTTTTTAAATTTTGGATCTGCCCTTGAAGTTAAGCGCCATCTTTCTTGGGTGATGAAATCAACCACGAAAAAATGGGTGTTGATCACGCCCAGTATTTTACTAGTTCCGCCCTAATACATACACATACATGTATTAATATTTTTAATTTTATATTTTTATTGTGTGAAAATTTATATTTAAAGGTTTGTGGGTTAAAATTTTGTGGTAACAAAATTTGGGTAAAATTTGGATAAAATTTGAACTCTCTCCCTCACTTTCACTATTTTGACTCTTCTCCTCCTAAACCTGCCGCCGCCCACCGGCGACCACCACCTGCCACCGCCCACCAACCGTCAACCGCCATTGACCAACACCGCCAACCACCGCCGACCACCGCCGACCACCGTACATTACCTGAATCTCACCGAAAAAGTCAGTTTCCTTCCTTTTTTATGAATCTCACCTGGATCTATATTTTTTGCCGGATATGTCTGAATCATATATTGGTTTGAGTTTTCCGGCAACCTTTGAATTTGTTGAATTGTTAAAATTGGTTGAATTGATTTTCGGGAGAGGCTGGAGAGGAGGAGTACGGTGGTGGCAGTGGTCGAATGGTGAAAGTGAGGGAGAAGAGGGAGACGGTGGTGGCATTTGGCGGGAGAGGAGGGAGATGGTAGTGGCGTTGGGCGAGAGAGGAGGGAGACGGTGGTAGCGTCGGGCGGGAGAGGAGGGAGATGGTGGTGGCATCGGGTGGGAGAGGAGGGATGGTAGCCGTAGGGTACAGAGGAAGAAGGAGCACGACAACAGTAGGGTACAGGGGGAAGAAGGAGTTTGTCTTAAAATTTAAAATTAAATAGAATTGAAATTAATTTTAAGCTTTTAAATTGAAAATCAATATTTTATTCTGGTAAATAATTTAAAATTAAATATTAAAAATTGAAAAACTTTGAAATTAAGTAGAATAATTTAAAAATATTGTTTAGCTTAAATTATAAAATATTTTTTTAAGTATCTGAAAAGTAAATATAATATAATATAATATTATTAAATATAATATTCTAAAAATTACATTTAAAATATATAAAATAGTTGTGAAGTAAATTATGATGATATGATTAAATCATTCTTTTAAAGTAAAATTTAAAATAAATTATTATATAATTTGTAAATAATAAAAAATAAATAGTTCTTTGTATAGGAAATCTTGCATGTTTTGTTGAGAATTTGTACTTTTATGCTACATTTACATTTTCCTATGCATTAGTAAATATGTACTTTTTTATTATAATATATAAGATGAAAATTTACATAAGTAGTTGAAAATGTATTTTATGCTCAATTAATTTTTTTTTCATAAGTACTTTGAAATTGTGTATTGTTTTTTTCATATCAATTAATAGTTTATTTCTATTTATGTTGTTTTATTTTCTCCTATAATTAATGAATTGTTAAGATAAAAATGATATTTCTTGTATTACAGATAAGCACTGACGGTGGACTCATTGATGAAGGTCGCTGTATACGACAAAGGGGGATTAGTGCGTCGGCTAGACATGCGAGATGTCACGCCATTGTCCAGGAATAGATGCTGGAAACTGTGCAAGATCACGCGGTACCTGTTGGGCAGCCTTCTCCAAGGCCCAATGATGTTTTTGATCCCATGCCAACCTGGGATGGTCCTGAACTCAACATTCTCACTGACGGTAAAGTGTATTCAATCCGTGAGGAAGGAAACTGGCAATCATTTTTAGATTTACACCTTAGGGATCAAGCACTCATATCTAGCCCACTAGATGGTTGTGGTGTAGGCCACCGCTAGACTCCGAGGGCGGGCATGGTACATGCATTGTTCCTCCCAGTGGCCAACCTGTGACGACTTTGCAGGTGAAGGTTGGAATTGCAGCACCTGTTGGTGGAGGAGGTAGACATACGTACAGGAATAGAGCTAGTCGATTTGCCCAATCTTCAGGTGGATCGTGCAATGTTGTTGAGGCTGGGACTGATAGGGGTGTTTGGAACATGAAAAAGCATGCAGCTGATAAAATATGGCTTGTGTGCGAACCAATGGGTGGTGTCCCACAAGATGACCTTATTATACCCAGCTTTGGAGGCCATGTCGCAGTTGATGTTTGGAATGTTACAGAGCGAGGTGTGCTGAAATGCCACAATCGTGCAATTCTTTGCAAGCAGCTAATCACCACACTCACGGATTACAACGATGTTGTTCAGGCCAGGATACGTGCGACCGGTTTGTCGCACCTTCCTATGATTATATTCAAGTACCTTGATATGGTGTTATATCTACTTTTGTCGAGAGGTGGAAGCCGGAGATGAACTCATTTCACATGCATTTCGGGGAGATGACCGTCCTATTGCACGATGTTGAGATGATTCTCAGAATTCCTCTTGTTGGTGGCTCTGTTGTTGGTACCATTTTGGTGGAAGCCATTCAGGAAGCAAGTGCTGAGTTGTTTAGGAAAGACGTGGAGTTCTTCCTCAGGGAAGACTGGAATGGGGGTAATATTGATGGCTAGGAATTTATGGCGAGGTGTGTAGCGGCGGGTCAGAGTGATAACTTCCAATTCATGTGCTACATGCTGACCCTTTTTTCATTAACTATCTTTGTTGATAAGACCGGGACTAAGGTTTGAGCCAACCTGCTCTCTGCAGCTGATTTGCAATTGTCCATGGGCTCGACGGCCTTGGCCAATTTGTATTTACAGTTGGGAATTGCCTCCAGGACTAAGGCATGCGGCCTATGTAAATGTTGCACGCTGCTGCAAGCATGGATCAACGAGTACTTTCCCATGTTTCGTCCGAGACTGAGTACATTGCCAGCTCTTCTGGGACACACCAATCAGTGGCACTCTGGAGAGCAAATAGGGAAGGATACTTAGTGTCTTGTGACCACCAGGCATCAACTAGATGCTTTACAGGCTCACCGAGTATGATTATCATGTGTTAAATTTATTGTGAGAATTGTAGGTAGATTGGATGCCATATGACTGTTACAATTTTTGGAAACAACTACAGGTAGATTGGTTGCCATATGAATCTGACGTGGTCATAGATGCAAAAGGGAGGACTCATTACAGTGGCGTGATTCGATACCTTAAATTAATGGAGGCATACATGGCAGACTGTGTGGTGTGCCAGTTTGGTGTCATACAGGGTATACCGTACAACATTAGGATTGTGCCAGGCTCTTTGATCCTTCTGGCTTTTCAGTGACCAACTCAGGGATGATGTAGTTGACTTTATGGGACATGGCACACGCATGGCACAGTGGTCAGCTAGCCGAGTATCCTATTGCCACCGGTCCATCTGATTGTACCTTGGATTACGAGGATTGGTTCACGACTCATTCTCACTCATTCATCACATATCATGTACATGATGGTACCAGATGCAGACCAAATACAACCAATCTTGATATGCTGGTAAGTTTTCTTTAACTGTTTGCTTTAATTAATTATATTAAATATAATTGATTCGTTATGATAATATGTGTTTCCTATATTTCAGTTGCTGAATGATATGATGAATGACTTGGATCCGTTTGACTCTACAAACATTCATGAAATAGTCGATCCACGTATGAAGGAGTTGTTGGCTACCTGGATCCACCGTCGCAAGGAGTATCACATACGCCACGATTATGAACCCATTCCCTAGGAGACTGGTACATTTTTGTATGAGCGTACTGTTTGCTTATTTTTGTTCATTTATGTAAAAGTATTTGCTTATTTTGGTTAACTTATGTAATTCGAACTTCTTGCTTATTTTTGCTCACTTATGTACTTCGAACTTCTTGCTTATTTTTGTTCACTTATGTACTTCGAACTTCTTGCTTATTTTTGTTCACTTATGTACTTCAAACTCTTTGCTAATTTATGTTCATTTTTATACTCCAAACTATTTTGTTGTGTTCAATGCCATAACCCTTGTATGATGCAATGCAATTCATTACATTCTTTGATATAAAAAAGTACCGAACACAGTTTGCAAGAATAATAGTCCCACACAACTATTAATTACGACTGCGTGTATGCTTTGTTCCAAGCCACCATTCTTCTACAAAAGGGTAACTCCCACCCAACAACATCTGACTTCCTCCATGTGGTCCACAGGTGAACCACAGAGGGAATGGGGCAGTTTTCCTTCACATGTATCCTTAGAAAATGGCTTGTACGGCGCACACATACAATGTGTAGCTCCCTCCTTGCTCCATCCTCGCTCCCACCCACTCTCAATGGAAAAACTGTACAACAATAGTCTGCTGACCCATTCTCTAGAATGTAGTATAAACTACAACTGTGTTGTAGTAGGTGGCGACAGGAAACATATCCACAGCTACCGCAAACCAATGCTCACGTCCACATGGACCTTTGGTGTGGTGTATACGGGTTTTGGCTAATTCAACGTTCTCCTTCAAACCGTATATGGGAACATAATCAGGCCAATGAGTCTATAACTCATTAAATACCGCCCGACGCGCTCCAGACCATTCACTCTCACCATTTACATAGAAGGCATCAGCAACGCATCTGAAGCCACATTTTCCATCACTCAAAACATCGTTCCAGCCCTCGATGTAATGCCTGATAATGTGGGGGATACTTTCAAGGTAGGGGAATGTCAATGCAGGAGAAACATTTAGATTAGGTTAGATTATTTTCAGTCTCACGGAGTGGTCTTACTATGCATTTCAATTCCAGACTTGAGAATATTCGGTAGAATTATTGTGTCGACTACCTCTCCCTAATGTACCATGCCCCAGTAACCTTGAACTATCCCCACTTGGAGATGGTCTTACTATGCATTTCAATTCCAGACTTGAGAATATTCGATAGAATTATTGTGTCGACTACCTCTCCCTAATGTACCATGCCCCAGTAACCTTGAACTATCCCCACTTGGAGATGGCATGTACCGCATGTTCATGTGCTCATGGTAGCTCGATGATCGCCTAGTTGATCTTGACCCGGGAACCTGCTCGCTTGGTCTTTCATTTGCACTTGTAACATTGTTTGGCTCTCCAATGTCGCTATCCTCTGGATGCAACTGCTCCTCTTTGTAGCTTGAAACCCATCGGAGAACTGATGGGTCACTGCAGGGTAGCTCCTCCAATTGATTGTTGAACAATGCTTGGTCCTGATCACCCCTAGAATTATTTTCCATGTTCTGCGAGTCATCACCCAATACCATTGTCTTAAACAGTGGATGAATGTCGTCCAAATACAAGGGGGTTCCTTGTTCTATTACCGTCCACATGACGCAAGCATATGGTATTATGTGCATCGAATGTAGTACACAACAACAATATGCATAAACCTGTGCTCCAAGTGTTTCCATCCTCCTGTGCTCAGACGTCAATTTATCTAGACAATGTTTTGACCATTATCAAACAAGTTTTTGAAAATGACTCTACAGTGCAATCTACCAATGAGCATTCTTGATTTCTCGAGGTTTTCCTTAATTATAGTAATCTGCCCGGCTATCTACAGGTCGACGCGCCTCCATATCGTATCCAGGGAACCAGTTGATGTTTGTAACCACCTTTTCAATAATGAGTGTGCAATTTTGATCTGACATGTAGTTGTGTTCCCAAAATGAAGAAATCTATTCGTCCATACCTAAACAAATTTCTCCTTATGGGGGTTGGGCCATGTGGACCCAACGTAACTAATTACAGCTTTGCTCCAAGACCAACCATCCCTCTGATCTACCAATGCAGCTTCGTAGGCAATAACGGTGGAGGCATTGGAAACCCGTGACCATGCACCATTCTTGAAGGATGCCCCCTTTCTCTTATTCCGTGTTAACACGGTAACACGTGTCTCCACATCGTTGTTGATATGCTAAGTACAAAGCAAATGCTTCAAATCTAGAAACACTACCCGAATCATCCTGATCAATCCCAGCTCCTGATCGGTGAGCACAACCTCAGGGAACGGTCCATCGACAAGAAAGCTTCTGAGCGTGTGAAGAACCCACTCATAAGTATCTATCATTTCTTTGAAGACAATGGCATAGGCGATTAGGAAATTTTTGTTACATGGAGATATACCAACCATCTCAATGAATGGCATGTCGTATCGATTCATCTTGTACGTTGAATCGATGGCCACAATCCATGAATAAGTCTGAAATGCCACTATAGCTTCGGGATGAGCCATGAATAAATGGGCCAAAGTACCATCAAGTGCCGAGCGGTGACTAGTAACATACCCGTTGGAGGTGGCAAGATGCAAATAATTCTCAGCTGTGTTGCGCCCGCCTTGCATTTCTCTTCCGTAAGCCGATCGCTCATTATACACCCACCTAATGATTTGATGCAAGTCTGGAAATGAATGATTGAGGCTCACATTGATATACCTGGGAACTGTCTCAGCATTCGTCACATCTCTTATCATTTGTTTCGCCCCTGCATGGAACCTGCTACTCTGTCTATGCTTCTTAGCGTACACTAAAAATTGGTGGTTGTGCATCCCTCACTGAGAATCCTTCCAATCCTCCCATGTGCTACTCTCTCTCATGAAAATCGTGAAAGGGAAATCACAATTTCTTGTCGATGTGTCACTTCTTCAGACAACATCTGAATTGCTCATATCGCCAACCTTATCATTCCGACCCCCATTGCAAATACAATATATCCTAAGGGGCCCATTCTTATTTTTCTTGTACAACCCCATGACAAGTTCAAATCCTACACGATGAGCAGTCTGTTGCAGGTAGGAATAAGCTTCGATATGACTTGGAAACACATTTGTGGCTGCGAATGCTGAGTAACCATTCCCCCCTAGAATCGCTCCATATGAATAATTTCCATCCTTAAACAACATTATATATAAAGTAATTAGTTTCACGAAAAAGTAATACCAAATGCAATGATGCCATAAATCATTCTAATAACTAATAAAATATAACACTTATTCTTTTTATAAGTGCATAAAAGATACCTACACATATTTAAAGTATAATAATTCTCACTACTAGTCATAAAATCTATAACCACATTAAAAAATACAAGACATCTACACATTCTTATGACTTAGTTATACAAATTTTATTTTATCTGTACCAACTTTTTAAAAAATTAATAAAACCACACTAAATTTTATTATATCATCATTAGTAGAACCATATGTTATACTAATATTATCTCATTAGCCTACCAACAGCTCCCAACATATTACTAGGACTACTCTAAATTTTGTTTGTGGAACCTTTATAATTTATGTTACTTATAAATATAGAAATAACGTAGAACTTAAATATTGTACCAAATATATCATGATTAGTAGAACCATATGTAATACTTAAATATGTGTAAGTACTAAAGTATTGTACTTCTATTATATCATAACGTATGAACTAAATCATGAAAATTAACATATTAATTTAACATATTTAAATTACATAATTACTTATTTTTGCAAATTATTCATTTAACTAAGATAAAAAAGCATATTAATTAACATTAAGTTAACATATTTCAACTATAAATGATGAAATCTAGAACAAAATTAGAGGAAATATATGGAGACAAGCATAGACAGTAAAATGTTAAACAACTATATATGAAATTAAAATAAAATATCATAACTATTAATTATGAGATAGAATATAAGTTTCTACTTAAACAACTAATAAATCATAACTTTAACTATTAATTATTACAAAAACCAACACTTGAATTTAAAAAATACTTCTAAAGACATGGAGCTTCCAACACTCAAATTTAGAGTAAAAAGTCTGATAGTATCTACCCAATGAGCATTTTTGCAGCCTATTTTATAGAAATTTTGTTCACGTTTTCGAATTAAATGGGGTAGAAGGCATTAAATGTGGGGTAGATGTTAGTTATGCAAAGGAAAACTGGGCTGGGCAGGGAGAAGAATGTTGGGAGAATGGAAAGGAGAACCGAAAATGAGAGGGAAAGGAGAACCAGAGGCAATAGATGGAAAGGAGAACCGGTCAAGGAGGCCCATTTCGGATCTTGGGAAGGAGAACCGACTAAGGAGACCCAGTTTGGGTCTTCCCAAGGAGAACCGGTCCAGAGACCTGGTTCGGGTCTGGCTAGGGAGAATGGGAAGAGGAGACAACGTCGAGCCAAGGAGAAGAGAACGGGGTTGGGAGAAGGAAAGGAGAGCCAGAGCTGGAGAAGGAGAGGAGAGCGGGGGGCGGGGAAGGGAAGGAGATCGGGGGCCGGAGAAGGAGAGGAGATCGAAGGCCGGAGCAGGAAAAGATAGCTGGAGTGGGAGAAGGAGAGGAAAGTGGAGGACGGGGAAGGGAAGGAGATTGAGGCCAGATAAGGGAAGGAGGCCAGTCGCCGGAGATGGATAGGAAAGTGGGGGATGGAGAATGGAAAAAGACCGGTCGCCGGAGAAGAAAAGGAGACCGAGCAGGATAAGAAGAGGAGAATGGGCTGGAGAAGAAGAGGAGAACGGGCTGGAGAAGAAGAGGAGACCGGGCTGAAGAAGAGAAGGAAAGCGTTGTAGCGACCGGAGAAGACGATGTTGCTAGATTTCGAAATCACCTGTGACCACCACCGCCAACGTTGACCACCGCCCGCCGCCGTTGACCTCCACTCGTCGGCCATTAATTATCATTGATAGTTAATCTAATATTTATTTTAATATAATTAATTATCATTGATTTGCAATTAATTATTTGTAAATAATCAATTTCATTTAAATGAATACAAATACATAAGATTTTAAATTGTACAAAATACAGAGCGTAAGTAAGTAAAATATAGGGCGTGATATAGCGATTCACGAAAAAATTGAGGAATGTGGCTCTTCCTCTGCATAGACTAATAATGAAGCCATAAACAATCATCACAGGACAAAAAAATCGAAAACCAAAAATTGAACCAAAAATCAAATAATTCGAATTCAAAACCCCAACCAAATTTAAAATACGATTTTTGGATAATCGAATTGATCAGTAAACCAATTCTTGAATATGGTTTTTTGTTTGGTTTTGGATATTGAAACTCAATCCGAAAACCAACTCAAAAAACAAATTGCAATTAAAAAATAAATCAATTATATATATTTATGATAATAATTTTAAACTATAAAATCGTTATGGTTGAATTTGTATTGTAGTTGTTGGATTTTTATTTCAAACACTTGAGTTTGATGATGTAGAAATTAAATTACATATTTTTATGGAACTTAAAATTAGTTTATATATTTTTAGTAATGTTTTTATAAAATTTCCCGTGAATTTGGTTTAATAGGTTTGAACCCGAATTCAAACCAAAACCGAATTTCGAATTCAGTTTGGATAATTAGGTTTTTTTGGGTTATTCGGATTGGTTTTGGTTCAAAATTTTTTAGGTGCAAAGTTGAATAACTCGAACTGAATCAACCAAAAACCGATTAAACCGACCCAACGCCCACCCCTAATCACACACGACTCTTTGTTAAAACCTAGCCGCAACCCCCTCTCTCAAGTCTTGCTACACCCCTTCTTTTTCAATCTTTTCACCAATTTTCCCATTAGTGGAGATGGAGAACAACAGTTTATTTTAATTTATGTTGTTATTATTCAATAAATGTGAGATTTGTCTCCATATATTAGTTTTGTTCTTCGACATAATCGATTAGATTGTTGTGTTAATGATGATAACTTGATTTATTTGTTCACGTTGATGTATTGTTCTCGATCTGCTTGTTCAAATTGTGTGTTTGTAATTTTGTTTGTGGTTTCATTTTTGGGTTTCCATTAATTTGGATTCATCAGATCTGTGTTTTTCAATGTGTTTACAGTTTGGACAACATAAATCGTGGTTGGATCAAGTGGTGTTACAATTGTAGAAGATTCATGTTTCGCGCAGTTATATTGATGCGTGATTCGCTGCTCTCTGCCAAGTGGTTATGATTTTTGTGGGAAGCAAGTTAATATCCCCGAGGTCAATGTTACAGTTTTTATTGGATCTATGATTTGTAATAGTACAGACGATCAGTCTGGTTGGCATGTAATTTAGATATCCTTGTAATATGTTAGTTATTGCTAGAGGTTAGTTAGGTTGTATGTCAATTCTGCTTATTATAATCACAGTTGGGCATATTTTCCAACATCTTGGAATGATTGATTTTTCGAAAATAATAATAATAATGCCATAAACACCGAAACAGGAGCATCTGTGGCACCGTTTTGGTCTTCTTTCGAAGACTTCTTTTTCAATCACTTTTTATTTATTTATAGAAAAGTGCATATATAAGCATATCTAATTCACATAAGTGTAAATACAACATTTTGATAATTTAAAGTGCAAATATAACCTAGATAGTAAGTGTAAGTGCAAATATACTCATTCCAGCATATTTAGGCTAGAATTCAATGAAAAGACTATTTTATACCTTTAAAAAAATTTCTATAATGCCCCAAAATCCTAATTTTCTTCCTCCCTTCTCATTCTCTTTCTTTCTTTCCCCACTGCTTCATTCCCTTCTCCGCCGACTAAGCCCGAATTAACTCCTTCCCCAATTTCTTGTTTCTCAAAATCAAAAGGCCTAACATAGATTGACTGTTGGCAACTCCTTCCTCGACTGCATCTAATTTTCTCTTCGCACTAGGAGCTCCGTCGCCGCCTACCACCACCACCACATCCTCACTATTGGAGGGCTGGTTGTTGCTGAGGTAGAGGAACTGGACCCGAATAAGCCAGAATCGAAGCTTGGTCCCAATTGTAAAGTCAAGAGATATGCATTTAATAATTAATTGGCAGTTTTTGTGAACATATTTGGAAATGAAAAACTTTCCATGTTGGAACATTCGAAAACGGTATATTTACGCCAAGGATGTTTACGGAAAAAGAAGACAGAATATTATGGTATTTGTGAGTTATGGAAATCTGAATATTCTGCTATATATTAGGCGTATAGAAGCATAGTTGATTTATGAAAAATCCCTACATATATGGAGTGACATTATCGAATATATGGGATATATTGTGATAAGGAAAATCCCTTTATTTATGGGATTTGGATATGCTTCAAGAAGCATATTTGGAATAGAAATATTGTGGAGATAATCAGGGAGTATTTCGATCTGCTCAGGGCTATAAAAGGGGACAACCACGGCTGCATTGTTTACGGTTTTAATTAGAGAAAATTTGCACACAGATTTTCAATCTTTCGAGAGAATTGCAAAGAGCCAGATTTCTATGTTCCAACATACTTGACCTGCTATTCAAAGTTCAAAATCATATACTCTAATTCCTCAGGAGAAGGAGATCCAGCGTCGACGAGTTTCGAGGTCAGAGGGAGTCTGATCAAGGCGGATCGGTAGCAAGGGGAGGTTGCAGAATTCACACGTTATAGTTTGTAAAGATAAGTATTCTGTTTGATGTACTTTGTACTGTATCTTTCTAATTAGTGCATTCATTCTTAACTGGGCCAACCCGCAGATGTAGTTGGATTTCACTGAACTGCGTAACCAAGTCTTGTGTCGTTAATGCTTTAATTTATTGCATACTTGGTTAGATAGGTCATGTTGGAACATACTAATAAGAATTAGTAAAATTTGGTTAAACCAAATTTCACCAATGAGGAAGATCTAAATAGTGGAGAAGGCATTGAGGTCGGTGTTGCGGCAGTGGCGCCAAAGCCAGAAGCAGGGGCAGAAGCGGTGGAGGATGAGTTGGGTAGCAAAAACTAGAAGAGGGAGCCAGCAGGAGCGATAGGGCTTGGAGAGGGGGCGAACTGTGAAGCTGACAATGAGGGATTGGTGAGGATGGGGGATCGCCAACTATTCTCTTCCTCCTCCGCCACCGCAATGGCTTGAATGGAGATGACTTGCAGCAACGAGGGTGGAGAAGGTTTAAGAGATGCTAAAAGATGACGTTAAGGAATCATCCACTGTTGCAGAATCTAAGATTAATAAGGTTGAAGAGATGTGTTGCAGAAAATGAGATTGAGAAGGTTGAAGAGATGCGGAGAAAGTGGAGGTGGAGCAACGACGACGGAGATAGTAGCAGCGGAGGAGGTGATAACAGAGGTGGTGGAGCAGTGGGCAAAGGGTATTTTTGTCTTTCAAAATTTTGTATTTGGTTTGAGGGTCATTTTGGTCATTTTAATTTGGTCAATGGCAGGAAATGACCATTCATGCTGGAATATAGACTTTTGGGTTATATTTGCACTTTCATTAAGTAGTTAGGGTTATTTTTGTACTAAAAATTATTTGAGGGTTATATTTGCACTTACTCAAGTGGATAGGGTTATATTTGTACATATCCTTTTTAAAAAAAATTGTATTAGTACGAAGGTTTATATTTCATAGGGTTCCTATCCTTTTTCTGTTCAAGCCTTTACACAATGCGCGATTACAATATGTAATATGGGATAAATTCATTTACACTGATACACTAACTAAATAATAAAATTCTAATCTAAAACCTCAAGAGCAATAAGCTCGACTTTTACGATCACAAGCCCACCTGAAGACTGAATTAGTAAGCTTGGACATGATTTTATCATCATCTCCAAACATTGTCTATAAGATATCTTTGGACATAAGGGTGGCAAATGGGCAGACGGGTCAAATATAGGTTGGGTAAAATGAGTAATTAAAAAGTATGGGTATGACACATTTCAACTCATTGTATGATGGGTCAAAAATGGTTCGGGTAAAAATGGGTCGGGTTGACACCCGCTCAACCCGCATGTTGAAAATCATTTAACTCATAGGACAAAATGGGTAAACCCGTGAATTTCAACTCATAATGAACCCATATGCATTTATATACCACCCATATGGGTAAAAGTCACGGGTTTCAACCCATATATTAACCCACATTGGTTTATATACCAACTCATATTTGTAAACCCACATGGTTCAACCCATACGTTGACCCATGTAGGTTTATATACCAACTCATATAGATAAACCCTCGTGTTTCAACCCATATAGATAAATTTGCGGTCAATCCACAAATCCAACCCGCCCAACCCATATTTTCAACTACCCATTTAACCCATTAATTATTTTACTCATAACCACACAGGTTTAACAATAGACAACTCGCTTGACCCATAGGTTGCAGGTCTATTTTTTCACCCTTAGACAAAAGATATTGCTAGAAGTTATTGTCTTTTTAGGCGTGCCAGAAAAGTTCGTATGTGTGAGTTTTGTAGGTGGGGAAGTGAGAGCTCGGCCAATAAAATTTTAACAAGTGTTAATTCAAAACTACAATTATATACTCCCCCTGTCCCACTGTTTTTGGCATACTTTTTATTTCATTCTATCTCATAAGTAACGACATACTTTTAAAATTACTTAAAATGAGGGGAAAAATATATCGTTAAATTTTCACAATATGCTCTTTCACTTTAACTTTAAGACTCGATCCACTATTTTTTTTCAAAACACTCATACTATTTCACAATTATTCTCTACCACATTATCATTTTTTTTAAATTTGGATCCAAAGTAAATGGGTCAAAACTGATGTAATGAAGATCGAAGGCAGTACATCCTTATTTTTTCTCTGTTTATTTGTAACTTGAATTTACACTTATTTAAATTTCAATGAATCTAACCTCCCACACACTAGACCCAACATATAAAATTTAGAGTAAAGTGCTCATATATCCCTATGTTTTGGTGGTTTGTGTTAATATGACCCTGTGAAGTTGGAAAGTGCTATTGTAACCCTATGGTTTGCTTGAATGTGCTAATATGACCCTGGAGGCCTGAATTTGGTCGAAATTATTTGAATTGACTATTATACCCTTGATTTAAAAAAAATATGAAAATGTAAAAGGACAGTTATGCCCTCATGTCTATTACCCTAAACAATTTTCCATGATTTCCACTTTCTTCTTCTTCTCTCCGCAGACTTTCTTCCTTCTTCCTTCTTTCTTCATCTTCTCTCCGCTCCGCTCAATTTCCTTCTCCACTTTCTTCATCCTACTTCTATCCCACAGTGCTACGACGATGCGGAGCTGGTGCTATAGCGTGGAAGACGGACTCGGCAGCATCAATGGTGTTGGCGAATCTCATTCCAGTCGCTCACTCAATCGGAATTCATCAAAGGTCAGTACAAATCCTTTATATTCATCGTATTTGGATGGATTTGGGATAGATTTGTTGTTCTAATTGTGGCGGTGGTACTAGGTCTAGAGAGGAAATGGTGATGGTGGTGTTGTGCCGCCCTGTAATAGTGTTAGGGTTTACAGAGGAGAGGAGATGGTGTTGGTTGTAGCTGTAATGGCGTTAGGGTTTATAGAGGAGAGGAGATGGTGTTGGTTGTAATGGTGTTGGCTGTGGTCTGCTGGAATCGCCAGATCTATTGGTGGCTCGTTTCCAGATTTTGGTGGTGGAGGTGGCGGAGCAACGGCGGAGGTGGAGTTGTTGTTGGATATGGTCTGCTGGCAGTGGTGTTGGTGGCTCGTTTCTAGATTCCGGCCGCCATCGGTGGTGGAGCGGTGGTGGAGGTGGCGGAGCAGCGGCGGAGGTGGAGTTTTTGTTAGCTGTGGTCTGCTGGCAGTGGTGTTGGTGGCTCATTTCTAGATTCCGGCCGCCGACGGTAGTGGAACGACGGTGGAGATGGCGGAGCGGCGGCGGAGGTGGTTATGGAGAAGAAGAAGAACCTAGGGTATTTTAGTCAATAAATTTGTAATTTGAATGCTAGGGGTAGTTTAGTCTTTTTAATTTTGGTCTACGCCGGAAATTACTAAGTCAATGCCAGAATAGTGCCACAGGGTTATATCGGCACTTCTGATGCAAAATGCAGGGCTACAATAACACTTTTTAACTTCACAAGATCATATTAGCACAAATCTCCAAGACATAGGGTCATATCAGTATTTTGCCCTAAATTTTATGTTAGGCGTGTGTTTGCCTAATGTGTGTGTTCTCTATATGTGTGTGTTCTTTGTCGGTTTTGCAAAGTGTAATGCTGCTGGTCCGAATAACTCTGCGCTAATTAAAAGTGCAAATATAACCATATATATTCAGGTTATGTGCAAATATAACCTTTTCCACCGGACTTAGATCGGAATTGGATGAAAAATCAATTTTACCCCTCTAAAATATTTAAAAAACAACTAAATAAATTCGTTTTGACCTTCTAACATAATTGCTTCTGCTTCTCTCCACCATCTACAAGCATCTTTCACCCAAAACCCCACCCATCCCGTCACCATTATCTTCACCTGAGTCACGGCCAAGAAGTTTCTGGACAGTCTGAGCCCATGGTCAACGAAGCTTCACATGCAAAGTCAACCCCCAAATTGATGCTTCTGCCCCCCCTCGTTCTTATCTTCTACGAAGTCTCCGGCGGTCTGTTTGGCCTAGAAGATTCTGTCCGGGCTGGAGGCAGCCCGCTGTTATCCCTCTTTGGATTCCTCATCTCCCCCTGTTTTGGAGCGTCCTAGAAGCTTTAATCATAGCGGAGCTCGCCACCAGCTTCCATGAGAACGGCGGGTATGCATCTGGATCTCGTCGGCGTTCGGCCCATTCTGGGGTTTCCAGGAAGGATTCTGGAAATGGTTCAGCGACGTCATGGATAACGCTCTCTACCCAGTACTGTTTCTCGATTACTTAAAGCATTGATTCTAGCGTTTAACAACGTAATCACTAGAATTCCAGTGCTATTGGGAATGACTGTGTCGTTAAAGTATCTAAATTGCAGAGGTTTGCATATTGTAGGCTTTTCTGCAGTTTTATTAGAGTGCTTTTCGTTGTTCTCATTTGTAGCAATGTCGGTGCTTTTGATCTCGAAGATCTGGCCTAGGCGGTGGACAGCAGTGGATTTTAAGAAGGCGGTGTGCTCTTACTTAATCTCGCTGCTTGCTGTGACCGGAGCTGTGGATTCTGATTCCAGTGAGTGGAGCGACAAGTATTTTGCAGAGGTTGGGATGCTGGAGCAGGTGGAAATTGGAGGGGAGGCTGAGGTGGAAGATGTTGTTTTAGGGGCAGGGAAGGTTCAGAACGTGGTGGATTTGGAGATAGATGTGGGTCTGGCAGGGGAGATTTTGGTGGTAGTGATGGATCTGACGGGGGTGGTGGTGGTGGTTGGCGAGGAGGGTAGAATTGTCCTTCTCATTTAAGGCTTGGGGAATAAGGGTATTTTGGTCTTTTTAAGTAGGTAAACGACTGGAATTCGTTAGTCAACGCCGGTCATGGTCAGAGGGTTATATTTGAACTTTCATTAAATAGTCAGGGTTATATTTCCACTAAAAAAATAATTGAGGGTTATATTTGCACTCTTCTCAACATATGGGGTTATATTTGCATATTACCCTTTTCTTTACTTGTCACCCTTCCCATTTTTGGCAAGATTCATTCAATTTCATCCACTCATTCTACTTTTTACTTTCTACATTCAATTTCATCCACTCATTTTCTTCACCTAAATTCAAGCACATAAACCTATGGTGCCATAAACAGAAAAACTGAGAGAGTAGTTGCAATATTAAAAATTTATTATGCAACGTGTAGTAGTTATAAAGTTTATAACCTGATTCATGCAATTCAAAAATTTTATCTTCATTTCTTCTAATTTGCACTTTAAACCTTGATCTTTCCATTGCATGTGGAAAGTCTATCTTTCAAGAGACGGACTCTTTCAGAATATAGTGATTATAAATCAAAATTTAAGAAGATTTTATTTCTCCGAATTTATATAAATTTTATTTTATTTTAGTTCAATCAAAATTTGAGTTGATAAAATATTATTATATTTTTATTTTTATTTTATTCCAGTTTAGTTCAATTCAGTATAGATAAATTTTTAAAAATAAAACTACCATGATGATTAAAAAATAAATTTACTCATTATAGTACAAACAAAATGTGCAATATAGTACACAAGAAAAATGGAATGTTTGAAGTTATTTTAATATACGAGGAAGTACCGAACTCAAAAGTATAAAGATCACATGATCAATTTATTAATTTAGTGCTGGTGTGTTTCTTTTCCTGTTATGAACATGCTCGAAATGGTATTGATTTTACGTGGACTATAATTCACACTAAAATAATGCATTAATAAGACAAAAATGGAAAGAACCCAGGAAAACGGACCACTAGCAAAATAAAGTGTGCTGGGTCCGTTGGTGGCATGTCGGTGTCGCAGACATTTGATCATTAAATATACAAATAATTATGTTTAGGGTGAAATCGAGAGGTTTTATAAACGGTTTAACTAACTAGTAAAATATTTTAGGTGCTTGAAAACTGATAAAAAGTGTAAAGTTCATATTTAGTTAATTGATAATTTGTGAAAATTATATAAATATGGAAAGTATATGTTGAAACATCAATATGGAAAGATACGCGGTAAAAGGAAATATGAGGTGGAAGAAATATTTTCGTCCAAGAGTCGAGTTGTGATGAAAGAATATATCAATTCATATATTTATGTGATTGATTTGAATATATGGAAATTGGAATTAGTTTGTAAATATCCTTTCCGAAAAGGATTTAGTTTGATTGGATGGAATATATTTTAATTCATTTATTTAAGGGATTAGATTTGGTAATTCCTAGTTCCATAGAATTCAATTGCAATTGTAATTGGAAATGGAATGGGAATTGTTTTCACACAAGACTTCATGGGTGCAAAGGCTTTCTATGTTGGAACATGCGGAAAGCTGAAAACTAAATGGATTTAACCGATTGCAGAATAATGCGAGGATATTGATTTATGGAAGATTGAAGATTTCTCAATATTGATTTAGGCGTGTGATTGAAGCATATTGGATTTATGGAAAATCTCTATTCATAAAAAAATAGGATTTTATGGAATGGGAAATGTTGAGATAAGTAAAATCTCTTTATTTAAGAGATTTGGATATGCTTCATAAGCAGATTTGGAAACGGAATATTTTGAAGTTAATGTGGAGAATTCCAATATGCTCATGACATATATTTTGGTGGACATCACAGTTGTGCTACTCACGGATTTAATTGAAGAAAATATGCATTCATATTTCATATCTTTCGAGAAGTACTCTAGAGTCATTCGTATGTGTTCCAACATGGTCATAACCATTTGATCAAGTTCAGAATCGTATACCTTAATTTCTTGGGAGGAGTAGATCCAGCATCGACGAGTTTCGAGGTCAGAGGGAGTCTAATATAGGCGGATCGGTAACAATGGGAGCTTGTAAAATTCACACAGTATTGTTAGATAAGATAAGTATAATTGTATGGTGTACTTTGTACTGTAACTTTCTGATTGGTAGATTCATTATGAACTGAGTCAGGCCGCAGATGTAGGTGGATTTCACCAAAATGCGCAACCAAGTCTTGTGCGTTCATGTTTTACTTTACTACATACTTGATTAAATAGGTTGTGTTGGAACACAGTAGTAATTATTGAACTAATTAGGTAAACCCAAATTTCAAAAAACAGTTTATTCTGAAAGTTAAAGGTAGTTTTGGAAGAAAAGCAAAATTTGATCTCTACTTACTTTCAAAGTAGGCTACTCTCTCCGTCCTAAAGAATCTGCACACTATTCTTTTATGGTTGTCCCAGGTAAATCTGCATATTTTGCTCTTTTGGAAAAAATCAACATTTTCAATGACATAATTACCCTTACAAACTCAAAATTTTACATAACCCTACAAACCCTTTCCCCCTCAACCCCAATTTCTTCAGATTCAAACCCCAATCTAACTTTTCCTCCACCGCCATTTGTTTTCTCCTCTGCCGCCACTTGTTTGCTCCGCCACCACCACTTGTTTGCTCCGCCGCCACCACTTGTTTGCTCCGCCGCCACCACTTGTTTGCTCCGCCGTCTCCTCGTCGCCGCTTCCCCTTCTCCGCCTCAACCCTAATTTTGTCGCAGCCTTCCCTCGCATTCGCCTTCGCCCTTCCCTCCACCTTCGCCAGCCTCAATCACCCCCACCATACTCACCACTATTAATTTCGCCGAAAAGAGATGACGTGGAAAGACCCACCACCATTGCTCGAGCTCTGACGGTCAGATTCACAGTTAGTCACCGCCGCTCAAGCTTCACACGAAAATACCAGATTTGCAGTAAGTCACGCCATTGCCTCTGTCCTCACAGCCAGTCCTGCACAAGCTATGGTGTTGCCACAACTGTATCCACCAACACCCTCCAAAAAACCCTAGCTACAACATCCCTGTCTGATCCTATGCCAGAGCTGATTGGCGAAGAGGCGGAGGCGGCATGGAGAATTGAGGTGGTGGAAGGTGGAGTTGAGGAGGTGGAGAAGGATACGCGATGGAGGGAGGAGGAGAGAAGGAGGAAAGGAGGAGGTGCGGCAGAGGGAGAAGGTGAGGAGGAAGCACGGTGGATGGAGGAGGAGAGAAGGATGCGCGGCGGAGGGAGGAAGAGATGAGAAGTCAGATTTAGAGGTTGAAGGCAGGGGCAGAATGATTTTTTCACACAAGGCAAATATGAAAAGAGATTTTCTCACTCTGCAGATTGCCCTGGGACAGAGGAGTAATTTTTTTATATATAAATATAACTCCATCAAACACACTAGTAATTAGCTATATTACATTTATGTGTATATCTTCCACCTCATTATAGTTCTCATAAAATCAATAACATCTTGAGTATGATTCGTAACAGAAAAATAATACTCCCTCCGTCTCAGGGAAATCTGTAATATTTCCTTTTTGGGCTGTCCCAAGCAAATCTGCACACTTTTGAAATTTCCCTCATTTGGCAAAGAATTTAGCAGAAATTCCCACATTAACCTTACTAGTTTTATCATTTTACATAAAGGTCACTGTTTTAACAACCAAATCAGCCCAATTTAACTTTAACAAACCCATATCCACTAATCATAATCCAACTAATTTAGAATTTAAAGTAATTTCCAACTGCCCATTTCAAATTCTTCACTCATCTTTTACTCCACCCAACCGACAAAAGATGCCAATTAATGGATCTTGGGCAGTGAATTCACATGCTTTTACTCTCTGAATTTTCAACGCTTCATATTCAATCTTCATCTCCTCATCTTCTTGCATTCTCTCCCTCTACTCCTCAAAACCCTAGTTCAAATCCATCCAAAATTTTGGATCGATCTTGCCATTTTTTGGTCTCAACATCTTTCCCCGTCCCTTTACTTCGTTTAGAATGTCGATTTCCACCATTTCTTACGGTCAATCATGCCGGAGATGCTCATTGTGCTATGTGTCGAACACCTTCAATCCGTCAGAGGTGGTCCCCGAGACAGAGGCGGATGATGCGACCTCCATTTGGAGGCCTGACGCCATCCTCGGGGAAGCGACGGTGCCAAAGCCTTCTATCAGCCGCCAAAGGTCAGATCTGGCTATCTATGGCGTTGTCACAGGTGTTTTAGATGCCATGGCGTCGTCTCCAGTGATGCATGTTCACCCAGACCACCGCCCTCGCCGCGGTGATGTTGTTTCCAGCGGTGGGTCGCAAAACCCTAACATTGGGATTGGCAATGCTGGACCAGCAACCTTAAAAGGCGTGTCCCCATCAATGCCAAAGATGGATGGTAGTGACTCCGATGACACCCACCATAGGAACAATGAGATGCTATATTTGCTCTGTCCTTGGATGAGGGAAGCCAGGAATGAGAAGCATCGGTGCCGGAAGTGATGTACTTCCTTCTCTCAATTATGAATGCCTGAGAACTTTTTCAAAACATCTTTTTTCTCAATGTATGCATTCCTTGTAGTGTATGGAATTGTCTGTCATCTACCACGAATGCCTGAAAATAGATAAGTGGCTATACAGTTTCGGTATATTAGGGTTTAGGCCATGTCTTTATTTATACTCTATTTGTGGCTAACTTATTTATTTACTTCTTCAATACTGCAGTTATGGATGTATGGAAAGGGTCTGCTGGAAAAAATGCTCCATACTATGTCAAAGGGGAAACCCTAGACCCTCTTATTTTGATACAAGTTCCGAAGAACTGTTCGCGACTGCAAATTAGGTGATTTTGGTCCATCCCTAAATTGATTTGTTGATATGAAGGTCTTTTGGTGCCACTGATATTGTGAATGTTTAGCCTTGTGTTGATTTTGTTCCTGTGTAAGTTAGTTGCTTATTCCTTTCATGTATGGCATTTTAATGCTCGGTATATGTGCTCCCCTGTCATATGGTGAACCTGTGCTACCTTGTCAATTGTTTGTGTGCTCAGTATTTGTGTACGAAGTATGCATCTTCATCGATTAGTATGAATTTTCCCTGATAAGTGGCCGAACCTCATCAGTGGATTTGTGTACTCATTATTTGTGCTGCGCTGTTTTGTGGGTTTTTCTATGACTATACCTTATCAGTATGCATCTTCCATTTTTTATGGGTGAACCTCATCAGTATGCATTTTCCCTCTTTTATGGGTGAACTTGTTTTTCTGTTTAACAAGTGGCTGAACCTGTTTTTGTGTGTTCATTGCCTGCGGCTGAACCTATATTTGTATTTTTTTGTTTAACAAGTGGTTGAACCTGTTTTTGTGTGTTCATTGTCTTTGGCTGAACTGTTTTTGTGGGTTTTTTGTTTAACAATTATGCATCTCCCCCTAGATCATTGATGGGTGAACGCTGTGTCATGCATTTTTGTGAAAATGAAAACATGATAATAGAGGCACAAACAAACAACCTTAAAAAAATCTGAATGACATTAGCAATAATGTGCATTTATCCGGGGTTGGTATTGGAACATCCTATTCACACCAAAAGTGGGATGTTCCTGGCTTACAAAATTTGCCAATTAACCAATTCCCAAAATGTTTTACACTTGTGCACTCACGGTCTAAAACCTAGGGCATGCATCAATGGTATGATGCTTTCATCCAGTGCCCTCTTGTTGATCAGATGTTCAATGCTGCTCCTTACCACCTCTTTATCTACATGCAGTAACCTTGGTAGAGTCCCATTCCATATGTGCATGTCCTTGTTCATGTGTGGCATCTTGTACTTGTTTGATCCACGTGCTTTCAGTATCTCTATCATTGATTGCTGATGAGTGACAAACACTTTGTTCAAAGTGACTGCATCTTCTCTTTCATATGTTGATTGCACTACTTCAATTAGTTGCCCCACATTTGCTGATGCTCGTTCTTGCTGTAAGTTCTGAATTGAGTTTAAAAAAACCCAAGTCAAGTATGTTGCAATTGGGTGAATTTGCTGGTTGACAAACTATAGAAGCCATATGTTTCTGCTACAACCCTAAAATCTGGATCATGATTGAAAATATGTGGCTTTGCATTGTCTTGTTGAATGTGGATGAACTTACCTAGTAAATGTGCTGGCCACCTTGCTTTGATTGCTGGAATTACTTCTTGTGTCATCTTGGCTTTTGTCACATCTCCTGTGATCTTTGGTGTTGGCACCTTTTCCACTGTCCCTGCTAGCCTATTTTTGCTATTATTAATTGCAACTTGATCTTGTACAAATGGAAATATGCCTAGTTTCCCATCAAAAAGTAGTTCACCACCTTCCCCCCAAATTGGCCTACTTACTGCACAAATGAACATCAATTTTGGTATGTGGGACTTGTGTTTACATGTTCGGTATATCTCTTGTTCATATGGGGATAGTAGGTACCTAATAGTGGGTTGACTTAAATAGAGCCATTTTTCATCTATGTGAATAACATGGTCCATGGACCTGAATCTAAGATCTGGATCTAACTTTTCTAAAACAAACCACATACGGGATACCTTATTGTGTTCGGTGAGGGCATGTTGGATGCTATTTGTATGACTTCTTATGACCTTAGTTGCGACGGCACATTGAACGCTAATTTTCCGTATGCCTCTAATGCTTTGGTTGTACCCCTTATGGTTCTTCTTTCTATTGCAGGCAACAGTCTCAAGGCATCCATATTGATGCTTTTCTTATTTTTTTTGGAGGATGCCCCGCCATTCGATGACGCATGTCCAGTGAGTCTCAGGTTGCCAATTGAGCTCTAGTCAGCACCCAGATTGTGCTGACAGTATAAATGCTGCAATCGAACATAGCTACTGCCTCTTCCCTTTTTGAGTGCCAGATCTTTCCATTTTTGTGGTGCTCCAACAGAAACTCTGCCATGTGTTACCTCTCTTCATTTGTTTTATTCTTGACCCGCATCGCCTCGAAGAAAAGAAAAACCCGGTGATGATGGGAAGATGCACAAATGAGAGCAACCAGCACCTACGGAGGGCTCAGGACGGCTCGATGACTTATGCTATTCTTCCCGAGGGTTCCCCTAAAAACACAAACATTTATGGGTTTGGGGTTTTGGCATGAAGCTGAATGTTTACACAACTTTTTTTTATTCATTTTTAGTTCATTGATGGTAGTAGGGATGAATGTATTTCTAGGAAATATGTTTTGAATTTTTTTCCAGAATTTTAGTACTATATGAACAATACTCAGTTGATGTATTTTTTGCGCCTTCCCAGGTCTGTAATTCGGCGAGAAGGCACCCAATTAATAAAAGAGGAAGGAAATTACCACCCTGATTTCCCATTACGTGATGTACTTTTTTTTGGTTAAGGCTCTCACGTGGGCTGACTAGCAAGGTGGGGTCCAGGGGAAATACTGAGAAGAGAATTCTCTTTCTGCAGGTTTCCCTGGGACGGAGGGAGTAAGTAATTTTATTGTTAAGCGAGTTGAGAGTATTGCCGGAAAAAGAAAATTTCTAGTTATGAATTAGGTATTGGCAAAAGGCGATCACCACTCGCCCTCAGAGGCCCATACCAGCCCACATCCAGGCCATCGTATGAGATGTAAATCACGGTAGCCCAGCGCCAGGACCCATGGGCTCGGCATTGCCTCGGTGCGCACAAGGGAGCCCTTACAAAGCAAGCACTCCCCACACTGCCGCTGCCGAGGATCGAACCTGGGAATACTGGCAATCCCACCCATGTCCCAACCGCTGGGGTACACCCGTGGGTGTTTATGAATTAGGTATTGAACCAATGGGTGGTGGTTGATTACATTTTCGGATGAAAGATGCTTTTGTCATTTTTACTTCTCCTCTGTACTTCCTTCCATCCTAGTTTAAACTGTAATTTAATTATTCATTTAAGCAAAACTTCTTAATATTGACCATAAAATTAAATTGGTATGTAAGTATGAATATTATTGTGTGATACATTGTTGGATTTATTTTAACATATATTTTTAAAATATCAACTTTTAACAAATTTTATTTATCCTTAATAAAATATATTAAAGATCAAATATTTTTTAATTAAATGTTAAAAGTCAAAGTGTGTAATTTAATATGAGAGAGAGAGAGGAAGAATTTTTTGTGTGTGTCACAGGTGAACTACTGCACCACCACCTCCAAAAAATACACGCACCACATTTTCCATTATTTTAAAAGCAACAACTGCTGGAAGACCCTATCTAATTGAGCTTATTTGGTGTTGAATTTATTTTATTAATCTTGAATTTAATTTAGATCAAATAAATTATGTGGTACTCGAACTATCACCATCGTTCTTTAACCCTCTTTTTTCAATACTTTTAGCTCGTGAACATACAAAATTGATGAATTGTTGCTCTTTCATCGGGTGAAATTGTTAGATTTCGGTCAAAGAGTCAATTTTTAGGATAAAACGATCACTTACCCTTTTTTTTCTTTTTTAATTTTCCTTTATTATTTTTTCCAACATCCTTTTTCAGCCCACATCTTTTTCCCCTTCTCTATCCCCCACTCAAAGCCCAAACCGACGTCGACATCCCCAACTCCTCCACACCACCACCTCGCCGCCGACTCCACCACCCCACTTCACCTCACCGCCGACATTCCCAACTTCACCACACCACCATCTAGCTGCCAAATCCACCACTCCACCTCGCCTCTGCCTACCACCTCACCATCTTTCCCGACGGAAATCCTCACCATCAAGCAAACGACCTTCCTCCCGTTGCCCACACCGCCGCTCGAGGTGGTGAAAATTAATACTTCAGCGCCACCGCCAGTGTCCATATCAGAGCAATGGGACGACGGCGCCGCCACTGGAGGAGCCCTCCCTCGGGTTGGGGATTTTAAGGTTCTGGAATCGGATAGGTGGAATCGCCGAGGTGGAATCGGGAAGATTGGCAATGGCAGAATTGTGAGGTCAAACGGAGGAATCAAGGATATTGGTCGACGATGGTGAGAGTCAGATTGTTGCAGCGGTGGGAGAAATGAAAGGTGGTCAGACGAGGAGCAGTGCTGAGCATAAGGGAAAGGGAACTGAGAAGGGGAAGGGGTGGGGAAGAGAAAAGGAAAACGAAAATGAAAAGGGAAAAGAATTGAAAAGGAAAAACAAAATGAAAAATATCAATTTTGCCCCTTAAAATTAGGGTATTGCTATATCACGCCCTGTATTTTACTATCTACGCCCTAATACGTATAAATACATGTATTTATATTTTGGAATAAATAATTTTATTTGAAGATAGTTGGTGGTATAAAAGTGGTTGAACCACATTTATGAGAACACCCCACTTATAATTAGCCCAAAATTGCTTCTCCTCCTTTCTACCAGCAACCACCACCTCTCGCCGGATTTCGCCGTCCGCTGCCACTGTCAACGGCCACCGCCCGACGCTGACCACCTCCGGCCACCGTACGAAGCTGGAATCTCGCCGAAAAACGTAAGTTTTTCAGAAAAAAAATAATTTCGTAGAAGCTTGCCTGAATCTTGCCTAAATCAATTTCGTAGAATATTGTTAGAATCTTGCCTGAATGTTGCCCATCTGTTAGAATTTATTTGAACTTGTTAGAATTTTTAGAATTGGAGTTTGTTAGAAAATGTTAGAAATGTTCTTACCCATCAGATTGGTGGTACGAAATGGCCAGAGGAGATGAACCGGAGGTGGTTTTGGGCTGGAGCAGGATGGACCGGTGGTGGCCCTTGGCGGTTGGGCATCGTACGTCGGGCCGTGGTGAGGAAGAGCGGCGACGCCGACGGAGGGAAGGTGGCGTCGCAGAGAAGGAGAAGGAGAGGTAGAGGAGAAGGAGAAGGAGAAGGAGAGGAGGAGGAGAAGGAGAGGAGAATGAGAGGGGAGGAGGTGGCTTCGGGTGGAGGAGCTGGAGCGGCGTCCGATGGCGGAGGAGGCCGGCGGTGGAGGAGGCCGCCGACGGAGGAGGACGGCGGCGGCGGTAGGTGGTTTAGGGTTTAGGTTGGAGCTGGAGGGATGAGGAAGATGAGGGGTTTGGGTGCAAATATTAAAAACTTTAAAGGTTTAATTGAAAAATAAATTCTTTAATCAGAAAATTGGAAATTAAATAGTAAATTAAATTTGAAAAATCTAATATTATGAATTGTATGAACTTTGGAATTAAAATGAAGAAATTGTTATTTTTAGAAATTGTTTAGTTTAAATTTCAAAATGATAACTATTGTAGTAATTTGGAAAGTATATATAACATAATAGAATATAATATTTATTTAATTAATATTATGAAAATCTAGTTTATTAAACTCTTAAAAACAATTGTGTAGTAAATGATTATGATATGTTTTAATAATTATTTCATTGAATAATAATAATAATTTCACCTTTTAAACAATTGAATTATTGTATAATGATTTAGTAAATTATTTTGTAATTTCTAAATAATAAAAATAAATAGTTCGTTTTATGGGATTTGAAAAGAATTAAATGTTTTGTTTAGAGTGTGATTTTTTACGTTATATTTACATTTTTCTATGCATTAGTGAATATGTAGTTTATTTGTAAAAAATTGCATGGGAAGTAAGTAATTGAAAAATGTACTTGTTGCGGAAGTTGATAATGTATTTTATCTGCAATTAATTATTTTCCATAAGTTGTTTGAAATTATGCACGGTTTCGTCCTCTTGCTTTACATTTTATTTATATGTATGTTATTTTATTTTCTCTTACAATAAATCAATTGTTATGATAATAATTATATATCTTGTATTGTAGATGAGCACTGCTGGCCAACCCAATGACGAAGGTCGTTGTATACGACGAAGAGGTATTAGTGCCTCGGCCAGACAGGCGAGAGCCCGTGTGATCGAGGAGGAACAGTCACAGGTACCTCCGCAAGAGCACGAGGTACCAGTTGAGCAGCCTTCTCCAAGGTGCGATGATGTATTCGATCCCATGCCAACATGGGATGGTCTGGAGCTTAACATTCTCACGTCCAGTAGAATGCACTCAATCCGTGATGATGAAAGTTGGCAATCGATGTATGAATTGCCGGTTGGGGATCAAGAACCGGTATGCAGCCCATTACATGGTTGTGGTGTAGAACCACCACTCGACGCCGATGGTAGGCAGGGACAGGCTACATGCAATGTTCCCCCTTCTGGCCAACCTGCAACGAGTTCGCAAGTGGAGGTTGGAATCGAAAGGCATGCTCGTGGAGGAGGTAGGAATACCTTTAGGAATAGAGCTGGTTGATTTGCGCAATCTTCCGGTGGATCGTGTAATGTAGGTGAGACAGGCATTGGAAGGGCACCGAGGAACAAGAGAAAGCGACAAGCCGATGAAACGTGGCTTGTGCGGGGACCGATGGGTGGTGGTCTGCAAGATAACCTTGTGATACCAAGCTTTGGAGGCCACGTCGCAGTTGATGTTTGGAATGGAATAGATCGAGGTGTGCTGAAATGCCACGCTCATTCAATTCTCTGCAAGGAGCTAATCACTACACTCCCTGAATGGAACGATATTGTGCAGGCTAGGATACGTGCGACCGGGTTGTCGCACCTTCCCGCGATTATGTTCAAGTTCCTTGACATGGCATTGATATCTACTTTTGTCGAGAGGTGGCAGCCGGACACGAACTCATTTCATATGCCTTTCGGGGAGATGACAATCCTGTTGCACGATGTAGAGATGATTCTTGGAATTCCCATTGTTGGTGGCTCTGTTGCTAGTACCATTTCGGTGGAGGCCGTCTAGGAAGCAAGCGCTGAACTGTTTGGGAAAGACGTCGAGTCCTTCATCAGGGAAGACTGGAACTGTGGCAATATTGATGGCCAAGCATTGATGGCGAGGTGTGTAGCGGCGGGTCAGAGCGATAACTTCCAATTTATGTGCTACATGCTGACCCTGTTTTCATCAACTCTCTTTGTTGATAAAATCGGGACTAAGGTAAGAGCCAACCTGCTCCCTCTAGTTGATTCGCAGTTGTCCTGGGGCTCGGCGACGTTGGCTAGTTTGTATCTACAGTTGGGAATTGCATCCCGGGCCCGCGACCTATGTGGCTGTTGCACGCTGCTGCAAGCATGGATATACGAGTACTTTCCAATGTTTTGGCCGAGACTGAGTACATTGCCAGCTCTTCCAGGATGCGCCAATCGGTGGCACTCAGGGGATAAAATGGGGAGGGATATTCAGAGGCTGGCTACCATCAGGCGTCAATTGGATGCTTTACAGGCTCACCAGGTATGACAACCATGTTTTTTAATTTTATTCTAATAATTTTATTCAAACATTTATGTTCAATAATTAACTTTTAAAATTAAAATTACATTCCTCCATTTTAAATTAACGGTTAAAAAATAAATTTAAATAAAATAAAGTAAAAATTAAATGAGATGAAATAAAATTAAGGTTAAAATATTTACGTTCAAAATTTAACTTTTACGAAAAAAAATTAATGTTCAAACATTAACGTCAAACATTTAATGTTCAAAAATTAACTTTTACAAAAAAAAATTAACGTCAAACATTTAATGTTCAATAATTAACTTTTAAAAATAAAATTACATTCCTCCATTTTAAATTAACGGTTAAATTTTTTTTAAATATAATAAAATTAAGTAAAAATTAAATTAGATGAAATAAAATTAAGGTCAAAGTATTAACGTTTATAAATTAACTTTTTAAAAAAATTACATTCATCCATTTTAAATTAAGGTTTAAAAAATAATATAAAATTAACGTTACAAATTTAATGTTTAATAATTAACTTTTGAAAACAAATACATATAGTAAATAAATACATACAGTAAATAAATTTATACACAACAATACAGTAAATAAATACAGTACATTAAAGTACTTAAATTTAAATAAATTCCTCTTGTGCTCAACTACAGTAAGACGAATAACTTAATAAATTGCAATAATTATTAGATTACAATTAATAAATTACAATACTAAGATGAACATAAATTTCTACTTAAAAAACTAATAAATCATAAATTTAACTATTACTTAAAGACAGAAAAATAATTAGAAAAATTACCTCCAAAGACATGGAACTTCCAACACCCTTGTTTGGAGTAAAAATTTGGAGATTTTTACCCAATGAGATTTACAGAACAATTTATAGAAAAAAATTACACTTTTTCGGGCATAATGGAGTAAATGACATTAAATGTGGGTAGATGGTAATTAGGTAAAGGAGAACCCAAAATTTTGTGGGAGAAAGCTGAAAATTTCAAGGGAGAACCGGGTTTGGGGAGAGAGCCCGGTTCGCCATTGGCCGAGGAGAACGGGAGCGAGCCCGGTTCAGCAAGGAGAACGGGAGCGATCCCGGTTCTCCACTGGCCGAGGAGAACGGGAGCGAGCTCGGTGAGGAGAACGGGGGATGGTTCGCTGAGGAGAACGGAGCACGGTTCGGCGAGGAGAATGGGGGACGGTTCGCCGAGGAGAACGGGGGACGGTTCGCCGAGGAGAACGGGAGCCGGACTGGCCGAGGAGAATCGGAGCCCGGAGTGAAGGAGAGAACGGAGCGGAGAGAACGGGACTTGGAAAATCACGAGCGGGAGCGGCGGAGATCGAAGTGGAGAGAACGGAGGCCGGAGAGCTGGAGGAGAAGACCGCCGCCGGAGAGGAGAGAACCGAAGTGGGAGAGCGAAAGTCAAAAGCTCCCGCGGTGTTGCCGGAGAGGGAAGAGGAACGGCGGAGAAGATGAGGTGCGCGGCAGAGAGGACGAGCGCACCGCCGCCGAAAAAACGTGTGCTTCACCGCCAGAGAAGGTCGACCGTCGCCAGAGTTTGTCTTCTCCGTTCAATTTACTCGCCGGAAAATGCAGTTGACTTCCGACTACTCCGGCGTTGACCACCACCGTCCGGCCACTAACCGTTGACCGGCGCAACCAGATCCCAAATCAATCAATTACATTGATTGCACATTTAATTCTCACTAATTGTGAATTAATTGCTAATGATAACAACCATAATTAAATTTGATAATCAATGTCATTTACATTAATGTTAAAAAAAATGTGAGTATTTTTATAGTATAAAATACAGGGCGTAATCGAGTAAAATACAGGGCGTGAAATAGCAATCCACTAAAATTAAGGTTTTGGCCTTACGGAAGGGACACAATTCACCAGTTTTGTAAGTTCAGGGGTCAAAAGTATTAGGAAAAAATTGGAGGGCCAAAGGTGAACGATGGTGATAGTTCGAGGGTCACATAAATCATTTGCTCTTTAATTTATTGATGCTGAATTTAGTTTATTAGTGTTGAATTTAATTTATTGGTGTTGAATTTAGTTTATTGGTGTTGAATTGAAATTATTGGTAGTTTATTTTTTTTCAAAAAAAAAATGAAACAATGACTCCAAAAATGATGTACTTGTACACATTACTTTTAGACTTATTATTCAACAAGTGACTACCAAAAACCCAAATACATATTTTTTTTTATTTCATTGCTGAGTTTATTGGTGTTGAATTTAGTTTATTAGTGCTGAATTTAATTTATTGGTGTTGAATTTAGTTTATTAGTGCTGAATTTAATTTATTGGTGTTGAATTTAATTTATTAGTGCTGAAATTTAACCCAATCGTGCAGGACCAAAGTACAGAAAATTTTTTATGTTTGGAAAATGAGTATGTTAGGATGATGGGCCAATGAAATTTTAACATGTGTTTAGTGGGTGAATAAAAAAAAATGAAAAATACATAAAATTAACTTTTGACCTCACTCATTTACCCCAGGTCAAAAATTCTTCGGCCCATCACCCCAATATACTCATTTCCATAACATAATTTTGTTTGTTTGAATACAATAAAAAGTCTATTTTGCCCCTCTGAGAAAATAAAAGAAAAATGGAAAAGGGTGAAATGACTATAATGCCCCTAATTTCTCCTCTTCTTCTTCTCTCACCTGACCCCCCCTTCTTCTTCTCAGTCTCTTCTTATTCCCTTCTTCCTGGCGCTGCCCCTTACCTTTCTTCTTCATCTCCTTCTTCTTCTTCTCTGTATCTTCTTCTTCTCTTCTTCCTGGCGTCGCCGCCTTACCTTTCTTCTTCATCTCCTTCTTCTTCTTCTCTGTATCTTCTTCTTCTCTTCTTCCTGGCGTCGCCGCCTTACCTTTCTTCTTCTTCTCCTCCTCTTCTTTCGCGCGGCAGTGGTTGTGGAGTCGTTAAGGTTTTGGGAGATGGTTATAGATCGTAGATGGTGGAGGGGGGGGGGGGGTTGGGCAGCATTGATGGAGATGGTGGTGAACGGGCCCATCGAAGAAGGATGGAGAGATGGTGGTGGTGAGCGGTGTTGGGTGAGGAGGAGGAAGACGAAGATGGTGGTGGTGTGCAGGGCTGGGTGAGGAAGAGAGTTGGATGGTGGTGGTGACGGAGCAGCGATGGTAGCAGAGTAGAGATTTTGCGGCAGTGGCAGCCAAGTAACAACGATGACATAGCAGAGCGGCGGAGGGTAAGGGTAAAATAATTCGCACAAATTTAGCTTTTTTGATCGAGTGGCATTTTAATCATTTCAAGTGCGATCAACGACGTTTATATCAAGGTCAATACCGGAAGTGCCACCTTAGAATTATATTGATATATTGATTAAATAGTTATGGTTATTTTATTACTTTCAAACAATTAAATGTTATATTGACACATTATATATATATAAATATATATATATATATATATATATATATATATATATGAATGATTATTTTGAATATTCATAACTTAATGTTAGAATCACTATTTAAATTATGTTAGACTCTTGACACATACTGCCAAGAGTATTCATAATGGAATGTCATGCCATAATTAAATTATTGTAAGTACTTGGTTTATTTTTTTTTACTAAGGATAATGAATCTTCCATTTGTAAGTTATTTCAAATTGAAAATTATTCATTCCAGTACTTGATTGCTCTTTTATGTTATTTACTCTTTAATCTTACTTAATTTTACTGCGGTTTTACTATTCATTATTTACTATTCACTATTTACCGTTCCCAATTACTATTTACCGTTCCCAATTACATAACACATATAATATTCACTAATTACAGTTTACTGTTCACTAATTTTACTGTTTACTAATTACTGCACACTATTCATTATTGTTTACTATTCACTACTATTCACTATTCACCATTTAAATAATTTTTATTTAAATAATTTTTGTATTTATTCTGAAAATATTCCCCTGAGTTAGTTTTGGTATTAGAGCCAAGAAACAATTTTTTTAAATTCCCTACTTAAGTGCTAAATTATTAGAAATTGATAAGTTTAATGTTTGTATTAACTTGTATAATCTTAGCGTTGGTTTAGCACCTGGAGCCTGTAAATCAGTTGGTCAACCTAATGAAAGGTGGTCCACGTAAGGTATGGGTGTGGTCCCGTTGAGATACACGTGATTAATACAACAATAAACTGTACAATTACTAATAATTTAATATGGCAGAAAGGATTAAAAGATTTTTATTCGGCAGCTCCAGTACTACAAGTCTAGGATCTAAATGAAATACAACAGATTTTACCAAATAAAACTATAAAATCAATTTATCAATATGGTATATTAGAATTTAATAAAGCATGCTCCATTAAGATTCATGAAGAAATATTGCCAATGAACCAAGAAATACAGTCAATTCAATTATTATCATCTAGGGCTATTAAAAAATATAGAGAACAAGATTATAGGTTCTTGCATTTTGGTCTAGTTCAAATTGCATTTCATCCATTAGTCAGATTAGGAATAGATACTCCTATATTCATGGCACTTCGAGATGATAGATTAATAAGATATAAAGATTCTATATTAGCAATGGTACAAACTAATATATGTAATGGTACAATAAGATTTTCATTATTAAGTTTTTCAAACCAAGATCTATTAGTAATATTTTCTGTACTATAATAATCATTGTTTAAATATATTTTATCAATTACAAATTCTTCCATACTATTCATCATATTGATTTCAGATTGTCTCATTTGACTAGGAGTTGGAGAACCTATTGAAGAACGGACAAATTAAACCCATTCAAAGATCAATTGAATTTGCAGATAAATTTCCAGATGAAATTAAAGATAAAAATCAGTTACAAAGATTTTTAGGATGTGTATATTATATTTCAGACTTCTTTCCCAAAATTAAAATTATATGTAAAGATTTATATGAAACATTAAAATCCAAACCCCTTGCATGGTAAGAAAAATATACTAAATTAGTAAAAGAGGTTAAATTAAAGTCCATTAAAGAATGGTGTTGAGATACACGTGATACCATAATTTAAATGGTGTTGGTATCGTGTCTCTGGTACCAACACCATTTCCATTCATAATTGTAACCATGACACTATTATGACACGATTTGTTCAAGGGAAGGCAATACTTGATGAAGAGTGAAGCTAAAGGCACTGCATACATACATGGCAAACAGATTGGCTTCTTGATATGATTGGAGGTGGACCTCACGTAGAAATTTGCTAATATTCCATTTAACTAACTGTTCTCTCCGAGATATTTTTATTGATTTTGTGAATTCACTGCGGAGTTTTTTATTTCTTCTAGTACTCATTTCAATTTTTCTCAATTTAATTAATTCCATTCATTATTTAACATCATTTATCATAAACTAGTGGAGTATCATTGTGCGTTGCGCAATATTTAATTAAAATATATGAATTAAGTTTTATTTACACTGAAAACAAAGAATTTTATTTAAAATTTTAATGTTTAGTCATCCTAGGAAAACTATTGAAAGACAGGCTTTCCATAAGCTATGGAAAGACCAAAATTTAAAGTGCAAATTAAAAAAAGACTAAATTGTTTGTTTGGCCCCCCTGCAAAGTATCGTTTACTATCTTTTGGTCCCTATTTGCAAAACAACCCTTAGAAGGTACCCAAGAAATTCAAAATGATATGTTTTGATCCCCAAAGGTGGTTTTCAGGGAGAGTCAACGGTAAAATTGATCAAAATATGTGAAATGGCCATTATACCACCGAGTTTAAAAAATAAAATAAAATAAAAATTGAAAAAAAATCATCAGGAGACAGGATGTTCGAGGACTCGAGTCAGGAGGTTCGAGGGATCGAGGTAGGAGTTCGAGGGCTCAAGGCATGATGTTCGAGGGCTCGAGGCATGAGGTTCGAGGGGCTCGAGGCATAATGTTTGAGGGCTCAAGGCATGAGCCTCGAGGGGAGGGGTTCGAGGGCTCGAGGGGATATGCTCGAGGGCTCGAGGGGAGATGTTCGAGGGCTCGAGGGGAGATGTTCGAGGGCTCGAGGGGAGATGTTCGAGGGCTCAGGATGAAGTTGAAAATAAGAAAATTTAAAAATTAATATTTTTTAATTGAAAATATTTTTAATTAGTAAAATTACCATTATACCCCCAACCATACCGGAAAACCATTTAGTCTTACTGGAAAACCACCTCTGGGACCAAAACATATTATTTTAAATTTTTTGGGTACCGTCTAAGGGTTGTTTTGCAAATGGGGACCAAAAGATAGTAAAAGATACTTTGTAGGGGGCCAAAAAAACAATTTAGTCTAAAAGAAATGATGATAAAATTTTTGGGTTGTATGAATCGGGTTATAAAATTTATAACTACTAAATATTGCATAATAAATTTTTAATATTGCAATTAAGACGGTTATGGAAAGATGGTTTTTCCAAATTTTTTCCTAATTTTATTATGTCAAAAATGAGTGACGTGTTAAAATTCACCGATAGCGATTGGCAACCTTTCTAATGCTACTTTTGTAGACGCGGATGAAGGAGCTGCATGTTGTATCTCCTTGCGCAGCTCAAGATAAGAAAAAGAAAGTAAGAAAAATAGAACACGTAATTTAAATTGGTTCACCAAACACGTTGACTACCTTCACAATCATAAACATATTTAATTTTATTACCCAAATGGGTTAAAAGGATTACAAATGTCGGGAATTAAATCACGCGGGGCCACCCAACCCAGAGAGATATTTTAAGACCATAACAGATGTCTACAAAAACTCACGCCCTAACAATCTATAACTATCCCTCTATTTATAAGAGTGCAAGTACAACTCTAGAGTCTTCCAATTCACGTGTCTAACTCTTGGGACTCTTCATTCACGAGTCATCCCTTGAGTTACACATTCATGAATGAAAACTCTCCAACTCTCATTAATGAACTTTTTGGAATTTGAAGCGACACCCAACAATTCCCTTCTCGATTCAAGATCCCAAAAACCAAACAAGAGCCAGATGCAGACGAGCGAATATTACAGATGCACATCAATTGTGTCAGGTGTACTAGATGGCCTAACGGTTGTGCCAGGTGTACCAGATGCATAGAGATGGTGCCAGGTGTACCAGATGTACAATGACAGTTCCAGATGTTCTAGACACACGGTGATGGTGCTAGATGTACCAAACTCACAGTGGTTGCGTTAGATGTACCAGATGTACGGTGATTGTGTCAGATGTACCAGCCACACGATGATAGTGCAAGATTTACCAAACACACGGTGATAATGCAAGATATACCAGATGCACAATGTTTGTGCCGGATGTACCATACACACGACAATAGTGCTAGATGTACCAGATGAAAACAGATGCATGAGAGAAGTGCTAGACAGAACTACCAAAGATATCCAATTATACCACCAACAAAACAAGAAAAGATTTGCAAACAGATGAAAACAGATACCACCAATCACAATAAATCCAGTCATGGAAGAATTCATCAAACTTAAAAGAAGTATTTTCACAAGTCCAACCAGTAAAGGCCTTGTGAAGCAGATAACAGAATAGAAACCATATTTTTAGCAAGTTTAACCTTGAAAGCATATGTGAAACAGAGCAGCTCCTGAATCTAAGAAGAGACAAAAATAGATGCCTTCTCCAGCTAATGGATCACACAGTCTCAGATTTTTCTTCTTCTTTTCATCTTGGAACAAAAACTGATCAACCAAAGCTCTGATAACACTTATTGGAAAAAAACTACCTAGTTCTGATACCACTTGTTGAAAAATTAATCCCCTTGCACAACTCAAGATAAGAAAAAGAAAGCAAGAAAAAAAATATGGAATTTAACGTGGTTCACCAAACACGTTGGCTACCTTCACAATCAGAAACATATTTAATCTTATTACCCAAGTGGATTAAACGGATTACAAATGTCGGGAATTACATCTCGCAGGACCACCCGACCCAGAGAGGTGAATTTAAGACCATAACATATGTCTACAAACCTCACACCCTAACAATATAAATATCCTTTTATTTACAAGAGTTCTCTAGAGTCTTCTAATTCATGCACTAGGGGAAAAAGTTTGATAAAAGACACTCAATCAAAAGCAGTTCTTGAGGAACCGTCTTTAATGAGGATTCGAGGGAGGTTTCGAGTTTGGAACTTCCTCCCAAGTCACTTTTTTCATTTTAAAGATGGTTCAAAATTAATTAAAGGTAGAGCCGCCATTAATTGCAATAGATTAAAAGTGGTACTACAAGTAGAACCGCCTTTAATGAAGAGCTGATAGCACTTCCAAGTTCGAAATTGCTATCCCATATCACTCTTTTGTTTTAAAAGTGGTTCTAATTATAGAACCACCTTTAATGGGCTTTAATGGGCTGTCTTCTTGGCCCAATATATAAGCAGCCCTTAGTTTATTTTTCATTCTAAACCCTCCTCACAAAGTTCCGCCATTGAGACCCTCTTCTCCACTTCTCATTTCACGTCGCCGCCGAGACCCATTTGCTCTTCCATTTCACGCCGCCACAGAGACCCATTTTCTCCTCCATTTCACACCGCCGTTGTGACCCTTCTTCTCTATTTTCATTTCCTCTGATTGGAGTATCTCTCGTCGCCGTCTCCTCACGCTCTCGCTCTTGCCACCGGAGTTGTGTGTTGCTCCGTCGCTGCCTCGATCGGCGCCGCTGCCCAGCGCCGGTGAATGTTGTTGTGTGTTGCTCCGTTGCTGCCTTGAATTGGCCCCGCTGCCCAGCGCCGGTGAATGTTGTTGTGTATTGCTCCGCCACCATTGTTGTGTGTTGCCTAGGGAAGGTGTTGGAAAATGATCGTTAAAAGGTTGAAATTCGTCAACTTTTTGGGCTTCGTTTAGAGTGGGACCCGAACGGATTTTGGGTCAATGGATGTCATTTTTGGGTTCTCCTCCGCGAGTACTATAAAATCGACTATTTAAACTCTCAAAACGGATCAAGGGTGAATGAGATATGAATGTTTTAATTTCACTCTTGAAAGAGGAAAAAAATGGGCGAAAATTGGCCCAGGTAATTTTCTCTGGACTGTCCAAAATGCGTATGGATCGCATGGAAGTCTTATGAAGGCCCAACCGCATAGTATATATGGAATTACTTGTGTGTAATTCTTAAGAGATAAGAACAAAATACTTCCATATTTTGTGAGATATCTTGTCTTAAATAAATATGCGGTTTACCATGTTTAATATGATGAAGAATATTTGTACAAATATTTCTTCCTTTTCCAGCAGATATGATTCGAGTATTCATGGAATGTCTCGGATTTGGTGAGTTGGTGATTGGAGAATATTCTTCTCTAATTACAGAAAATCAGAATATCATGTTTCCATGATTAGGGTCTCTTAGAGTAGTATAAATAGAGCCTCTAAGTCAGTCTAAGTCAGTCAGAAGATAAGCACCATTTCTCAAGTCCCTCCATAGTCTAAACTTGAGTCTTCTTTATGTCTTTCTCGAAGTTTCCAGTTGATGCTCTGTCGAGGTGATAGTCCTTCGGGCCTTGCGTGAATCCGAGGTAACTCTTACGTGTTAATTGTTACCTTCGATGGTTTTATCCTAGGGAACGATGTCCACGACGGGACTCATTCGTTTCAAGGGCAGCGAGTGTTACTCGTGACTCCATCAATTTGTGATTACTTGAAACATGATTTATGCTTTGATTATTTGTAATTTAAGCTTTTCGATTGTATGCTTGAATAATTAATAAAAATTTATTATTCTTGCATATATTAATTGCTCGTTCAATTTTGTTATTTGATTTTTCCGTATGATATAATCAATATATGTCCAACAGAAGGAACCCCGTCACTTTACCAGTTCCAACACCGCTGGAACCCCATCACCTCCTCTCGCTCTCGCTCTCCGCCGACGGAGAAGGAGCTCGCTGCCACTGGAGGGTTCTTATGCCATGTTTGTGCTTATGCCCTGTTCCAGATTTAGATTCGGTTAAAAGAAATTTGTTTCTGGTGGGATTGTGTTTCACCTGATGCTACCAGAAACCTAATTTGGTTTCCGACCCTTTTTTTTTCCGGACATTAGATTCAAGTTCTGAATTAGGTTTCCGGCAGTTTTTTTGGGACGCCAGATTCAAGTTCCGAATTCGAAACTTGAATCGGATACCAATTAAAGGCGTTTTTCGAACCATCTTTGATCGTTAAGGATCAAAGGTGGAACCAGAGAATCCAAAAAAATTTGCCTTTAATTGGCATATTTTCCAGTGGTGATGTATCTAACTCTTGAGATTTTTAATTCATGAATCATTCTTTGAGCTGCTCATTCATAATGAAAACTCTTTAATTCTCATTATGAACCTTTTGTGATTTGAAAAGGCACCCAACAAATAGAGGGGGTTTAGAGTGTTTGGAGCAGCCACACGCATGAGTGGTTAAGTGCTTGGTTGCATTTCTCACAACCAGGGTTCGATTCCCGGCAGCTGTATAGTGTGGGAATTTCCTCCTTTGGAGGGGTTTCTTGTAGGCACCAATAGATTGTGGACCAGTGTTTGACTCTCGAAATACTGTAATTTATTCCTTCATCGACTGTGCTGCTGGGATGATGGGACCATGAGGGTAAGGATATCGCCTTTTAGAATGTTTGGACGTAAATTTTGTTCTGATATTCAAAATGCATAAAGAGACTATTCTCATATGTATTTCAGCCACTGCGAAGTTCCCCTATCCTTTAGTTTAGATTCTATGCTCAACTACGTTGTCGGAAAAGTCCAGACTACCCTTGAATTCATGACATAAGAGTAGATATTTTACTGGCCCGAATCAATTGTGAGCCACTCACGGTGAAGGCCCTGAAAATATCTTCACACCTTTTGTTTTACCCATCATCCACACTTATTTCCTGTACGGCCCAGTCGCGCACACAGTTAACCCACTCGCCCAATGATGTCTACATAACCAAGCAAAAAAAAATGTAACCAAACCACGAATTCCTGCATCTTTTCCATTTATAGTCAAACACACTTTTCCTCCCTCCTTTAGGTCAAGGAAAAGATTCCATTTATGATCGAAACATTTATAAACTTAATGGTAGCTACAATTTCGAATGTTTCCTCACCCCCTCCTACCTCCTCGCCAGAATGTATAAACAGCCCGCCTCGGCTAGCTGCGAATAATCCCAAGAAGCCGGCGGGGAGAAAGAAGTTCGCAGAGACGAGGCACCCGGTGTACCGGGGAACCCGGAGCAAGACCTCCGGCAAGTGGGTCTGCGAGATCCGGGAACCGGCGAAGCAAGCGAGAATCTGGCTCGGTACATTCCCGACGGCGGAAATGGCGGCTAGGGCATATGATGTGGCGGCGATCGCTCTCCGGGGAAAATCCGCTTGCGTGAATTTCGCCGACTCCGTTTCCAGGATGTCTATTCCAAGCTCAATTGATCCCAAGGTCATTCAGAAGGCCGCTGCGGAGGGCGCCGAGGCATTCAGGCCTCCGGAACGTGAAAGGTACGTGCCGACTTCTCCAAATCTGGCCAACAATGAAAAACCTGAGGAATGTGCCTCTTCCTCTTCATTTCCTAACGAAGCCATGAACTACGAAACAGGCGAAGCATCTGCGGCCCCGTTTTGGTCTGCTTTCGAGGACGGATTTTTCGATATGGATAATATAGGTTATGGAAACCCGGTTCCGCAGCCAAACTGGTTTGTTTCGGATGAGTTTGAAGTTTACACTGACCTGAGTTTGTGGAAATATTAATTACCCAGTTGTGGTATCATAAGATCCAAAATCACAAGCCCAGTTAAGGACTGAATCAGTAAGCTTGGACACGCATCTTCTTCCGACTTTTTTTTTTTACTATCTTTGGACATAAGATTTTGTTAGGAATTACATCCCTTTTAGGCGAGTCATGTGTGCTGTTTGGCGGTTTTGCAAGTGTAATAATGCCTCTGGTCCGAATAAGACCGTGTAAATTCCTTTAGTTAGTAAGGTAAAGAAATTGTTTTGTTTTGTTCATTTTTGGTGACTCGGACAGTTTCTTCTTTTTTTGGCAGAACTGTGAATCTCATCCCAGGAACCTTCGGACGGACGGACGACCTCCTGAATGACCGAAGGATCAGTTGAGTCAACGACGCGCCGCCCGAAAACAGAGTCAGGGTAAGTAACGCGCCGCCTAAAATAGCTCGTTACATTTTCTCACCATTGGTCCACTCCTATAATGCCTACGACGTTGCCATGTGTGGAAACGAAAGGGTTTTGATTATGAGACCACTGAAACAGTACAAAAATTTCTTTCAGGAAACTGAGGAAAAGCTGCCCGTTAAAGTTTAATAATACTCCGTCCGGCCAAGCAAAAATAGTAGAATTGCCTTTCATTTGGTCTTTTGTGCAAGCTATGCCCTCCCTTTGTTTCACTAATATTGGCACGATAGGTTTAGGTGCTTGGATTTAGGTAGAGGAAATGAGTGGATGAAATTTGAGGTAGAAAGTAAAAAGTAAAATGAGTGCATGCAATTGAAGGAATCTTGCCAAAAATGAAAAGTATGTCAATATAAAAGAAACATCCAATTAAGATAAGTGTGTCATTAATAGAGAAACGGAGGGAGTAATAAAAACTAATTATGAAAAAATAATGAGTTCTGAAAGTTGTTAAAATTAAAAAGAACGTCGTGGGTTATTTATTAACATTTTTTGCCACTTTAAATAATGAGTTCATCTCTTGAAAGACGGTATTTTCTTAAGCAATGGAAAGATCAAGGTTTAAACTGCAAATTAGAAAAAATGAATATAAAAATTTTGGGTTGCATTAATCGGGTAATAAACTTTATAACTATTAATCGGGTAATAAACTTTATAACTACTATGCGCTGCCTAATAAATTTTTAATATTGCAACTAAAATCTTTTACTTTTTTATTATTCTAATTAAACACCGTCTTTTCATAAGCCTATAAAAAGATAATTTTTTCTAATACTTTGCCTTAAATAATTTCAATTCATATAATTTAATTTTGTTGAGACAGACATAAAATTAAGTTGTGCAATTTTTATTGGAACTAGAGAGTATTAAATAATAGTATGATTTAAAATAATCCAAAATGTACTCCATCTGTCCCAGCTCAAATTGAACAGAATTTTTTTCACGCTCATAAAAAAACTTGTCTAATCGTTAATATGTTTAACTACGTATAATAATGACAAATAAAAAGTTACTTTTGAGAAACTACTTGTTACGACAAATCCAACCATATAACATATGATAATATTATTGTTTATATATAAATTCAAATATGTGGTCAAAATTAAATAATGAATAGTAAAGTAACTCAAATGGTGTGCGTCCATTGAGTTGCTTCGTTGGTGTCCGGTTAATAAAAAATGCAGCAATAAGAACACACTCCCCCCAAAGCTCAATAGGCAGACTAGCTTGAAAGCGTAAAGCACGAGCCACATCTAACAAATGGCGATGCTTGCGCTTCACACGTCCATTCTGCCGAGGTGTATCAATCATAGAAGTCTCAAAGATGATATAGGACTGAGCAAAATAAGATTGCAAGGATAGAAACTCTGTACCATTATCAGCACGAACACGACGAATGGTGCGCCCAAACTGGTTCTTGATCAAAGCACAAAACTCCACAAATCTAGAGGCTACCTCTGACTTAGCTACTAATAAGTAAACCCAAACAGCTCGGGAATAATCATCAACTATAGTTAAAAAATAAAATGCACCACTAGAAGATGGTGTTCTATAAGGCCCCCAAACATCACAATGTATCAGTTCAAACAAAGAACTAGCATTTGAAGAGCTCAAAGTAAAACTATGTCTAGTTTGTTTTGCTCTATAACACACGGAGCAAGGTATAGTAGTATTGCTTGTGCTAAAAATCAAGAGTAGGAACAGAGGACAACACCGTAGATGATAGATGACCAAAGCATTGATGCCATAAATCGGATGAAGAAATCGAAGCCACTTTCGGAATAGACTGTAGGATATGAGGACGAACACGAGTATCCAACAGACGAAGCCAATAACCCCCCCCCCTTGTTGTTCACCCCCGTTAATCACAGTCCTCGTACTGATTTTCTGTAAAATGCAATAATTTTTAGTAAACAAATCTAGGCTTTTTAAGGCAGATAACAATCTAGCGCATGATAATAAATTGCATCGCAAAGTAGGTATGTAGAGCGCATGATAATAAATTGCATCGCAAAGTAGGTATGTAGAGCGCATGAGTAAGGGTGACATCACCAAAACAAATAGACTCATATTGTGTAGCAGACGACATAGATCCATCAGGCAGTATAACATTCACAGTATTAGTAGCAGTAGTAATATTAGTAAGAGAACCCTTGTCACCAGTCATGTGATATGAGGCTCCCGAATCAAGAATCCATGGTAAAGTAAACTTACATGGCCCATGATCAGATAATGAATTAAACTGATAAAATAAATGTATAGACATACTCCATTGGACATCAGACAGAGCATGGCCGAAATCAGATCGAGTAGGGGTGCCAGAGGAGGCTGCCACCGCAAACCCTTGCGGCGACGTCACTGCGTCAGCAGAAAATGCCATAATAGAAATGGCAATCAAAACAAACTAATAAATAATGGCGAAGAATGAAACAACACCAGAGCGAGGAGAAAAAATGTTGGGTGCGTCAACTGCTTACTGTGCGTGGTTATACGCGCTTCTAGAGGGAATGGCGTGTTTGGTGTACCGCACGTGGCTACGCGCGCTTCTAAAAGGTGGCGCGCGTGATTCTCACCGTGGAGAAGAATCTGGTCGTTCTGAGTGAGAGGTCCGCCTGTGTCATTTTGTGCAGGTTGGTCGGACGGAGTAAACAAGGTCATCGTGGAGAAGAATCTGGTCGTTGGCGGCACAAACCGGGGCTTCGTCGCCGGAGGCGCAAAACTGAGGCTCGTGGTCGGAGTGAGTGAACAGTGGACGCAACGTCGGAGGTGAACAATGGTGATTTGAGCAGAGGTGGTGGCGAGCTTTTACCGTAGCGGAATGGCACAGGCGATCGGCGGCGATCTGAGCATAGGCTCGGCGTTGGGCTGAAGGATTTTTTTAAAGGAATATGGAAAGGTAGTTCAGATCTGCGGCGCGTAGAGGTCACACGCGGACAACGGCGACAACGTTAGCGGGAAATGTAGGATGGAAATTTAGTGTTTAGGCTCTGATACCATGAAGAAAAATAAGGGAAATAATTGTCTGTATTTTATTCATCACCTCAGGGTACATTATATAATAGTACAAAATACCTATACAAGGTATGAAAAGGAAATAGAAACTAATTACAATCACAAGTAATATTTATGTTCCATAACAACGTTGGATAATTTTTTCAGTTAATGTATTTAAGTAATTGGACTGATAAGTAATCAATTGTACTGTTTGTCCTTCCCGTGTATAGAAATTGTGCATGTCGGGTCCCCAAAATGGATCCGTACTTAACTTTACTAAAATTGAACTATTGCCCAAAATTGCGTTGCACCGTCATTTTTTTAATCAAATTTATTTCATATTCAGTATTATTGGGTTAATTGAAGTTTAGAAATAGAAAAGTAACTTTTAGTAAAAATTTATAAAGCACTAGTACATGTGTTATAGTATCTTACTATAGATGACTAAGAAATTGGGAAGTTCTAACATGGAGTATTATTGGTAATGTTTTCTCAAGACATATTGATAATTTTTTTGATTAAGTCTTGGTATATACTTTACAGATTCAAAATGTAGCACTACGTTCGAGCAGATTTTAATTTGGACGTCCGAGTGAACTTTTTGCTTTTTGCACTTAGGTCCCTCCAAGAATTTTGGAATTGTTGAAAACCAAAATTGGGAACTCCATATTGAAATTTCATAATTCAAGTTCACAACTATGCAATTTGGACATGATTTGATACATGGAACATCCCCGAAATTGAAAACAGAAATCTTGTACAGCAAAATGCTGAGATTGCACTAATTACCCAAATTTTAGTTCTGTACTTATAGCACCGGTTCTTTACCGGTGCTACAATGAAAAATCAAACCGGTGCTAAAAAGTTTCCTACTTGTGTGATTTTTTCCATATAATAGATTATATGCACTGGTATGTGCATTACCGGTGCTCAAAATTTTGGATACCGATGCTATGAGTAAAGAAGTCACTGATACTTCTTTGTTCAGATGTTTATGTCGGTGCTTGGCATCGGTACAGTTGTACTGGTGCCTATGTACCTGTTTTCTAGTAGTGTAAACTAGATAGAAAAAAGTAGGATTCGTTAATGAAATTGAATGAATCTTACCAAAAAAAGGAAAGTGTGTCAAAACCATAAAAACAACCATAAAAGGAAAGTTTGTCAAACTCATGGAAACAGAGGGAGTATGTTGTGTTTGGTGGAGTTGTGCTTATAAGAAAAACTGACTTCTTTTACAAGTTGGAGAAGACCAGTTTCTGTTTTTTCCCCAAAATAGGTTCTACTTTTAAAAAAATTAACTTTTTAGGAGTTTACCAAACACTAAAAATTTGGTTAACTTATAAGCCAAAATATTTGTAAGCCATGTCAAACACACTCTATAACTTTTATGGTTGGATTTATACTTATTAATATTTTGAGATTGGAATGATCGGCCAAATTTCAGCCACAAATTTCAGCTCGAATTTGAAAATAGTTAAAATAGGAAACTTTTATTGGAAGCGATGAAAATGGAAAATAAAAAGTTTGTTTTTAAGGAAAAATAAAATAAAAACTCTTGAGTGGTGCAAGGGAATTAAGTATATAATGATCTCGTCTAACAGTGAGATGGTTTTAAACAAAACTTTGTGAATATAAATATTTTAATTGATATAGTAATTAAAAATGTACATTTCAAAATGACAAAGTCTTGGGAAAGACTGTCTTTCCATATGCCTATGGAAAGAAGGGGCACTAGTGGAAAGACTTCTACTAAAGGCAGTTATATCGGACCAGAGAAAGCACTTTCATCGTGCCTTCTCTGGCCATGCCTTCCAATGTCCATCAATAGAAGGTGGTTCCAAGAATCACCTTTAAAAAATGCAAACAAATGCGGTTAAAACCCACCTTTAAATAGACGAGAAAACCGCCTTTAAATAGTTTCTGAGTTCGAAAACTCATTCTGACCTTCCAAAAAAAATTCGTCGATTTCCGGTAGCCAAGCGAGTAACAGATCGACGCAGCAAAAAAGCACCGTGAATCTCTACATTAATAGGAAAATAGAGCACTCTATTCACACTAAGAACTCTAAATAGATCATAGTGACAATTCAAATCTGATTATTCAAATCCCACTCTAGCAAATAGAAATTTAAAAGGAACATAAAAACAATAACAAACACTAATTAATAGATATTTAAAAAGAACAGAAAACTAACAGGGCTTCCATCTCCGACGGTGGCCTTCGGCGGCAATGCGGTGGAGGTAATCTCGAGCGAGCGGCGGTGCTGTGCATCGGGGTTGTGTGGCGAGCGTTTGAGCCTGGAGGCGGAGGTGGGGCTAGCGGCGGCAGAGAGAACCCTAGGCGAGTGTCGTGTTCGGAGCTTGGAGGCAGCGGTGGGGGCGACAACTCTAGGCGGAGAGCGGTTGAGATGGAAGCCAGGTGGCGTGGGCTGAAACTGGGCGGAGGTGTGGTGTGGTGAAGGGTGGGGATCAAGAAGGCGGGAGAAAAATCAAGGAAAAAGAGGAGGATTTGGGCGTCAATAGGCTAGAGAGAAAGAAAAATGTTTGGGCCAAAATAACTTAGTAAATGGGTCAAGCCCATGAATGACGGTCCTGCCTTCAGAACCACCTTTAAAATGAAAAGGTGGCCTAAGAAAGCATTTCCAAACTCGAAAATCACATTTTCGAATTCAGAAATTCATCCGCACCTCAATTTAAAGACGGTTTTGAAGGCGGAACCGCCTTTAATCAATTGCCATTCCATTGCAATTTAACCACCTTTAAATAGGTAGGGGGTATGAATCGAAGATTCCAAGTTCGGAAACTTCAATAGAAGGTGGTTTCTGGCAAATTTTTGAAAACTGCCTCCACTGCTGCCTTTAGTAGAAGGCTCTCTACTAGTGGTGTTGAACTAGAATTATAGAAAGGTAAAATGTTATAGTTGGAATATTAAAAATTATTATGCAACATGTCGTAGTTATAAGTTTATGACCCGATTAATGTGACTAAAAATTTTTATCTTAATTTATTCTAATTTGCTGTTTAAACCTTGGTATTTCCATAGTTTGTGGAAAGACCATCTTTCAAGAGACGGACTCTTTTAAAATATCGCAATTTTATATCAACATTTTAAAAGTAAACATGAAAATATAGCTCATTACTATATTTAAAAAAATGTGTATGAATATCAAAATTACCCAATATAATTTTGAAAATCCTCAATTTTTTTAAAGTATCAAATTAACTCTAAGTTTCTGTCAAAAGTGGTGAAATAATCCTGACGGCATTGATTGTGAAAAATCCGGTTTTGACCATCCCGGAAAGGACCAAATAGTCATGCTTAGTTTTCTTTGAAAACACTGGATGATTTTACCCTAATGAGTACTTTCTACAGAAATATAAGGTTAGATCATTACATTTTTAAAAACGTAAGGTTATGCCAGAACATTTCTAAAACACATAAGGTTAGATCAATACATTTAAAAAAAATAAAAGGTTATATCACCAAATAATGGGAAAACACAAGGTTAGATCAGTACACTTTTCATGAATAAAAGGTTAAATCAGTACTTGCTACAAATTTTTTTACAACAAATAAGACATTACACATTCAAAATTCCACATTTGCTACGCTACCAACAACTACACAACCAATCCCAACAAATCCCAACATATACAATCATCCAACAAAAGAAATGCAAGCCATATATTAGAGATATAATGTACACAAGAACTAATTCGATATCCTTCATCAAGCATTTGAAAATATGGTTTCTAGAGGAATAACTAAACACCAAAAGTTCAACAATTTGAGCACGACCTGGTCATTTAATCACAACCACATATACAAAAATATCACACACCCGCCGAGAACATCGACATCAACTCACTCTCCCTTGTTCATACGAACCCCAACAATATTGAAACCATATATTAAAAAAACACAACAATATTACACTCAGCTGGGCTTAGGGGATAACCACAACACGAGTTCACAAACTCATCATATACACCATTATCACATGCCAAAAACATCGACATCAACCCCCTATCTCTTGTTTCATTAAAAATAACAACATTGAAACCTAAAGTTGAAAAATACAAAAACATCACACTCGCATGGGCATTGGGTATCACCACAAAACAACTACACAAACCCAACACCAAAGGTCATCCATCCAAATATCAATCCAGACAATAAATATCAAAATGAACAAACCTCCCATATTTTAAACCTAATCTACGACATATCCATGTCGAATGAACGAAAAGAAAAAAAACATATTTATACTCAATATCACATCAGTTAATCATAGCTGGGGGGAATTCAGATCAGCACATAATATTTCTGGGTTTTACTGCTCATGGCCTTGTGACTAGCGTATATTCCACCTTCGCTTCGCATCTGCTTCGATCTTTTCACTAGAGCACCTCCAATTTGTCAGAACGAGGCTCTGCAACACTGACGCGATGGAGAAGAGAGGGGAGGGGTGGTTAAGTTCGATTTGGGATAAAGTTCTTAGAGTACAAACTCAACTCACTTGTTCTTGATTCGAGTACGAAGTGCTGATCTAACCCTGAGTTTGTTTAGAAAGCGTTGAACTAATTTGTTTAGAAAGTGCTAATCTAACTCACGTGGGTATGAATCACGCGAACAGTATAACCGCCAATCCATTTTTTTTCCGGATTTTTAGTTTTTTTCCAAGGGGCAAACCATCATTATAAAGAATTTCAGCAAAAAAATATCGGATTAGGTAGTTTGACACTTTCGTGCATTAGCTAGGTTTATATTGATACTTTAATATATGGGGATGAATATTGATAATTTAAAGCATGATGTGAATATACAGTCTCCTCCATTAAGTACTGAACTAATAAATGATAATCCTGTTGAAGTCCAGTCTGAAGTAATAAATTATCCTTCTGTGATTTTTTTGAATGATGATCCTAATGATATTTCAAATGAGATACATGGGGATGACCATAAGGGGGTATCAGATAGTCCTCAATCTTCGGTACTCAGTAAGATGTCCTTGTCTGCTCCACCAAATCTCATATCAAAAACAGGATTTGTCAAGGATGACATCCCTAACAAAAGGAGTAAGCGGTTCTCACCTTTTAACCCTATTCTTGCTGCTAAAAGTTTTATTTTCTCTCAAGAAATAGACAGGCAGAACAGGTTTCTTTTACTGGCAGAGGGTGAGCCAGCTGAAGATCAAGTTGTGACTCCTAAAGTAACAAAGTCACTACTGGTGGACAAAGATAATGATACTGTTAGTTTTCAGGTTAATCAGGTAACCCCTATGTGTCCTCAATCACTAGCAGAGGAAATTAATGATTTAGATCAGGATAACCACATTAAATCACATAAGAATGAGAGCTTTTTAACTCAGTTAAACACAATCATGACTAGATCAAAAAGCTCCAATCATGTTTCCCTATGAATAGTACAATTCAGATTAAGATACTAGTGTGGAACCTTAGGGGAATGGATACCTCAATTATTAGGTTGCATAATTTGATAAATAGGCATCATTTTGAGTTATTATGCTTAATTGAGCCTAAACATGACAACTCACAATGTGAGCATTATAGACAGTTACTTCACTTTGACAATTGCATGCAAGCTAATAATGAACAGATTTGGCTATTCTGGAATAATAGTGTTTCAGTTGTTTGTAAAATGGACAACCTGCAATTTCTAGCTGTTGAAATGAGTAGCATTACTCTGAATAAAAGCATGGAAGCTATCTTTGTGTATGGACTTAGAACTACAGAAGGTAGAAAGGATCTCTGGTCAGATCTTAAGAATTGTACTCAATCAAACTCTTTACTCATTGGTGATTTCAATGCTATTACATCTGTTAATGAATATAGAGGTCCTTCTACTCCAAAGAATGGTAGTATGAGAGATTTTCGAGAATTTATAAATGACATGGCCTTGGAAGAAATTCCTACTGTAGGTAATCTCTTTACTTGGAGCAATAATAGACTAAGAAATCCTACAGTTAAGAGGCTAGACAGGGGTTTATGCACTGCTTCTTGGTCAACTAACTTTCCAAATTCCTCTGTGCATATTTTGAATAGAATTTCCTCTGACCATAATCCAATGCTACTCACTATAGGTAGTAATATTGCATCTTCTCCAAGACCTTTTAGGTTTATTAACACTTGGTATAAAAGAGATGGCTTCAATGAGGTAGTTAAACAAAGTTGGGATGCTCAGATTCAGCAATCAGGAATGGTTGGTTTTTTTGTAAAATTGTTGAGGCTGAAAAAATCTTTAAAAATTTGGAATAAGGAAGTGTTTGGGAATATTAATGATAATGTTTTAAAGGCTGAATCAGTTTTTAAAGAAATGGAGGGTCAGTATGATCTGAATGCTACAACTGAAAACAGGGTTAAAATGAAAGAAGCTAGGGCAAAATTGGTGAGGGCTTTGATTGAACAGAAGAGTTTCTAGAAACATAAAGCAAAAGTTAAATGGCTGAAGGAGGGTGATAACAATACTAGTTTCTTTCATAACACGGTTAGAGAGAGGAAATGTAGTTTAAAAATTACAAAAATTAAAGGGAGTAATGGACAGTGGCTTGATAATGCTCAAGAAATTGAGTCTGAATGCATCCATTATTTTCAGGACCTCCTAACTGAGCAAAATTTCCCTGAAAGTGATATTCCCCAAGCAAGGGATATTTTTAAACATCATTTCTTAAGTCAGATCCCACAGTTGATTACACCTGATGACAATGAAAAATTACTACAACCTGTATCAATGGCTGAACTTAAGAATGTTGTATTTGGACTCAATCGCAAAAGTAGCCCCGGTCCGGATGGTTTTACTGCAAAGTTTTATATAAAGTCTTGGGATATAATTGCTAATGATTTATTATCAGCTGTACAGGACTTTATATCATTTAATAATATTCCAAGGGGGATTGGCAGTACATGGATCACAATTATTCCAAAAAAAAGTACACCTACCTCTTTTGATGACTACAGGCCGATCAGCCTTTCTAATGTTATAAATAAGATTTTCTCTAAGATTCTAATGGAAAGATTGAAGCCTTTAATGTCTAAACTTATCTCCAATCACCAAACTGCTTTCCTAAAAGGTAGAGATATTGCTGATAATGTTATCTGCCTTCAGGAAATAGTGAGATTCCTAAATTGGAAACAGAGAGAACCTAACTTGATTGTCAAATTAGATCTTAAGAAGGCTTTTGATAGAGTTAGGTGGTCTTTTTTATACTCTGTGCTTGCAAAATTTGGATTTCATGCAAAATTTATTTTCCTGATTATGAAGAACTTGTCTCAGGCATGGTTTTCCATCCTTATAAATGGTAAACCAGTTGGTTTCTTTCAACCAACAAGGGGCATCAAACAGGGTGATCCTCTATCACCATTTTTGTTCAATATCTTTTCTGAAGCTTTTACTAGAAGCTTATCTTTTGTTTTTCAGAATGGTAGTTTATCATATTATGCTATTCCAGGTAATGCATTTCATATCTCTCATCTCTCTTATGCTGATGACACTGTGATATTCCTTAATGCTAATAACAATTCTTTGATCAGGCTCAAGGCTTTCCTGGATACTTTTCAGGAAGTCACTGGCCAACATGTAAATTATAATAAGAGTGAATTGTACATTGGAAAGCATGCTACTGTAAACAGGGTTAGAAGGATTAGGAGAATTTTAGGAATGAAGTTAGGAAGGTTTCCTTTTACATACTTAGGGGTTCCCATTTTTACTGGCAGATTTAGGAAGACTTACCTCCATCCCTTATTGGAACAGATTGAAAATAGACTGGGAAACTGGAAAAATAGGTGGCTTTCAATGGGAGGGAAACTTACTCTAATACAGGCCTGTATATACTCGGTTCCTCAGCACATATGGTCAGTGATTAAACCTACCAAACAGGTTATATTGGACATAGAAAGATTATTGAGCAAGTTTTTTTGGGGTTCTGATGATACAAATCCAAAAAGGGTATGGAGAAAGTGGGATGCTCTTTGCTATCCAACCATTCAAAATGGTCTCGGATTTAGATCATTACATACTATTATTAAAACTTGTTCTGTCAAGCTTTGGTGGAAATATCAAAAGGGTGAGGCTCTCTGGACTCATTTGATTGCATCTCTTCCATCTTCTTCCAGATCTTCACAAAATTGGAAAAGGATTTGCTATATCAATAATTGGGCAGAATCTCAATCTAGAGTCATTATTGGTAATGGAGAGTGTAATTTTTGGACCTCTAATTGGTTGGATATAGGACCACTGCAGGATATTTGTGATCAATTACATGTGAATATTCCTCTTAACTGTAGTGTTTCAGATTTTATTGCCAATAAATCTGCCTTGATTGTTAATATCATTCCATTTCTTCCTGATCATGCTATAACTCTTTTATGTGATTCTAAGTTGTTTCCTCATAGAAAAGACAGGCTAATATGGAAACCGGGAATCAATGGTGAGTTCTCTTTCAAATCTACATATCTACAATTAAGTCACCATAGAGGTTCTGTGGCTTCCTTCAAACATCTTTGGAATTACAGAATTGAAAAAAAAGGTTTCTGTCTTCATGTGGAAAATGATGAACTCCTTCCTTCCTTTTGACAATGTTTTGCATTCTTTGAGAATTTCACTGGCCTCTAAATGCTGTATGTGTCATAATCATGAGGATTCCCTTGATCATTTGTTTAATTCCTGCACATTTACAATGCATATATGGAAACAGATTCATTCTTTTATGGGGATCAGAGATCAGGTATTCCCAACCATTTGGGATAGACTATCCTTCTATTTCTCATATAATGGTTTCAGTAGTGTACAAGTTGAGATGATTCATTCTGCAGCATTAATAACCTGCTGGAACCTGTGGAAAACTAGAAATGAGTGTTTGTATGATTCAGTTAATCCTGTGATTAGTGTTGTGCTCAATCATATTAGGACACACATCTTTTATCTGTTTACTGCTAAGCCATTCTTCGTTGACTCTGAGATTGATAGGTTAATTGCTGAACATTCTTTCCTACCTTTGAGCAAAAAACCTCCTAAGCCAAAGATATTTAAAATAGCTTGGACAAAGCCAGACATAGGATATAAAATCAATGTCGATGCTGCATGGTGCTGTCAAACGAAAATGTGTGGCATTAGTATGATTGTAAGGGATTGTAGGGGAGGATTTATTGTTGCTCATACTAAGATCTCCCCTGCCTACTCACCTTTAGAGGCAGAACTGAAAGCAATAAGGTTTGCATTAAGAGCAGGTTCAGAATTTAATCTCTCTTACTATTTAGAATCTGACTGTCTAAATGCCATCGGGTATATACTAGATCCTTATAAGTCACCATGGAAAGTTTTCAGTTTGGCTGATGAGATCAATAAACTCCTGGGAGGGATTCCTCTCAAGCATGTTCATAGACAAGGCAACTTAGTGGCAGATAAATTAGCGAAGGATTGTTTATATAATCTGTCATCCTCATCGTTCCTTCATTTTCAAAGTTTAACTAATTTTGTGCAAGGTTTGATAAGATTGGACCAGATGTGTACTCCTTCTATTCGGATTGATATCTGAAACAGATGCTACTGACCCTATTTCATATTTCAGGAGGATGGATTACTTCCACTCAGAGAGCAGAACCAATTATGGCGGCGGATTTCATCTCCACTTAGTCATCTTCTTCTGCTGACATAAGTGATCTACTGTTATGTCAATTTTGCTGGAAGCTACAGAGATCATACTGGGCACAATGATGGCTGATCTCCTTCACTGTTTTGAAGATATCAATCATGGTCAGGGCTTAGTTGCCCTTCACTGATGCTAACCACAAATTCAGTTGGAAAGGTTTTACATTTTGCTATCTCCTACACTACTAGCTTAGAGGATAGGCTTATGATTTAGGTAAAGGTTTTCTCTGACTGACTTGTGTTTCGTTCATTCGATTCACTAAGAAGTTCGAGATCCGATTACCTAGTCATTAGTATTTGTAATCCTCCGGTTTTCTACTCTTCTCTATTCTCATTCTTTTGGAAGCAACAAAGGTTGCTTCAAGAGCAATAAGCTCTGCATGTATAACTTACCTAAGCTACGGCTTCTTTTAATCTGTTTATTATTTATGGCTTGGGAAGGCTAATATAATTTCCCCCATCTATGGATGGTTTAATTTAAAAAAAAAATATTGATACTTTAAAAAAAGTTGAAGGTTATATTGACATATTTAAAATAAATGTAGAGTTATAACTTATAAATGCTCTTTTCTCTAAAAAAAAGGGGGCCAAATTATTGGGAAATATCATCTTTCCATAAACATGTGGAAAGATAGAATTGAATTAGAATTATAGAAATGTAAAAGATTTTAGTAGCAATATTAAAATTTTAATATACTTATAAGTTTATTATCCAATTAATACAATTCAAAAATATTATGTCAAATTTTCAAATTTTCATTTTAAAGATTAGTTTTTCCCATAAGTTATGGAAAGATAGATTTTATAAACAGAATAATAATGAGAGGTTTGGAGTTATTTTCATACGAGGAACTACCGAACAAATAGGTAAAATCACATGGTCGATTTATTAATTTAATGACCACGCATTATTAAAGTGTTTCTTTTCATAAATCACACTCGAAATGGCATGGTAATGATTTTAGGTGGATTATAATGCACATTAATAATGCGCATTAACAATGCACTTAATATGGCAAAAATAGAAGAAAATCAGCGGAAAACGAAACACACTAATAATCCACTTGCAACATAAAGTATGGTGGGTCCGTGGGTGGTTCCTTATGTCCTGTTGTTTAGAACATATGCAATGGAATGGAAGAAATCACAATGAAAGAAAAGTGGTATCTTCCAATTAAATATCCAAGCTCAGCTGATCCTAATTAAGGTCATTCAGAAGGCCGCCGGAACGTGAAACGCACACGCCGTCTTCCTTGGTTTTAGACTTGGGTGATGAATTCAACAATGAAAAGCTTGAGGAATGTGCCTCTGCCAACAAACTGCTTTATTGCGGGTGAGTTTGAAGTTTACAGTGACATGAGTTTGTGGAACTATTAATTACTTTCCGGTTGTGGTAACATAAGATCCAACATCGATTTTGCTAGGAGTTATTGCCTTTTTGGGCGTGCCGTGTATGTGGTCTTTGCAGGTGTAATAATGGTGCTGGTCTGATTATGACCTGCGGACCCTTGTAAATTTCTTCAACCGAAAAATGCTTATTTATCTTTACCTACTGGCAATATAACATTTTAATAATGTTTATAGCAACTGCAAACCTACCACATATTTCAACCGAAATTTAATTAAAAAAACTATTTTACCACTCTAAGAAAACCCAATTTACTATGCCCCTAATAGCCCTATCTTCTTTCTTCCTCCTCTTTCATTTCCTCTTTTCTTCTCTACTGCCCGCACCTTTTTTCTCTCGATTCTTCCCCCTCTTCATTTTCTCTTTTCTTCTCAATCACCATCTGCAGCTTTCAATCACCAAAAGAGTAAAACCTGTAACGTCAAGAGATTTGTTGGTATGCCTTGAATACTGTAATAGCCGCTTCTGCGACCCTGGCCTGGAATACAACTACATCTACAATTATGATAAGAATATAATTCCAATTCCAATTTGGACTGATGTTGATTTGGGCCGAATTATGTTTTGTTCCAATCCCAGTTTGTTAGGGTTTAGTAGAGACAGTATATAAAGTGTCTCTCTTCTCTCTGTAAACATTAATTCTGTTCTGCACTTAGATAGGTAGAAATCTGGTCAATTTCTTGGCGTCTGTAACCTGCTACCTATTATAGTGAATCTGTCTCCCGTGGATGTAGCCAAATTGGTGAACCACGTAAATCTTGTGTCTTGTTATTTTCGTTCATATTTTCTGTTCTTTCTCCATTCCGCACAACAAACTGGTATCAGAGCAGTTTCTTTTTCCGGCGATTTCCGTAGTGGGTATATCGGATTCTGGGCTCATCAGATCGGGGCTGATCGGGGAGAAAGATGTCTGGGTTGAACGTGAAGATCGACAAGTTTACCGGGAGAAACAGTTTCAGTTTATGGCAGATCAAGATGCGAGCTTTGCTGAAACAGCAAGGTTTGTGGACTCCGCTGACGAAGGATTTCGCGAGCAGTTCTAGCGATGTTGTGAGTCTGGAAGAAAAGGCACACTCGACGATTATGTTGTGTCTCGCGGACGAAATCATCACCGAGGTCTCAGATCAGGAGACTGCTGCACAACTGTGGCTGAAGTTGGAGAGTTTGTATATGACGAAATCTCTAACCAACAAGTTTCTTCTGAAACAACGCCTCTTCGGTCTCCGAATGCAGGAAGGTACAGAAAGTCAGGCCACTGGCTTGTTTGCTAGTGACGGAAACACAAAAGGCAAGGAAACCGGCAATAAGAAGAAGGGCAAGAAGTCATCTTCAAAGGGTCCTAAGGCCAATGATGTTTGTAACTATTGTAAGGAGAAGGGGCATTGGAAAAAGGAGTGTCCGAAGAAGGCTAGTAAATCTGGGAGTACATCTGGTACTGCTGCTGTGGCTGAAGGGGATTTCAGTTCTGAAGATGATTTTGCTCTAGCTGTTACTGGGCAAAATAATCATTCTAATGCGTGGTTTCTTGATTCTGGGGCATCTTACCATATATGCCCAAGGAGAGATTATTTCTCAACTTATGAGCAAGCTGAGGGTATCATTACTACAGCAAATGGTGTTGCGTGCAAGGTAGTTGGGATTGGTTCAATCAAGATCAGGACGCATGATGGTAGTTTCTGTACTTTGAACGATGTCAGGCATGTTCCATCGATGACAAAGAATCTGATTTCTCTTCCTACGTTGGATAGAAAGGGTTTCGTCTACTCAGGGAGTGATGGAGTTCTGTGTGTCTGCAAAGGTTCTAGGCTGGCTCTGAAAGGTGTTCTGCATGGTACTTTGTATTTTCTACAAGGTTCCACGGTTATGGATTCTGTTAATGTTGCATCTTCGGAGGTTCACCAGGATGATATGACTAAGTTATGGCATATGAGGCTTGGTCATATGGGTGAAAGAGGGATGCAGATTCTGTCGAAATATGATCTTCTTGGTGGCCACAAGGTCAAGAGTTTGGACTTCTGCGAGCATTGCGTTTTTGGGAAGCATCACCGCAGCAAGTTCCCTAAGGCAATTCATAGAACAAAGGGCACATTGGATTACATCAATTCTTATTGTTGGGGACCTTCCCGAGTTGAGTCACTGGGAGGTCACAGGTACTTTGTTTCTCTGATTGATGATTACTCAAGGATGACTTGGGTTATCATGATGAAACATAAGAGTGAAGCTTTCTCGAAGTTCAAGGAGTGGAAAGCTTTGGTGGAGAATCAGACCGGGAAGAAGATCAAGAGGCTTCGAACTGATAATGGGCTGGAATTCTGCTCGTCTGAGTTTGATCAGTTTTGTAGGGATGAAGGGATTGCTCGTCATCATACAGTCAGGAATACGCCACAGCAGAATGGCGTAGCTGAGCGGATGAATCAGACATTGCTGGCGAGAGCGAGGTGCATGCTCTCTAATGCTGGTTTGGAAACGAGATTCTGGGCAGAGGCGGTGAGTACAGCTTGTTACTTGATCAACCGCGGGCCTCACACAGGTATAGAGTGCAAAATACCTATGGAGTTGTGGTCAGGTAAAGTTGTTGATTACTCCAAGTTAAAATTTTTTGGTTGTACATCTTATTATCATGTTAGTGATGGTAAGTTAGAGCCCCGAGCCAAGAAGGGTGTCTTTGTGGGTTATGGAGATGGAGTTAAAGGCTCCAGGATATGGTCTCCATCTGAGAAGAGGGTTATTCTGAGCAGGGACGTTGTCTTTGATGAAAATTCTTTGCTTAGATCTATGGTGAAGCCCACAGTTGTGCCAGAAACTAGTGGAGTTGATAAACAGGTGGAGCTTGAAGTCACTCAAGGTGAAAATAGATTGGAACAATTTGAGGTGGATCAAGAGCCACAGACAGAATATGAGATACCGGAATCTCCACCACCAGATCCTCAACCATCAGGAGCTACAGTCCGCAGTTTAGCTCAGGACCGACCCAGGAGGGTTGGAGTTGGGGCGCCAAAGAGATATGGGTTTGAGGATATGGTGGGTTATGCACTGTCAGTTGCCGAGGAAGTGGATACTCAAGAGCCATCAACTTTCAGAGAGGCTACTTCATGTACTGATGCTGATAAATGGCTTGCTGCAATGGGAGACGAGATGGAGTCTCTTCAGAAGAATCAGACATGGGAATTGGTCAAACAGTCTCAAGGGAGAAAGGTAATCAGTTGCAAATGGGTTTTCAAGAAGAAGGAAGGAATATCACCTGCAGAGGGAGTCAAGTACAAGGCAAGAGTTGTTGCAAGAGGTTTCAGTCAAAGGGAGGGGGTAGACTATAATGAGATTTTCTCACCAGTGGTCAGACACACTTCCATCAGAGTGTTGCTAGCCTTGGTAACACATCGGGATTTGGAGCTTGAACAACTTGATGTGAAGACCGCTTTTCTACATGGAGAGTTGGAGGAAGAGTTGTACATGACTCAGCCAGATGGTTTCCAGGTTCCTGGAAAGGAAAAATATGTTTGCAAGTTGAAGAAGTCATTATATGGACTTAAGCAGTCTCCGAGGCAGTGGTACAAGAAGTTTGACAGTTACATGCTTCAGCTGGGATATACGAAGTGTGCTTATGACTGTTGTGTCTACTACAGCAGGTTGAGAGATGGGTCATTCATCTATCTGGTGCTTTATGTAGATGACATGCTGGTAGCCGCAAAGAGTAAGCACGAGGTTCAGAAGTTGAAAGGACTTCTTAGTGCTGAGTTTGAGATGAAGGATCTGGGTGCAGCTCGGAAGATACTAGGAATGGAGATTCTTAGGGATCGAAGTCACCGGAAGCTTTTCTTGTCACAGAAAGGCTACATTCAGAAAGTGTTGGCTAGGTTTGGCATGTCTACAGCCAAGCCTATAAATATTCATCTCACCACTATGTTTGCTCCTCAGTCAGACGAGGAGAAGGAGTATATGTCTCAGGTTCCTTATGCCAGCGCGGTGGGGAGCTTGATGTATGCTATGGTTTGCACGAGGCCAGATTTAGCACAGGCAGTCAGTGTTGTGAGCAGGTTCATGGGGCAACCGGGAAAGGAACATTGGCAAGCTGTGAAGAGGATTTTCAGGTATCTTAGAGGTACGTCTGATGTGGGTCTCATTTATGGAGGTGATACCGAGTGCTTAGTTACAGGCTACTCGGATTCTGATTATGCTGGTGATGTTGACACGAGGAGATCGATGACTGGTTATGTATTCACTTTGGGAGGTTCTGTGGTTAGTTGGAAGGCGACTTTGCAACCTACAGTGACGTTGTCTACTACGGAAGCAGAGTACATGGCTTTGACAGAGGCTGCAAAGGAGGGAATATGGCTGAAAGGACTGGTTAGTGATCTTGGTCTACATCATGATCAGGCTACTGTGTATTGTGACAGTTTGAGTGCAATCTGCATAGCCAAGGATCAGGTCCATCATGAGAGGACCAAGCATATTGATGTCAGATATCATTTCTTGAGGAGTGAGAGGAGAATCAGGGTGAAGAAAGTGGGAACTGCTGACAACCCCGCTGATATGTTCACCAAACCTGTTCCACATAGCAAGTTTCAACATTGTTTGGACTTGCTGAACATCAGAGCTGATTAGGTGCTCTATGGGCAGTCCCAGGAGTGGAGGGCGAAGTCTACTCATCTGGCACTGTAATGGTGCATCTGGAGTTTTCTACTTTGAGGATTCAAGTCAAGGTGGAGATTTGTTAGTATGCCTTGAATACTGTAATAGCCGCTTCTGCGACCCTGACCTGGAATACAACTACATCTACAATTATGATAAGAATATAATTCCAATTCCAATTTGGACTGATGTTGATTTGGGCCGAATTGTGTTTTGTTCCAATCCCAGTTTGTTAGGGTTTAGTAGAGACAGTATATAAAGTGTCTCTCTTCTCTCTGTAAACATTAATTCTGTTCTGCACTTAGATAGGTAGAAATCTGGCCAATTTCTTGGCATCTGTAACCTGCTACCTATTATAGTGAATCTGTCTCCCGTGGATGTAGCCAAATTGGTGAACCACGTAAATCTTGTGTCTTGTTATTTTCGTTCATATTTTCTGTTCTTTCTCCATTCCGCACAACAAGATTTGCAAGAGAATATTTTATTGGCAATTTTGTGTGAATTAATTTTGGAACAGAAAATCTGACCATGTTGGAACATGTTGGTGCAGCATATTCACGCCAAGATTTTATGGAAATCAAAGTCAGAATATTGCAGTAGTTTGGTATAAATGGAATTCGTATATCTGACTATACATATCAGGCGTGTGAAGCATAATTGGTTTATGGAAAATTCCTACTTATATGGAGAAGATTTATTCGAATATATGGGATAGAATGATATAAGGTAAATCCCTTTATTTATGGGATTTGGATATGCTTCAAGAATCAGATTTGGAATAGGAATATTGTGGAGATAATCAAGGAGTATTCAAGTCTGATTCGTGGATATAAATTAGGGACAAACACGGCTGCATACTCACGGATTTAATAGAGCAAAAATCCGCACACAGATTTTTGAGACTTTCGAGAAGTTGCAAAGAGTCAGAAGACTGTGTTCCAACACACTGACCTGTCGCACTAAGTTCAGAATCGTAAACCTTAGTTCCTCGGGAGGAGGAGATCCAGCGTCGACGGAGTTCGAGGTCAGAGGGAGTCTGATCAAGGCGGATCGGTAGCTAGGGGAGCTAGCAGAGTCTGCACGCTATAGTTAGTAAAGATAAGTATTTTGTAAACTGTACTTTGTACTGTATCTTTCTAATTAGTGGATTCATTCTGAATTGGGCCAGGCCCCGCAGGCGTAGGTGAATTTCACCGAACTGCGTAACTAAGTTGTGTGTCTTTTACGTATTACGTTATTGTGCACTTGGTTAAACTAGTCATGTTGGAACACACTAGTAAAGACTAGAAAAATTGGTAAAACTAAATTTCAATTAGTATCAGAGCTGAGTCACTTATCGTTCCCTTGGTTGATTCAAGGAAAGTGAGATCCAGTTTTACCATGACGACAAGAGAAGGAGCTTCAGCCCTACTAGAAGGCAGCAACTACAACTATTGGAAGGCACGCATGAGGGTCTTCATCAATTCGCTGGATGAACTGGCATGGTTTTATGTTGAGAATGAATGGAGTCATCCTACAGAAGATGCTGATACAAGTTCTAAGGCGGTAGAAGGGGAGTCAAGTCAAAGAAGTCAGAAACCCAAAGACAAGTCTAGATGGACTCCAGATGACCTTAAAGAATCCCTGGCAAATTCGAAGGCACTTAATGCGATCTTCACTGCTGTTGATGAAAATCAGTTCAAGCTTATATCTACGTGTCACCAAGCAAAGAAAGCATGGGATATTCTACAGACTGTTCACGAAGGAGCCAGTCGTGCACGTGAATCAAAACTACAGATGCTGTCTGAAGAACTCAAAATGGAGGAGGACGATGCAATTTCTACATTCAATGGAAAACTCGGGGATATCTCCAACATGGCTTATCAACTTGGAAAGGTGTACAAAGAAACTAAGCTGGTGAAAAAGACCTTGCGATCTCTTCCCAAAAGGTTTGCAATGAAAGTAGCAGCAATAGAGGAAGCAAGAGACGTAGCCACTATGAGTCTAGATGAACTAATGGGCTCATTGCAAACTTATGAGATGACATTCCAGCAATCTACAAAAAGAGTCTCCAAGGAATTGGTGTTCAAAGCTTCTTCAGCTAAGGAAAGACACGAGTCTGACAGTGATGATGAGATTGAAAAACTGGCACTCATCACCAAGAATTTCTCAAGAATGCTAAAGAAAGTGGTCAACAAGAAACCTCAGGAAAGGTTTGGCGGAAACAAACAAAAACAACAAGATTCGAGCAATAATCGAGGAATGAGATTTGAACAAGGGAATATGCAGTTTGGGAGAAATCATAACAACGAACCGAAACAGTCTGTACGAATTCAATGCAGAGAATGTGAAGGATATGGTCATATTCAGGCTGAATGTGCTAACACTCGCAAGAAACAAAGGAAATCATATGTCACCTCTTGGAGTGAAGATGAAGATGATGAAAGAGACGAAGAGGAACTTACCAGTAATTATGTAGCCTTTGGAGAAAAGGTCCATGATATGTCAGAGGATCAGTGTTCCAACACACTGAACAAAGGTAAAGCTGTATGTTCCAACACTGATCTGGACGATGCACACAGCAATAATGATGATGATCTGTCTGTAAGTGATGAAGAAATCTACAGCACATATGAACAAATGTATGCCATGTGGGTTCAAGTAGCTGACAGGAACAAGGAGCTGAATGAAGATAAAAGAAAGCTAATGGAAAGCGAACAAGAATTACGACACGGTTGCAGATCTTGAAACACGTAATGAAGAACTGAACAAGAAACTGTTAGCTGCAGTCAAGAGGGCCGAGATGTCTGAAGCAACTATTTTTAAACTAAATTCCGGAAAGGAAAAGCTTTATGATATTCTGGATATGGGAAGAAACTTTGGTGATAGACACGGGATTGGATACGGGAAAGAATCCAAGACGGAATTGCATGAAAAACCAGTAACTCTAAAAGCCAGGATCCGAGAAGTAAAATGGAAGTATGGGATGCCGCATCAAAGAAAGCCACTTATTTGCAGATACTGTATGTACCAAGGATATGCTGAACAGTAGTGCAAAAGACTGATCAGAGATCAAATGACAGGAAGACAACCACTGTTGTGTTCCAACACAGGCGATACTCATACGGGAAAAATGATCAGAAAGATATGGGTTGTTAAAAAATCCAGTACTTGCCTAGTGGCACACACTTCTCTAACAGCCTATTCCAGAGATTCATGGTACTTTGATAGTGGTTGTTCTCGCCACATGACTGGCACTCCAGAATTTCTCACAAACATTACTCCATATGATGGCGGGTATGTAATCTTTGGTGATGGAAAGAGAAGCAGAGTAATTGGCAAGGGCGAAGTGAAAATTGAAGGCTTTCCAGTATTCACAAGTGTATTATTTGTTGAAGATCTAAAGGCAAACTTGCTAAGTATAAGCCAGTTGTGTGACGACAATATGGTAGTGGAATTTCAGAAGGACAAGTGTATAGTGAAGCAAGGAGAAAACCAGGTTCTTTCTGGAATAAGATCATCAGACAACTGTTAATTACTGGAACAAGGAGTTCGATGCATGCTCACAAAATAGGATGAAGGAATTCTTTGGCACAGGAAACTCGGTCACATCAACTATAAAACACTGGTGAAAATCGCAAATGTGAAAGATGTACGAGGAATGCCTATCTTAACCAGCAAGGATGGAGTTGTATGTGGACCATGTCAACAAGGTAAACAAATTCGATCTCCTCACTCTTCAGTTTAGTATATTACTACATCTAAAAATCTGGAATTATTGCATATGGATTTGATGGGTCCGGTTAATACACCTAGTATAGGTGGAAAGAAATATATATTTGTATGTGTTGATGACTTCTCTAGATTCACATGGGTATCCTTATTGAAAGAGAAATCCGATACAATAGAAGTTTTTAGAAGTCTTGTAGTGAAATTAAAAACTGAAAAAGGGAGCCCAGTTGGAAAGATAATTCGAATCTGAAGTGATCATGGTAGAGAATTTGAGAATGAACAGTTCAGTTCCTTCTGCGATGAGCTAGGAATCCAACACGAGTTCTCGGCTCCTATCACCCCTCAACAGAATGGCATCGTCGAAAGGAAGAACAGAACTCTACAAGAGATGGCTCGAGTTATGTTGGCAGAAAAATATGTTCACAAGAAATGGTGGGCAGAAGCAATTAATACAGCTTGTTATACAATCAATAGAGTGTATCTTCGACCATTCACAAGTAGACATCCTATGAGATCTGGAAGGGCAGGAAACCGAATGTCTCATATTTTCATGTGTTCGGAAGCACTTGTTATATTCTCAGAGATGGAGAACAGTTGGCAAAATTTGATAATCGGAGTGATCCAGGAACGTTTCTCGGGTATTCCATCAACAGCCGTGCATATAGAGTTTTTAATCATCGAACCAACACTCTCATGGAATCCATAAATGTTACTGTGGATGATTCAGAAAAGGAACAACATCCAAAAGGTGTAGAGGAAGAATTTGTCAACACTCATGTTCCAACACAGTCTCAAACTCCAGACAAAGAAAAGCCATCAGTTGACCTTCACCAACGTGCTGAACCAAATGAGCAACAGGATCCTTACTCTGCCGAAGCTGACCATGTTGGAACATAGTCCCCCACTACCGACGACCATGTTCCAACACACGACCAACCTGGTTCCACCATGAGAAGTACTCGATCAGTGCCTCGAGTTGATTATCGATGACTGGCTGGATTACACTGTTTTGTTTCTCTAATTGAACCCAAGAACTATAAATAAGCCTTACTTGATGAGTATTGGATTGCTGCAATGCAAGATGAACTCGGTCAGTTTACAAGGAATGATGTTTGGTATCTTACTCCTCGCCCCAAAGGCATTAATGTTATTGGTACAAAGTGGATCTTCAAGAATAAATCAGATGCAGATGGCTTAGTCACCCGTAACAAAGCAAGACTTGTTGCTCAAGGCTATACACAAGTGGAAGGTGTTGATTTTGATGAAACCTTTGCGCCAGTTGCCAGGTTAGAATCCATTCAAATTCTACTAGCTATTGCTTGCTCTATGAATTTTACTTTGTATCAAATGGATGTCAAGAGTGCCTTTTTAAATGGAGTGGTGAATGAAGAAGTATATGTGGAACAACCAAAAGGCTTTGAAGATCCTCATTATCCACAACATGTATATCGTCTCAAAAAGGCGTTGTACGGACTCAAGCAAGCACCAAGGGCATGGTATGAACGACTTACTACCTTTCTTCTTCAGAAAAGTTATCGTCGAGGGGGAGTAGATCGCACCTTGTTCGTGCTTGACAAAGCTTCAAGGTTTCTGATTGCTCAAATATATGTTGATGACATAGTTTTTAGTTCTACCTCACAATCTATGGTACAGGATTTTGTCACCATTATGTAATCTGAATTTGAAATGAGCATGGTTGGAGAGCTAACTTACTTTCTTGGACTGCAATTCAAACAAGGATGGAATGGCCTATTCATAAATCAAAGTAAGTATGCCTTGAATTTGGTTAAAAAATTCGGACTCAGTAGTGCTCGATCAGTTCGAACGCCTATGGGAGTGTCTGATAAATTGGTGAAGGATGAAAAAGGAGTTTTGGTCGATCAAAAGTTATACAGAGGCATGATTGAAAGTCTATTGTATCTCACCGCAAACAGACCAGATATATGTTTCAGTGTCGAAATATGTGCAAGATTTCAAGCTGATCCTAAGGAATCTCATCTTACTGCAGTGAAAAGGGTTATTCGATATGTAAGTGGGACTTCAGAATATGGTGTCTGGTATTCTAAGAATCAAGATTCAGAGTTAGTTGGGTACAGTGATTCTGATTGGGCTGGTAATGCCGATGATCGAAAAAGTACCACAGGTGGCTGTTTCTTTATTGGAACAAATTTGGTGTCTTGGTATAGCAAGAAACAGAATTCAATCTCTCTATCTACTGCAGAAGCAGAGTATCTTGCAGCAGGGAGCTGTTGTGCACAACTGTTATGGATGAAACAAATGTTGAAAGATTATGGAGTTCATCAAGGACCTTTGAAGATTCTATGTGACAACACAAGTGCTATTGATATTTCGAAGAATCTAGTTCAGCACTCGAGAACCAAACACATTGACATAAGGCATCATTTTATAAGAGATCTGGTGGAAAGAAAAGAAGTGGAAGTAGTCTATGTTCCAACACACGAGCAATTTGCAGATATATTTACAAAGCCGTTGGATGCCACCACTTTTGAGAGTATTCGACAACACTTAGGTGTTTGTCAAATTTGAGGTAATTTGTACCTTAATTACTCTGTTTGTAAATATTTCTTTTGGTAATTTTCGTTTTATAAAAATTAGAAAAGAACAAAAAATATGGAAGGAAGCAAAGGCTTACAAAGATAGGAGATGTTAGTTTGGTATGTTGGAAGTTAAGTAAGGAATGACAACTTGATGTGACAAGAAGAGAAAGGGTCATCATTACCATATGTGGGAAATCTAAAAAGGGACTTCACGGGAAAATAGGTGAATAAGATGAAGAGTTAAAGTGGGATTCAAATACATCCCTTGGTATCTCTCTCTCGGCCAAATATTTTCCCAAAATCTTTGCCGAAAAAAAATCGTATACTCAACACTCCTCTCCATCTCGGCATTGTGCTTAAGAATGTCAAACCCAAACTCTCCAATAGTGGAAGCTGCGGTGCCAGAATTCATAAGGGGAGATCAAAGCTCGATGAATTTGGATTTGGTGGTGGCTGCTGAGACGAGAAAATATGTTGAACAAGCTGAGGAAGAAAAACAAGCTCAGATCGGAGGAAGCATAGAGAATGCAGAGACTCTGGATTCGGATAACAATGGTGACATTCAGGAAGAACACCTCGGAGCCAAAAGGAAAGGTCAACATGGGAAGGTAACTGGTCCTGATCCTCGTCCTCTAAAAATTTTGGGTATGGAGTTCAGAACTGTTGATGAGATATTTGAATGGTTAGAAGCAAATCGTTATTCTGTAGACCTAACCAAAATCAGAAGTATAAAGAAGGATATGGAATTCTTGCATGTTAAAATTGAAGAAATTGTCTCGGGTCATTTTACGGATGTTTGGGATATAGAAACCAAGAAAGTGAGTTATTTGAGGGGGATGTATGGTAGGCTAAATGGAAAGGGAAAGGATAAATTCCATATTTTCTGTCGCATATCTAGTCGAAACTATGTATGGTTAAGGGAGGTTAGTGAGGAAGAAGCTGCTGGAAGGGAGATTGTGAAGTATGGAGATAGGTTACAGGTGAGTTTTTATGATTCAACTGCTGTCAAAATGATGGAAAAACTCAGGGAACCTGTGATCATCGAACTGTCAGACAGTGATAAGGAAGACCGTGTTCCAACACAGCAGCATGAACTTGCAAATTCTATGGATATGGATTCTGATGCTGATATGGGAGGTGAAGACTAGAGTGATATATATGAATGTGATGTGGAATCTGATGAGGATATGACTGAACCAAAGGACATGAATCAAGATGAGGAGTATGAAAAAGAATCTGATAAGGAGGATGAAGCTGGAGGCTCAGAGAGTGTTCCAACACAGGATATTCCTAATCTGGAATATTCAAGTGATGAGGTACTGGATGAGTACTATCAGATGACAAAAGGCAAGAGAAAGGTTGACAAAGCCAAAGACTCTACTCAAGCGAAGAGGAGCAAGAGAAGACATGGCAGCAAGGAAAAGAAGGTTTTACCTCCACCCTCTGTTAGCAAGGCATACTTTGCTGTTTATTTTGATGAAAAAAGTGCAGAAATGGGAGAGTTTTTCTCAGAGAAAAAGTTCATAGCAGAAAGGCCACTGGATCTAAAAGCCTATAAGGAGAGCGTCTTTACAGATTTTCTGAAGCTGACGGGCATGACAACAGCAGCAACAATCCAGCTACAGTACAACAGACAGGTTGTACTTGAGGTATATTCAAATCTTATGCCTGGTAATTTAGAGGTTAACTCCCCATGGTTTGGTAGAGTATATGTCAGGGGGAAAGTCATAGATGTATCTGCTGCTAGGATTAACATGTTGCTGGGTCTAAAAACACCTGAGACAGGGGGAGTGTTTCCTAAAAGCTTGGGATTGTCTGATGATGAAATCTTAGGTGTGATATATGGTGGATATAAGGTAGAATGGCCAGCAACCGGGTACTCACAAGCATCCTGCTTGTCATCAAGATTTTTTGGTTTATATCAGGTGGCAGTGCACTGTTGGTTACCCTCGACTAATACAACAGCCTTGACAAGGGAGATGGCAAAACTACTGTACTGTGTTGGAACACAGAAAGAAGTTAACCTTGGTCTTCTCATTCAGCAACACTTAGTCAGACAGGCTACTGCTCCAAAAGTCAATGATGCTGTTATCTATCCTGCCTTAATATCTGCCCTAGCCAAGAGTGCCAAAGTGAAGGGAAAGGCTTCAGATGTGGTAATTGATACTGAGTTTCTACGGCCTAACAAAAAGACTTTCGGGTTGAGACAGGTTTATGATCTCTTGTGGAAATCTTCTTGATCAACCTCGTCATCAGCAGCAGACAAGAAGGCTCGGCTGATGGTTCTCAATGCCAGACTTGGAGCTTTAGGTATACAGATGGCTGCTTTGCAGGCAGAGAAAGCAAGTTTGGAGGCGGAGAAGTCCAGATTGGAAGATTGAATTTGTATGCTTAATGCAGGGGGAGTACTACAGACTGATGTTTTTCTGATTTTGATGATTTTGTTTGATGAATTTGCGGTACCTTTGGCCAATGTGTGGTCCCAGTGGGAGAAATTTTGGATTTGAATGATTTAGACTTTGATTCAATTTGGATGTACCTTGTTTATTTTGGATTTCTGAATTTTGGTTTCTGGTTTCTGGTTTTCGCATTTATGTCTAAGGGAATTCTGGTATCTTGTTGATTGTTGGTTTACAAGTTTATGATATTGATGCTGGAAATTACTGTTTGGGAATTACATGTCCAAAATATTATGGGTCCACAAAAATGCCAAAGGGGGAGATTGTAAAGTCAAGAGATTTGCAAGAGAATATTTTATTGGCAATTTTTTGTGAATTAATTTTGGAACAGAAAATCTGACCATGTTGGAACATGCTGGTGCAGCATATTCACGCCAAGGTTTTATGGAAATCAAAGTCAGAATACTGCAGTAGTTTGGTCTAAATGGAATTCGTATATCTAACTATATATATCAGGCGTGTGAAGCATAATTGGTTTATGGAAAATCCCTACTTATATGGAGAATATTTATTCGAATATATGAGATAGAATAATATAAGGTAAATCTCTTTATTTACGGGATTTGGATATGCTTCAAGAATCAGATTTGGAATAGGAATATTGTGGAGATAATCAAGGAGTATTCAAGTCTGATTCGTGGATATAAATTAGGGACAAACACGGCTGCATACTCACGGATTTAACAGAGCAAAAATCTGCACACAGATTTTTGAGACTTTCGAGAAGTTGCAAAGAGTCAGAAGACTGTGTTCCAACATACTGACCTGCCGCACTAAGTTCAGAATCGTAAACCTTAATTCCTCAGGAGGAGGAGATCCAGCGTCGACGGAGTTCGAGGTCAGAGAGAGTCTGATCAAGGCGGATCGGTAGCTAGGGGAGCTAGCAGAGTCCACACGCTATAGTTAGTAAAGATAAGTATTTTGTAAACTGTACTTTGTACTGTATCTTTCTAATTAGTGGATTCATTCTGAACTGGGCCAGGCCACGCAGATGTAGGTGAATTTCACCGAACTGCGTAACCAAGTTGTGTGTCTTTTACGTGTTACGTTATTGTGCACTTGGTTAAACTAGTCATGTTGGAACACACTAGTAAAGACTAGAAAAATTGGTAAAACTAAATTTCAATTAAAAAAGACTATTTTACCACGCTAAAAAAACAATTTACTATGCCCCTAATAGCCCTATCTTCTTTCTTCCTCCTCTTTCATTTCCTCTTTTCTTCTCTACTGCTCGCACCTTTTTTTCTCGATTCTTCCTCCTCTTCATTTTCTCTTTTCTCCTCAATCACCATCTGCAGCTTTCAATCACCACGAGAGTAAAACCCTAACCCGCTAATCCAAATTATTGCAAATCAAATTTTAGTTTCCATCGCCTTATTGTTTCTTCCATATTTTGCTTTCAATCGCATTATTGTTTCCCCCAAAATTGAAAACCCAAACGCGTTTAATCACCTTGTTCGCGATGCCGTGGTGGTGGTGGCTGGAGGCGATGCGGATGCCATGGAGGAGGTTGGGGTGACTGGAGGCGGCGTCGATGTCGTGGGGGAGGTTGGGGAGGCTGGAGGCAGCACCAGGTTAGCGGGCGGAGGTGAAATCTCCGGCGGTGGCGTCTGTTTTATAGGTGGTGGAGGAGATGGGGTGGCTGGAGGCGGTGGTCATGGTTGCGGGGGTTGGTTGAAGGGGATGGGCTTGGAGGCGACAAGTGAAATGAGAGTACGAGTTTACCAGATGTTTGTCGATGGCGGAGAAGGTGGCAGAAGATGGAGTGAGAGAGAGAGAGTCTGTGTGATTGTGTGTGCTTGGGTGAAGAAGGTGAAAAAAGAGGAGAAGGTTTTGGGTTTGTAATCAATGCGAAAACGGGTTTAGAAGAAAAAAGAGAAACTTTTGGGTTTGGAAGTCAAAAGAGAAACGGGTTTGGAAGACAAAAAAGAAGGTGCTTGCCTTAGAAGAGAGGCGGTGTTTTCTTTTCCGATCTGAACTTCAGGTGGAGGTGGTAGGTTGCGGAGGGGGTGAGGGCAATATCGTCATAATATTTTTAGATTGTAGGTTAAAGGGTATTTTAGTCATTTTATATATAGTCAATGTCGGTCAACACCGGAAACAATGTTTTAGAGTTATATTGACACTTATTTTATGTAGTTAGAATTATTTTTACACTAAAAATTATTCAAAAATTATGTTGACATTTACACAATTAAATAATATTATATTGATATATATCCCTTTCTTTAATCATTAATTAGTAAGGCAAAGATTTGGATATTTTTGCTCAATTTTGCATACACGGTACAGTTTCTTGTTCAAGTGCCAAGTGGGTAAGCTTGGAAACTTCAGATTAAATGGCAGTGAATGACCTAGTTAAGGGCATGGGCAGTGGTGGTCTCTTAAAATTAAAAGACCGCTTAAGAGACCAAAAATCACCACAGTGGTGGTCTCTTAAGCGGTCTCTTGTTAAGAGACCACCAACCGAGCTCTTACTAAGAGCCCGGTCTCCAGCCTCCAAATGGGCCATGCATCTGACCAAGCACATGGGCTCAGCTGCGTTCCATTTTTTTTCAACGGGTGGGACACGTGTTGCCACCTGAGTGGGCCACGTGTCCCACTCAGCCACTCTTATTTTTTTTTAAAATTTTTGTTGCGGACACGTGTCACCCAGGGATTGGGCCACGTGTCCGCAACATTTTTTTAATGGAAGACGGGCGCTTCAAAATTTTTAATGGGACACGTGTCCCATTCTGGTGGCGACACGTGTCCCAAGCATATATTTTTTAAAAAATCTATTTTTTTATTTTTTAAGTATTTCAATTTTAATATTATTTTGATTTTTAAATTGTAATATTGGGCTGGAGTAGATCAATATTTTATTTAATATTTAAAGTTATGTTCATAGTTGTTACAATTGGTTTCGCGCACATTTTATGTTTTCCATATTATTTTATAGAAAAGATGAATTCTCATAGTATTCATTTATTTAATTTCGTTTCAATAGCTTCTTCAAAAAAATTGAAATTCATTTTATTTTTTACACTGAAGCATCGTATTGACAAGAACGAGAAAAACAAATTATTTAAAATATTTTCAAAAAACGAATTTAAATTTAAATATTTAAACATTATATTAAAATAATATGGAAACGAATTTAAATTTAAATTTAAAAACGAATTTAAATTTAAAAATGAATTTAAATTTAAAAACGAATTTAAATTTAAATATTTAAACTTATTTCTGGTGGACAAATTTATTTAAAATAATATGTAATTGTCAAATTAATGAGTAGGAAAGAGAAAATCAAGTGGGTTCCATGAATAGTATATAGTGGTCTCTTAACCATTGTGGAGAAAAAAAGGGGTGGTCTCTTAAGTGGTCTCTTAAGCTGAGGTGAAAGAGAGAGATGAAGAAAAATAATATATTTAATTGATAAGAGACTGATAACGGTCTCTACCACTGCCAATGGCCTAAGTCCGCAACGCGCCGCCCAAAAATAGAGTTGGGGTAACACACGCTGAATTGACACGTTACATTTTCCCACCACTCTAATAATGCAAATGCACACTCCAATCCTCTTATAATAACTCTCTTTAATTTTAGGAAAGATTTTTTAATTGGCTCTTTCTTTTGTTAAATTTTAAATTATTTCATCGGCTTAATTTTACTTTTATACTTCCAATGCAATCTTCATTATTCATTTCACTCTTGTATCAGAAAAAAAAAGTAGGTGGCGGCGAATACCGGGGGGGGGGTTGGTTTACCATAAGCAATTTTTATTTTTCTTTTGTTCTGTTTGTTTACGTACGGTAAAAAAATGGTTGTGGTTTGGGGTTCAAGGGGTGGCTGGTCCTAACCGACTTTATTTTTACAATAAGTATTTTTTATTTTTCTTTTGTTCTATTTGTTTACGTACGGTAAAAAAATGGTTGTGGTCCCCCCTCCCCCCAAATTATACTTGCATCATAATATATGTGGACTACTTAAGAAAATGAAGAAAGTAGTTTAAAATATGAGGATTGTAACACCTCAAACCCAACGTACAGTGTCGAGTCGGGTTTGGTCGTGCTACCGAAAATGATAACAGTAACAAGCAGATAGATTATATGCGGAAGCAATTTAGATAAGTTCAAATCCTAACTTACTATTACAGTGAAAGTGTTAGTGTTAAATGAAAGTTTCACCTAACTATTACAGATTAAAAATTCATATTAATGTTAATCCAAGATCTCTCTCAAAATAAGTAAAGACATCAAAGGCTTTTCTCTTACAGTTCCTCTCCACCTGAAAAAGGTTGTTTAACTATGGTAAGCTCCTTGCTTACTGAGGTCTCATTGCCAGTATTTACCCAGCTGAATTTTAGTGATCACAAAATATCAAATAACAAATAGCCACATATGTCCTAGCACATAGTAAAAGGATACGGGTGGTTAGTGCCACGTTGCTGCCAAGTGCCTATGTGGCAACTCTGACTAACATACAAGGCACAACCTTTCAGTAGTGCCCGAAGGCCATCAGTCAGTCCAGTATTCAGTCTCGTTAACCACGCCCAAACAGATGTTCAGTTACGAGCTCGTATCAGTACAGTACAGTGGGTAATGCTAGCATACCAGAAACTCCACGAGTAACCGGTCTAATCAGACGGTCCGGTCAATACCGTTCCCCGCCGACTTTGACCGAACTACAATCGCATCGGGGACCCCAAAATCACAGACAGATAATCATGTAGCAGATAATTCAAATTTGACACGGTAAGATAAAGTACAAGCCGGTCATCCACATAACATATCAGAGCAGTATATAATTCAAGTTTGACACGGCAAGATAAAGTACAAGACGGTCATTCACAGAAAAATATCGGAGCAGTTCATAACTCAATTCACAATAATTGAACACAGTAATATACACACTCAGTTTAACAGTCTATATATATTATCAATTTACTTTTGACAGGTATGTCCCTTTATGATGGAGTTCAAGTACAGGTTCGAGTATATATTTCGAGTACAGGGGTTCGAGTAATTGGGTTTGGGTACAAGGGGTTCGAGTAGTTGGGTTCGAGTACAAGGGGTTCGAGTAAAGAATTCGAGTGGAGAAGGTTCAAGTGGAACGGGTATCGGGTGGTACTGGTTTGAGGGGTAAGTGGTACCAGTTCGAGTGGTGAGGTTCGAGTGATAAGTATTACCAGTTCGAGTGGTGAGGTTCAAGTGGTAAGTGGTTCGAGAGGTGAAGGTTATCAGTGGGTTCGATAGGTGAAGGTTAGCAAGGGTTCAAGAAGTACTGTTTAGTAAGGGTTCGAGGGCAAGGGTTCAGTGGGGGTTCGAGGACAGGGGTTCGAGAGGTTACTGTTTAACTGGGGTTCGAGATGTAGTTTCAGTATGGGTTCGAGGATAGGGGTTTGAGGGCAGGGGTTTAGTAGGGGTTCAAGGACAGTAGTTCGAAGGGTTACTGTTTAGCAGGGGTTCGAGGGGTCGAGGCTTACCAGGGGTTCGAGGGCAGGGGTTTAGTAGGGGTTTGAGGACAGTGGTTCGAGGGGTATTGTTTAGCAGGGGTTCGAGGGGTCAAGGTTTAACAGGGGTTCGAGGACAGGGGTTTGAGGGGTACTGTTTAGCATGGGTTCGAGGGTGCAAGGTTTAACAGGGGTTCGAGGACAGGGCTTAACAGGGGTTCGAGGACAAGGATTTGAGGGCATGGGTTTAACAAGGGTTCGAGGACAGGGATTCGAGGACAGGGGTTCGAGGGCAGGGATTCGAGGGCATGCGTTTAATAGGGATTCGAGGGCATGGGGTTAATAGGGGTTCGAGGACAGGGGTTCGAGGGCAGGGATTCGAGGGCATGTGTTTAATAGGGATTTCGAGGACAGGGGTTCGAGGACAAGGGTTCGAGTATAGGGATTCGAGGGCATGGGTTTAATAGGGGTTCGAGGACAGGGGTTCGAGGGGTACTATTCACGGGTGGCAGTCTGTACGCACACACGACAATATATATATATATATATATATATATATATATATATATATATATATATATATATTGCTTCAATTCATGTTAAGACAATGAAAACACTCATTGTGGTTAGACTTGGGCTTGGCAACTTCCGTCTCCTGCTTTATCACTGCTCACCACTATTCTCTTGGCAAGAAATTTTTAAGGCTGTGTGAGAAGGTAAGAACTGGAGACCTAATATTTATGCTGGATAAAAACATAGGTTCTAACACCAACCAACCTGAAATTTTATCCTGTAATCCTACATCCACTTGCCCAAAAAATTACTTTGGAAAACTCTCCCTCATGTCCGCCGTTCATTTCTTCTTTCCAGTAATTTCATTTGTCCAAAATTACTTTGGATAAAATCTTACGTCCGCCGTTTCTCTTCCTAGCAATTCCATTTTCCAAAATTACTTTGGATCAAATTTTTACGTCTGTCGTTTATTTTCTCTTCCCAGTAATTCTATTTGTCAAAATTACTTTCGATAAATTTTTTTACGTCCGCCGCCCATTTCTCATTAACTTTCCTTACTTGTTCATTCATTCACTTATTTATTTATCACTTACTTATTTATTTATTTATTATTATTGTATATATATACACGCAAATATATATATATATATATATCTTCTTTGTCAACACTAACTCTTAGCATTTAATTATAATTAGTCAGTATAGTGATAATATACCGGCTATAAATGGCTATATTCCCAACGATAATATAACAGTTATAAACGACTATATTTTATAGTATATATATGAATTTATCCGACATTTCAAAACCACATTTCCTCTTCTATCTTATATCCTTCTCAATCTTTTGCTGATAATATGTCGAGACTAATGTCATTCTTTGTTGCAGTAATTATCATGGTACTGCATGTTAGTATTCTCACTGGAGATCTTATGCCGGAAGAATTTTATTATTCTTCAGTAATGATTGGATTCATTTATTACCTTTTATTTTTCACAATCATCATAGATTTTTATATTTCTAGTTACATTTAATAAATTATTTTACTTCCCTATTATACAGTAATATAAATTGTTAGTTTTGTAGACGAGGTTCAACCATTACGGTTGGGGTTTTCACAATCTCCCCTCCTTAATGAATTTCGTCCCCGAAATTCCCATTTCGCATGAACAACTCTGGGTAAGTACTCTTCATGTCTGCTTCCAACTCCCAATTGCTTCTTCAACCTTATGATTTCTCCATAATACCAAAACCATAGGGATCTCCCGGGTTCGCAATGTCTTGATTTTTTTATCCAATATTTTTACGGGATTTTCCTCATACATCAGTTTTTCATTCACTTCTAAGTCTTCATGGTTTAGCACGTGTTCAGGATCATGGTGGTACTTTTTCAGAAGTGACACATGGAAAACAGCATGTAATTTCCCCAACTGGCTAGGTAGGTTAAGTTGATATGCAACTGGCCCGACTCGTTGTATGACTTCACAAGGGCCAATGTACCTAGGGCTCAATTTTCCTTTCTTGCCATGCCGGACGAGACCTTTGTGAGGGGTTACCTTCAAGAACACCTGATCACCTACTCCAAACTCCAAATCACTCCTCCGATGATCCGCATAACTCTTCTGTCAACTTTGATCCGTCTGTAAGCGCTGCTTTGTCTGTTTGACCTTATCTATGGATTCCTCAACCCAAGGTATACTGGTAACTGGAAAAGTCTTTTTCTCTCCCACTTCATCCCAGAAGAGGGGTGTTCGACACTTCCTTCCATAGAGTATTTCATATGCAGCCATACCAATGGACGAATAATAACTGTTGTTATACGCAAACTCTACCAAAGGTAAATGAGCGTCCCAACTTCCCCCAAAATCCATAACACATTTTCAGAGCATGTCCTCCAAGGTTTGAATTATTCTCTCCGACTGTCCGTCTGTCTGTGGATGGGCACTTGTACTAAAGTTCAATTTGGTTCCCAATGCAGCTTGCAGTTACCTCCAGAAACGGGAAGTGAATCCTGGGTCCCTATCAGACACGATAGTTATCGGCACCCCATGAAATCTTACTATTTCCCGGATGTACAGAACAGTCAATCTTTGCAAGAAGTATTTAACGTTGATTGGTAGGAAATGAGCTGACTTGGTCAACCTATCAACCACCACCCATAATGCATCAAAATTGTTTGGTGTTTGAGGTAGTCCTGTCACGAAGTCCATCGTGATGTGATCCCATTTCCACTCGGGAATTTCCAATGGTTGTAACAACCCAGATGGTTTCTGATGTTCGGCCTTAACCTGTTGGCACACCAAACAACGTGCCACGTAGTCCGCTATGTCCCTCCTCATATTATCCCAACAGTACCGTTGTTTCAGGTATCGGTACATTTTGGTTCCACCTGGGTGCACTGTATACTTGGATCGGTAAGCTTCCTCCAACACTCTTTGGGTGATTGTTGAATTTTGGGGTAGCCAAAACCTGCCTTTACAGGTCAGCACTCCTTCACTGTCTACTTCAAAATCTGGCAACTTCCCTTCAGCAACAAGCTTTTTCTTCTTTACCAATGATTCATCCGACTCTTGAGCTTTCTTAATCTCTGTGGGTAACTCAGCTTGTACCCTTAGATTGAAGAATACAAGTCGGTCAGGTTTGGTCTCGCATTCCCAATTCTCTGCTTGTGATAACATTTCTGCCTCCTTCATCCAGATGTGAGCCAAATTCACCTTCCTGCTTAGTGCGCCTGCCACCACGTTCTCCTTGCCAGGATGATAGTTAATTACATAGTCATAATCCCCCAAAAACTCCATCCACCAACGTTGGCGCATATGCAGGTCCTTTTGGGAAAATAGGTACTTTGGGTTTTTATGATCTGACATTACTTCAAACGTGACTCCGTATAAGTAATGTCGCCACTTCTTTAAGGCAAACACCACTACAACTAGCTCTAGGTCATGGGTGGGGTAATTCTTTTCATAAAGTTTCAACTTTCGAGATGCATAAGCAATCACGCCCTTTGCATCAATACACACCCGAGACCATCTCCTGAAGCAACAGTATATACTATGAATCCACTTTTTTCCCTCAGGTATGGTAAGGATTGGGGCAGTGGTCAGGCATTTCTTCAATTCTTGAAAACTGGATTCAGCCTTCTCATTCCATTCGTACTTAACTCCTTTCTGAGTTAAGTAGAATAAAGGGGATGCAAGCTTAGAGAAGTCTTTGATAAAATGCCTATAGTACCCTGCTAGTCCAAGAAAACTTTGAACTTCAGTACTATTGTTTGGCACTCGTCAGTTTAGAACTGTCTCAACTTTAGATGGATCCATGGATATTCCTTCCCTGCTAATCACATGCCCCAAAAAGTTCACCTGGTTTAGCCAAAATTCACATTTGTTAAACTTGGGGTAGAACTTGTGCTCCTCAAGCAGTTGTAATACTTTCCTTAGGTGCCCTTCATACTCCTGCTGAGATTTGGAATAGACCAGGATGACACCAATGAAGATGACAACAAACTCGTCTAAGTGTGGCCGAAATACTCGATGCATGAGGTCCATAAAAGCAGCTGGTGCATTGGTCACCCCAAATGGCATTACTAGGAATTCATAATGACCATATCGAGTATTGAAAGCAGTCTTGGGTATGTCCTCACCCTTCACTCGCAACTTGTAGTACCCTTGTCGTAAATCCAGTTTGGAAAATACAACTGCTTCTTGGAGTTGATCGAACAACTCCTTAATAATGGGAAGGAGGTATTTATTCTTAATTGTCACGTTGTTTAAGCCTCGATAGTCTATACACATTCAAAGGGAGCCATCCTTCATTTTAACAAACAATACCGGGGCTCCCCAGGGAGAGGTACTCGGTTGAATGAATCCTCGATTCAAAAAATCTTCAAGTTGTAGCTTCAACTCCTGTAGCTCTAACGGCACCATTGATATGGGGTTCAAAAAATAGGTGCGGCCCCGGGTACCAGATCAATGGTAAACTCGGTCTCCTTTTCAGGAGGTAAACTTATGAGTTCCTCTGGAAATACCTCAGGGAAGTCTTGGACCACATTTATATTTTCTCCTTTTAACTGGTCCACTAGCTTATTTAAGATATAAGCCAATATTCCAGTCGCCCATTTGTAAATCATTCGTCGAGCCTTGACTCCAGTAACTAATAATGAGGAGAACCTTTTCCTTCCAACATCCACTTCAATCGGAGGCTCCCCTGGTCGACACAGCTTAACTTCCTTCGTATGACAATTTAACTGGGCGTGATTTTTAGCAAGCCATTCCATTCCAAGTATTACCTCATAACCCTTTAAGGGCAGAGCAATTAGGTCTATGGGTAATTCCCTACGCCCCACGTTTACCCTACAGTTTCTACATACTCGTCCAGTTAGGATTTTAGCATCGTTTGTGGGAGTGCTAACTTCCAACTTATAGGGTAAATTCTCTATCTTATATTCCACATTTTCAAGAAAGGAATAACTAGCAAAAGAATGAGAAGCACCAGGATCTATCAAAACTTTAGCTAGTTTACCCAAAATAAAAAGGGTATCAATGACTTTAGTCGAATCTGGAGCTTCATTATCTTCCATTGCGTAAAAACGAGCTTTCACTCTTGGTTGGATTCTCTCATTTACTCCTTTCTGAGCCGGTTTGGCGACCGGCGGCTGAGACCCCATGGTTTGAGATGAGTGACTTGGCGGAGCTAGCGGGCATTTTGATATTCTATGTTCAGAACTTCCACACCTTAGACACTTGTTTGCCTTTCTCCAGCAATCCTTCTCATCATGGTTTCCCTTTCCACTGTGCGTGCAATGAACCAGAGTCGTTCCTCTTGAAATGATGCTCGAGTTCTTCAACATGGCCGAGGGTCGGGCTATGTCTCTCCTAGGGACTTTGTTTTTATCAAAGTTTATTCCCTGTGGGCCTAAAGTGTCTACTGACTGGGGTGTCACCCTTGTTCTTCACGATTGGTGCATGGCTCGTAAGGCATTTTTGGTTTCCTCCACTCTGCAAGCGGATTCGACGGCTGCAGCATAACTGCTCTAATAAGTTGGGGCTAGGGAATCCTTCAATTACACCCTTAACCCTTGAACAAACCTCCTCTTGTGTTCCTCATCAGTTGAGACCATTTTCTCAGAAAATTTAGAGAGTCGAGAAAACCTTGCCTCATACTCCGTTACACTCATTAAGCCCTGTTTCAAGTTTATGAGTTCTGCTTCCTTCCTTTCGATAATTAGCGGTGGAATGAACTTCTTCTTAAACCCCCTTTCGAAATTTTCCCAGGTCCTGGGAGTCTCCTCCATGTCCCACTTCCTTTGTATTTTGTTCCACCAATCTAGTGCGGCACATTCTAATTGGAATATAGCAAAATTCACCTTCCGCCCATCCGTATATCCCAAGGCTCAGAAGATTCGAGCCATTGTTTTGATCCAATTTTCGATGACTTCATCATCCAGGCCGCTGTTGAACCTGGGTGGATGAAACTTCTGGAATCGTTCCAAGGCCGCGTCCTCAGTCTCTGGTCTATGACTTTGATCCCTGACTGGAGATTGAGCTCAATTGTCCCTCTCTATTATGCAGCTCAAAATTTTGGTAACTTGACTTGCAAAAAATTCCATCCCAACGGTTGGGGGATTCTGTCCCGTGGGTGAGTTTGAACTTTCTCCTTGGTCCCTTTCCATTGTCCTATACTTAAAAAGTTAGTTCCATGGATTGAGTCAATCCTCATTTAGTTTTCTAACCAAAAGATTATATAATTCACAAAATATTTTTATAACATCACTGAAATTTTACAGTAGTTATAGCTTCATCATAAGATATTTGCGATAATTTTATAGTCCTCTAGATTTTTCTTTCGACGTCGGAAATTTGGGACTTGCTTCTTGTTCTAATACCTATCTTGCAAATTGTTAGTATCTTAGCTGTAAATTTTCCCCCAAAAGTTAGCTTCCAATTTTTAATCGACTCTCAAATCCTTGGTGGAGTCACCTCCTTCTTCTTGCTCCACTCTAGGGTATGTATTTCGAGTACAGGGGTTCAAGTAGTTGGGTTCGAGTACAAGGGGTTTGAGTAAAGAATTCGAGTGGAGAAGGTTCAAGTGGAATGGGTATCGGGTGGTACTGGTTTGAGGGGTAAGTGGTACCAGTTCGAGTGGTGAGGTTCAAGTGATAAGTATTACCAGTTCGAGTGGTGAGGTTCGAGTGGTAAGTGGTTCGAGAGGTGATGGTTATCAGTGGGTTCGAGAGGTGAAGGTTTTTAGTGGGTTCGAGAGGTGAAGGTTAGCAGGGGTTCGAGAGGTACTGTTTAGTAGGGGTTCAAGGGCAAGGGTTCAGTAGGGGTTCGAGGATAGCGGTTCGAGAGGTTACTATTTAACAGGGGTTCAAGATGTAGTTTCTATGGGGGTTCGAGGGCAGGGGTTCAGTAGGGGTTCGAGGACAGTGGTTCGAAGGGTTACTGTTTAGCATGGGTTCGAGGGGTCAAGGCTTACCAGGGGTTTGAGGACAGGGGTTCAAGGGTAGGGGTTTAGTAGGGGTTCGAGGACGAGGGTTTGAGGGGTATTGTTTAGTAAGGGGTCAAGGTTTAACAGGGGTTCAAGGGTTCAAGGTTTAACAGGGGTTCAAGGGGTACTGTTTAGCATGGGTTCGAGGGTTCAAGGTTTAACAGGGGTTCGAGGACAAGGCTTAACAGGGGTTTGAGAACAGGGATTCGAGGGCATGGGTTTAATAGGGGTTTGAGGACAGGGATTCGAGGGCATGGGTTTAATAGGGGTTCGAGGATAGGGGTTCGAGGGCAGGGATTCGAGGGCATAGGTTTAATAGGGATTCGAGGACGGGGTTCGAGTACAGGGAATCGAGGGCATGGGTTTAATAGGGGTTCGAGGACAGGCGTTCGAGGACATGGGTTTGAGGGGTACTGTTCACTGGTGGCAGTATGTATACACATAAGATAATATATATATATATATATATATATATATATATATATATATATATTTTGCTTCAATTCATGCTAAGACAATGAAAACACTCACTGTGGTTAGACTTGGGCTTGGCAACTTCCGTCTCCTGCTTTATCACTGATCACCACTATTCTCTTGGCAAGAAATATTTCTTAAGGTTGTGTGAGAAGGTAAGAACTGGGGACCTAATATTTATACTGGATAAAAACATAGGTTCTAACACCTACCAACCTGAAATTTTATGCTGTAATCCTACATCCACTTGCCCAAAAATTTACTTTGGATAACTCTCCCTCACGTCCGCCGTTCATTTCTTCTTTCCAGTAATTTCATTTGTCCAAAATTACTTTGGATAAAATCTTACGTCCTCCGTTTCTCTTCCCAGCAATTCCATTTGCCAAAATTACTTGGGATCAAATTTTTACGTCCGCCGTTTATTTTCTCTTCCCAGCAATTCTATTTGCCAAAATTACTTTGGATAAATTTCTTTACGTCCGCCGTCCATTTTTCTTTAACTTTCCTTACTTGTTCATTCATTCACTTATTTATTTATCACTTACTTATTTATTTATTATTATTATTATGGTATATATATACATGTAATATATATATATATATATATATATATATATATATCTTCTTTGTGAACACTAACTCTTAGCATTTAATTATAATTAGTCAACATATGTATAGTGATAATATACCGGCTATAAATGGCTATATTCCCAACGGTAATATAACAGTTATAAACGGCTATATTTTATAGTATATATATATGAATTTATCTGAACTTTCAAAACCACATTACCTCTTATATCTTATATCCTTCTCAATCTTTTGCTGATAATATGTCGAGACTAATGTCATTCTTTGTTGCAGTAATTATCGTGGTACTGCATGTTAGTATTCTCACTGGAAATCATGCCGGAAGAATTTTATTATTCTTCAGTAATGATTGGATTCATTTATTACCTTTTATTTTTCACAATCATCATAGATTTTTGTATTTCTAGTTACATTTAATAAATTATTTTTATTTCCTTATTATACAGTAATATAAAATTGTTAGTTTTGTAGATGAGGTTCAACCATTACGGTTGGGGTTTTCACAAGGGTTCTTTGTGATACGAGATCAAAATATCCACTGCTGCAGGGACACCCCCCCCCTATTGCACCGGTCGTTGAGGGCTATGGCACCGGTATTTCATGCCTCTAGTCGACCGGTGCCTAAGTAGGGTGGTGCTGAAACGTAGTAACTACGGCATGGTTATAGAAACTGGTGCTGTTTTTTTTATTACAACACCGATATTTAAGATATCGGTGCTGACTGCGGATTCCTTCTTAGTGATCACGGTTTTACGTAGCACCGGTATACGAACATAAAATCATGCCTAAAACCGAATAGATTACAAATACAAACACTGGTTTGTTATTGATTTATCAGTGTTCCTGCTCTGGCGATGAATGTTAAGCACTGGTAGTATTATTTGTAAAACCAGTGATGAATTTTTTTTAATTTGCAATTTCTTTTTCTAATTTTTCCAGGCCCTCCCGGAATGGAAACCCGGGGAAAACTCATAGAAGGAACTTAGATGAGACAAGAACACCATATAAAAACTAAAGTAATGGCAAGCAAGAACATTTGAAAATGTAAGAATCTTTAGTGGAAAAAAAGCAATCCATCAATATTATATAATTTAAGAAAAAAAGTAAAACTGTGTCTCAATCTAATACAAACTTAAATACACTAGGTCCACCGACGTTTTGGATTGTTTGGAAGACACCCCAAACTTCACACCTTGTGTCCATGACGTCTCTAATATCTCCTTGCCATTGTAGGCTTTTCTTGTTAGAGGAAATTTCTATTGTGCACAAAATAAATCGATGATTAATAACGTTAAAGTAATCTACATTGTAGAATAAGGAACGTTTAATTTTTAATTTGTCAACTAACCTACAGAATGATGTACAATTCAGCCTTAGTTGTTTCATTCAGTTTGTGAACACTGCAATATTTCGAAGAAAAAAAATTCAAAATGTCGAAATGATGTAGCATTTAAACACCAAGGAAACAGAGTGTGTATAAATATTTTTTGACTATGTATTCAACATTAACAATGAGTAAATGTTAAACACGAAATGTTAAACATTTGATGATAAACACACCATGTCTACTTGGTGATCATACATTACAAAATCTCCACATTTGAAATTGTGGAGTTCTACAAATGTTATAGCATCGTTTAATAATAAAAGAAGCATTACTTAGTAAGAGGGAACTACATGAATATAAAGCAACCAATGCAGTGCCCTTTAACTAATTCTTCTTCCATTACGAAAGTGCACAACACAATTTGGCATAGAAAATCATTTAAAATGTCGAAATGAAGCAGTTTTACAGCACCAAGGAAACATGGTGAGCATAAACAAACCATGTCAAACACATCATGTTTACTTGGCGTTGATAGGCTGCAAAACCTCCATAGTTTAAACATCAAATTTAAATCATCCAAGCAAATAAAACGATATGTAAAACGGAGCTAATGCTTCTTCCGCTAAGCGTGTGCACAGTACTTGTCATATAAAACGAGTTAAAATGTCGAAAATGATGCAGCATTTAAACATCGAGGAAACATGGTGTGTATAACTATGTTTGAACTATGTATTTTACATTAACAATGATTTAATGTTAACAGTCCATGTTCAACAGATAAACACACCATGTTCCTTGGTGCTCATACACTACAAAATCTCCACATTTTAAATTGAGTTCTACAAATGTTACAATACTTTTCATAATGGAAGAAGCATTTACTCAGTTAGGGGGCAATACATGAATAGAAAGCACCCAATGCAGTGCCCTTTAAATAATGCTTCTTCCATTACGAAAGTACAAAACACAATTTTGCATAGAAAACTATTTAAAATGTCAAAATAAAGCAGTTGTACAGGACCAAGGAAACATGGAGTGTATTAACAAACCATTTCAAACACTCTATGTTTTCATGGCACTGATAGACTGCAATATCTCAACAGTTTAAACAATAACTAGAAATAATCAAAACACGGAAAAAGACCTGTCAACCTTAATCTAGTTCGTCATCCATTCAAAACATTGTAGTTGTTCGACACATTTAAAACTAAAACATAAACACATCAACATCCCACAATAAACTATATCACATTAATTACAGAAAAAATCTTCAACATCGTATATAGTTGAATAGAAAATCACATTTTATATCACAAGGTACAAATTCTAAAGTTCATATCACATGGTACAAATTCTACAGTTTATAGAACAGTTTATATCACAGTGTACAAAAACATTCAACATGATACAAATTCTAATTATAACAAACCTCTAAACATGACATAATCATCTATATCACTGGGGCTCCAAAAATTATTTTACGTAAAAAACCTAAATATCAAACCATACACAAGGAACTTTATATATATGTATGTAATACACTTTCAATTTAATCACAAAATGCATAAAATCTCGCACAACCTAAAAAGTGCCAAAATGGAAAAAATCCCACACCCCTTGAAAGACAACATGATCGAAAGTTCAACACACCCAACAAAACAGAGAAAAAAAAGAATGACCCATAAAAAAAGAATGATCTAGAAAAAAAATCCAACACAACCATCAAAAATAGGGAAAAAATCAGAAAAATGTGAATGGAGAGGTGGGAGGAGGAAGAAGGTGGTTATTGAGGGACGGGGGACGAGGCGGCGGTAATGGTTGGGTGTTTAGGTGGCGGTGGCGGCGGCGGTAATGGAGAGGTGGAGTATGAGGATGAGAGGACAATGAGGGAGTGAGTAGCTTTAGGGTTTCATGTGTGCTTTATATAGACAAATTTTGACGGGTTCAGATTAAATCAACATACAAAAATCAAGTTCAGATTAAACCTAGATGGGATCTTCATTAATTACTCTAACCGGTGCTAGGTATTCCCCAAAATTGGTGCTAACTTTTGGTTAGCGCAGCTGCTTGATGCTGCGTGGGTATTAATTTTTTTTGCAACCCGAGAGCAGACATATAATTTTTTGTCTAACTATGGAGCACCGATTGTTACGTCGGTGCTAGAACAGATAACCGGTGCTAAAATATAGTTAAAGAAGCTGCATGGATCTGCTTAATCCCGACACACCTAGAATCCTAGCACCGTGTCTTGATACCGGTGCTGACTGAATAGACGAACCGGTGCTGAACATTAAAATACAGAATTTTGAATTTCCCGCCCATGTATTGACCAATTTTTTTGTTTGGTACATCCAACAATCTTAGCATCGGTTAATCAAGACTCTTAACCTGTGTTGGTTTTTGGTACAACTATTTTGTAATTTTATTTGAAGTCCCTCTCGCGGGGGATAGTTTTGTCTAGGCCCGTCAAATAGGTCGGGTCACCCGTTGGATAACCGTTATCCATATACTATTTTCACATATTGGATAAGACTTATTGGATAATGACTCAGTGGGTTAATGGATACAATTGGATTATAGTTATTGGATTTAGTTGGGATGGATAATGGATCACCCGTTGAATAATTTTGGATGGGTCGAGTTGGGCTGGGTAATGGGTGACCCGTGGATAATTTCATCTCATAAGATAACTGAATTTTTTACAAGTTTGATTACGAATGATTTAATTTTTCCCTAATATATAATCATTTATTATATTATGTACATTATATTTAATTATATTTAATAAAATAAAAATATATATATAATATGTTGCCTTTGTAAACTCGACAAAATTAACAAATAATATTAATTGGGTTCGAGCTCGAGCTCAAATACTGTACGAACTTGAATACTGTACGAGATTGAGCACAAATATTATACGAACTCGAATACTGTACAAGATTGAGCTCGAATATTGTACCAACTCGAATACTGTACGAGATTGAGAACTCGAATACTGTACGGATTGAACGTGAATACTGTACAAGCTCGAATACTGTACGAACTCGAATACTACACGAGATTGAGCTCGAATAATTTGTGAATTATAATTTGTATAATTTGTGAATTATAGTGAATATTTATGTTAAATATTACACATGCATTTGATTGGGTAATTTTAGATATTTATTTGGTATTTGTTAGGTTCCATTGAGTTAGCATAATATGGGACACATTGAGATCAAAATTTAATGCCCAATCCCAAAAACTAGTGAGTATTTAATACCCGATCTCATTAGATAATGACAACTTGTAATCCAAATCAAAAGAAAATATTGAATGCTAATTTATTGGGTTAATTACATAATGACTTATTGGATATTATATTCTAACCCGTTGGGTCATATGAGTTATCTCATGAGTTGCCCAATGGGTTATCCATTTAATGATCTAACCTATTTATGATCCAATCCATTATGACCTATTAATAAATGGGTTAATTGGATAAAGACTCATTGGATAATACGTTAATTGAGTTTGGATAATAGGTTGATCCAATTAACCCATTTGACTCCATTATTTTTTATATCCAATTGGGCTAAAAAATATTCAATTCAACACTCAATAGAGCTCGTGTTTCAAAATTGTGTCCAACGGATACCCGCAAACCCTCTGATAAGAACTTTGTGAAAATAACATTGTTGCCCAAAACTTAAATACAACTCCTTATTTGTGGCCAAATAACACCACATTGTGTATTCTTGGGTTAATATATATTTTAAAAAAGAATGTCATCTTTTATTAGAATTAGGTAAAACGCTAGTATATGTGCTAGAGTATCTGACTATAGATGACTTAGAAGTTAGGAAGTCCAAATGGGAAGTTTTCTATGTTATTTATTTACACCAAATATTGAGGGAAAAAATATTCGTTCTAGGAATTCACTTTTAGTCCAACAATGTAGGATTGGATCCGAGTGGAATTGAATTTCGAGGTCCGAGTGAAGTTATTACTTTTTGCACGTAGGTCCCTCCAAGAACTTTGGAATTGTCAAAACACGAAATTGACGATTCAATACTGCAATTGAGTATTGCATGGTCATAAATACGTGACTACGACTTGATTGGGTGAATGGAACATCCTCAAAACTGATCATAGATAACAAGTGCTACATTTACAAAAACTGCAGTGTTGCCCAAAATTAAGTTTCACATTGAGCATTGATTTGAAACACTTGATTCTTGTTTTTACTTCCTAAATATATGAATTCTAAATAATGGAATTTTTGAATGTATAAATTTCTAAGCAGTAATACATGTCCTAGACTAAATTGTGCAAAAAAAGTTTGGAAATATAACCGAAAAATCATATTTCTTTAATACCATGCGATCAATGAAAGTACATGATAATCCTCAAAGTAGCGGATAATAATTATATTTCGTCTGCAAAATAACATAAAATTGTTTCAAGCCGAAATCCAAAATATAATCACTACAAAAACAATAGTATTATAAGGACAATAAGGATCGAGATTCATGAATAATATCTAGCAAACGGCTCTTCATCCAACAAGTGTGCATCTTCAGAGCTGGTCCCAACGCCCTGGCCTAGATATGTAGGGAAAGGTCCAGCTGCCTGCATTGCGCTTGGGAACCGGTATTGAAATACCTTTCCCATGTGATCGCACTCGGACCTTTGATATTGTGATTCTATCAGCAGACTTTGTAAGCCCACCTCTAACGCTGCGACTCTAGATTCCATTGTAGGACCCACATTATCCTGAGGGAATTTGAACAAAATGTCTGTTGTAATCTTACCCATTTGATGCCCATATATGTCGTGTGGATAGTGGGGGACACCTGCTTTTGTGCACAGTTCGGAGATTAGGCTGCAGAAATTGTAACCACCTGTTCTCTGCACCATATATCTCAACTCGTTCACTATTTTCTTACCCAAATTCCATCGGAGTTTTTTTAATGGCGTACACATGTCTTAGCCTCATACTGTGAACCTCAGTGTTCACTTTGACGAGGTCAATTTTGGATGCTACAAAGTGGTACCATCCATTATCTCTGGAGTGAGTAGCTTCTTTGGCATCTTTTTCCAACCTAGTTTCACAATAGACTCGATATCGGTTCCCTTCCTAGTTACCGTCCTCACGATCTATCATTCTATGGGATCGTTAAAACCCCGCCCTTATCGGTATAGTAGTGGAATGCAAGAGATTCATCCACCTCGAGGGGAACATTTGGCAAACTGTACAACTCGTTTATGGATTCTGCAGTTATTTCACCATTTTCCCATGACAGAACACCTTAGTCCACCTTCCACCACACCGCAAATTAGCATAGAACTCACTCACTATGTTGAGGTTGAACTTTGGAGGCGTGTCACACAATTTCTCTCACCCAAGTGGCCGGATAGTTTCTTCAAAAGGGGGAGCATTTTTTATTCCTCTCTCCAAATTTTTTTTTGCCTTGTTCTATTTGTTTGTTCAATTAACTTTTCCAACTCTGAAATGAACATTTTCTCCTGTTGTTCAATATTGGATTGCATTTCCGGAGAGGAAGGGGAAGCATTGTGTGTCCACTTGAAGTCAGTTTTTGGTGTCATTTCCTACAATGTCAAAGAGGCATTTCAACAAACACCTTCCATGCAACCAAAAAAAACTATAGAATGCTTGCTTTCTTTAACATCAACATACCCTCAATGCGAGCCAAGCAAATTCAACATATACATCATGTAGTTATTACACATTAACGCTTTGTACATAATTGCAATATCGAACAAAGTATGAGAGCAAAGTAAATCAACATTGAAAATGTTTTTATTTTTCCAAAAACTTTGGGTTCATGATTAATAATGTAGTAGAATATAAGAGCAATGTTTGAAAGAGAACTCACCTCAATGCTTTGGAGAGCTTGGGAGTCTGAACCGATGGGGAAGATGAGTTATATTTGCTCTCCAAAATTTAGAAAATGAAGAGCAACCCACAGTGGATCTATACAAATTTTAGAACTTAAATTTACTAGCACCGGTGTGGAGCCCATAAACTGGTGCTAAAATGAGTAAACGCAGCTGCTTGAGGCTGCATTGAATTAATTTTTTGACCTTTTATCCCAACCCGAGAACATAGTTGAAAAATAAATTCTAAGGGGCCATCACCGGTAGTAAAATTGGTGCTGAAATCGACCAAAACCGGTGCCGCCAACGATAAAAGCAGCTGCTTATAACCGCGTCGATTTTTCTTAAAATCCTTTACTTAAGCCCAGAGCTAATTCGAGAAATTTTGTCTAAGTACATGATGCGCCCCAAGTTACCGCCGCCGCTGCACTGCCATGGATGATCAGAATCTGCAAAGACAAAGCCCCCGGAGGTTTCAGGGGAGGGAGAGGCTCCGACGGCCAAGTCAGCAAACAGGCTACCAAAGTGTAATTAGGAATGAATACTTGAGTTGTGTAGGGTTAGCTTTGTCTTTTATATAGGTAGACAAGTAGGGAAACTATTTTGTTTGCTTGTGGAGCAAGTACTCTCGCCTTGGGCCAGCCCAAAAGGCTTTACCCAAAGGGAAAAGCAATGGACTTAAGTCGGCCAAATGGGTATTTAGGACCATAAGGATTTACACATTGTCAAGAAGCCCCTGGAAAACTGACGGTTCGGCCTTTGAATTCATCCCGGGATCGTGGGCTCAAATCTATGCTTGAGTTCGCAGGTTTGTCACGAATCCCTTTTGATGTGGGTTTTTTTAACTGACATCCAAGCGGGGGTTTACCCTCCGAAATCCTTTAACACTTCCCGGGGTATGATGTTAGTGCCCCTAACGATATGTTGAAGGTTCATCCCGTGTTAAAGGTTCATCCCAAGTTGAGGCTTTGAACTTACTGTTCGAGCTTATTAATGTGTCAGTGGTTTGACCCTTGGCTTTCTAGTCTGTGTTAGGGCCCAAGGGACTAAATCCTGCTTTTTTTTATCTCTCTAGGGCCTTTGGGCCCCTGATAATACTTCCCGATGGATCTAGTCTTTGGGTATTCTAATCTGTGTTAAAAACCAATGGATCTTCAAGCCCCGTTAACAGAATCTCAAAGTTTGGTTTTCTGCCTTCTAATATGAGTTAGAATACATAGACCTTTGAATTCTGTCATACCTAGGAAAAGATAAGATGCCTCATAATCTGAAGTTTCTAATCTGAGCTAGAGCCCTAGATCATGCAAGTCTTCATTTTTAACCCCTAGGAAGTAGGACCTTCATGCCTCTAATTCTGTGTTAGAGCCCATGGTTGTTTGAATTCCTGGAGCCCAAAATAGATTCGGACGTCGACCTCCCAATCTGCACTAGAATTTTGGTACGTCCGAATATGAGCTTCTGGTTATATAGGGTTCGAATTCCCACCTTATAGACTGTGCCAAAATCGAAGGAATCCACATCCTTGGTATAGTTCATTTTTCCTTTGAGAATCTAGTCTGTGCTAGAGTTTGAAGGGTTCGCATTTGCGCATTTAAGTGCAAATGCCTTTGGGCTCCCAAGATTTTAGTTTATGCTAGCATCCCTGGACCTCAAATCCAAGGATTTAAGCATAGAGGCTCCGGGTTTCCAGGGTTCTAATCTATCATAGCGCCCATAGAGCTTGAATCCACTTATAAAATGGATAAGAGGTTCAACCTTCGGGCTTCTAATTTGCATCGGAACCTGAAGGGTTCGAACTCAGAGCGGGAAGCGAGAAAGTCACATGGGATTACCTTGATTTCCACATTTCAAATTCAAGGCTGGAAGTGAGGGAGTCGCAACTGTGGTGTTGACTCTCTGCTTTTAGGGCACGTGAAACCCCTGTTGGATTCCACGTGCGCGCCGCTTTCCCCATAAATGCCTTGGGTTTGGCTCCCCCACACAGCTCGTTTACCCATACAGTTACTTTTTGCATAGTGGCCCAAGGTAATGATTACCTTTTAGTGTCATCTATACATAATAGGGCTCTCCACTATTCTTACTTCACTCTTTTTCCCAAATTGCTCCCAAGTCTCAGAAACCCTCTTTTCTGTCTGCGCAATTTTCTGGCTATCTTTCTTAGAAAAGCTCAAGTTCTTTTTCCGGCCACTCTACCAGTAAGTTCCCTTTCCGTTAACCTCTTATCTCAATTTTATAATGTCACAAACACCGTCATTGGGGAAGGACTCCATTCCGGCCCATTTGTCGACCGTTTCTACCACCGGTGTCATAGAAAGTTCTCGTCTTCAGGACTCCGGTTCCCTTCCAATGGGTTTGGGGGCTGGGAGAAGTTCTACCAGTTTCTCAGCACCGTCTCAGGGTTATCACCGGAAGTGGGTTTCTTCGAGGTCCTGGGTTCCGAGTTGGGCAGAGTTCAGGTAGACAATGAGGGTCGTCCCTATTTCTTCAAAAAATCCTAACTCCCATCCTCAAAAGCCCTCCACACCCCGTGGATCCATAAGTTTCTAAACTGTTGAAGATGCTACATATGTGGGTCTGGCTCCTGAAGCGTTTTCGGTTGGAGGTGATTTGAGAAGATGAAAATCCAAAGAATACAAGGCCCATCAGTGCGCAGTCTAGGACCGTCACTTTCAGTTTGGTCTATGTTTCCCCTTTCCCCCATCCTTTCTCCTCTTCTCATGGAGCACCAGATGAGTCTGGCCAAGTGCATTTGGATGTCATTCTCCTCGTTATGACATTCCTGATATGATGTAACATCTTGGGCATCGAACCCTTTTATGAGGCCTTTAGATCTCTATACTTTCTCTCCGAGAGTAAGGATGTGGTGCATTCGGCTGGGGGTCAAGATACAAAACTTGGAGGGATCGTAATCCCGTGCAACAGATTCTTGAACCATCCTGTAAAAATCTCTTCTAACTGTAAAGTGTGGCACCTATCCCCCATTTATGCGTTCGAGAAAGAGGCTGAGGAGTACTATGTGCCCGATTAGAGTCTGAAGCCCAAGTTTGAGAACCCTTTTGTTTATGTTGCTCTAGAGGATGTGATAGCTGATAGAGATTGGCTGCTGAGTGACCCTCTCAAGGCATTTCAACTTTGTCTAGCAGGATAAGGTATATGACTAGATCTATCGCCAAAAGCCAGTCCTGATAGAACCCCTTCCCCCGGCGGAGATCATGAAGCCTCTTTCCGTCAAGGGGAAGAAAAATAATAGTTCGAGGGATACGAAAAGGGGAAAAGGGAAGGATCTGGGGGCGCTCAACCCAAGAAGGCCAAGGAAAAGAGGAAGGCCTCTTCGATTGATGGTGAAGAGGCTTCAAAAAAGCCAAAAAAACATTAAATAAGGCCGATATCTTGAAAACTTCTGGGCATGCCTCGAAGCCAGTGGAGGCAAAGCTAGAGCCTCACAAGACGAGCAATTTCGGGGAGGCACCCATTGGGATTTCTTCCTCCCCCTTCAAAGGTGTTTGCGACACCCTTAGTTTATGCTTTAGCTGTCTTTGCTTTTATCTAGTCCTCTTTTACTTTCTTTATGTTGGCTAATTCGTGCTTTCATTTTTTTTGTTTAGTGAATTTTGCTACTACTCTTGGCTTCGACAATGAGATGGAGACAATGATAGTGTTTGAAGAGGCCTCTCCCGACGTCCCTCATAGCTATCCAATTTCAAGCCTCGTCCGACCGGAAGCTTAGTCTGAGTTTCAGTTGGAGCTCCAGGATGAAACCACTAGGAGCAAACGGGGTTGTGATGGTACCTCCAAGCCCCAGCCTTCCCCTCAAAGGCCAAGATCTAATACAACCCCCCTCCTTTCAACCACCAGCTCGAACTCGGTCTATCCGGGAACACCAGCTCAGAGACTGGCCACCTCTTGGGGAGGAGCAAATTTCCCCCTCCGAGTGGAGAGGGTCTCTTTGACCCTTGTCCCGGAGGCACCTTTCTCGGTTCCTCTGGACTCTGTTGTCCAAGCCTATTTGGCCAAGGTTCAGGAGGCCGAACAGGCTACTACAAAGTCCAAAGATCTTGAAGAGGAGTTGCGTGAGACTGCTTCCCGTTACAAGGAAGATATGGAGAAGGTGGCCTCTAATTACAAGACTGAGCGTGCTATCGATGCCCTTGTCCACTAGTCGGAGCTAGAGAAGCAGGTTCTTGTTCATAAAGGGGAGGTCGAGAAATAGGCAGTCCAGAAGTACAACCTTTTGAAAGAGTTCAAGCTAAAACTCTTGGAAGCCCAGTCGAAAATTTGCAAACTGTCTGCCTTTTACTCTCCCGAGCAACAGTCATCCGCTTTTGAGGCCTATACCAATAAGCTAGTGAAGACCCAGGGGTTCCGAGATTTTTTTTTCTTTGACCTCTCAACGGTTTTGGTGGGGGTTACCTGGAACAATTTGACTCGTTCCATTTCCAAGGATCTCCCAGCCGAGTATGCTACTATGCTGGACGTTTATAAGAACAACTCGGAGCCCAAACAACTAAACCATCTCTGGTGTAAGTCTATCTAAGATGGGGGGGATTAAACTCCCCCTGCTCGACCATTTGAAGGCTTCCGGCAAGTACTTCTCGGCGGAGGAAATCTGCACCCTAGAGAAGAAGGTGGAAGAGAAATGGAGAAGAGAGAGAAGAAGAAGATTTAAGCTTTATGAATATTTTTTTTGCAGAAGAGAGGAAAAGAGGAGAGAAAAAATTTCAGAAAAATATGAGGGAATAATGAGAGAAGTTTGATAATTATGCATGGATTTAAATGTAAAATAATGAAATTTCACATTCACCCCTAGACTTTTAAAAACTTTAATTATAAACCCCATGCTACATTCTCAACAATTTAATAATCACTGGTCTCGCTGCGAGGCCGTCTTGCACAAGACTTTGAATTTAGAAAGTAAAAAGTAGAATGAGTGGATGAAATAGAAGGAATTTTGCCAAAAGCAAAAAGTGTGTTATTTAAAAAAAAATCAACTAAAGTAAACCACTAACAGAGGAACGAAGTTAGTACTACTTTCGTAGATGCGGATATAGCAGCTGCCTAGTTGCATCACCCAACATTAATAGCCAGGGACACACAAAAACAGAACTATTCTATGTTGGTCACATTATAAACTTTTGGATGTAGATAATACAAATACAAATACAAAAACAGTAGAAAACAATGAATCTGAGGCTGAAGAAAGCAACTTGCATAGACAAGCCATTTCTAGAGAAACAGCTACAACAATGCAAGCAAAAAAAGGTTATTCCCAAACAACTTAAGAAAGCAAAAACCGACCAGCTTCCAGTTAATTTGATACAAACACCAGTAGTCACGAGGACCGAGAACAAACCATGCTACTTTATCTTCTTCATCAGAGTCGATGTTCTGAATTCACTGTCATCTCTGAGGAAGCTCCACCACAGGTAGGTGAGGGGAATGGTGGTGGCGTGCCAAAGAGCGTGAGCATCGACAAACCCCCAGAACGGAGGGAAGTCATATATCTCCAGAAGCATCGCAGCCGCTCCTCCAATGACCACACCCAACAGCTTCCACCTTGCTGGATGTCGACTGGTACCGGCCCAGACTGCCCATAGGACGAGCTGGGTGATCCCCATCACCACACAAACTTTCATATTCAAACCTGGAATGAAGCGGCAACACACTCAGAATATAGTTGTGTTGTGTCTTTTCTTTTTGAAAGTAATACTTACCATAGTCAAGGTCATAAAAGTTCAGATACAATATATGTGTTGTCACAAATGCGAGTATTGGTGCAGAAACCATCACCCTCACAGCCTCAACTGTCACATTGAAAACGCGCAAAATAGCCAAAAGAAGAGAATATCCAAGTAATGCCACAGCAGACGAGTAGTCTAGTTTCTCGGTCAAATCCACATCTCTACAAACAATAGCCGATTATTACTACATGTGTATGCAAGCATAGGGGCAAAACACTAAATGCATCAAAAAAGGAAAATGCACGTTAATCTTGCCACATATATATCCCACCTTGCTCCAGGCCTAAAGAAGGCGGAGATAGGACAACTATGTAACTTTACATCAGCATTAGGAGTTAGATAACGAAGTGTTTCCTGACAGCTTACACCCAAATCCATCCGCCATATGTATTATAGAGCCCAGAAAATCAGCAAACATCACCAAATGCATTCAGGAATGGAAACATGAAAACAGTCAATACTTACCGACTATGAAAAACAGCACTCCAGAACCAGGCGTTCATTGCTAAAACAGCATACATGTTACACAAGCCAGTGTACTCATAGTATGTCTTCTTATTTGGTCTGAAAGGTAGCTTGTAGTTTACAAGGATAAAGAATGAAACCCAGCCATGGAACTGAATGGCAAGATTAAGGACAGATAGAGCCACTGATACAGGTTCCTGAGAAATCGGAAAAGATTGATTCATGATGCAAAACCGATGAAACAGAAATGAGTCAAATAAATTGCCCAGGAAACAAATGCACGGCGTAGCATATAGTAAACACCGATAATTTACCTGTATTCCATACACACGATGGAACGGCCATTTTCCATGATACTTCACAGGTTGATAACCAAGCTCTTTCCTTTCCTCCTCCCTGGAAAGCATACACTGGTATCTGCAGTCACTTTGGCAGTCCCATCTTTTCCACCTCACATAAAGTGGCTCCTGAAGATACCACGAATCACCCATGGGATTCCCAGCTGAAAAGTTGCAGTGTTGAAAACATTTGTCACCAACGCAACCAGTCTTCTCACATTGTTCTACACAAGATCTGAAGCAGAATATCCGACACATGAACAATGCATAAGTACTCGCAGCCAAGAGGTCCCAGGCCATAAAGCACAACATGAACAGCAGTTGAAGGCTTGTGATATCTATATTCTACAGATCGCATATCGCATTCTGTTGCCGTCGAGCCAAAAGAACAGGCTCATAGATGCAAAAAATAGACAGTGCAAATTAGAAAAACGCAGGCCTCTAATTTACTGTAGGACCATAAAACCTCAATGAGCATCTTCTTCTCCTCCTCAAACTTAAGGTGGGGTCCAAACAACATCGCTTCAACTGTTTATGCAGATGAAAAGCTTTGACAAAATTCCACAAAATCTTTCGATTCCATGGTCAACAAAACCTATCCACAACCCAAAGGACTTGACACCATAACTAGGAGGAAATTCCAACCCCATAATTAGACGGCAAATAAAAATAAAAACAGCATACCGAGAAAAAAACACTTGAAATCTCACCAATTATCCATGCGTACATATGACTAAATTGGAGCAGACCCAGTAAAGTAAAACCAAAACAAGAGCAAAATCACAGGTAAAAACCCAATCTTGAAGCAAATAAGAGACCCAGAGGTTACCGGTAAACGGGATCGGCATCTCCGGCGCTGGCGTGGATAGCTCCAAGGAGAGCAGAGAGAGCAAGGAAGAAGAGCAGCAAGCGAAACCCCATCCAAATGGCTGAACTAAAGCTAGAGAATCAAAACAGAGGATATACTGGGGACTTCACATGTGTAGTGAATGATTGGAATTAGTGGCAGAAGGTTCTGCTGACGTGATGGGCGCGAAGGACCACCGAAAACCGAAGCCCAGTACAGCTGTAGCTTTGATTTGTGATTCGGAGAATCAGTGGATTGCGGTGGCGCTGCTGCTGTGTTGAGCGGGGGGAGGAAGCAGCGGGGTAGGAGCGGAGACCATACAATCTGGGGACTCGTGAGAAGCACTTCTTTACCACCACTTTCCTTCTATCAACACGTGTCCTTCCATTGACCGCCACCCATCCCTTCAATCATACCACTTGTGATTAATCATTAACCCCCACAATTTCCTTTTTTAATGCCCCCCCGAAAATTATAATTTCAATCCATTCAAGATTCTCCGGTGTTAATAATGCCATCAATTTATGGATGGATTTGACAATCAGCTATCACTTAATTTTAGTAAACACTTTCGTATAATTATCTAATTAAATTAATTGATGCAATGAGGCCTGGTTTCTGAAAGTTATCTGAATTTATTTGATTTGATCTGATTTAAGTTTGAACTAAACTGAACTTAAATAACTATGTTAAAAATAAGAGAAAATGACAGTTTAGGTGCCCACTTTTAGGTGAAATTACAGATTTCGTTCATCTTTTTGCACTATGTTCCTAAAAGGTTCCCAAATTATTATGAAAGGTTCTGAATCAGTTCCTTTATTGGACATAGCACGTTTTAATTAAGTTAACGGACCCGTCAACAGTTACCAAGATTTCAAATAACTTAACAAATTTTGAGGTTAAATTATAATTCTAAAGGTCGACTCAATGTTGAATCATTTAAACTGGCTAATAGTACATGTGAATAAATTGAGAACAGTTCATAATCACGTGGGAACATTTTGGGAACAATATGCAAAAACAGGAACAAAACCTGTAATTTCGCATAAAAATGGGCACTATAACTGTCATTTTCTCTTAACAATAGTAATGTATGAATAAATTACCCCCCTGTCCCACCTCAAATTTTATATAATATTTTTCATGGTCAAATATTTTTCTTGAACAGCGTGCTAATGATTGTAGTGCAATTTCAACTGAGACAGAGGGAGTATAAATCTATTAAAATGTGTGGTTAAATTGTCTAGTGAATAAAGTGTGAAGTTTGAGTTCGAATAGAGGGAATAAGTTAAATTTCACCAAATTAAATCTACGCTGAGATGAATTGAACTGATTTGAACTAAACTAAAATGAACTGAATTTAAATGTAGATAAGCTCTAAAGAACAGGGCCTCAGTAACTAAATTAATGAGAAAAGTGTTTATATAACCCTACATATTTCACATAAGTGCCAATATAACCTTTTGATAATTGAAAGTGTTGATATAACCCTAAATAGTTTAGCTAAGTGCAAACGTACCCATTTCGGTAACTCTTAGTCGGAATCTCGTAAAAGACATTTTTATGCCCATTAAAAAAATAAATAACTAAAAATAAAGTGAAGCTACTATCATACCCCTTATTTTTCTTACGCCTTCTCCATTTTTTTCTTCTCTGGTTTTGGGAAACTCCCAAACTTTGTTTCTTCCACCGTTTCTCCCAAACATTCTTCTTCCAAACCTTTCGTCGTTTCTCCCAAACCTTCTTCTTTTGTATGGCGGCGGGTGGGTAGCGTCGGGGCAGGGGCGGTGGGTGGTGTTAGGGCGAGAGCGCCAGGTGGCATTGAGCGGGGGTGGCGTCGGGCAACATTGGGTAGGGTGGGCTAAGGTTTAATGGGGTGTCGGTGGGATGACGTCGGGTGGCATCAGGAAGGTAGGGTTTAATGGGGGTGTCGGCGGGGTGGTGTTGGGTGGGGTGGGCAAGGGTTTAATGGGGTGTCGCCAGGGTGGCATCAAGCGGCGTCATGTGGGGTGGGTCAGGGCTTAATGGGGTATCGGCGAGGTGGCATCGAGTGTGGGTGGTGGCGGGCAGGGTGGCATCGGGGGGTGGACCATCATCTCTACCATCATCGATGGGGTTATACAGTTGCGGTGACGACAGAATCTTCTTGTTGTTTTTGAGTGGCTTTAATGGAAGACATGTGTCGGCGATTATCTTTGCAGCAGAAGACGGCGGTGGAAAGAGAGAGCCTTTGTTGAAGGCGAAGTGGATAATCTTGAAGCTAGTTGTGCTGAAATTGGGGAGGTAGTGGTAAGAGCACATACAATGGTAAAAACCGATACCGGTTTCTTACCAATTAAATATATTATTTCTCTCATTCTCTCTCTTCCACCTAACATTAAAAAACCACTTAAGAAACCACCATTTTTTATCCCCACAGTGGTAAGAAACCACTTTCAACTATTCATTGACCCCACTTGATTTTCTCTATCCTACTCATTTATTTTACCATTAACATTTAATTTAATTTAATTTATTCACCCAAAATAAGTTGAAAGTGAAATTTTAGAATACATTATAATTTTTATTCATAAAATTTTGTTTTATTTAAAATTTATTAAATATTTCATTTTCTTTATTTTATTAATTTCGTGTTTTATAATAATAATTTAAAAAAAATTTGGAGATGAAAGATTGAGGTAGAAGTGTTGGAATTGGAAGTGATGTGATTAAATTGAGTGGAATGCCTCTATTTACAGGTAAAATTTTTTTATTACCGTTGGAAAAAAATTCAGAAAATTCAAGGCTTCATTTTTTAATTTTTTCAAAATTTTTCAATTTTTTTAAAAAATAGCCGTTGGACACGTGGCCCAACCGGAGGGCGCCACGTGTCCTTCGGATTGAAATTAAAAAAAAGGAAAGCTGCCAGTGGGACACGTGGCCCTCTGCTTGGCTGACACGTGTCCCAGTCTGGTAAAAAAAAAATGGGCCGCACATGGCGGCCCCCACCTCTGCGCACAACCTCTGAATTTCTGACGGAACCGGTTTTTTAACCGGTTCCCTAGTTTTCAACTAGGGGCCGGTTTTTTAACAAGAAACCGGCCTAAAAACCACTACTGTGGATGTTTTCGGTTTTTAAAGCGATTTTTTAAAAATTTGGCAACCCACTGGACATGCCCTGATGATGATGATGAAATTGGGGGCAGGGTGGTAGTGGTGATGAAATTGGGCCGGTGATGGTTGGGGGTGATGAAATCTGGGACATGGGGGGTGGTGGTGGTGAAATCGGGACGGTGGTGATGAACTTGGGGGGTGGAAGGTGATGGTGTGGCTGGTTGGGTGGGGGTATATGGTGGTGGTGAGGGAAAATGGTCCTAACACTTTTATGTTTTATTTCAAAGGTCATTTTAGTCATTTTATATGTGGCGTCGGTCAATGCCAGAAACGATGCCTTAGGATTATATTGACACTTATATCAATTAATTAGGATGATTTTTGCACTAAAAACTATCTCATGGTCATATTCACACTTATCCAATATTGGTTTGCATTAATTAATTAAGATAAATGTAGTTATCATTTGATTTTTACACACTCTCTGAATTAATAAGGAAAGTGGAAAGTCACTTCATGAGAGGGGAGAGAACGTGACATTGAATTGATACATTAGACCAATGTTAGTCTATGAATTAATAAAGAAAGTGGAAAGTTACTCCATGAGAAGGGGAGAGTACATGATATTGAACTGATGCATTAGAGTCATGGTTTTTTTTTAAAAGATTACATGCAAATAACCCAATTACATATTAACATTCTAATTTAGAACCTAATTATGAGACATCGTCATTGAATCTGTTGAATCTTAGTGGAGCATGAAACTCCATCCATTTGAATAGTTAGGGACGCCCTCCTGAGAAACAATCAAACGTTGCACCACCAACGAACAGCCACCACCAAAATCGGAACCACCATGATTTCACCATCAGTGACCACCTGCAGGTTGGGAAATCACAGCGGGGACCACCGATACGGTCTCTTGACGCTAGGTATTCTCCATCAAAAAATTTCTCTAATATTCACAATTCTTGTTGAAGTATATTTTGAAGCTTGAACCTCTCAATTATAAAAGGTGTGGCTTGCCGCTAAACCCGGCCCGATTCACTACATTAGACTAATGTTAATCAATGAATTAATATGGAAAGTGGAAAGTTACATCATAAGAGGGGAGAGTACACGATATTCAATTGATACATTAGACTAACTAAAAAATATCCGTGTGGATACATGAATTTATGAAAGAAAATAATATAATATATAAAATTTATAATTTAAATAAGTAATAATTTATATATATATAAAAATTACACACGGTGTATTCAGAATAAATTAATATATTTATTAATATGATAATATGTTTGATTAAAAATGTTGACTTCATATTTGTTGATATATAAAAATAATAATTTATAAATAAACAAAACAATATATATGCTTTTTATGTAGAAAAACATTAATTTTCGTATAGAAATACTTTACTTTATAAAAAATATATTATTGAAAATATGAAATATCTGTTGATAATGAATGATTAATTATTTAATTCAATTTTAAAAAGTGTATGTCTTTTAATGGAAAATTAAAAAAGTACTCTTAGCTATAAATATAGTTATAAAATGACATATAACATATAGAAAATAATAAATCTAATTTTAAAAACATTAGGTTAACTAAATTTAAAATTTTAGTGTATAGTTTAAAAAATACAACGTATAAGTGAAAATATATGGTGGGTAATTCATAACTTAATGAGAGGTCGTATGTCAGGAGACATTCTCATAGAAGAATAAATTATAGAACTATACTATATGTTTCTCCTATTAAAATAAATATTTATTTGTTACCGATTGGTATTTGTGAATTCAAATTTTTATTATATTATTAATAAAAATAAAAACTCGGTTGGATTATGTTTTCTGTAAATGTACACAGTGGAGAGATAATTAACTTTAGAAATTATAAATATTTTAGTAAAAGGTAATAGATAAAGAATGGATGGTCTTTTAGAAAGGAGAAGTAAAAATGACGGTTAGATATCATTGTTTATCAGTGTCTGAATAGAACTGTACGTAGGGAAGTATGAGTGAAAATAGATTATGTCCACATTATTACAATTGTATGTTCACTTCAAATTATTTTATTCAATCAAAAAATCAAAAAAATAATTAATAAAACTACAAATAGATATTACAATACGTACATATTTACGTATTGCAAAAAAAATTAATTAAAAAAATTTAATTAAAGTATGTAATAGTTCAAAAATGAAGAAATATAAATAATCTTGTACATTTTAAAGTTTATATATCACATGAAAATTTTATTAATCATGATTAAAATATTTTGTGATTATTTTTATTAAATGTGAGTTTTATGTTTTTTTTTAAAAGAAAATAACCGAAGAGTTTTTTTTCTAATTCCAAAACTGCCCAAGAAGGGATGGGGGAAAATTGCTTACACTGTCACCCCAAACTGCAAAGAAAATAGCAAAGAGAGCACATTTACAAAAGTTTTGTATTGTGAAATAGTATATCTAAGTACGTGTAGAATAGTAAGAGGATTAAAACTGATATTTAAATCTAGTAATATTCTAATAAAAAGCTGAAAATTCTTGTGTCCAAAATTTAGCAAGAAGAGTTGAGTGGATGCTACTTGTATAGTTTGTCATTTTTCATAGCAATTCACCGGAGATGAGACAGCAAAAACGAAAGAAAAGAAAGGAGAGGGAAACAATCCACATTAACTGTAGATTCCTTGATTATGCTTTAGAGTATTATGGAAATAATATCATGATATTAAAGACAGAAAATCACATGGAAAAGCTGGACTATTCAAAAATAGATTTAGATCAAATGAGTAAATCAAGGAAGGGATATACTCCCTATGTTCCAGTCATTTATGCACATTTTTTCGCTAACTTTCTCTGACCATGTTTGACCATCGATAGCTTTAATTATGTATACTAATGCGTATAAAAATTTGATATTTAGAAAATACATGGTGCATAGAATCCAATAGTATCTTGATATTAGAACCTATATACTAATTGAAATTTACGGTCAAACATGGTGCGAGAAAGTTGACAAAAAAGTATGAAGAAATGGCTGGGACAGGGAGAGTATATTAGTTGATGCATTTTAAATCTTTGAAAATTCTAATCTGGCAATAAATAATGCTTCATTGTAAAGAGATGAATTAAATTTAAAAATAAATTATTTGGCTAACTGTTAGGGGATGTCACTTGTTGAAATTGTGAAAGTTTGTGTAGATAAACTTTCTAAGTGTTATTTGACAAGTTGTTCGTTTAGTTGAAAGTGGAAAGTTGCTTCACGTTTCGAAGTGTTATTTGACAAGTTGTTTGTTTAGTTGAAAGTGGAAAGTTGCTTCACGGGAGGGGAGAGTACATGATATTGAATTGAAACATTAGGGGTGTTGCTATTTCACGCCATGTATTTTACTATTCACGCCCTGTATTTTATTATCCACGCCCTGTATTTATACTGTATATACACAATATACATTTAAAAATATATTGTATTTGGAAGATTTTAAATTGGAAAATGTTAAATGGGAGAAGGGAAGGGAAACCGCCGCCGCCGTCCGCCGCCGTCCGCCGCCACCGATGCCGGGCGCCGCGGTAGCGCCGATGCTTCCCGGCTCCGCCGGCGAGCGCCGTCGGAGGCTCCGGTTCGCGACGGCCTGGCCGCGAGCAGCCGCCGGTCCGTTCGCAGGGGACCGGGCGCGAGCCGGAGCGGCCTCCGCTCGCCGTGACCCTGGCGCGAGCCGGACGGGCGCCGCTCGCCGTGCCTTGGGCGCCGCTCGCCGTGCCTTGGGCGCGAGCCGGACGGGCGCCGCTCGCCGTGCCTTGGGCGCGAGCCGGACGGGCGCCGCTCGCCGTGCCTTGGGCGCGAGCCGGACGGGCCTCCGCTCGCCGTGCCCTGGGCGCGAGCCGGATGGGCCTCCGCTCGCCGTGCCCTGGGCGCGAGCCGGACGGGCCTCCGCTCGCCGTGCCCTGGGCGCGAGCCGGACGGGCCTCCGCTCGCCGTGCCCTGGGCGCGAGCCGGACGGGCCTCCGCTCGCCGTGCCCTGGGCGCGAGCCGGATGGTCCTCCGCTCGCCGTGCCCTGGGCGCGAGCCGGACGGGCCTCCGCTCGCCGTGCCCTGGGCGCGAGCCGGATGGTCCTCCGCTCGCCGTGGCCTGGGCGCGAGCCGGAGGGGCTTCCTCTCCCCAACTAGTAATTTCTACTGCTATAAAAGTGTTTCTAAAAATATGAGGATCTCCAAATTTGTACTCTCCAAATTTGTACTCTCCAAATTTTTACTCCCCAAATTTTTACTCTCCAAATTTTTACTCCAAACAAGGGTGTTAGAAATTTCATGTCTTCGGAGGTAATTTTACTAATTAGTTATCTGTCCATAAGTAGTAGTTAAATTTATTAATTTTTGCAGTAGAAATTTATGCTCATCTTTGTGTTTTAATTTATTAATTGTTACGTAAAAATTATTGCACATTTATCTCCTATGAATTTATCTCCTATTAATAGCAGTAACGTTAATTTTGTTGTTAATTTTGTTACGTAATTTTGTTGTTAATTTATCTACAATAATTTATCTCCTATTATTATCACATTTTTTTTTACAATTACATGTAAGTTTTAGCTGTTAATAAGAAATGGAGCAGTGCACCATTAAGTCCGTAAGTGGGACAATTTGAAATGGATGAATGTAATTTCAGTTTAGGGAGTTAATTCATATACGGGACTTTTATAATTGTAATGTTATTTCCTCTAATTTAATTTTATCTTTATGTTTTCACATTTAAATATATGTTTTAACGTTTTTAACTGTAATTTTATCTTTATTTGTTCATATTTCAATATATGTTTCTGACGATAATTAAAAATCAAGCAATGCACTTCTTGGTTTGTAAAAGTTATTTATGTAACGTTGTAAGTGTGAGCCTAAATTTATTTCCTCCAATATAATTTTTACTTTATTATATGTTTGTTTTAAACAATTCATTTGTTTGAACGTTAATTGACGACGTCATTGTTGTTAGTATAGCAGTTGAGTGTAACTAATTACTTGATGTTTATTGCTGTTTAAGGATGACAATCAGTCATGTGAAGCTGCTGCAGAGCGGAATGGATACTCTCCATTTGCCACCTCAAATGTGTTTCCAAGTCACGCCGAGGCTTATTCCTACCTGCAACGGATTGCTCTGCAAGTGGGATTTGAACTTGTCGCGGGGTCCTACAAGAAGAATAGGAATGGTCCCCTGAGGTTATATTGCATTTGCAATCGGGGCCGAAAAGATAAGGTTATCGATACGAGCGATCCCGATGTAGTCCGACGGAGTAACACTTCGACTAGAAGTTGTGACTGCCCATTCACGATTGTCTTGAAAGAGAGTAGCACGGGGGACGGTTGGAATGTAGTGCCGTGCAAGGATCCTAGACGAGGGATGCACAACCACCCTTTCTCAGTGTACGCTGAGGGTCACAGACAGAGCTGCAAGCTCCATGCGGACGCAAAACAAATGATTAGAGATTTGACAGATTCAGAAACAGCCCCCAGGCATATCAATGCCAGCCTCAGTCATTCGTTTCCAGACCTGCATCAGACCATTAGGCAGGTGTACAATGAGAGATCGGCATATGTAACAGAAAGGTGAGGCGGGCGCAACACAGCGGAGAATTGTTTGCATCTTGCCACCTCGAAAGGGTATGTCACTAGTCACCGCTCAGCACTTGATGGTACTTTGACTCATTTATTCATGGCTCATCCCGATGCTGTTGTCGCATTTCGCACGTTTCCGTGGGTTGTGGCCATCGACTCAACGTACAAGACTAATCGCTACGGCATGCCATTCATTGAGATGGTTGGGATGTCTCCTTGCAACACAAATTTCCTGATTGCCTACGCAATTGTTGTTGAAGAAACGGCAGATACCTATGAGTGGGTGCTGAACGCACTCAAGAACTTGCTTGTGGATGGACCGTTCCCTGAGGTTGTGGTCACCGATCGAGAGCTTGGACTGATTAGGCCACTTCGGACTGTGTTTCCAGAATCGAATCATTTGCTCTGCACCTGGCATATTAACAAGGATGTGGAGGCACGTGTTACTGTGCTGACAGGGAATAAGAGGAACGGGGCAGCCTTCAAGAATGGTGCATGGTTCCGGGTTTGCAATGCGTCCACCGTTTCAGAGTACGAAGCCGCCTTGGTGGAAATGAGGATTGGATGGTCTTGGAGCGAAGCTGTTATTAGTTACGCTGAGACTACGTGGCTCAACCTCCATAAGGAGAAATTTGTGCGGGCATGGACGAACAGATTTCTGCATTTCGGGAACACAACTACATGCAGGGTCGAAAGTGCACACTCGTCATTGAAAGGGTGGTTACAAACGTCAACTGGTTCACTGGATACGATATGGAGGCGTGTCGACCTGCAGATAGCCGCGCAAATTACTATGATCAAGGCCAACCTGGAGAAATCAAGAACGTGCACTGGAAGATTGCACCGTAGGGCCCTTTTCAACAACTTGATCAACAATGTGTCCAAATACTGTCTGGATAAATTGACGGTCGAGTCCGGGCGGATTGATGCACTCGGAGCACAGGTATACGCATACTGTGGTTGTGTACTGCGCTCGACTCACGGAATACCGTGTGCATGCGTCATGGCGAGGGCAGTTGCACAAGGAATCCCCTTGTACTTGGACGACATTCATCCGCTGTTTAAGAGCCTGGCATTAGGTGATCTCGTGCGGAGCATGGAAAACATTTCGAGGGCTGAACAGGATCAGTCACGGTTCAACACTCAGTTGGAGGAGCTGGCACGCAGCGACCCTTCGGTCCGCCGACGAGTTTCAAGCTACATAGATGAGCAGTTGCGTCCGGAGGACAGCGGCATTGGCGAGCCAGACAATTGTACTAGTGCACGTGGGAGACCAAGCGAGCAGGTCCCCCGATCAAGATCAACCCGACGTTCACCCAGCTACCACGAGCACGTGAACAGGCGATACGGGCGTAGCTCAAGGTCCCCGGGGTGCACCACATCACGGAGCGGTAGCCGGCACGGTAAGTACAAACACCATTCTTCCTATTGTATTAAATTTCTTACAAAGAAATTAATCTTACTGTTTTCCCGTTCCTACAGCGACATTCCCGTTCCTCGAAAGTGTCCCCCACATTGTCCGGCGTTACATCGAAGGCTGGAACGATGTCGTGAGTGATGGAAACTGTGGCTTCAGATGCGTTGCTGATGCGTTCCATGTAGACGGTGAAGGTGAATGGTCTGGAGCGCGTCGGGCAGTGTTTAACGAGATATCAACTCATTGGCCTGACTATGTTCCCATATACGGTTCGAAAGACAACGTCGAATTAGCTAGAGCCCGTATACACCACACCAAAGGTCTGTGTGGTCCAGAGCATTGGTTCACGGTCATTGCAGATATGTTTCCTGTCGCCACCTACTACAACACGGTTGTAGTTTTATATTACATTTTAGAGAATGGGTCGGCAGACTATTGCTGTACAGTCCTTCCATTGAGGGCAGGTGGGGGCGAGGATGGAACAAGGAGGGAGCTACACATTGTATACGTACGCACTGCAAGCCATTTCGTCCGGATACACGTGAAGGAAAACTGTCCCATGCCCCCCGTGGTTAATCTATGGACCACATTGAGGAAGTCTGATGTCGTCGGTTGGGAGTTACCCTTTCGTAGGAGGATAAGGGCTTGGACCAAAGCATACAATGAGAGTAATTAACTACTGTACCCAGTGATACATTTCGGCATGTACGCAACCGTTACAATTATTATCGAAGCGTTACAATTAGTCTGAAAGCATTACTGTTGCAAAAAGCGTTGACTTATAAATTTGACATGCACAAACAATTTCGATTACATAAATGAGCAAACTGTGGGCAAACTGTGGGTACATACATAAGCAAACAGTCGCCTAGGGAATGGGTCCATAACCGAGCCTGCGATACTCATCGCGACGACCGATCCAAGTAGTCAACAACTCCTTCGTGCACGGGTCGCCGAGTCCATCAATGGTTGTCGAGTCAAACGGATCCAAGTCGCTCATCATGTCACTCAGCATCTGATGCACAGGAAACACATTTTTCAATAACGGAACAATCAAATGTAATACAATTACTCAAAGCAAACAGTTGGAGAAAACTTACCGATAACTGATGATGTGTCCTATCCCGTCTACTCGTGGCAGCAAGTTCAGGATTCGTGATCAATGGGTGTGAATGAGTCGCGTACCACTCCTCATAATCCAAGGTACACTCTGACGGTCTTGTGGCAATCGAGAACTCGGCAAGCTGACCGTCGTGCCAAGTGTGTGCCATATGCCATAGGGTCAGCTGCAGCATCCCTGGATAGGTCACCGAATAGCTGGCTGGATCAGCGGGCCGGGAACAAGGCTCTGGCACAATCATAAGACTCTGCGGTATACCCTGTACGAGACCGAACTGGCGCACAATGCGATCTGGCATGTACGCCTCCATTGCTTCGAGGTATCGAATCACGCCGCGGTAGTGAGTCCTCCCCCTAGCAGCCCTAACCACGTCCAGTCCATATGGCAACCAATCCACCTGCGCGTGTTTCACAGAAATGTAACGTTCCTATGGAATCCGATATACCTATGGAATCCGATATACCCACTACTATTAGAATAAGAGTAAAAGAATGGAATTCATACCTGGTCGAGCTGTAAGGCATCCACCTGACGCCGGATGGTAGCCAGCCTCCCAGTATCCCTCCCCATTTTATCCCCTGTGTGCCACCGATTGGCGCGTCCCGGAAGAGCTGGCAGAGTACTCAGCCTCGGCCGAAACACTGGAAAGTACTCGTATACCCATGCTTGCAGCAGCGTGCAACAGCCGCATAGGCCGCGCGCCTTGGACCGGGACGCAATTCCCAACTGTAGATACAAACTGGCCAATGTCGCCGAGCCCCAGGACAACTGCGAATCAAGTAGAGGTAGAAGGTTGGCTCTAACCTTATTCCCAGTTTTATCCACGAAAAGCGTTGCTGAAAACAGGGTCAACATGTAGCACATAAATTGGAAGTTATCGCTCTGACCCGCCGCTACACACCTCGCCATCAATGACTGGCCATCTATGTTACCCCCGTTCCAGTCTTCCGCGACGAAGGACTCCACGTCTTTCCCAAACAGGTCAGCGCATGCTTCCTGAATACTCTCCACCGAAATGGTACTCGCAACAGCGCCACCCACGATAGGAATGCCAAGAATCATCTCCACGTCGTGCATCAGGATGGTCATCTCCCCAAAAGGCATGTGAAATGTGTTCGTGTCCGGCTGCCACCTCTCGACAAAAGCGGATATCAATGCCATGTCAAGGAACTGGAACATAATCGCAGGAAGGTGGGCCAACCCGGTCGCACGTATCCGGGCCTGTACAACATCGCTCAGGTCAGGGAGCGTAGTGACTAGCTGCTTGCATAGCGGCGACCGAGCATGGCATCTCAGCACACCTCGCTCTATACCATTCCAAACCTCGCACACCTCGGTATCATCTCAGCACATCTCAGCACACCTCGCACACCTCGGTATCACGAGGTCATCTTGTGGGCCACCAACCATCAGTCCCCGCACTAGCCACGTCTCATCGGCGTGTCGCTTCCTCCTGTTTCTTGGTGCCATTCTGATGCCAGTCTCACCGGCATTGCACGATCCACCAGAAGATTGCGTGAATTGACCAGCTCTATTCCTAACGGTGTGCCTGGCTCCACCAGCATACCGTTCGAATCCAGCACCCAATGGCACACTCGTCCCAGGTTGGCCAGACGGGGGGACATTGCATGTGTTCAGTCCTTGCCTACCTTCGGCATCGAGTGGGCTGCTTTCTGCCGGCAAGTCATACATTGACTGCCAATCACTATCATCACGGATTCCACCGGACGCGAGAATGTTAAGCTCCGGACCGTCCCATGTTGGCATGGGCTCGAACGCATGATCGCGCCGTGGAAAAGGCCGCTCAGCTCCTACATCACACTCCTGCGGCGGAGGCGACTGTTCATCCTCGACCACGTGGCCTCTCGCCTGTCTCGCCGAGGCACTAACACCTCTTCGTCGTATTGAACGACCATGACCGTCAGGTTGACCAGCAGTGCTCATCTACAACACAAGATATGTAATTAGTATAGCAACAATTGATTTAAACTGATATGATAAAATAAATTAGCATACATTTCAACGTGTAAACTAATATTTTCAAACTGTGCATAATTTCAATTTACTACCGGAAACTACATATTCTATAATGCATAGAAAAAAGTTATAACATAAAAAAACAAACCCCACTCCAAACAGCAAATTTAATTCTCTTACAATCCCATACAACGAACTACACATTTTTTTAAATTGCAAATTGGAAATCACATTACTAAATAATATGAATTTTTAAGCACATCACACTAGTATTAACATTCAAAGAAACAATTGTCAAAACATATCATAAGCATTTACTACACAATTGTTTTCATCGGATTGATAAACTAGATTTTCATAAAGTTAATCTAAATAAGACTATACTCTATTATGGTACATATATTTTCCAAATTACGAAAATAGTTATCATTTCCAAATTTAAACTAAACAATTTCTAAAAATAACAATTTCTTCATTTTAATTCCAAAATTGATTAAATTCCTAATATCAAATTTTTGCAAATTATTCTACTTTTTAATTTCCTATTATCTTATGAGAGAAATTAATATAAGATTAAAGCCTCCTATTTTCTTATATTTACAACCAAACCCCTCATCTTCCTCCTCCCTCCACCCTCCGCCGCCGGCAGCCTCCACCACCGCCGGCCGCCTCCACCGCCGCCGGCCGCCTCCACCGCCGCCGGCCGACCGGCACCACCTCCGCCCGCCAGCTCCTCCCCTTCACCTTCTCCTCCTCCTTCCCCTTCTCCTTCCCCTTCCCCTTCCCCTTCTCCTTCCCCTACTCCTTCCCCTTCTCCTTCCCCTCCTCCTTCCCCTTCTCCTTCCCCTACCCCTTACTATTCCGCCGGCCAAGGCCACCTCCGGCCAATACTCACCACCAACCCAACATCCATTCCACATTCACCAAAATTCTAACAAACCCCAATTCTAACAAACCCCAATTCTAACAATTCCAACAAGTTCAACAAAATTCGAATAGATTGGCAACATTCAGGCAACATCCATATAATTTGCACGAAAATTTAAAAATTTTCGTCCAAAACTTACGTTTTCCGGCGGTCGGCGGCGGCGGAAATGGGCAGGAGATGGAGAGAAGAAAATGGAGAGAAGGAGAGAAATGGAAATGGAGAGAAGGAGAGAAATGGAAATGGAAATGGAGAGAAGAAATGGGAGAGAAGGCATGTCAATTTATACTACTTCTCCCTACATTTTTTTAAAAATATTAATACGTGTATTTATACGTATTAGGGCATGGATAGTAAAATACAGGGTGTGATATAGCGATCCACAACATTAGACTAATGTTAGTCTTTTATACGTGTGGAAAGTTTTTTTTTTAATACACACTCTAGTTCTATTACTACACTTAAATTGCCTCACACAAAGGAGATGAGCCTCCTTCGTGTCTCACATAAAAATGGGGTGAGACTCTCACATAACTCACACGAGGTGAGACTCCTACACCTGACACAGTATATTTTGAAGACTAAACCCCATAATAATGCCCCATGCCAGAATTGAACCTGGGGTGCACCTAGGGGGCGCATGCCCTGACCACTGGGCTGAAGCCAGTGGTTTGAGGAAAGATTCTATATTATCATGGTACGAGTTTTTTTAGTGAGGTACGATTCTTAATAAGAGCTTTTTAATATTATTATTTTTTATAGGGTAAAGTGCATAAATAATTATAATAAAGTTTGAGTGTGCATATATAATCCCATAAAATTTAAAAGTGCTAAATTAATCCAAAGATTTTAAGTAATGATGCAGATATACCAAATGTGAATTATTCTAGTGTTGATTAAAGGAATTCAGGCGTTTGACCTGATATGAAAAGACAAAAATACCCATAGGCTTAACTAAAATTTGTATGACCATTATCCAAAGATCAACACTTTTATTAAAAAAATATGGTTAGATCAGCACTTTAATAAAAAAAATGCAGGGTTAAATTAACATTTGTGTAAAATTGATAGGGCGATCAGCCATATCATAAAATTTTGTACTAAACAACCTCATTATACTCAATACTAAACAACAATAAACATGACATTCGAACATAATAGTTTCATTACTTTTTTTCCCACTTGCATGTTTCTTCTTATAAAAGGATTTAGGCTCTGTTGGGCAGATCTTTTAATCTGTTGTGTTTATGAGCAAAACACCATTTAGTGTTTGGTAAAGTGATAAAAAGTAGCTTATTTTGAAAGCAAAATTACTTTTTGGGGAAAAACAGAAGTTGATCTCCCACTGCTTTCAAAATAAGTCACTTTGCTTATAAGCACGACTTTTTTAAATAGAGCCTCAATGTGCTATAAGATCTTGGACAAGAATGAACAACCTACATCTTCTCTCTTTGTAATCGACCCTAGATGGATAACAAATTGTTTCAAAATGGAAGTGTACGACTGAGTGAAGGAAAGTTGAGCGCATCATTCCCAAAGAGTGTCACCAATTTGTATGCCACACTTCCGCTCCTTGCTTTCGAAAATGAATTCCTTATCATCATCTTGTTCCAATTGAACCATTTCGAATCTGATATTGTAATGAAGGCATATTTATAAGGAGTATGCTCTCCTTAAAAAGACGTTTTTTTAATGATAGTGTTGATCTGACTCTATTATTTTTACATAAGTGGTGATTTTACCCTGCATTATTTTTACTAAAGTGCTAATCTATCTCTGCCTTTTTAATAAAGGGAAAGACGGTCTCTCCATAAGCTTATGGACAGTCCTCAAGGTCATTTGCCTTAAATGTTGTGATTTTTTATAAAATTTAAATATTGCATTTTATAAGTTAAAACAAGTAATAATATGTATTTGAAGGTGAAAATATAAAAATATATCATACAAAAAAATATTTCAAAATTTTTAAATTTTGTATGTAATTTAAGAAATGCAGTGGGCCGCCTGTCAGGAGACCCACTCTTTAATAAAACTGATAATCCAACCCGCCCACCAGTGATCGACGGCGGATTTTTTTGGGGAGAGGGTTTGAGCACATTTTCGGAATGGTAATATCTAATTTTCTTGTTTTTTGAATTTTAATTTTTTTTTTCAAAAGGATATATTCCGGCTACATTTTGGTTTATGGGGCTAAATTGACGTCAAAACATATAGTTGGATTTACACTTTCAAATTTTAGAATATTATATTAGCACTTTCAACCAAAACAACAATTAAGGCGTACGCTACGCTAAACTTTTTAATAATTGCAGTCAATCTCAATCTTTGTACTTGGAAGTTCAAGATGAGAATTTACAAACTACGATGTTAATTTTGTAACTTTTCACACAGCAGTTTGTAGATGACTAGATTTATGTTGGTTGTGTTTCAGCCTTTTCAGCTTCGTAACGGCAACCGTCACCGTTAGTGCACAGCCAACGTTTCTTCTTCGGTTAAAACATTCCAAAAGCTCACTGGTTCTCTTCAACCGCGAGATTCTCCGATTATGGCTACTCAAGCTTTCCCGCTCACAGCTATTCAGTCCTTAAACCCCCAAACCTCCCAAAACTACCGCAGAATCCGAACCAGCAAGCTAACTGTTCCTCGTACCGTTCGCATTTCCGGCCAAGGACTTCCCCTGTGGCCTTCATCTTCACTTTCATGGCCTCCGGTGAGCAGAACTGTAACACCCCGTCCACTGAGGTCAGTGATCAGCTCGGCGTATGTCAGCGGCCCGGCTTTCGACGTAATCGTCTCAGAGAACAACGAGTTCAAGGAGGAGGGCTCGCCGGAGACGGAAGAGTCCGCGCCGGAGCCGGATTACGTCATCAGCTGGGGCCTACTGTGGAGACTGGTGTGCCGGAATAATAAGCTGAGGGTTCTGATTTCCGCTCTTACCCTTATTGGCTGCACAACTTGCACACTATCTATGCCATTGTATTCTGGTACTGCAAGATTATTAATAATCTCAATGTTTTAGGGTTTAAGGTTTTTATTTATTGTTTAATTTATTGTTGCAGGGAAGTTTTTTGAGGTGCTTGTGGGGAGGAGGTCGGAGTCTCTTGTAATGCTGCTTAGCAAGATTGGGATTTTGTACACATTGGAGCCAATTTTCACTGTTATTTTTATTATGAATATGAACGCTATATGGGAGAAAGTTATGTCCAGCTTAAGAGCTCAGATTTTTCAGAGAGTACTCATTCAGAAGGTGACTCTGATTCTTTTGTTAACATTAAGGTCTCAAATTTATAAACAAATAAGCAAGGCGTTGCATATTTGCATTATTTTCATTATTTTTTCACTATGCTATATCTTTTTTCTCATGTATCACAAGTTATAGATATTTTACTGTAAATTTACTGATCCCTTGTTTGGTGATTGTATTTTGACCTGCTTTTACAGGTCGAGTTTTTTGACCGCCATAAGGTGCGTGAGTTCTTTTGGCTATTCTATTACCTGGGATGACAAAAAGAGGGCGCTTTCCTCTGCTGCACTGGAAAAAAGGACCTTTGTTTTCATAATTATCTGCTTGATCTCAATAGTCTACTGTTGCCTATAGCGACTCTGTAATCAGTTCTTTGGAACGTGTAGGTGGGTGAACTTACTTCTTTGTTGACCTCCGACTTGGGTTCGCTGAAGAGTATAGTCAGTGAAAATATATCAAGAGACCGGGGTTTCAGAGCGCTCTCTGAGGCAAGCTACTCTATATAATTAAATGTGAGCTTTATGTTTATGCGCAACTGCCTCGTTCCTTCATCTACAAGGTGATGGATCCTTTTTTTATTATGTTTTTGTTCTTACACTTGTAGATTTGACTGAAAAAGGTATAGGTTATTGACTACAGCAGTTCTATTTTTATATTTGCCATGTTCCGAAATGATACTGTTCTTTTCATTTGGATTTTGTGTTTTGCTTTGCTTTCTGGCTTGATGTTCAGGGACTATCATGGTAACTCCCTCCATAAGTGAACAATTTTCCTTTCCTCTCGCAGGTTCTTGGGACTATTTGCCTCCTATTTGTTTTGTCCCCTCAACTTGCACCGATCCTTGGCTTTCTAATGCTTACTGTCTCGACTTTTGTTGGTAACTTTCTTGATATCCATTTGCCTCCTGTGGAATGCATCATCTAAAGCCGTGATTTTGTTAATATAATCTCTTGGATTATGATATTCTTTAAAAAAAACATTGTACTATTGGCTGTTAGTTTTGTAAATTAGTCATTGGTGCATGCTATATTGCTTTCAATCAGAAGTACAACTTTCTAGAAATTATTGATAAGATATTCAGTATATCCTTCTCTTCTGACTGGGCGTATGTTGCGTTTTAGCTTTGTACAGAAGGACAACTGTCAGTGTATTCAAGGCTCATGGTGTGGCTCAAGCATCAATAGCTGATTGCGTGAATGAAACACTATCTGCTATTCGCACAGTAAGTATGCACGCAACTTACAAACAGACTCCTTTTAAGCCTTTTCAGTTTTGTTACTTTAAATGAGAGGTTTACTGTTAAGGAACTAGCTTAATAGCTTTCTGAACCCTACTTCTATTAGTTTTTACACCATATATCATTTTCGTAACTGCACATTTTGACGGTAACAACTTGCTGACGTTGTCAGATTTTCATCAACTTCCCTTCTTCTTCTTTTTCTCCTTTTGAAGTATGCCATTGCCATTTATTATCAGATTTTCATCACACGAATATTAATAAATGCTTTAACAGGTAAGATCATTTAGTGGGGAAAGACGGCAAATGTCCATGTTTGTTCGCCAGGTAAAATTGACATTTTTTGGGTCAATGTTTTGTATTTAATATAGCAAAGACTTTTTCATTAGCAGATTTCATTCTGGCCCTCTTTAGACTTTACCTATTTGAGTTTTGTAGGTTCTCGATTACCAAAGTAGTGGCATAAAGCTTGGCGCTTTCAAGTCCTTTAACGAGTCACTGACTAGAATTGCTGTCTATGTGTCTTTGATGGCTTTGTATGTACTTGGAGGAAGCAAAGTAAAGGCGGTAAGTAATGGGAGTTTTGCTATTGTATTACTGTGGTATTACTATGAAGCAGTTAGTGTAAGCTAACTGTAAATTTCATTTCAAAACCTGGAACTGGATTTTTTTTTATCAGGTTTAACTGCAATTATCCCTATGTGAAATACTTTGTAATGCTCATAATCAATCTTGTCTTGCAGTCCTTTTTACGGATATGATTTTCTTATAAACTGACTGTTGGGACATTTGGTTTGTAGGGCGAAATGACTGTTGGAACCATGGCTTCATTTATTGGATACACTTTCACATTGACTTTTGCTGTAAGTCTACTATTTTTGACGTGGCTTTTCCTTCTTGGGGGTTCTCAAGCTGGTAAATATATTGTTCTTTTAGGTTCAAGGCCTGGTGAACACCTTTGGGGACCTCCGTGGTGCCTTTGCAGCTACTGATAGAATTAATTCTGTTTTATCTGGGTCTGACATTGATGAGGCACTTGCTTATGCTCTACAAAAAGAAATCAGACATAGTAAAACACATGATAATGAGTTTGAATTTTTTGATGCAAATGGTTCTGAAAGCAAAGCACAATATCTGGATAGGACATACAGAACCTCCTCAAAATCATCTGGCAGTGTTCGTAGTCTTGCTGGGTCTGGTGACATTTGTCTTGAAGGTATGTAGAATGTGATGTACGTGTCCAACTTTTGCAACTGAGTAAAATGTGTATACTTTATGCTGAAAATTTGATTTTTTTCTTGTCATCATACGTCACAATCATAATCAAGTCTCAGTGTCAATTCTTGTTTCAAGTGCTGGAAATGCAAAGCTTTTAATCTCCTTTTTTTCTTTGCTGTTTGGAGAAACTCTGTAATTGAACTGAATCACATGATCAAGTAAATGTTTTTTTCCCTTTTGTTATTTTATCATTCTCTTGGTTTTCCATTCGAAACCTGCATTGTCTTGAGTTTCGAGGATTTTGGTGGATGTGCAGCACCTATGTATAGGCTCATTCAGGGGCGGAGCCAGAAAGTTTTCGTAGCGGGGGCTAGTTTATTAATTTTTATAAAATAATATCCAATAAAAAATACGATAATATTCAAGATGAGGTTGAAGGGTAATTCTCAAAAATTAGTACCCTGAAAAGATATCTGGTGGAGGCTGAAGGCTAATTTTAAAAAATTAATAGTCCATGAAAAATTGCTGGTGGGGGGCTGTAGCCCCCTCCAGACCCCGTGTCCATTGATGTACATATAGTGATAAACTATATGTACCCCGCTCATTAATGTACATATAGTGATAACCATGCTGTTTGTTCCTGCAGATGTTTACTTCTCTTATCCATTGAGGCCTGATGTTGAAATTCTACGTGGTCTTGATCTTACTTTAAAGCATGGAACTGTAACTGCGCTGGTTGGCCCCAGTGGTGCAGGGAAAAGTACAATAGTACAGTTACTGGCACGTTTTTATGAGGTTTGCTTGATACTGTATTATATATCCATTATTTTGTGTTTTAAATCTAGAAGCTTCAGTACATTGCATATTATGATTGGTTGAATGCATGTTTGTCTTGTTTCAGCCAACCAGAGGCCGAATAACTGTTGCAGGAGAGGATGTGAGAACATTTGATAAGAGAGAATGGGCTCGAGTTGTTTCAATAGTGAATCAAGTATAATTGCTGAACCCTGTGCTTTAATTATGATGTGTGATTTTTTGGATCTTACTATAGTAGTCTCTATGTTCATCCTCTGCTAAGTTAACTGAGACAAAATTTTACACTTGATTCGAAGGCATAAACATCTTCACACGTGTCCCTTATAAGCAAGATCGATAACAGGACGAGACCCAAAATAGCTCCAGCTTGTATACTTTTGAACTGTCAGCATTCTACTCTTATTAGGCTCAGCTATAATTTGAATGATCTCACATGTTAAATTAGAGACAATATTCATGGTATATATAGCCATTTCCCGTACCAAATTTCCCACATTTTAATTTTGTGTATAATTTTCTTCAGGAGCCTGTACTTTTCTCTGTGTCTGTTGGAGAGAACATTGCTTATGGGCTCCCAGACGAGTACGTATCCAGGGACGATGTGATAAAAGCAGCAAAAGCTGCCAATGCTCATGATTTCATAATCTCATTACCACAGGTAGCCATTTTTTTACATGTCCTCGATCCATTTAAATTTCTGAATTAGGCTCTAGTGTTCACTTGTTTGTATGATGATAGGGTTACGACACTCTAGTTGGTGAGCGAGGGGGCCTGTTAAGTGGGGGACAGAGGCAGGTAATAATATGATTTGTGGATGTAACTTGTGCAGGGATGTTTGAACAATAGTTTACTGACTTGACCAGTGGTTGTGGTTCTTAGAGAATTGCAATTGCAAGATCACTCCTCAAAAACGCTCCAATCCTGATTCTGGATGAGGTATGCTTCTAGCCAGTTTCCATTATCCATGCAACTTTTGACACTGTGCTAGGGAAATGTACATTTTACTAACTTGGAATGTCCAGATACACAGGAACAAATTCCTCCATGCATATTAAGATAGGATATGCGAGTATGATTCAGCCCAAGTTAACTATATTTAACCACTTAATCTATTTCTGCTTCAAATGCTGCAGGCTACTAGCGCATTAGATGCTGTGAGTGAGCGTCTTGTCCAGAATGCTCTGAACCGTCTGATGAAGGGAAGGACAACGTTGGTAATTGCTCACAGATTGAGCACAGTTCAAAATGCAGATCAAATTGCCCTCTGCTCAGATGGGAAGATTGCTGAGTTAGGGACACATTCTGAATTGGTGAATAGGAAAGGCCAATACGCGGCCCTTGTTGGCACTCAAAGACTTGCATTCGAGTGATACTACTGAAACAACAAGGGACTGCCCTCTCAAATGCATACACGTCGTTCAAATATACATTCAGGTGAGTTTACCATGCTTTTGTATGCGCTCTCCTTAAACTCTATCTACTTTTACTAAGTGAAGTAGCATGTTTGCATTGTTTTATAGCCGATTCCAGCTTAGCAAGAGGTAGCAGAACGCTGGAGGCTAAGTTGTAGATAACGAAAGCTCTGCTTGTTGTTGACAAACATAATTCACACTGTGAAGCCTGTGCCCTTGCTTTAGTCATTTTGGGTGTATTTTGTGATAGCATTTTGTTTGGATACACGCTATTTACAATAAAGAGGAGCCCTTGTGATTTCTGACACTGGATTTTCTACTCTAATGGTGAAACACATTTTACATGCAATGATTTCTGCTACCAAATCATTATGATTTTGGAAACATAAACACCATATATCGGTTGTCCTGAGATGCAAAGTATACATTTATAGTTAGTTTCTACACAATGGAAAGTGATATGTTAGCAGTTAACTCGGCAAGGCACTCAGTAGGTAGGCCAAGGAATGAGTTCATAAAGAAGTCATCGATTGGTTGGACAGTGGCCACTCCAACCAGCTGACATTTCCCTTCTTCATCCAACCTCTTCCCTCTTCCACTTCTCATGGTTCCCGTTGATTCCTCCGATGTTAACACAGTTCCAACCAGCAAAGGCGGGGCTTTGTAAAGCTGCCCAACTGAAAACCGGAACTTGGCTATGAACTCAAGATCCACCTGATAGGGCATTAGGGTAAAAAATTAGCATTCTTGAATGGTGATCACAGGAATTAGGAAACTTTGTACCTTGCCAGTATCTTGATTGATGGTTCCTCTTAATATCTCTGGTGCTATATCAATTCTGAGAAAAGGTGGCAATGGCAATCCCAAGAAACTTGTCGTGGCGGTTGTCAATGGAGGAATGAAGAGTGTGTCCAAATCAAAGTCGACATGGATGATATGCTCATCCTCAGGGCTCGTTGAGCCTGTCCCGGTGCCCGTGCCTCCCTGCGCGTTGTAAGTGAAATCGGGATATCTGGCGATACCCAGCTTGCAGGATGGCAGTGTCTGAAACTTGACAGCATATGCTTCGGGCTTCGATATCTTGGTAGTTGTTGGAATTGGCTGATCTGCACTATTGTAGCAGGTTGAAGTCCTGTAGGACCTGGCATTTGGTACTGGTGAGAATGAACATGTGTAGTTTGGTCTGTTTTGGGAAAGTGTGCAGATGAATGGAGAATTCTGGGGCTGAATTTGACCTTCCATCTAGGAGTTTTGGGTGATGAAATATCAAGTGTTGTGAATTAAGTGTGTTGCGAGGCCTTTCTGGAATGGTTTCCTGATATTCAAAAGGTCAGATTTTCGTCCACGAGTTGGTATCAAACCTTATCTTCTCATTCTGGCCTACGCCTAAGCATCACAGCCTAGTGAATAAAGTACTTCGCAGGATTGTTATGTAGGTCGGATTGGGATAGTATGATCATAGATGTATTTTGCAAAAAAATCAAAACCAATTTTACAAAAGTATTGTAACAATTGATTTTTCATACTGAGATGGTCGGATTAGATAGCAGAATGTCTAGGCTGAGCATCATCCAAACGAGAGGGCACCATTTCAACACGCTTGACACGCAATTTTTTAGCCAAAGAAATGATACAGAGTTGCACATTATGTCATACGAGTCATGAACACAGGCCTTTTACAAGATGAGCCATCTACCTTCTAAACAAAGCACCACGTCGACAAACACACCACTATCAAGATTAGCAAATCCAGTCTAACTCCACAGAATGGAAACTATATTACTCGCAATCTTGATCTTTGAAAGACTAACAGCAAGCACAACATATCAGCTTCAATCACACCTTCCTATCGACTATTCAATCATTCTATCAAATCCAGAACTTCAGACAATGCTTTTCTTACCCCTCGCCGGTATGAATAGCTGGCTGATCCCCTTTGTTAGCTGTTATAGAGACCTATTAACATACTAGAGAAGACCTGAGTGACATGGCCGTAGGAAGATGTGTACACGAAGCCCAGCGAATAACCGATTCAGTAACCATGAGGTCCAACTGCTCCAGCTCGCCAAGACTAATTGTGTTGTTCCTCCTGTTCTGGATGCCTAGTTTCTTCAACCCACTTGATCCCCCCTTCTTAAAATCAGCCCAATAGAGCTGTGAAGAATCTTGCAGCATGAATGGCACCCCCAAACTCGTCTCTGCGTAAAGAGACCATGTATTAGTAACTGACCTAACACGAAATGTTAGAGATGGCAGGTCAAATGAACGAAAAATTCTACCTTGGTGAAGTGAATCCACTGAGAGATTCGATGCATGGTGTCCTTGCTCGGATCCGGAGCTGGAATTAGGACTCATGAAGGCAAAGCTTGGCATTGACAATACGGTATTGTGAATTTCAACAGAATCTTGTCCATTGCTGACACTTTGAAACGCAAATCCAACAGGATCGCAGTGAGGAGTTGATGGGGTCATCAGGATGGAAGAAAACGATGATCCGCAAGTCAATGGAGGCACTTCAATGTCACTTCTTAAAGACAGTCCAGTTCCGAAACTGAAATCCTGTTCCCGGGCCATAACTGCAGAAGGGAAACCATTTCCTTCCATATGCATTGCACCATATGATTCTTCAGAAATTGATTGAGAAGCCCTTATCCATCCATGATCTGTCAAAGGCAACCACGAGTTAGATTATGCAAACACGAACCTGCATACGTAAAGAAGCTTAAACCCATTCTCTTTCCACGCAGCACGTAAAGAGTTGTAGATATACAATGATTACATATTCAAATTCGAGCATGCTGTGGTTGGCAACCAACCTAGGACTTGCTGAGCTGAAAGCCTCTGAGAAGGGTCTTTACATAGCATTCCCTTGATGAGCTCCTTGGCTGAGTGAGATATGCAATCCCAGGGATTTTTAGGAAATTGCAGGTCAGCCACCCTAACAGCATCAAAAATCCGCGACTTAGTCTTCCCCCAAAATGGTGGAATGCCACTCAGAAGGATGTAAAGGATAACTCCCGCACTCCAGACATCAGCTGCCTGATCATAACCCCCCTTAAGGACCTCAGGAGCTATGTAGAATGGACTACCAACAGTTCCCTGCAAACTTTGCCCTGCATTTACATAAAAATAACATTACGTATCCACTTTTTCAACTGAGACAATAAAACTTGCAAGAACATAGAAATGACCTTGTTTAATGTAGGTTGCAAGACCGAAATCAGCCAATTTTATAGGAGAAGAAGGGGCTTTTGTAGCTAGTAGGATGTTTTCCGGCTTCAGATCTCTATGCACGACCCCTTTATCGTGACAATACATCACAATCTCCATCAAGTGCCTGAAAAGCACTCTAGCCTCATCCTCCGGGAACTTCCCATGCCTTTCCAACTGAGTGAAAAGCTCACCCCCAGCACAAAGCTCCATCACCAGGTGAACACAGTCGGCATCCTCATAAACTGCCTTCAGGTCCACCACATTCGGGTGCCCGGATAGCCTAGTCATGATCTCAATCTCAAGCTTGATGCTTCGCACATCTTCCTGCGTGACCAATCTCTCTTTCGAAATCGACTTGCAAGCCAGTAACTCTCCAGTCAATCTATCAAAACACTCCCTGATTATACCAAACTGCCCCAACCCCAATTGCCCTCCAAGAGCATACCTATCCTTCAAGTTCCTAGTCTGAACTGCTCCCAGAATGGTTTCCTTCAAGTTTTCAACTTTATAACAGCAGAAAGGAAATGACGACGATCCATTAATGCTGCAGCACTCAGCAACAGCCATACGAATTCCTAACCACCAAGACCGCTATATATGAACCAAAATCTCGACTTTAACAATTCTCCAACGGCCCAACCTCAAAATTCTCTTGCAACAAGTAGAAAAGGTACTATTTTCAAAGTCAAGAAGCCACACTCCCGACAAAAAGCGGATACCTCAGCCCTCAATCCCTCCCCAACCAACTGAATCTGAAAATCCAAGCACACAAACGCACATTGATTAAAAAAGTAGAGTACTAAATTCAAGTTCAAATGCAACTACTTTCATAAACTAAAAGGCACAGCATAAAGGACTTCAGAGGAACTCACAACTAGAAACCCTAATCATAAAATCCCACAAAATCACAAACCCATTAAAATTTTCAAAAAAAGAAGAAGATTTAGATAGTCCCAGATTCAGAATCTACTGGAAAAAGCACAGATGCAGCTCAAACTCCAAGCAATGGAACGGGCCCCACAAACCTGAAGACACAGGAGAGACTGAAGCAGAAGCGCAACGGAAAAAGGGTTCAACTTTGAAGCAGGGAAAGGACTTGGGTTCGGCCACTGAAGCGGGGTGTGGGGCTCTCAGGTTTCCATATTCACAACTTTCCCAAACCGGAACACGCCCCACTTGTCAACCTCCCCTGTTTTTATAATACTGTTTTCTTGTCGCTGCCTTCACACGTCCTTTTCCCGTCTTTCCCAAGAAGCAAATTTTCTACCTGGATTTGGCCCAGCGAATTGAAATTTATTAAAGAAATGCCTAAATTCATGTCATCCATTAATGGCTGCATTCAAATTTAGCCTTTTCTGTTGTTTTGGAGATCGCGGGCATCTATTTCTTTAATTATATATACTACTTATATGTTAGAAAAAAAAGTGTACTTTTGGGAGCTCAATGCATGGAGTTCTGAAGCAGGTTCAAATTATCACTTGTTAATTGTTCACTGTACCAGGTAAGTACGCAGTTGTTGGGTGTAATGACTGAGTTTGACTATAGTGTAGAACTAACTAAATTCGCAAAAACAATTAGGTCGATTTAGGTTGATGAGTCAAACCATGTTTTAGCCATGATTGCATCATGTTATTTGAAGTATTGAATTTCTCGTATTGAGCGGCAATGGACTTTTTCTAGTTCATCCGTCCTGCGATTTAATTATTTATTTGGTTAAAATTTTAAAATTTTTAATTCTAAAATTAAATTGGTATAATAGGTATAAGTATTACTGTGTGATATGTTGTTAGTATAATTTTAAAATATTAAATTTTATAAGTTTTAATAATTATCAAACATTGTTCAAGTCATTCAAAGTTAAAAGGTTGCGAAAGTTGAAATTGGACGGAGTGAGTAGTACTCAGAAAATCAAACTAGGAAAAAATTGAAAAGAGAGTGATATGTTGGTCATAGTAGTTTGGTAGCACACTTTAGATCAGTGACGGAGCTGTATTGAAGCATGCCATTTGTAATTTGTAAGAGTTGTTCAGAAGGGATGAAGAACACTTGTTTGAAAATTGAAACCGGTGGAATGAGTAATGATTCCCTCCAAAATGATACAATATTTATATAATAATATTACTATTTGTTAAGATATAATTAGAATCAGGATATCATTTTTTATTATATTTATTTTACTTTGTATACATTTTGTAGTCAATATATATGAATATATATATATATATGTGTGTGAACACACACATCTACAATTATTTGTAGATTTTACTTTCTATGATGGTATCAAAGCTTGCTGATATCTTTACAAAGGAGTTACCTCGTCTTCAATTTGAGTTCTTACATTCCAAGTTTTGTGGTGCGACAAATCCTATTTTGATGGGGTAATAGAGATATAATTAATTTAGAATTAAGATAAGAAGAGTGCGTCTCTTGAAAGACGGTCTTTCCATAAGTTATGGAAAGACCAAGGTTTAAAGTGTAAATTAGAAGAAATGAAGATAAAATTTTTGGGTTGCATGAACCGGGTTATAAATTTTATAACTACTATATGTTACATACTAAATTTTTAATGTTGCAACTAAGACCTTTTACCTTTTATTATTCTAATTAAACCCCGTCTTTCCACAAGGTTATGGAAAGACCGTCTTTCCCAAGACTTTGCCAGATAAGAAATGAATGCCCTTTATCTTTGATTAATTTTATATACATCTTGTACAGTCATTTATGGGTTTTACTTTTATCACTTGTGCATTAGTAAATATGTAATGAAAACTTAATTTGAAATGTAAAGTCTGATTCTACAAAGAAAAAATGTTACATAGAGATCAATTCAAAGTGTGAAAAATATGTCTCGAAATTGATTTTTAAAGTATGGAGTCTGAAAATTCAACTATATAGTTTGATTTTGAATCACATCAAACTACTTTAAAACTCCCACCAAAACTGAACTAAAATGACTAAGCTTAAAATTATAAGTCTTTAAATAATTTTTATAATAAGAAATTAAAGGTCATATTTTAATTAATAGTTAGGTTAGACCAAACACCATCTTAAATTTTTGTTAGCAAAACCACACTGCCGCTGCCCTCGAACCTGGGTTTATTGGCTTTCCCACCCATGTTCCAACCACTGGGGTACACCCGTGGGTGTGAAAAATTTTTTTAGCTAATACATAATATGGATGGTGAAACAATGAAGTTCGACTAGATCAGATGTGATGCTAATATTTTCAATTGTTTCTTCAGACAGAGTTTTGTGTTACTTTTTGCATAAAAGTCTCTCCTAAAGATTATTTTGTCTCACAAGAGACCATCTAAAAATTAATACATTATACAAATATGGTTTAGTAAGTACTTAATAAATTAAAATTAAGTGTTGAATCGAATTATTAGAATCTTAGATTGTTGAAGGGCCAAATACACAATAGGTGAAAACTAGAGGGAGGAATCTGAAAGACAAGTTTTCCCCTGATCTGGCAAGAGAAGAGAATCAGCTGGCAATAGAAATTCTACATCATCAGTGAGTGAAAGAAAACCATCAACCGTCTTCTTCGCGCACACAGATGGCTACCTCCGTTGAAGCTCCGGTTAAGCTCAGTGTCTACTGAAAGGTAATTCCGTTAACGAAACCACGAATCCTCGTTGCACACACTGCAATTCTATTCAATTCTATGTATCTATCCGACCTAATGAACTATTTTTATTGCGATTCCCTTTCTCCCCATCTTAATCGGATGAAAAATCGCTTCTGTGATTATCATTGTATTCACAGTTTACATTATTGATCTTCTGCTGAATGCTTCTTCTCGAAGATTCACGCTTTAAATTGCACTGTAATTCTCCACACTGATAGAATTTAGGTATTTCTAGGTTACTAATTGCAGTAACCTGTGACTATATTTACTTCCATCAATTTCCGATTCAGATGATGAATTCCTATGGACCTAGTAGTATTCATTTCAGCATTTTCTTATAACCAGGAAGCATGTTGATTTGTTTGTGCTGATCAACCTTACGAATGGCGCACTATCTAAGTTTGACTTCTAGCAGCCTTCTCGGATGTAGTCCACTTCCGAGCATTAGTGGTCTCCACGGGAGTAGCAAAAGATTTGTTTCGAGATCCTCCACTGGTTCATTTAGGGTTCGAGCTGTGCAAGAGAATGAGGGACCACGGAGGCGGCTTGTTGACATCCTCAGAGTTCTGCCGGAGGCATCTAGGAACTACTTCAGGAGTCCTTCTCGGAGGGCTCTATTTGGAGGTATATCTTTACTCGGGGGATTTTATGTAGCGCAGACGATATCTTTGTCGTTTGGAGCTCTAGGAGTTAATGATGTAATTGCTGCTGTAGTATGCGTTCTTCTTACCGAATATGTTACAAAATTTTATTATAGTCGACCTAAGGTAACATTCCCCATTGCCCTCTTGAACAATTTCAAGATGGGGTTCACATATGGGCTCTTCATTGATGCTTTTAAGCTTGCAAGTTAAACCTCTATCTGAATCGCCATTATAATGTGTAAAGTACCTTTGTTTGTGCAGAGCACTTTGCTTCTTTTTGTTGCACTCCCTTCGTCATCTTCCCTGTCCAGAAGTAAATAGTCCTTTGCATTTGCCATTTGAATTTCATTTAAGGTTGATTCTGTTTAGTTTATATTTCTTAGGTTTTTGTTATAGTTTTCTCGATTATGGTTTACTTCTTTATCTTGTTATGGGTAAATGATGATGCAGTTCATATCTGGTATTCAAACTGGTGAAGTACTGGATAAAAACTAGAAATTCCTGTTATCTGCTCAACGTTTCCAGAATGATAAAATGAGAGACGGGATCATGTGGTTTGATGAAGTGAACACTGCATCGCGTGCTTTGCTAAAGCATAAACGGTTGATGCTGAAACCATTTCTTTGATAAAGGAGAGGATTGACTTTGCTTTGATATCAGATCTGCCTTTTCTCTCTTTGCCTTTTTTTATGTAGCCCTTGATTGGTGCTATGTGTTGTTTATGTGGGCATTCGTGGACATTTCCAAGCTTGTTTTTATAGCTAGTATTGAAGCAAATCCTTGCGCTTGTGTCAAGTTCATCATGAATATTCACGCATCTGGGCTGCGAATACTTCAGAGCCTTGCCAATTGGGGCTGTCAGACGTGAAGGTGGATGATGTGCCCATTTTATATGGTTATTTTAGGGCTTTTCGGGTTTACTTTTGTACAATTTTGTGCTCTATGTGTTACATTTTGCCTTGAAATTCTCTAAGGAGAGTTAAGAGCAACTTCTACGCTTTTATTACTTTTCTAGTGGATTTTGTGTGATGAGGCAATTTTTCCGAAAACTTTGAAGATTTGAATACTTGCATTTGAGCTTTTGAAGACTTAAAGGATTGAAGAAAAGTAAAGAGAAGATGAGGACTTGAGACAAAAAGAAGGAAAAAATTAAAGTGCTGGATTTTGCATCCGTCATACGGTGCGATGAAACCATTGCACCGTGCGATGAACGGGTGGCCAGACTCCTTTCTTGCTTTTTTTGTGCTATAAATACTCACCTTATCCTTTCTCTCTTATCCTCCTTCCTTCTCCCGTGATTTTATGGGTTTCAAACCCTAGTTTTCTTCTTTCTTTTCTTAGTTTTTGTAGGATTAATCATGTCTTTTCATTATCTAGCTTAGTTTTTTACTTGGGAACAATTGATTGAGACTTCCTTGTTAATGTCTTGAGAATCATTTCTATCTATCTATTCCATTCTTTATTATGCATTTATTAAGCTTTGAACGTGGATTGTTAATGACATTAATGTTGTTGGAAGTTTGAGTATATGAATTGCTTGTATGATTTCTTGTTAGGATTGGGAGAAAGTAATTAATTTTTCCCTCTTTTAATGTGAAATTCAAGAGCATGAGTTAAAGCTTCTAAATGATGTTGATGTGTTGATAATTGCTAGATGAATGTGATGATGTTGAACTCGTTGTCATGTTTGTTTTAGATAGCAAATGAGAGAAGTTTATGAATGTCGATCGTTCTTGACTAATCTTGTGTAAATGCATGCATTGGTTAAATGCTTAAACATGTAGTGTTCATAAGTGTTGTCAAACATGTTGATTCTTCGTGTTCAATGTCATCAATGAGATACTTTTAGTCGTGTTTCAACTAAGGGATTTATTGGTGAGGTTTGGTGAGGGATTTATTGTTGTGAAGATAAATCTTCCATCCTTCTTAGATAATAGTTTGCAAGGATTTATCTAAGAAGGATGGAAGATTTATCTTCACAACAAGTAGTTAAAGTAATGAATAGATTGTTTCACTCATTCTTGAAGCTTTTGTTATTTAGCATTCATGTGTTCTTAATGCTATGTTTTACTTCAGTTATGTCATGAGGTGTTTGAGAATAAGAAGTGTTTGTATGATTGAAGTGTTTGAGTGTTAGGAAAGTGTCAAATTCCTTAGCTCTTTGGCGAGAAAATCCAAGGACATGGACTTAGAACTTCTTGTGTATAGTGTGTGGTGATTCTTGCTAGATAAGTATGCTAAAGTGGATTGTTCTCATATTTATCCTATAGATGCAATGAAACGTTGAATCTTGAATGTGATTTGTTTTAGGTTTAGCCTAATGAATGTTATGTTTGGTTAAATGGCTATGTCTTTGGTAGAAGGCTTGTTGTTATCAAGTCTATGGTCTTTCGTGTGAAGTACCGTTGATAAAATACCTCTATGGTGTAGTTTGCTTAGAGTGATTGTCAACGGGGTTTGCAAATTGTTGTTTTTTGTCTTTGCAAATTACTAGTAAGAAGGAATGAATGTTGATCTTCAAATGGGAAGTGATAACATTTTCCATAGGTAACAAATATGATAGAACGAGTGAATGGTTCAATGATCTACATTTGGTTTGGAAATGGATGTCAATTGCCCCCAAAGCTTTGTCTTTTGTAGTTTTTACCCATTTTTCTTAGTTGTTGCATGATTAGCATAGTTATTTAACTTTGCTAGTTAGTTTGTCTTTTACTTTTATAGCTTAGGAAAACCAACCAACCAAAATCCTCTTTTTACTTATTTTATATATATATATATATATATATATATATATATATATATATATATACTTCTAGTATAATATCAACCTTGCATATTTAAACCCTTAGAAAGATCTATGTGGCGACCCCAACTTGCCATTATCTACTTAGTTGTAAATAGAAAACATTAGATTTTATAAATCTAACTTTTAGAAGTACGGTGACGACCTCTCAGTGGAACAACTGATACTTGGGTAGAAAGATCTTGGGAGATTTTGGCTCGTCTTTCTCCTTGGTAGAATCTCTGTAGGCCTCATTGGGGTCGAAATATGTCCGAACGAGTAGATGTTCTAGTCTTATATATCATTCTGGTTGCTCTTGTTTCATATGACCCATCACTTGGGTTTGCTGGAGAATAGCACGTGCAGTATCCATTTCCCGGAGTTCAATCATTTCCAGAACAATCTGTTCATACGGATCTTCCAGTATATATATTGGCAGTTTCAGTTGGGAGACTTGTGGTAACACAGCATCCCACCTTCCACTATTGATGTCAGCAATGAATGTTTCAACGCTGTCTACTTTGTTAAGAGAAACCTGAGATTCATTTTGTAGTGTCTGGAAAGTTTGATGCAGTGAATACTCTTTGCAGAATTGAAGAACTATCTTAACCACATCCCGAGCATTGATTTCAAGGGTGGAAGGCTGGAAGCCATGTACGATGAGCTTTGGTAGCAGTCGAAGATGAGTTAGTTTTCTGATCAGAATAGCTCTGATACCAACTAATGTAGAACGTACTACAAGAAAAATAAAAACGCAAAGGTTTGCAAGATCAATTTTTTATTGATTAGGTAGCATTCCTCATGCACACATATGAAATATTAGTATTGAAATGCACATTAGTGCACCTCCATAGTACCGTATGGTACAATATACAAATTATTATTTTTTAAATGTACTCCCTCCGCTATTCTATTATGCCACCATAGATTTAGGTGCTTGGATTTAGTTGGAAAAAAATGAGTGGATGAAATTGAGCGTAGAAAGTATAAAGTATAATGAGTGGATTAAATTGAAGGAATCTTGCAAAAAATGAAAATGGGGCCAAATAAAAGACAACATTCATTTATAGTAAGTGTGTCATAAACAACAAAACAGAGGGAGTATCGAAATCTATAAACAAGAGAAAGTCTCATGAAAGATGACCTTCCCATAAACTTATAGACCTTCCACGGGGGCTTTTACCTTAAATGTTGTAATTTTTTTTATAAAATTTAAATATTGTATTTTATAAGTAAAAACAAGCAATAATATGTATTTGAAGGTAAAAATATAAAAATATATGATATAAAAAATATTTTCAAAATTTTAAATTTTGTATATAATTTAACAAAGGCAAAAACTTGGGGAAAACCGTATTTCCATAGAGTTATAGAAAACGGTGTTTAATCAGACTAATAAAAGGTAAAAAATTCTTAGTTGCAATGTTAAAAAGTTATTATGCAATATGTAGTAGTTATAAAGTTTATAACCCGATTCATGCAATCTGAAAATTTTATCTTCTTTATTCTAACTTGCACTTTAAACCCTTGTCTTTCCATGATTTATGAAAATATCATCTTTCAAGAGATGGACTGTTTAACAAATGCAATGTATAAGGTAAAAGAACAAGTGGTTTGCCCTTAAATTTATGGGACCCATTATAATAGCAAAACACCATATAATAAGGATTGTTTGCTATTGTTTTCAACCGGGGGTATTTTTATAATTATTTGGGCAAAATATTGATATGACCATATGTTTTAGAAGTTTGTGCTAATATGACCATGTGGAGTTGAAAAGTGCTATTGTAGCCATGTGTTTTGCACCAGAAGTGCCGATATAACTTTGTGGCACTATTCCGGCATTGACTTAGTAATTTCCGACACTGACCAAAATTAAAAAGACTAAACTACCCATAGCATTCAAATTATAGACTAAAGTAACCTAGCATTCATCAGAAGCATCACCACCACCGTCGCCGCTCCACCACCACAACCGCCGCTCCACCACCACCACCACTTCCGCCCCACCACCACCACCACCACAGCCGTTTTACCACCACCACCACAACCACAGCTGCTCCTCCAGCGTCGCTCCACCACTGCCGCTCCACAGAAGTTGAAAAACAAAGACTCCACAGAAATTGAAAAACTCATAAAAACAAATTGAAAAACAAAGACTCACCGTCGCCGCCACCGTACCCCACCGTCGTCGCTGTACCCCAACATCGTTACCCACCGTCGCCCCCGCCCTCCTCATCCCCCTCAAGCACCACCACCAATCGACGGAAACCTTAGCCCCACAGCTTTTCCCCAACCACCGATTAAACCCTAGCTCCACTCTTCCCCAACCACGGGAAACCCAAGTCCCGCAGCTGCTACGCCGGGGATGAGATATGCTACTAGAAATTGACGGGGATTTGCAGAGTGTGAAAAAAGGGAATCTTCGTTTTTACAGGTTCAGATGAGGAACAAAGAAGAAAAGAGAAGAAGAAAATTTTGTGGTTAATAAACAATGAGGGCATAATTATCTTTTTACAATTTTTTTTAAAAAAATCGAGGTATAATAGTCATTTCATGTATTTTTGGCCAAATTCAGGCCTCCAGAGTTATATTAGCACATTCTATCAACTTTCCAACTTCACATGGTCATACTAGCACAAACACTCAAAACATAGGGTCATATGAGCACTTGCCTCTAATTATTTTGACTTCCCTAGCGTGTGAGAAAACGACGCCGTTTTCCTGAGAATTTCCTGCGCTTCTCTTTCCTCTTCTTCTCCATTCCTCTGCACGTTCCAATCCTCCACCAGAATCGCCCTCCTTCGCAACCTCCGTTTCATCTTAATCCTGAGCTTGGCTAATCTGGAGCTCTCCGACAAGGATGAGTGCCAAACTGTACTTGTAGGCATCGCTATGACAGGCCGAGTGAGTACCGATTAGTCTCAGTTTATTCTCTCTATTTGTTTGATTGCTTTTACGGTTCTTTAATCACGTCAAATTATTTGTTGGTGAATTTCGTTATAATGTGAAATTAGTTCATAGTCTTGTGGGAAAATTGCCGAATTAAGAGAGATCTGCGGTAGTTAATGCCAATCGATGAACTTTGCAGAAGAGCTGAAGGGAACGAGGAAGAGTATTATATCGATGATCTGGAAGACGAATTTCAATATAGAAATACTAATAATTTTCCTCCACAACTTGCCTTGGGAATTTAGATGCGTCTCAAAACATTATCCACAGAAGCCGTCCAAGCTCATCCGGAAGTGGAATTTCAGGGCATGATCTTGATATCCCTCTCTAGACTTATGGTGAAGAGGTACTACCCAGTTCTTCATGGGTTATATTTCATTATGTATGAACTGCATGCATTTTCATGTTCATCTGGTCTACACAAAGAAGTGAAACTGCCATTTTGTTTTAGGATGGTGAAATTTCTTCAGACCACCATGCTCTTGTTATTCCATTGTATTTTGGTCATGGAGATGCTCTACATTCATCACATTTTTCTGATTCATTAGCATCATGTAAGTAAATCCACCCGCTGTATATAGCATGTTAAGATGGTACAATACCAAGGTAATAAGTAACATGTCTGGGATATTGTTTTATAATTATGGAGTAAGACTTGTTTGCAATTTAAAGTTTGATGCTGATTAAACGGTGTTCTCCTTCAACTACTGTTGATGCTGATTAAAGTTTGATGCTGAGTACTAAAAGACTTGGCTGCATTTAAAAACATGTCATTGGTAATGAACAAGCTAATGCAGGGAAGAAATTCCCCACATAACAAAAAGAGTGTTGACGAAGATACTCTTTGAAGTTCCAAGGATGCATGATAATTTCGTCCTACAATCCTATAAAGAGAATGGAAACAAAAGAAGCATTTGCAGGCATGAAGCTGATGAAATCAACAATGTTTGCGAATTGACATATCATTAGTGAGAGTTGTTAGTTTTAATTTGAGCCTTTTGTTGGCATGAAAAGGTTTCCAAAGAAGATCACATGGAAATAGATGATATATATATCACCCGTCTTTCCAATGACATCTTCTTCATTGGTGTCAGCAGTACAAGTTATAATGAGATATGAAGATAAAAGGGAGTTGGGAAATATATTAACTCTTTTTTTCCCATTTCTGAACCTCCATATATCCCGAGGATGAATGGTCTTACACACCTTCAACCTGATTACTCTGACTTTGTTGAAGTAGATCCCACTGGAAGATATGGCAGGGTATGTTTTCCTACCTTTTCCCCATTTTTGTTTACTTGTTTCATGGTTTTTGTTGAGATTGATTTCAACTTTCTTGATGCAATATATATAGTTTGAGGAATTCAACTCATTATATTTTCTTTTTGTTGTATTTCACCTTCTCAAATTCGTAGATGGTTTCTTTTTCCGGGAACTTTATTGATGCAATGTTTGGTAAATTTGTTACTCCCTCCATTCTAGAGTTTACTTCGCACTCTCCTATTTGGGGCAGGCCAGAGTTCTCATATGATTCAAGTTTTCCATTTTTTGGTGGATTCAGGTATAGAGCATTTGATGAATATGAAGGGATTGAAGTGGCTTGGAACCAGGTCAAACTTTATTACTTCCTCCAAAGCTCTGAAGATCTGGAGAGGCGTTACTGTGAAATCCATCTTCTTAAGACATTGAAGCACAAGAGCATTATGAAGTTTTATACTCCTTGGGTGGATACTGCCAACCAGAACATCAATTTTGTGAATGTACTGTGCCCGTGCGGGACTCTCAGACAGTGAGGTCATCATTTTCCCATTCGATTATTTGATTCACTCTTAGTTTTCTTTTGAAAGTTGCAATTTTTATTGTTTTCTTTGTCTGCCTTTTAGTTCTGAAATATGGCAGGTATAAGATGAAGCATCTGACAGTTAACATCAAAGCAGTTTTCTTTCTCCTTTCTAATTGACGCAGAAAATGTTGAACTACAACAAAGTTTAATTTTAAGGAAATGGTTATTCAATTATACTCTGGCACAATAAAAAATGGCATCTTGAACTGACTAAACTTGTTGCTTTTATGATTGAATAAAATTGTCTCTAATCTTTAATTCGTTTTTTAATTTAGTTGGGAGGCCGATTCATCCCCTTGAGACTCTCTTTCTGATTGTTCCTATGTTGTTGGTGGATCATCTTTCAAAATGACGATTGTTAAAATTCCAGGAACACCATTTTCAAAGTTAGAAAGAAGAAATTACTGGCTTGAAGGAAATGTTTAGATCCGTGGACACAGATAACATTAATACAATAATTTTTGAGGAGCTAAAAACTGGCTTTTCGAAATCGGGTACCAAGCTTTCTGAGTCAGAAGTGAGACAACTGATGGAAGCTGTATGCCTCCGTTTTTCTTCAGTGTGTTAAGTGAAATGAAAAGTGACATGACGTGTTAATTTGTTCTATTTCGGTGTGGGTTGACCCATTCTTTTCATCTCTTTAAGTAGATTATATGCTGGCATTAACTGTGTAGTTGATACATTTTGCTTTCTTCTTAAGATACTCTTACACTTCTGTCTTCTATTTCTTCTTCGCTGCTTAAAATTGTAAAATAGTTGCTACTTGTGTAAGATCCTGAATCCTGATACCAACTTATGTCTTATGATGAGTAAGCAAATTTCTTGTTCGTTTCTGTACCTACGAAAACAAAAAACATAAGTACTTGAGTAAATTTTGATGGAAAGCATTAGGGTATCTCTACATGTGATTGTTGCTTTACTGTTCTGTTTAGGTCATGTTGTTCCTCTTTTTCTTTTTTGTTCATTCTTATCGTGTAGATTTTTGAACAATATTCATTTTGGTACTGATGAAATTCTCCCCTGATTTTATGTTGTGCTATATTCTTGCACTGCCGTGAAAAATTTGACTGTCGTGTTCTATCATAGGCTGACATAGATGGAAACAGAGCAATAGATTACATTGAGTTTATTACAGCAACAGTGCATATGAACAGAATGGAAAGAGAAGACCACTTGTATAAAGCCTTAATGTATTCTGACAAAGATAACAGTGTGTTAAGTCTTAATTCAAAAAGTCTATCTGCATATGATATCGCTCCCACTTGTTTCAAATCTTAGCCTTCTATTTAGGTACATCACAAAGGAAGAGTTGGAAATGGTTTATAGGAGTGCATTACGGGCAATGAGAAGACAATCAAAGAGACCATTGCAGAGCTCGGCACTGATAATGTATGTACTCTGTCCTCTGACCGATTGATGGATTGAAAAATATCCTTAAATAGTAGGATGATGCTGCTTTCTGCCTTTACAGGACGGGAGAATCAATTATGATGAGTTTGCAGCGATGATGAGGTAAGAGCAATCCGAATTGGGCCAAATCAGTAGATATCGGAAATAAGTGTAGATAAGTATGTGCTTATTTGTGTCATACTCAGGTCGCACACTTCTCACTTTGCTTGTTCTGAGAAATGGAATGTAACTTTTGCCATAAGGACACGACACCGGTCTGCTTCTCTACTTCATGTACAGCTCAAGATGGGTGGAAATGCTCAAACTCGAAGTTTCTGGTATCATTCCGTGTTTTGTAGGAAGCATGTGGTTTTCCTGAGTTTGGATTCACAAGTTTACTGATGTGTAGCTACAACAATTGTTAGGTATATATGGTAGAACGATGGTGCTGGATAGGGATTGTTTATCGTTTGTTGAGTTTAAACGTCCCCAACCACTCGAGGTAAGGAACACCGTGAAGACAATTGGTGTATTTCTCCTACTTGTTATATAAGACTCCAAAAGTGTTTTATTCCACAACTACTTGAAAATGAGAAGTCTCTTATACAGTTTTTTAAAAGAAATTCTGGAACGGTGGTAAAATTATAGTCACTTAGATGCTCTCTGTGTTCTAAGTTAAAATTTTAAATTAAATATTCCTTGTGGCCAGGTCCAACTCCATGGTAGTAACAAAGCGAAAGAAAGAGAAAATTGTCTTAGTTGTGAGGTTAAGGCCATTGGACAAAAGGGAATACCACTTTCAAATGGAAAATACTCTTTTTTTTCAACAACAATGGAAAATACTGTTTGTGAGATATACATGAAAAAATTATATCTGTTAAGGATACATTTTAAAAATGGGTATAAAAAATGGGGTATCGAATTATGAATTTTAATTGAAATTGGGTCCATTTTCTTGGACACTTGCTCTTGACTTAAATAGCTAATATACTTGTAGTATTTTATATTTTGAAATGTTATATACTGTGTAAATATGTTTTATTTGAAAATTTCCTTTGTTTGGACTACAAAAACTTTAAATTTGATAATCGTTTATGTATAAAAGAAATGTCCGCTATATGATTTGGTTCATATCATTATTACTTTACTTACATTAAATCTTATGAAAGAATCACAGGAAAAATTCAACACGCAGTCTTATTTTAGTTAGATTAAACTTTAGACAGTGACATTTTTACAATTATTTCCTATTCTTTTCAACATCCTCTACAAGGACCTTACCTCAATTCTTTTCCAGTGGAGAAGAAATGAGGAGAGAAATGGGGAAATAATTGCTATAAAAGTTCTAACCTAAAATTTAGCATGTCTTAGAGGAAACAATCTCAAAATTCACAAGGGAAATAAAATAATATCTGTCTTAAACGGAAAAGTGATATGATAAAATAACAATTTTATTTTATTCACTATTCACTATTTGATAATTTATAGCTAAATTTATTATTTCACTTCATAATTTCTATATCTCTTAATATATGACTAAACTTTAGAATTGACAAAGCAATTTATTTTCAATTTAAATATGGTATGCAAAAAGTACGGGAAAATTAATATTATTTTTGTAACAGATATTATTTTTGCTAGTTTGATCCTAAAGTTATTGAAACCGACTAACGAGAGATCTCCTCATTAAAAGAATACATGCAAAGTAGTGGGAAATATTATTTTTCCTTGTGACCATGGAAATACGAGATTGAATTAGAATTATAAAATGGTGAAAGATTTTAGTTGTAACATTAAAAATTTATTATTTAACTTGCAGTAGATACATGTTTATGATCCGATTAATACAACTCAAAAATTTTATCTTAATTTCTTCGTTAAAAGACTCACTCAAAAATAAATGAACAAAATTCTAAAAATATTATAAACGTCAGGTTTAATCTACCGTATATCCTTTCAATAATTACAATCGGCGAGGGAGTTGCTCTCCACCTCCATTCCGCCACTGTGCCACAGAGACAGTGTGAAAGGTACGCTTAAGTTTCTACGATATCCCCAAATCTTAGGGTTTCAGTTTCTTCAGTCGACAAATCAATTCGATCACCTGGATCCTCCCAGCTTTAATTTTGAATTTCAAATCAGCGATCATCCTACCCGACAGCGCCGACGAAGGGTTCTCTAGGTTATCGGCGATGGATGTCGACGGGAGCAAGCGCGTGTTCCAGAGACTCGGCCCCGGCCCGGCGACGGCGTCTTCCTCCGGCAGGGATGATAATAATTCCAGAAATCAAAAGGTCTGTTATTTGTGGAGAGAAGGGCGGTGCGATAGGATCCCCTGCCCTTACTTACACAGAGAATTAGCGCCGCCTCCGCCGCCTCAGCAGTCTATTGGCAACGGTGCGGCGGCGTCTAAACGGCGCTACGGGTTTTCCAGAGACGATCATTACGCCGGCGGCGGGATGCGGAGGAACTCTAATTTTAATAATACATGGGGCCGGCAACAGCAACACGGCGGATACGGGAACAGGGGAGGTGCGGGAGCGGTGGTGAAGAAGCAAGAGAAACTCTGTAATTATTGGGTTCAGGGGAACTGTACTTTTGGGGACAAGTGTAGATATTTGCATTCATGGTCAAGCCCCTGCTTCTCTTTGTTAACACAGCTAGAAGGACACGAAAAGGTAATTGTTAGATACTTCGTACTACCCAGATCTTTATATTTATGTGATAGTTGTCTCTCTGAGTTCAAGGTTTCTTTCTCAACAGGTTGTTACTGGGATTGCTTTTCCAGCTGGGTCTGATAAGCTTTATAGTGGGAGTAAAGATGAGAGCGTTAGGGTCTGGGATTGCCAATCTGGACAGGTGACTATTATCAGTTGGCTTACTTTGAAGATGAATGAAAGCATTTAGTGAACTTAGTTTCAGCTGTTATTTATTGTGTTACGGAGGGGAAAATTTGAATCCATGGGATCTTTTTTGACTTTGGATGAAAGTTATGGTAGTAAGATGTGCATATGTTGTTTGTATAGAGATTGATCTTGTCTTCAGAAGTATAACTAGATAAAGATGGTGAACAATTTCTTCCCATTTTTTCTCTGTTGCCTTTGTGTAAAGAAAACTTTTGGAGCTATTTTAAATTTTGAGTTCTTAAGCATTCCTTGTTTCACTTAGTGTGCAGGTGTTATTAAATTGGATGGTGAAATAGGCTGCATGCTCAGTGAAGGTCCATGGGTTTTTGTTGGTCTAACAAATTTAGTTAAGGTAAGAAGTGAAAACCATATTTTGGCTTCTCTATTTTGCGAAAATGTTCTGTATTGCTATGGTTATGCTTACCAACTATGCGGGGATGCAGGTGTGGAACACCCAAGCTAATAGTGAATTGAGCTTAGTTGGACCTGTTGGACAAGTTTATGCCCTTGTTGTGGGTAGTGATCTTTTATTAGCGGGAGTACAGGTAAATTGCCCACCCCCAAGCTTCTATGACTTTTCAGTTTAATGTTTTCTACTGCCTACACAGTTCTGATTTTTGTCATGTCTTGATAAGGTAGTCAATATTTTCTGTTGTAGTCCATCAATATTCTTAACCTATATTTTTGTCTAACGTTAGTGATCAATTCATAATGTTAGAAAAATAAAGAAATGGAGGACCTGAGATCAGCTGCACGGGAAAGGGCTTTGATGCTTTGCCTTTCCAGCTGGGCAGAATGCACCATCTATTCTACTTCATCTTTCCCCTTCCTTAGGTTGGCTATGCTTTGAGGATTACAGTGTTAGGAAAGTAACTAACTATGAACAAACGATAGCGCTATAATTGTAAGATAGAAAAGGATCTGTAAGCATCCTAGATGGTGGAATCAATGGCAACTACATACATAAAAATAACAAAAACTTAAAGTGTTCTTTGAAGTTTGAATTATGGAAAGCTGAAAAATAATCAAAAGTCAATAATATAGGCTTCTGTGTACCTTAAAGATATAGACAAATACATTGACCTCCTAAGCCAAACTTTTGAAATAAGTCATGCCAAACCAAAATAACAGAAGGAATTTTGAAATAAAATCATACCAAAATGGAATTTGACTACGTAATATTTTTATCTTAAGTGTGATGCTTATATAATTTTTGATAGAGAGTATGATAAATGCATTATAAAGAAAGTGGAGATAGCCCCGGATTTCCAAGTAGATGAGAAAAACTACAGGAACACACATTAGGTGATAAGATGATTTGGACAGTTGCGTTGAATGAGAACAATTTACTCAAACTGAAAGGCGAAGGGTAAGACCTAACAAAGCTCATGGAAAGAAATCATTACAAGATGTTTATACATGAGAAGATCATTTTGATGGAACATGACGATGAGATACTATATGTGGTCCCGACTCCAAGTAGTGGGATAACGATTTAGCTCTTGATCTTTGTTTTAACATCGTCAAGCATACACAAGTTATCATTTAATATGGAGGAGCTTTATCCATTCCCCTGCCTTGTGTTTGATTCTTTCTTGTGTACTCCTTAAGTCAATTCTGTTAGTCCGCATCTAGTGCCTTTTTGACTTAACTACCTTGCCAGTTGCTTGAAAATCCTTTCACACACTGTCGCAGGATGGGGCAATTTTAGCATGGAGGTTTAATGCAGCGACAAACACTTTTGAACCTGCTGCATCACTCACAGGACACACCTCTGCTGTTGTAACACTGGTTGTTGGTGCTAACAGATTGTACTCTGGTTCAATGGACAATTCTATAAGAGTAAGGCCTTTTTGGTTTAAAAATAGATATCTGTTTCATGTGGTGTGCTGGACGTTGACCCGTATGAACTCTTGGGCTTCAGGTGTGGAGTCTTGAAACGTTAGAGTGCCTGCAAACTTTGACAGATCATTCTAGTGTTGTCATGTCTGTTCTTTGTTGGGAGCAATTTCTGTTATCGTGCTCACTGGATAGAACAATAAAGGTATGATGTATTAACCTGGTAGTTATGTGGTATATAGTTGGGCCAGTTGTCTGAGATTGATCTATTCAATGCTTACTGTATTTTAGGTTTGGGCAGCAACAGAGAATGGAAGCTTGGAAGTAACATACACTCACAAAGAAGAACATGTATGCTTTGATTTATTATTTCTGCCGCAATATTGGCTATTCTTTTGACTTTTGAATTTTCCATATCTTGTGTGGAAAAATTGGTCATCTGGTTGCAAATTGAATGTGGGGATGGCCCAAAATTTGAAATGAATGGGAGTGGGATTTCCTACATGGTGATGGATTATACCTCATACAAGGATCTGTAGAAGGATTTTGAAATTTTATCGAAATTGGCTGTCCATTATAGGAGTCCTAAATAGTACTGCACAATGTAATTTTGGAGCTGGTTGCATCTGAATCAAAATCTGTTGAGATGGGCAATGAGTTTTAGTTGAGACCAGTATCCATCCACTTTTTGTTTAGATACATTGCTGGAAGACATGAACGTGAAAATGTGGTTCTGTTATTTGAAAAGTCTATATACTGTGGTGGCCTCATAGTTGATATGTGCTCAGGGCTTGCTTACTCTCTGCGGGATGCATGATCTGGAAGCTAAGCCTGTTTTGCTTTGCTCTGCCAATGACAACACTGTTCGAGTCTATGACTTGCCATCGTGAGCTTAACTTCCACCCACATATCTTATGGTATTTGACTTGTGCAAGTTCTGCTGGTTTCACTTCTCTTATTGGAACATTTCTTTTTTTTTTTTTTGTACAGTTTCACTGAGAGGGGAAAGATCTACTCCAAACAGGAGGTGCGATCCATTCAAGTCGGACCTGGTGGATTGTTCTTTACCGGCGACGGCATTGGTCTAGTGAAAGTCTGGAACTGGTCTCCCGAAGCTATTGCTGCTACTAAATAAAGAAATTGAGCAATTTTTTGAACATTCTTCAGCCTTATACTTTAGTTGTAATGAATTGTGGAGAGCTGCATCAGTTTTGATGTTTTAGTAGAATAGGGTTTCCCCCGAGAGCCAAGGCAATTACCCCTTGGTCACCATGTACCTGAATTTGGTACTCCATGTGTGTTTCCATCATTTTAAGGCGGTTGTGTTGCCATAATGAGAGGACGATTGCTGTCCAATATAGACGCTCATGTATCGACTTAATTTATGTGTGAAAGTGGAATGTCTTATTTGAGATTCGCATTGATGGTATGTGTATTCGTTCGTTTTAATATTTGATAGAACCTACATATTGCTCGATAATAAAAAATGTTGTACATACATAGAAAACCTAGAAACAAATGTATTGGTTTTTACTCTACGCGCCTCTTAGGTTGACAGGCTGTGAGTCGGACCTGAATGGAAAAATCTGCTCGATGTGAATAGTCCCAATATTGACAGTTTCTTTGACAGTGGAATTTTGTAAGTTGTAGAACACCATCTCGTGATTGCCCATATTCAGCAGTGCAATGTCGCGATTATAGAGCCCTTTCAGCATGGGAAAGCCTGAACGCATAAGTACCTTCACTTCTTTCACCAGCCTCCAACTGGGAGTTCTGGAGCCATCCACAACCCACAATTCTGCATTTTCTTCCAAAGGTGAGTCAGTGAGCCCTAGTTTTCCCTCATATTCGATCAGCGAAGGGCTGCGAAAGTCCCAGAAGCTCTTCGACTCAGGTAAAGGAAACCGACAATGAGTTTCATCTTCAGGATGGAAAGCCACCACGTGTCTATCAGTGAGCCAGTATATGAGTCCATTTGCTTGGACAGACGGAGTGTCAGAAATGAAAAACTCACGACTTTCCAAAACAATATCCTCCGACGATCTCTTCCATCTCCATGATTTCGAATCAAAGATTTCGCATCGGTAAGTGTTGTTAGACTTTGTCGATGACCTGGGACGCTTGATTTTGGACAGCCGAACTATTTTGTACCTCAAGGGATCAGAATGTAGCACCACCAGAGCAACACTCACCGTCCCGCGTCTGAGTTTCGGGTTTGGTAGAGCTTCACACTGTCTCGTACGAGGTTTGCAGACGTAGTATCTACGTCGTCCACATGTTTCACCGAGAACACACAAAATCCCTTGCTTTGAAGATGCCTCTATCTTCACCTCCATCTTCATGATGTCGTTGATGCCCGGGCTCTCGTCGTGTTCCAAGGAGATGAATTTCTGCGCGTAGTTGCCAGATTGTAGATGTTGAACGTAGAAACCGCATGCGCTGTTGGTGTTCTTGCAGTAAGTAGGCATGAAGTCTGAGCTATGCACAAGATGGTTCCATTCCTTGGAAACCGCCTTGCACGAATCCAGTGCTTCCAAAGAGGCTCTTGATAAAATTTCGAATACGGCATCCGTAGGCAAATCCATGTGAGAATTGCCGGAAAACAAAAAGGTTTTAATGAATGAATACGATGGGATGTGGATTAGCGGCTGCTTATATTTATAAGCTGATAATTTACCCGTTTCCGAATTGGATTCTGATTCCAAAAGTAAATAAATGTGTTTCCATTTTGGAATAGGATTTCCTTTAGCAGGTTACGTGTGCAGGAGAAATGTCTTATTTGGCGGTCTATGTATTAGTTGGTTTTTAATACTATCTGATATTAACGACACGAAAGCTGTCCTTGTATTATCTTAGAGATAAACATGGCCAAACTGTGGAAGCAGTAGGTGAAAGGAAGTAAGATGAAAAGTTCGGAAATGAACTGAGAAAAACTTAGAGATGCCTAACACCGCCGACGGTGATCGGAATGAAAACACGGCAGCCTGGCTAATTGCCGTCGAAACGCTCCGGCTTCAACCTTATGCTCTCCCACCTCTCGGTACATCTCTAATCCATTCTTTCTTGACACAAGGATAAAACATCATGTTGAATGCCTTAGAGATCAATCATTTTTGGATATTTTAGTTGGATTTTCAGTTCAAAGTTCAAACTGATTGAAATTTGATCAACAATTCAATATGTTCAGGTCCTCATGATGTCAAAGTTGGGGTGAAAGCTGTTGGTATTTGCGGGAGTGATGTTCATCACTTCAAGGTAATCCTCATGTTCACCGGCTTTTTCATCAGCTTCGTTTGTTTGGTAGCAGTGCTTCGTTGATACTTATGTTTGTTCCGGAAACAGAACATGAGATGTGCACATTTCGTGGTTAAGAAGCCGATGGTGCTTGGCCACGAGTGCGCCGGTGTCATTGAGGAAATCGGCCGCCTAGTAACCTCCTTGGCGGTGGGTGATCGCGTCGCTCTCGAGCCCGGCATCAGCTGCGGTCGTTGCAACTCCTGCAGGTCCGGCCGCTACAATCTCTGCCCTGAAATGAAGTTCTTCGGCTCTCCTCCGACCAATGGATCCTTAGCCAATCAGGTTCCCAATCAAACTGACGGAATTGCTTTTCTACAAGCTGATGTGACAGAAAATAATTATGGATAAATAAGAGATTTTTTGAAATTATTTGTCTTGTCTAAAAGTTGTTAAAATTAAAGAACACTGTGAAAATTTAGCAACATGTATTATTTACCATTTTAAATTTTGTCATTTTGTGGGACGAACGTAAAAGGAAATTGTGCCATTTTTACAGGAACGGAGGGTATATATAATATCATCAATCACCTCTACATAGTACCAATTAGTTGTATGATAAAATTCAATGACTCTAGTATGGTATCAGAGCGTCTGATTGGCCTAATTGATGTATATTCCCACTGTTTTTTGCATTTGTATCCTCCATAATCATTTCAACAATACAATATGAATCAGGTTGTGCATCCTGCAAATTTGTGCTTCAAGTTACCGGACAATGTGAGTTTGGAAGAAGGGGCAATGTGCGAGCCTTTGAGCGTTGGAGTCCACGCTTGCCGGCGCGCAGGTGTTGGCCCGGACACTAGAGTATTGATCATCGGAGCTGGTCCGATCGGGCTAGTCACCATGCTCGCTGCTCGAGCTTTTGGTGCCCCCAAAGTAGTCATGGTTGACATCGATGCCTCACGCTTATCCTTCGCAGAAAACCTTGGCGCCAGCTGCACAATCTTAGCTTCCACAAACATAGAGGTCCGTATATTGCTAAGACTTCATAGTTTGAGCATGATTCATTATTGTTAAAGAGTCTTACGTTGATGAAAGACAGAGCTATAACTTAATATATAATATCGTCAGTCATCTCAGTACCAATTATTTTTATGATGAACAACCTATGACTCTGATAAATACCATGTGGACTCAGGATGTGAACAAAGAAGTGATTCAGATTCAGAATGCAATGGGGGCTGCCATAGATGTGAGCTTTGATTGTGTTGGTTTTGATAAGACCATGACGACTGCCCTGACCGCCACGGCCTCTGGTGGCAAAGTGTGTCTTGTGGGACTAGGCAGAAGCCAGATGAATCTCCCCCTAACCCCAGCTGCTGCAAAGTAAGTATCTGTAATACTCCGTCCCAGATCAAACTGCACAGTTGCTTGATGGGAATCGAACGTAATGAAGTGTTGTTTTTTGATGACAGGGAAATTGATGTTGTGGGAATATTTAGGTACAGGAATACATGGCCACTGTGCATTGAGATGTTGAGGAGTGGTAAAATAGATGTGAAGGCTCTCATAACCCACAGGTTTAGGTTCACTCAGCAGGATGTGGAGAGCGCTTTTGAGACCAGTGCTAAGGGTGGTACTGCAATTAAGGTCATGTTTAAACTCTAGGTTATGGAATTCATCATTTGCAGATGCCTCAGCTCAGCTTCTTTTATACTGTTTTACACCTTAACAAAATAATTCTGTGGATCTTGTTGAAGCAATTTTTATCTTTCAATTTGGATCAACTGAAGCAAAATTTTGAACAGAGATCATATCTAGATTAAGTCAAGGGTATTAGAGGAAAAAAGGAAAAGGCAGGGGTTATAAAGGGTACCAAAATGACTCGAATGCATATCTTTCGATTCTAAGAGCATCTCTAATGTCAACGTCAATTAGATAATCTTCTCTTGTCACGTCCTATTAAATGACTCCCAACCTTGAATATCATCTCCAATACAGGAGTCAAATAAGGATGTTAATCTGACGTGGGCAAAAATGAAAATAACCCCTTCAAACTGAGCTTCTGTTTTCAGAGGTGAAAGTGATGCCATCACTTTGCCAGATCGACAAAATTTCCATACACACGAATATCAATCAAATTAAAATTTTGCAAGTTTCCATATAAAAATTCCAAACAATTTAATTTTCAATCAAGTTTCTACATATAAATTTCAATCAATCTAAAATTTCAATCAAATTCATATTAATTCATTTAGTATATCATATTTTTTATTGGCAAAGTCTTGGAAAATACCGTCTTTCCATAGGTTTATGAAAAGACGGGGTTTATTTAGAATAATAAAATGGTAAAATGTTTTAGGGCAAAGTCTTGGGAAAGACGGTCTTTCCATAGGCTTATGGAAAGATTAGATTTGATTAGAATAATAAAAGGTAAAAGGTTTTAATTGCAATATTAAACTTTTAGTATGCAACATGTAGTAGTTATAAAATTTATAACCCGGTTCATGCAACCCAAAAATTTTATCTTAATTTCTTCTAATTTACACTTTAAACCTTGGTCTTTCCATAATTATGGAAAGACCGTCTTTCAAGAGACTCATGTTTTAGTTGTAATATTAAAACTTTATTATGCAACGTGTAATAGTTATAAAGTTTATGATCCGATTAATGCAACCAAAAATTTTTATCTTCATTTCTTATAATTTGCAGTTTAAACCTTGGTATTTCCATGACTTATGGAAAGACCATCTTTCAAGAAACTGACTCTTTTTTATTAGTTAGATATATATAATATTTAAAATTTTATGCACCCCTACATTTCTTAAAAAGAGTCAATCTCTTGAAAGATGGTCTTTCCATAAGCTATGGAAATACCAAGGTTTATAGTGTAAATTAGAAGAAATGAAGATAAATTTTCGGGTTGCATGAATCGGGTTATAAATTTTATAACAAATACACATTGCATAATAATTTTTTAATATTGCTACTAAGACTTTTTACCTTTTATTATTCTAATTAAACCCCGTCTTTCCATAAGCTTATGGAAAGACGGTCTTTCCCAAAATTTTGCCTCTTAAAAAATCTATAAATGAAGATATTTTTAATAATTTGTATAATTTTTTTTTAAAGATGAGGTAAATTATTCTAAAAACTTAAGTTTGAATTATATATATGTGTGTGTTTGTTTCAATTAGTTATGAAACTAAGAAAGTAAGAATACATACAAATGAATATACGCAGGCATTTAAATTTAATCTAGAATAAATGAGTATAAACAAAATCCTTTAAACTTTTATTATGATAAACATGACCGTCAACATTGATGTCTCATTTACGATGCTTGTATTGGAGATTAAAACTTGACAAATTCATAATGGAGAGACTCTTTAATCCACGTCATATTGAAACCCAATAGTAACCCCAAAATTTGTGGATGATAGGGTAGTGTCACAAAATTTTTGTGACGAGGTTAATTAATTAATTTTTAATAAAATCATATTCAATTATAGGGTAGTGTCCAGAAGTCCGAACTCTGCCCGACATCTTCATCAGCAACATCAAGAAGGTCTGACCTCCGTCTCCATCCGTCTCCGTCTACTGGTCCAAAATCTCCATCTCCGGTTGACCTCAAGAAGGTAGCCGTCTGTGGCATAGAAAGCTGCTGAGCCCGACGTCGAGAATGCGTACTCGAGCTTCCAGCGCGACGCATAACCGAAGAGCTTCCAACGCAGATTCGATCGCCAGCTCCAGCTCGCGATCCAACTTGGGCAAAGAGGAAAACTCTAACGCGTGAAGGGCACGCGCGATTTGACTTGCGCATCAACTCCTTCTCGCGCGTTGAACCTATTTATCGCGAGTTGAACCTGTTTCTCGTGAGTTGAACCCATTTCTCGCGAATTGTTCAAATTCTCGTCAGCACTCTAACAATTTCTGTACAATTTCGGTATTCGGCTATGGTTCATTTGGGCCCTATATCTCGGGAAGATTGCTCCACTAATTGGATTGCGGACAAGGTGTTGCTTCAGGCCAGTTTGAATGGTCTCAACCGTCATTCTTCGTCGAATCAGTGGATCGTTGATTCAAGTGCTACATCTCATATCACTGCTCACACCAGTCATCTTGATAAGGTACAATGTTATCGTGGTTCTGATTCTATTCTTGTTGGAAATGGTGAATCATTATCTATTTCTCACATCGGCCAATGTCATTTATCTGGTTTCTCGGTTAATGATGTCATTGTGATCCCTAAGATTACTAGAAGTTTATTATCCATTAGTAAGCTTACTCGTGATCTACCTGTCCGTGTTATATTTGATGCCGATGCATTTTCCATTGAGCACAAGCTTACAGGGACAATAATTGGTAAATGCCGACATAGGTCTGGTCTTTATTTTCTTGAGACTGGTGATTCCAGTTTTTTAGGCGAACTACGCTCTACAAAGCTTCATGCTTCTTTTGAGCAGTGGCACTCTCGCCTCGGTCATGTGTCTCATGATACTGTTCAGTTATTGAATCGATTGGGCCTTATTTCTGTCACTTCTGCTATGCTTGCACCTGTCAGTTGCTCTCCTTGTCAAATGGCCAAGAGTAGTCGTTTGCCCTTTTCCACTAGTGACAAGCGTGCTACTGGTTTATTGGATAAAGTACATTGTGATTTGTGGGGACCAGCTCCTATTTTATCTGTCGGTGGTTTATCTTATTATGCCATTTTCATTGATGATTTTTCGCGATTCACATGGTTTCTTTCGATGCGGCATAAGTTGGATTTCTATTGCACTTTTATCCAGTTTCATAAATTCGTTGAGAATTAGTTTTCTGCTAGGGTTAAAAATTTTCAAATCGATGGTGGCACCGAGTTTACTAATCACCGACTTCAAGCTCACCTCATATCATGTGGCATTCATCATCAGATGTCCTCGCCTTATACACCTGCTCAGAATGGCCGGGCTGAGCGGAAGCATCGTCACATCACAGAGACTGGTCTTGCCATGCTTTTTCACTCTTCTGTGCCGCACTGTTATTGGGTGGAAGTTTTCTCCTCTGTGGTTTACATTATTAACCGTCTGCCTAGTTCAGTTCTGAGTGGCAAATCACCTTTTGAGGTTGTTTTTGGTCATGTGCCTGACTATACCCTCTTTCACCTGTTTGGTTGCCGTGCATTTCCATGTCTGCGTGTCATTGCTACTGATAAGTTTGCACCCCGATCCATTCCCTATGTTTTTATTAGCTATAGCCCTCATCACAAGGGCTTCCAATGTCTCGACCCGACTTCTGGGCGCATCTATATCTCTCGCCACGTTCGTTTTTATGAAATTTTCTTCCCCTATGTCTCATCTTCCACGGACAGTCGTTCGATTTCAGATCTGGAGATTTCATCTTTTTTATGGAACTGTTACTTCATCGATTGGGGCCACCACGCCTGTGCCTGTGCCTGTTCCAGCTGCCCCTCCTTCACCACCATCTTCCATCTGGACGGCCGACCCAGACCCAGCTCCTCAACCGTCGGCCATCACACCTCCACTGCCGGCCACCACACCTCAGCCATCGCCCCAATGCCTCAGTCAGTCTCGACTGTACGTTCTCCAGAGTTATTCGAAGTCCACTCTCTGATTAGCTCTGCTCGATCCTCTTCTACGTCGTCAGCTGGTTTGATTCCTCCACCTTCACCACCACAACTTCATACCCATCGGATGGCTACTCGATCTGCTACTGGTGTCATTCAGCGTTGGGATTATTCGGATATTATTGCTCACGATCTCACGATCTCACTGCTGTACTCCTTTCTCAGACAGAGCCCACTGATTATCGCTCTGCCCTTCAAGATCCAGCCTGGGTTTCAGCCATGGATGATGAGATGGCAGCTGTTTGTGGTCAGCACACTTGGGACTTGGTGCCTCGACCTTTGGACGTCAACATTGTTGGCTCCAAATGGGTCTATAGGCTAAAGTATCGACCAAATGGCACTATTGAGCGTCACAAAGCTAGACTTGTGGCGCAGGATTTTTCGCAGATTCCGGGCTTTGATTTTGATCACACTTTCAGTCATGTGGTCAAAGCCTCCATTATTAGGACGGTTCTTGCCATAGCTACCATGCGTTCCTGGCCACTCCATCAGTTGGATGTCAAGAATGCTTTCCTTAATGGTGTTCTTGATGTTCCAGTCTACATGAAGCAGCTCGTTGGTTATCAGGACTCTGCTCGTCCAGACTATGTTTGTCGCTTGCGAAAGGCCATTTATGGTCTTAAGCAGGCTCCCCGGGCTTGGTTCCAGCGTTTCAGCAGTTATCTGACACGACTTGGCTTTCGGTGCAGCTCAGCTGATACTTCTTTATTTGTCCTTTTGAGAGGTTCGTCGTTATTGTACCTACTTGTGTATGTGGACGATATCATCCTTACAGGCAATGACTCGACTCTTCTTCGCCAGTTCATTGATTGGACACCCAGAGAGTTTGCGATCAAGGATCTTGGTGCTCTTCATTACTTTCTTGGTCTTGAAGTTTCGCCTACCTCCTCAGGAATACTGCTTGGCCAAGCAAAGTATCCTCGGGATATTTTGAATCGGGCCGGTATGTCTGACGCGGCACCTGTTTCTACTACATTTGTCGCTGGTTCTCAGCTTCACAGCTCTACCAGTCCTCCATTTCGGGATCCTACACTTTATCGTTCTCTTGTTAGTGCTCTCCAGTATCTCACCATATCTCACCCGAATTTGGCATTCTCGGTCAACACGGTGAGTCAGTATCTTCAGGATCCCAGAGATGACCATTTTGCTGCTGTGACTCAAATTTTGCGGTATGTTCGTGGAACTCTTCATTTTGGTCTTCGGTTTTGTTCTGCTAGTACTCCTGATGTGTTAGGATACTCTGATGCCGATTGGGCTCACTGTCTGGAGACTCGTCAGTCCATTTATGGTTATGCGGTTTTTCTTGGTGGGAATCTGGTTTCTTGGAGTGCCAAGAAACAGCCCACCGTTTCTCGCTCTAGCACTGAGTCTGAATACCGTGCTCTTGCCAACACTGCCTCTGAAGTGGTCTGGCTCACTCATTTGCTTCGTGATCTTCGGGTTCCACTTTCTGGTTCTCCACTATTGTTATGCGACAATAGTAGTGCTATCTTCTTGGCTCAAAATCCAGTGGTGCACAAGCAGGCGAAGCACATCGACATCGACTACCATTTTATTCGTGAGTTTGTGACATCCGGAAAGCTGCGCGTTGCTCATGTTCCGACTTCTCTTCAGATTGCGGATATTTTCACCAAGGGGCTCTCCCGTCCGCTGTTCGAGTTCTTCAGGTCCAATCTGTGCGTCGGCGAGCATCCGACGCTTCGCTTAAGGGGGGTGTTAGAATAAACCAGACTCCTGATTAGATTATGATTTATTATTATTAGAATTCTTTCCTTATTACACATTTATTGTACTATCTATATATTCAGATATCAATAATACAATTTATTACGACAAATTATTCTATCAGTCTAATGAAAAACCAATTATTAAGATCGCCAGTCATCTCAGTACCAATTATTTTTATGATGAAAAACCTACGACTGATAAATACTACTCCAAACATGTGGACTCAGGATGTGAACAAAGAAGTGATTCAAATTCAGAATGCAATGGGGGCTGCCATAGATGTGAGCTTTGATTGTGTTGGTTTTGATAAGACCATGACGACTGCCCTGACCGCCACGGCCTCTGGTGGCAAAGTGTGTCTTGTGGGACTAGGCAGAAGCCAGATGAATCTCCCCCTAACCCCAGCTGCTGCAAAGTAAGTATCTGTAATACTCCGTCCCAGATCAAACTGCACAGTTGCTTGACGGGAATCGAACGTAATGAAGTGTTATTTTTTGATGACAGGGAAATTGATGTTAGTATTTAGGTACAGGAATACATGGCCATTGTGCATTGAGATGTTGAGGAGTTGTAAAATAGATGTGAAGGCTCTCATAACCCACAGGTTTAGGTTCACTCAGCAGGATGTGGAGAGCGCTTTTGAGACCAGTGCTAGGGGTGGTACTGCAATTAAGGTCATGTTTAAACTCTAGGTTATGGAATTCATCATTTGCAGATGCCTCAACTCAGCTTCTTTTATACTGTTTTACACCTTAACAAAATAACTCTGTGGATCTTGTTGAAGCAATTTTTATCTTTCAATTTGGATCAACTAAAGCAAAATTTTGAACAGAGATCATATCTAGATTAAGTCAAGGGTATTAGAGGAAAAAAGAAAAGGCAGGGGTTATAAAGGGTACCAAAATCACTCGAGTGCATATCTTTAGACTCTAAGAGCATCTCCAATGTCAGCATCAATTAGATAATCCTCTTTTGCCACATCATATTAAGTTACTCCCAACCTTAAATATCAGCTCCAATGCAGGGGTCAAATAAGGGCTTCAATCTGACGTGGACAAAAATGAAAGTGATCCCTTCAAATTGAGTTTCTATTTTCAGATGGTGGAAGCAAGACGTCACTTTGTCACATTAGCAAAATGTTCATACACACGAATATCAATCAAATTAAAATTTTGATCAAGTTTCCATATAAAAATTCCAAACAATTTTCATTTTCAATCAAGTTTCTATATACAAATTTCAATCAATCTAAATTTTCAATCAAATTCATATTAATTCATTTACGGAAAGACGGGGTTTATTTAAAATAATAAAAAGGTAAATATTTTAGTTGTAATATTAAAACTTTATTATGCAACGTGTATTAGTTATAAAATTTATGACCCGAATAATGTAACCCAAAGATTTTATCTTCATTTCTTATAGTTTACAGTTTAAACATTGGTCTTTCCATAACTTATAGAAAAACCGTCTTTCAAGAGACTGACTATTTTTTATTAGTTAAATATATATAATAAAATTTTTGGGAAAGACCGTCTTTCCATATGTTTATGGAAAGACCGTCTTTCCATATGTTTATGGAAAAATGATGTTTAATTAGAATAATAAAAGGTAAAAGGTCTAAGTAGCAATATTAAAAATTTATTATGCAACGCGTAGTAGTTATAAAGTTTATAACCAGATTCATGCAAATCGAGAATTTTATCTTCATTCCTTTTAATTTGCACTTTAAACCTTGGTCTTTCCACAACTTATGGAAAGACAGTCTTTCAAGAGACATACTCTTTAAAATTTTATGCACTACTACATTTCTTAAAAAGAGTCCATCTCTTGAAAGACGGTCTTTCCATAAGTCATGGAAAAATCAATGTTTAAATTGTAAATTAAAAGAAATGAAGATAAATTTTCTGGTTGCTTGAATCGGGTATTAATTTTAGAAAAAAGTGCTTTTATAACCCTACCTAGTTGACATAAGTGCCAATATAACCTTTCAGTATTTGAATGTGCCAATATAACCTTTCAGTATTTGAAAGTGCCAATATAACCATATCTAGTTAGTGAAAGTGCCAATATAACCCTCTCCGTCAACTTTTAGCCAGAATTCAATAAAATTACATGTTTGCCCTTTTGAAAAAAATTAAAATACAAAAAATAGGAAATGACGTTATTACCCTTAGACCCGCCGCCGGACTATGAGGGTAAAATTGTCCACATAAATTCAGATTTAGCCCAAAAGGTATTTTGGTCAATTTACATAGAGTCAACACTGAAAAATTGAGGTCAATGCCAAAAATGGGGTCTAAGGGTTATATTGGCACTTTCATTAACTAGATAGGGTTATATTTGCACTAAAAATTATCATATGGTTTTATTGGCACTTACTCAAATTGATAGAGTTATATTGACACTTATAAATTTTTTAATATTGCTACTAAGATCTTTTACCTTTTATTATTCTAATTAAACCTCATATTTCCATAAGCTTATGGAAAGACGGTCTTTCCCAAGGTTTGACCGTCAACATTGATGTCTCATTTACGATGTTTGCATTGGAAATCAAAACTTGACAAATTCATATTGGAAAGACTCTTAAATCCATGTCATATTGAAATCCAGTAGCAATTTGCCAAATGGGCCCGAAATTTGTGGATGACTCTCGTTGCATTGTAGATGCTCTAATCGCGCCACTCATTGCACAATGAGGCTACCTTTTTAAAAAAAGAAAATAAAATGAAACATGATAGAAAAAAACACACTGAATTTTAGGGCGGTGTCACAAAATTTTTTAGATGGGGTTAATTAATTAATTTTTAATAAAATCATATTCAATAAAGGCAAAGTTTTAAAACGACTGTCTTTTATAGGTTTATGAAAAGATAAGTTATAAATGATAAAAAAGATAAATATTTTAATAATAATATTAACATTTTATGGTGCAACACGTAGTAGTTATGAAGTTTATGACCCGATTAATGCAACCCAAAAATTTTATGTTAATTTCTTTTAATTTCCATTTTAAACTTTGATCTTTCCATGACTAATGGAAAGAGTGTCTTTCAAGAGACGGACTTTTCAATAAAGTTATTTTATTCCATCAGATGGGGTTGAAGGTAATTTTTTTTTTAAATGATAGTCTTAAAAAAAATTAAAAGATAATAAAAAATAATTTTAGAAAATTGATACCTCTTGAAAAATTGATGGCAGGAGTTAAAAGGCTTCCCTCCGCCCCTGAGAATTCTGAAGTGGAAGCAGCGGCTATTCATTACTCTATATTTTACTCACTAAATTCACAGGATTGAACATAATTGTGATTCTCAACTCTTCCAATATAATCTCGACTTTTTTCAAAAGTGCTCATCTAACTTAATTGGTTAACCCTTGGATCATTGACCAAAATTTTCGACTGATTCACAATGTAAATGACATATATACTCTTAGTAATTTAACTGATATTTTTCGGACTGAAAATAAGACCTCCATTTTTTTAAAAGTACCTATATTACCTTTTACATTCATATAGGTTTTTCAAAACTACTAATAATCCTTGGTCAGCGAAAGAGCAAAACTCTTAACCATTCACATCGTAATTATTAATTTTTTGAGTAAAGTGTCAAAATAACTCTGACTTTCTATTGAAAGTGTCAATATAATCTTATAAAATGAAAAAGTGTTAAAATAACACTAACTTTATTGTGCATGTACTTGGAAGCCGTTGGCTCTAATTGTCAACGATGGATTTGACCAAATTTTAATAAAATAATAATTTTACCCCTGCTTAAAAAATGAAAAATAAAAAAGAATTGATGCCAAATTATTCACCCATGTTGACCGGAAATATGCCTCCCTTGCCAAAAAAGAAAAAGAAATCTGCCTCTGCACATCTTCTTCACCCCTTTTGTCTGCGCACACGGACACACCCCGGGAAACCTTCACTCTCCAATCAACCTCCGCCTCCGCACACACCGCCCTCTTCAAACCCTCTGCCTAGCCTCTCCGCCAAACCCTCCGCCTAGCCTCTCCGCCGCCCCTCGATTTGCTCCACCTCAAAAGTCTTGGGGTTTTTGATGCCGGTGAGTTTCTGGGCAATTGACTCCAAGGAATCCGACGGAATTCGACGAGATTTTTGTTGAGGAGGAGGGATGGTGGGGATGGTGGGGATGGTGGGGCTGGTAGCGATGGAGAGAAGAAGGTATTGGGTTGTGGTGGGGGAGGTGCCCTGGTACTGGACGAGTTGGCTGGAGGGGTCATGCTTGGGGTGGCGGGGCTGCACTGGGTTTCGGAAGCCTAGCTGAATGGGGGGAGGAAGAGATATGGCGTGTGGAAAAGGGAGAAGCTGATGGGGGAGAGGATGGGTCCGATGGGAGAGGGACGAGAGGGTAGTGGTGGAGATGGTGTGAGAAGGTGTGAGAAGGTTGCGGGTGGTGGTGGTGCCGGAGAGGGTGGCAGGTGATGGGTGGTGGCAGGGAGTATGTCGAAGAGGGTGGCGGTGACCGGCAGCAACATGTGAGGGTTAAACTCGGGGGAAAATTTAAGGTGAAATGTCAAAGGGCAAATTTGTCATTTTGGGTTCGGTCAATGGGTCAATTAGTTAGTCAACACCGAAATGTGGTCTGGAGGTTATATCGGCACAATTCATCTTAAAGTTAGGGTTAGTTTGACACTTTTTAATTTTACATAGTTATATTGACACTTTCAGTCTAAAAGTAGGATTAGAAAAATATTTAATCCTATTTTTTTAAAATCACAAAAAAAGCCTTGTTTGTTTGGTAATTTTAACCCATTGATCTCATCCACCACTAACCATGCCACAAGACTGTATCTCACATCTCCACCCAATTCAACACTACCTTTGTACCATATCATCTTATCACCATCACCATTAGTTTCAGCATTGCTACACACTCTTCCCTTTTGCACTTCCCCATTTTCTCTTCCTGCCACCGCCGATCCCTTTCTCCTTCAAGTCTCAATTGAAGATTTCAAACGAGCTCCAACAAACACCACAAGCACACAATCACGTACAACCAACCAATTGAAATATTCCCCTAGACTAAAACCACCCCCAATCACCATCATTTGGGGTTCATACCATTAATTTCACCCATCATCACCAATACGGTGACAATACGTTGACCGCTACCCATGTTATGAGAGAAATTGAGAAGTATTCTAGTTTGGAGTAAATAAGGTAGCATACGCCGTCAATTCCTTCAACTTTGAAACCAGTCTTTTCGGATAGCCCCTCCGAAAACAACATTTGGCAGTGCTACGATGATGTTGAGTCCTCGAAGTAAGATGGTGTAGATGGCGAAAATTCTAATGCCCCATTAGCAGTTAATATGATTGTTCACATTCCCCGGTCGAGTCTTGGCCTACTTCCCTTCCACATCACATATATGATACATATCTCATGGTTTGCTGAACTACTCCCCTTGTCCCACTCTAAATTGCTTATTTACTTTTTCACGGTCTTTAATGAGCATGTTTGACCGTAAATATCTCTAGTTAATAATTTTGCTTGAAAAAATAATATTTAGAAAATTGATGTTAAGACAAATATAACAATATCTCACATGATATATTTATATTTATATATTAATTTATACTCAGGGTCAAAGTTTACAAAATTTAACTCTCAAAAAGTAAACAAGCAATTTAGAGTGGGATGGAGGGAGTATCTCTTTCCATTTTTACAATTGATGGACAATGTAAGTTAAACTGTATGAAAATGCTGACCATTGAGTGCTCCAACAGAGATATTCATAAGAGAAACGAAGATCATTGTTTTTTTTAAATAATAGATTCTATTCGAGGGTTTTTAGGTCATTTTAACATTGTATAACCTTAAATGGCGATGACTCCAAACTCCAGCCTACTTGGGGGCATTTCGACATTTTCTAAAAAAACTCAGAGCTATATTGTCACATATAAGGGAAGTGGGGGTTACAAGAGCACTTTTTTTTTTCTGTGTCAAATTAAATATGAGGGCCTTTTAATCATTTTACCATTGACCACATTGGCCTGCATTGACTCCAAGCTTAGCCAACTTAAGGTTCGGCACTTCAAAAAAAAACTTAGGGTTATATTGTACTCCCTCGGTCCCATTTTAATTTGCACACTTTAATTTTCAGCAGTTGACTTGAAAAATATTTGATTCTTAATAACTTTTATTGAGGATAACTAACAATTGTGAAAATTGGATATTTTTAAAATATATATTATAACGAATCTAATAATGTATCACACAATAATATTTATATTCATACACCAATTCAATTTTATGGTCAAAATTAAAAGGTTTGGACTTAATGAATAATTAAATTGCATATTGAAATAAGTAGGGCAGTAACTTATAAAGAATTCTTAATTAAGTTTCTATTAAATATTTAGAGTCCATATCTTGAAAGACGATCTTTCCATAAGTCATGGAAAGACCAAGATTTAAAGTGCAAATTAGAAGAAATGAAGATAAGATTTCCGGCTTGCATGAATCGGGTTATAAACATTATAACTACTACACGTTGCATAATAATTTTTTAATATTGCAAGTAGAACCTTTTATCTTTCATTATTCTAATTAAACTCCGTCTTTCTATAAGCCTATGGAAATACCGCCTTTTCTAAGACTTTGCCAAATATTTAACCCTATATTAATAGCATAAAAAAAATCTTAATCTTCCTTTAAATATTTATGTTGTGATTTTGTTTTACCATTAGATCATCTCCTACAAAATTGCATTAACATCGACTTATGTTTAACTATTATATTTTTTGAAATTATAATTTTGATGAATTTCAACTCTTCCAAAATATATGGTGGTGGAGCGGTGATCATATCCACCCTAAATGGTTAGAAGTCCAACTATTAGTAGTCATGCATCAAGGGTTTCAACTCTCAAGTAGCTTTCGTAATAGAGTCAAGACGATCAAGAGGCAAGAGCCCAACTCCTAAGTGCTGTGTGGTGCAAAATAATGCTAAGTTATTGATGAAAGTGGTAAAATAATTCTGTCAGTATTAATTATGAAAAACTGGCACTGACCATCCAAAATTGACCAGAGTACCCTAGAGCTCAAAACCAATATTCTGAAGACCATTTACCACCCTCCCGCCCTCCCTCGAAAACCTATATGTTGAACCTAGAAATCCCGTGCTCATGCACGGTAAGTACCCGACGCTTGGATCGTCATCAATTCGTTGATTTGAAGAGCGAGCCCAATGGTTGATAGTGGTGGACTCCTGACGTCGGATAACAACCCCACCAAATAGTATACTGGCATTAATTAACAAAGGTAAAGGATGTTGAATCATGAACTTCTGCTGCACAAATCAAAAAGAGGAAAAATGGGCCAAGTTTTCTAAATATGAATACACTGAAAATAGAAATTAATTTTTAACCAGGTAATGCCAGGATCAGGGGCATGCCGAGTAAATAGAAATGTGTCATAACTGTGAATTGTGAGAATCTAGTGCGTGAGTGACTGTGTGTGTTACAATGTTTTAAATGGGAAAGAAGAATAGGTTTTTCGGGGATATATTTATTTCCCATTGAGAATTTGATTCTAAATGTTTGAAAATGTGCTCACTTTTTGGTATTAAGTTAGAGTACGGAAATATAGTTTATCTAATCTAATTTTGGACATGTATTTGGTTGTTGCAAGATGAATTAGATCATGTGTACACTATCTCTCTAATATATACCTAGCAAGTTAGCATAGCAAATGTTGAATGTGTTATTTTTGTTGGTTGAACTTTTGCAGTAAGTTCTTATCCAACCTTATTTTTTGAAAATGTATTGTTATAACAATATGTTTTTAAAAAACTATCTAATTTGACCTTATGTTTATTTTTTTAAAATATACTAATATAATCTTATGTTTTTTTTAAAAAAAATGTACTGATCTAACCTTAGTTTTAATAGAAAGTACTTATCTAACCTTTTATTTTCATAGGGTAAAATTGTTCAATTTTTAAAGATAACTGAGTGGGGTATTTTGGTCATTTTTAGATGGTCAATGCCAGTTGCTCTACTAGTTAATGTTGACAGAGTCATTTCAACACTTTTGACAAAAGTTTATTGATGTTTTGGCACTGCCAAATTATACATGTTTATTTTGATACTTTCATGTAAAAGATAAAGTTATTTTAGTACTTTTCTCATTAAAAAAAAAGAGTTCATCTCTTGAAAGACGGTCTTTTCATAAATTATGAAAAAATTAAGGTTTAAACTGCAAATTAGAAGAAATCAAGACAAAATTTTTGGGTTGCATTAATCGGGTCATAAATTTATAACTACTGCACTTTACATAATAAATTTTAATATTGCAACTAAAATATTTTACCGTTCTATTATTCTAATTAAACCTTGTCTTTCCATAACCATGAAAAAATGATTTTTCTCGTGGCGTTACTTTAGAAAAATTGTAGAAAATCTTTAAAACATGGGATACAAATATGCCATTAGTGTGACGCGGGCCTAGTCTAAGGCTAAGGAAGGCCCCTTTCATATTGAATGACCAAAGTTCCCAACCCGACTCTAATTGCACGCCGATGTATTATTGAGTGTGAAGTACTTGTCTTTGATTTAGCCGAAAACTAGGGCCCCTTTGGTTCTGTTCTTGATTCAGTTGCTTGTATGACTTAAAAGGGATAATATAATATGATATGATTGATGTGGGATTGGATATCGATTTGGTAGTCGAATCTTGTCCGGCGGTGTATGATTTGTGAGATAAAATTTTTTGCGTGACGGAGGAAATATTCTATGATAATAAAGTCTGTACAAATGTATTTATTCAGAATAATAAGAACACAATTTTATAGGTATTTATGGGCGTTTATCTCTACAAATTTTTCGAATCAAATTAGTGTAAATATATCTATTTATTTCATGTTGGAATACGTATCCTTACATAAAATAATTGGTGTTGAGTCATAGTTCCTTTATTATACTTTGATCATGAGAAACTTTTATCGCAGTGAATTTCAACCCAACGATAATGTCATGACCCAACCATAGGGTTCGGTTAAGCCATCATCTTTAACCTCGAGCAAGTTGAAGATCATGTTTCGTCAAAGAATTTTGATTTCCTCAACCACCAAAAGTTGTTAAGCATCTGAAATGTTCACACTTTTCACATTAATCAAAACTTCACTTATCAGTATTTCGAGCAAAAAGAGAAACTACTTTTCACAAGCGGCGAATCGAGATGATCAGGAAGAAGCAAATGGATTGCGCAATCGAATTTTACCATCAGATTTGTCGTCGTTGGATCAAAGTCCTTTTTTTGATCGGGTTGAGCGAAGAAAGAGAAAGGAATAGGCTGAATCCGAGTCCAAATCGGGTTGAACATTCAGGTTTTCGGATTAGGCCGAATTTATGTTAAACTTTGTTTCTAAGACTCACACCTAACTAATAACACACCAAAATAAAAATAATTATAATTAAATAGAAACTCTAAAGTATCAAATAAAAACATCAAAATATAATTAAAATTAATGCAAAGTTTTGGAAAATACCGTATTTCAATAGGCTTATGGAAATACATGGTTTAACTAGAATAATAAAAAGGTGAAAGGTTTTAGTTGCTATATTAAAAATTTATCATGCAACGAGTAGTACTTATAAAGTTTATGATCTGATTAATACAATCCAAAAATTTTATTTTAATATCTTTAAATTTGCAGTTTGAACCTTGATTTTTTCATTAATTATGAAAAGATCATCTCTCAAGAGACGGACTCTAAAATTAAAATCAATAAATGAAAAATGCTAAAAAAAACACTAAATATATAAAAACATCGAATAAAACACTTCATCCGTTTGTATTATTTGTAAAAAAAAAAACTACTTGAACCCTGGTTTATCATGAGCGGTATGATACAAAACTATATTATAATCCATATTATCTTTAAATGATGATCATTTCATAATTTTTTAATTTTTTAAAATTTGGACAGTATAAATTATAAACCTAAACATAATATATTTTTTGGATTTTTTACACTTCTAACCCTTACTTTAAGTTGAAAGTGTCAATATAACATTGCAAAAATGAGAAAGTGTTAAAATAACTCTAATTTTATGACAAAGTGTGCAGTTACCTCTTTTCACTATTCTGGTGTTGACTTATCAATTTGAGTGTTGACCGGAACTGAAATGAAGAAATACTCTTGCCCCATAAGCTGAAAAGGGGTAAAATGAGAATTCAAACTATGGGGGCAAGTATGTTTTTGTTATTTCAGGTCAGGTCAACACCCAAATTGATGAGTCAATGACAGAAGTTAGGCACAAAAGGTTATAGCTGCACATTTTATCATAAAGTTAGGGTTACTTGGACACTTTCTCATTTTGCAGAGTTATATTGACACTTTCAGACTAAATTAGGGTCATTTTAACACTTGACTCTATATTTTAACTCAAAACACGATAAATTATACTCCCTTTGTCCTTGCATAATTTCCCTTTTCATATGTCTCATCCAAAAGTTCTTTTTTCTTGTTGAAATTTGTGACTGAAATTTGGTCAGACATTTTCCCTGCCACATCAGCATACATAAATATCCTTACAAAAAAATTATAAGAATCTTACGTTGGGGCAAAGGGAGTATTAAATTATAATAATCTTACGTTGGGACAAAGGGAGTATTAAATTATAATAATCTTACGTTGGGACAAAGGGAGTATTAAATTATAATAATCTTACGTTGGGACAAAGGGAGTATTAAATTATAATAATCTTACGTTGGGACAAAGGGAGTATATAATTTATGTACGCCCTTTGTTCCGGGGGATTCGACAAAGAGAGAAAATCCCTCTTTTAATTTCAGACACATGAAAAGACTTAAATGCCCCGCCTTCAGCCTCCAGCTCATGGCATCTTCTTCCTCCATAACTGAGCCTCTCTACCTCCTTGACTCCCCCCGCCACTTCCGCTGGGAGGTCGTCGCCGTACCTCTCAAAGCTAATATTTATAAACCCTAAATGCTTACTAACTACAACTAAGTAGCTAGTGTCAAATCAAGGTCGTCCACGAAGAAGATGGATCTTTCTAAGGGTTTAAACATATAAGGTGGATCCAAACTAGATATAGATATATATATATATATATATATATATATATAAGCAAGTAAAGAGGGGGGGTTGGTTGGTTTTGTCCTAAGTTATGAAATTAAAGACAAGCTAACTAGCAAAGTCAAGTAACTATGCTAATCATGCAACAACTAAGAAAAAGAGATAAAAACTACAAAAGGCAAAGCCTTGGGGGCAATTGATACCACTTCCAAACCTAATGTAGATCATAAAATCATTCACTCATTCTAACACATTCATTACCTATGGGGAATGCTATCCCTTCCATTTTGAAGATCAACATTCATTTCTTCTTAAGAGTAATTTGCAAATGCGAACAAAGGCATTTTGCAAATCTCATTGATAATCACTTTAGACAAACAACACCTAAAGGCATTTCATCAATGACATTATACACGAAGAACCATAGATTTAATAACAACAAGCATTCGACCAAACACATAGTCATTCAACCAAATAGATCATTCATTCGATTAAACTTAGAACAAACCACATTCAAGATTCAACCTTTCATTGCTTCTATAGGATAAATATGAGAACAATCCACATTAACATACTTATCTAGCAAGAATCACAACACATTATACATAAGAAGTTCTAATTCCGTGTTCTTGGATTTTCATGTCAAAAGAGCTAAGAAATGTGCAAATTTCCTAACACCCAAACACTTCAATCATACAAACATTTAATATTCTTAAACAACCCATAGTATAAATGAAGTAAAATACAACATTAAGAACACATGAATGCTAAATAACAAAAGTTTCAAGATAGGGTGAAATATAGGTTCTTACTACATAGATGTGGAAGCTTCAATCAATTGCTCTCAAGTACAAAACTAACCTAGATAGTCAATAACCATAACATAGAACAAAAATCTACAGAGAAAGAAGAAGAAAAAGGGAAAAACTAGGGTTCTGGAGCCCCAAGTCGAGCTTTGGTAAATGGGAAAGAAGATGGGCTATTTATAGTCCAAGTGGGTAAAAAAGAAGTCAAAAGGAGCAGCAGGTGCGCTGGCCACTCGAGGGACCACGCGGGCTAATACAGGCCTGTGGCATGGTGGTGTGAGGCGCTGGCGCCGGGGCGCGATGGAGTACTAAAGGCCTGCGCCGCGACAAATATAATGGACGCAGGCACACGCTTTGATGCACATGGCTGGCACATCCAGTTGGCACTAACCGAAGCCCGAGCGCGCGGGGCATCGCACTAGGCGCTCGTTCTTGGACTGGTGGCTGTTTTCCATCGTGTTTTGTGGTGCGCTGACGAGCGGTGCAGGCTCGGCCTACACGCTCAGTCTTTTTCACCGTCCGATCGATTGACCAGCCAGTCTTCGTGTCGCTACGAGTGAACCGTAGCTTCAATTTTGGAGTTCTTATAGTTGATCTTATAGTGCTTAAGAAGACGAATCCAATGGTGACACCCTTGCAGGCCAATTCTTCTTGGATCATTTTAAAAACTTGGTCCAAACTTTCGAGGTCAAAATTCATCCACTTCTTTGTTTTCCTTCTTCGACCCTTCTATCTTCTATTACGTTTTGGCTTGTGGTCTTCACTAGACCACTCCGAAGTGTTCACGAGCAATCTGCAAATTAAGCTTACAAAAAAAAATCTAGATGCTCATAAGGACCAAAATCCATTAGGCTAAACATAGATTACAAAATGAAGGATTTAGATATGAAAACCGAAAACGGTCATCTAACCCCTTATGATGTAAACCTACCTAAATCTAGCAATCTAAAGTATAACAAAAGAGATGTTAAATGCTCCAAAAAATACATGCATTTGACGTCTCATCATCCGCCTCCTCAACTCCTCCGCTGCCTCCGCCTCCCACCTCTCTCTGTCCTTCTGTTTTCGAGAACTCTTCGGGGCTCTACAGTGACAGTGAGGGAATTAGATGTGGGGATTTAGAGTTCCGGCGAGGAAATCAAATGGGGGAGAGATTTAAGATTCCAACGAGATGGGGGAGGGGAAGATAGGGTTAAGGATTATTGGAATATTGGTTGTGACGACCTCAGATTTGTGCAGGTGGGGCGAGTTTAGGGTTGAAGAAAATTTGAATGTTTGAAATGTTAACTGTATAAAATTTTGATTTTATAAGGGTAATCAGAGATTGTTAAATGCTTAATATTTTCTTTTTAAAAAAGTGTATAAGTTTATCTTTTATGGTTAAAAAAGGAAAGTGTATAAATTCAATTTAGACGAAGAAGTAAGCTGGCATGGAAATGAGTGTTGCTATATCACGCCCTGTATTTTACTATCCACGCCCTAATACGTATAAATACATGTATTTGTGTTTAAAAATTAAAAAATTTAATTAGGAGAAAGTATTATATAAGTGGTGTTTCTTCCTTCCCATTTGGCCATTTCTTCCTTATTCCTTCTCTCCATTTCTTCCACCAAGCTGCTCCCGGACGCCGCCGCCGCCGGAAAACGTAAGTTTTAGAGGGAAAATTTATACGCCGCTGCCGTGCGAATTGTATGGTTGTTGCCCATCTATTCGAATTTTGTTGAACTTGTTGGAATTGTTAGAATTGGGGTTTGTTAGAAATTTATTAAATCTGGAGTGGATGTTGGGTTGGTGGTGCGAATTGGCCGGAGGTGGTGTTGGGCTGGAGGTGGTGAACCGGGCTGGGCCGAGGCGAGCGGCGGAGAGGAGCTTCGTGCGGCGGCGCACCGGGCGTGGCGAGGCGGAGGACGCGCGTCGGGTCCGGCCTTGGGCGGCGCGCGTCAGGCCGAGGAGATGAAGAGTGGTGACGTCGGCGGCGGAGGGATGGCGGCATCGTAGAGGAAGAGAAGGAGAGGTAGAGGGGAAGGAGAAGGAGAAGGGGAAGGAGAAGGGGAAGGAGAAGGAGAAGGAGCTGGCGGGCGGAGGTGGTGGCGGTCGTCCGGTGGCGGAGGAGGCCGGCGGCGGAGGAGGACGCTGGCGGCGGAGGGTGGAGGGATGAGGAAGATGCGGGGTTTGGTTGCAAATATAAGAAAATAGGAGGGTTTAATTTTAAATTAATTTCTTTCATCATACAATGGCAAATTAAAAAGTAAAATAATTTGGAAAAATCTGATATTGTTTACAATCTGAAATAATTTTGGAATTAAAATGAAGAAATTGTTATTTTTAGAAATTGTTTAGTTTAAATTTGGAAATGATAACTATTTTAGTAATTTGGAAAGTATATGTAACATAATAGAATATAGTTTATGTAAATTAACATTATGAAAATATAGTTTATTAATCTGATGAAAACAATTGTGTAGTAAATGATTATGAAATGTTTTAACAATTGTTTCTTTGAATGTTAATATTAGTGTGATGTGGAAAAAAATTCAGATTGTTGTACAATGATTTAGTAATGTAATTTATAATTTGCAATTAATAAAAATGGGTAGTTCGTTGTATGGGATTGCAGAAAAATTAAATGTGCTGTTTAGAGTGGGGTTTTTTATGTTATATTCACTTTTTTCTATGCATTATAGAATATGTAGTTTCCATAAGTTGTTTGAAATTATGCACTGTTTCGTCATATCAGTTTACACGTTGTTGAAATGTATGTTAATTTATTTTATCATATCAGTTTAAATAAATTGTTGTTATACTAATTACATATCTTGTATTGTAGATGAGCACTGCTGGTCAACCCGACGACCATGGTCGTTCTATACGACGAAGAGGAATTAGTGCTTCGGCCAGACAGGCGAGAGGCCGTGTGGTCCAGGAGGAACAGTCGCAGGAGCGTAATGTAGGAGCTGAGCAGCCTTCTCCACGGCGCGATCATGCATTCGATCCCATGCCAACATGGGACGGTCCGGAGCTTAACATTATCACGTCCGGTGGAATGCGTGCAATCCGTGATGATAGTGATTGGCAGTCGATGTATGACTTGCCGGTAGAATGCAGCCCACTCGGGGCCGATGGTGGGCAGGGACAGAATACATGCAATGTCCCCCCGTCTGGCCAACCTGGGATGAGTGTGCAATTGGATGCTGGAATCGAACGGTATGCTGGTGGAGGAGCCAGACACACCGTTAGGAATAGAGCTGGCCGATTCGCGCAATCTTCTGGTGGATCGTGTAATGCCGGTGAGACTGGCACTGGAAAGGCACCGAGGAACAGGAGAAAGCGACAAGCCGATGAGACGTGGCTTGTGCGGGGACCGATGGGTGGTGGCCCGCAAGATGACCTCGTGATACCAAGCTTTGGAGGACACGTCGCAGTCGACGTTTGGAATGGTATAGAGCGAGGTGTGCTGAGATGCCATGCTCGTTCGACGCTATGCAAGCAGCTAGTCACTACGTTCCCTGACCGGAGCGAAGTTGTACAGGCCCGGATACGTGCCACCGGGTTGGCCCACCTTCCTGCGATTATGTTCCAGTTCCTTGACATGGCATTGATATGCACTTTTGTCGAGAGGTGGCAGCCGGACACGAACACATTTCACATGCCTTTCGGGGAGATGACCATCCTGATGCACGACGTAGAGATGATTCTTGGCATTCCTATCGTTGGTGGCGTTGTTGCGAGTACTATTTCGGTGGAGACTATTTAGGAAGCAGGCGCTGAACTATTTGGGAAAGACGTGGAGTCCTTTGTCGCGGAAGACTGGAACGGGGGTAACATAGATGGCCAATCATTGATGGCGAGGTGTGTAGCGGCTGGTCAGAGCGATAACTTCCAATTTATGTGCTACATGCTGACCCTGTTTTCATCAACGCCTTTTGTGGATAAAACTGGGAATAAGGTTAGAGCCAACCTTCTACCTCTACTTGATTCGCAGTTGTCCTGGGGCTCGGCGACATTGGCCAGTTTGTATCTACAGTTGGGAATTGCGTCACGGGCTAAGGCTCGCGGCCTATGCGGCTGTTGCACGCTGCTGCAAGCATGGATATACGATTACTTTTCGATGTTTCGGCCGAGACTGAGTACACTGCCAGCTCTTCCGGGACGCGCCAACCGGTGGCACACAAGGGATAAAATGGGGAGGGATACTCGGAGGCTGGCTACCATCAGGCGTCAATTGGATGCCTTACAACCTGACCAGGTATGAATTCCATGCTTTTACTCTTATTCTAATAGTAGTAGGTAGATCGGATTCCGTATGAACGTTACATTTCTGTGAAACACGCGCAGGTGGATTGGTTGCCATATGGACTGGACGTGGTTAGGGCTGCGAGGGGGAGGACTCACTACCGCGGCGTGATTCGATACCTTGAATCAATGGAGGCGTACATGCCGGATCGTGTTGTGCGCCAGTTCGGTCTCGTACAGGGTATACCGCAGAGTCTTAGGATTGTGCCTGAGCCTTGTTCCCGGCCCGCTGATCCAGCTAGCTATTCAGTGACCTACTCAGGAATGATGCAGTTGACCCTATGGCATATGGCACACGCTTCGCACGACGGTCAGCTTGCTGAGTTCCCGATTGCCACAAGTCCGTCAGAGTGTACCTTGGATTACGAGGAGTGGTACGCGAGTCATTCACACCCATTGATCGCAAATCCTGAACATGCTGCCACGAGTAGACCAGATAGGACACATCTTTTGTCACTGGTAAGTTTTCCACCACTATTTGCTGTGAGTAATTATATTAAATTGGATTGTTCCGTTATGGTAAAATGTGTTTCCTGTGCATCAGATGCTGAGTGACATGATGAGCAACTTGGATCCGTTTGACTCGACAACCGTTGATGGACTCGTCGACCCGTGCATGAAGGAGTTGTTGACTACTTGGATCAGTCGTTGCGATGAGTATCGCAGGCTCATGGGTGATGAACCCATTCCCTAGGCGACTGTTTGCTTATGTATGAACCCACTGTTTGCCTTCGGTTTGCTCATTTATGTAATCGCAACTATTTTTGCATATTAAAGTTGTAAAACTTTTGTTTTTGTAACCGGAACGCTTTGATAATAATTGTAACTTATAAAATTATGGCCGAAATGTTTCATTGGGTACAACAATTAATTACGAGGTGTGTATGCTTTGGTCCAAGCAATCATCCTCCTACGAAAGGGTAACTCCCAACCAACAACATCAGACTTCCTCAATGTGGTCCACAGATTAACCACGGGGGGCATGGGGCAGTTTTCCTTCACGTGTATCCGGACGAAATGGCTTGCACTGCGTACGTATACAATGTGTAGCTCCCTCCTTGTTCCATCCTCGCCGCCACCTGCCCTCAATGGAAGGACTGTACAGCAATAGTCTGCCGACTCATTCTCTAGAATGTAATATAAAACTACAGCCGTGTTGTAGTAGGTGGCGACAGGAAACATGTCTGCAATGACCGTAAACCAATGCTCTTGACCACATGGACCTTTGGTGTGGTGTATACGGGCTCTAGCTAATTCAACGTTGTCTTTCGAACCGTATATGGGAACATAGTCAGGCCAATGAGTTGATATCTCGTTAAATACTGCCCGACGCGCTCCAGACCATTCACCTTCACCGTCTACATGGAACGCATCAGCAATGCATCTGAAGCCACAGTTTCCATCACTCACGACATTGTTCCAGCCTTCGATGTAACGCCTGACAATGTGGGGGACACTTTCGAGAAACGGGAATGTCGCTGGAGGAGAAAATATTAAGATTAATTTCATTGTAATGCGGCGTTCATTAGGAAGAATGGTGTTTGTACTTACCGTGCCGGCTACCTCTCCCTGATGTGGTGCGCCCCGGGGACCTTGAACTACGACCGTATCGCCTGTTCACGTGCTCGTGGTAGCTCGGTGAACGTCGGGTTGATCTTGATCGGGGGACCTGCTCGCTTGGTCTCCCACGTGCACTTGTACAATTGTCCGGCTCGCCAATGCCGTTGTCCGCTGGACGCAACTGCTCATCTATGTAGCTTGAAACTCGTCGGAGAACCGAAGGGTCGCTGCGTGCCAGCTCCTCCAACTGAGTGTTGAACAGTGACTGATCCTGTTCAGCCCTCGAAATATTTTCCATGCTCCGCACGTGATCACCTAATGCCAGGCTCTTAAACAGTGGATGAATGTCGTCAAAGTACAAGGAGATTCCTTGTGCAACTGCCCTCGACATGACGCATGCACATGGTATTCCATGTGTCGAACGCAGTACACAACCACAATATGCATATACCTGTGCTCCGAGTGCATCAATCCTCCCGTACTCAACCGTCAATTTATCCAGAAAATATTTGGACACATTGTTGATCAAGTTGTTGAAAAGGACTCTACGGTGCAATCTACCAGTGCACGTTCTTGATTTCTCTAGGTTGGCCTTGATCATAGAATTTGCCCGGCTATCTGCAGGTCGACACGCCTCCATATCGTATCCAGTGAACCAGTTGACGTTTGTAACTACCCTTTCAATGACGAGTGTGCACTTTCGACTCTGCATGTAGTTGTGTTCCCAAAATGCAGAAATCTGTTCGTCCACGCCCTCACAAATTTCTCCTTATGGGGGTTGAGCCACGTAGTCTCAGCGTAACTAATAACAGCTTCGCTCTAAGACCATCCAGCCCTCATATCTACCAAGGCGGATTCGTACGCTGAAAGGGTGGACGCATTGCAAACCCGGAACCATGCACCATTCTTGAAGGCTGCCCCGTTCCTCTTATTCCCTGTTAGCACCGTAGCACGTGCCTCCACATCCTTGTTAATATGTCAGGTGCAAAGCAAATGATTCGATTCTGGAAACAAAATCCGGAGTGGCCTAATCAGTCCCATCTCTCGATCGGTGACCACAACCTCAGGGAACGGTCCATCGACAAGCAAGTTCTTGAGTGCGTTAAGAACCCACTCATAGGTATCTGCCGTTTCTTCAACGACAATTGCGTAGGCAATCAGGAAATTTGTGTTGCAAGGCGACATCCCAACCATCTCAATGAATGGCATGCCGTAGCGATTAGTCATGTACGTTGAATCGATGGCCACAACCCACGAAAACGTGTAAAATGCCACAACAGCATCGGGATGAGCCATGAATAAATGAGTCAAAGTACCATCAAGTGCTGAGCGGTGACTAGTGACATACCCGTTCGAGGTGGCAAGATGCAAACAATTCTCCGCTGTGTTGCGCCCGCCTCGCCTTTCTGTTACATATGCCGATCTCTCATTGTACACCTGCCTAATGGTCTGATGCAGGTCTGGAAACGATTGACTAAGGCTGGCATTGATATGCCTGGGGGCTGTTTCTGAATCTGTCAAATCTCTAATCATTTGTTTCGCGTCCGCATGGAGCATGCAGCTCTGTCTATGACCCTCAGCGTACAATGAGAATGGGTGGTTATGCATCCCTCGGCTAGAATCCTTGCACGGTACTACATTCCAACCCTCCCCCGTGCTACTCTCTTTCATGACAATCGTGAATGGGCAGTCACAACTTCTAGTCGAAGTGTTACTCCGTCGGACTATATCAGAATCGCTCACATCGATAACCTTATCTTTTCGGCCCCGATTGCAAATGCAATATATCCTCAGGGGACCATTCTTATTTTTTTTGTAGGACCCCATGACAAGTTCAAATCCTACTTGAAGAGCAATCCGTTGCAGGTAGGAATAAGCCTCGCCGTGACTTGGAAACACATTTGAGGTTGCAAATGGAAAGTATCCATTCCCCCCAGCAACAGCTTCACATGACTGATTGTCATCCTTAAACAGCAATAAACATCAAGTAATTAGTTTCACTCAACTACTATACCAACAACAATGATGTCGTCAATTAACATTTAAATAAATTAATTGTTAAAAAAAATTATCATAAAATAAAGTACAAATTATATTATAGGAAATAAATTTAGGCTTACAATTATAACGTTACATAAATAACTTTTACAAACTAAAAAGTGCATTGCTTGATTTTTAATTATCGTTAAAAATATATATTTAAATATGAACAAATAAAGATAAAATTACAGTTAAAACGTTAAAACATATATTTAAATATAAAAACATAAAGATAAAATTAAATTAGATGAAATAACATTACAGTTATAAAATTCCCGTACATAAATTAACTCCCTAAACTAAAATTACATTCACCCATTTCAAATTGTCCATTTAAAAAAATAATACAAATGTAATGTTTAATAACTATTACTTATGGACTTAATGGTGCACTGCTCCATTTCTTATTAACAACTAAAACATACATGTAATTGTAAAAAAAAATGTGATACTTATATTTGATGAAATAAAATTATGGCCAGAATTAATATTACATTCTTACATTTTACATGAAAGTTTAAAATTAACGTAACGAATTTAATGTTTAACAATGAACTTTTGGAATTAAAAATGCAACCGGGCGAAATTCAACCCTAAAAAAACGTAAATTTAGAGTAGATAAATGTGCAATAATTTTTACGTTACAATTAATAAATTAAAATACTAAGATGAGCATAAATTTCTACTGCAAAAAATAATAAATAATAAATGTAACTATTACTTATGGACAGAAAACTAATTAGTAAAATTACCTCCAAAGACATGCTGTAAAAATTTGTAGATTTTTAAGATTCTAAAGATTCTTACAGAACAATTTATAGAAGAAAGTTACACTTTTTCGGGTGTGATAGAGTAAATGACATTAAATGTGGGTAGTTGGTTTTGGGGAGAGGCGCCCGGTTCTCCGTTGGGCCGTGGAGAACGGAAGCCCGTCCGGTTCGCGCCCGGTCCGTGGCGAAAGGAACGGCGCCCGGTCGCGCCCAGGCCGTGGCGAACGGGACTGCCTCCGGCTCGCGCCCCATCCGTCGCGAACGGAAGGCGTCCGGTTCGCGCTCGGTTCGTGTCGAACGGACCGGCGCTTGGTCGCGCCCAGGCCGTGGCGAATCGACCGGCGCCCTGTCGCGCCCGGTCCGTGGCGAACGGACCGGCGCCCGATCGCGCCCGGTCCGTGGCGAACGGACTGGCGCCCTGTCGCGCCCAGGCCGTGGCGAACGGGACAGCCTCCGGCGGCGCTCGGCGGCGGATTGACTCTGCGGCGGCGCCCGGCGACGGCGGAGCCCGACGGCGGCACACGTAAACGAGATGTTTTTTAAGTTAACATTAAATTACAATATTTAACATTTAACATTTTTTACTTTTTATATTTAAATATATATTGTATATACACAGTATAAATACAGGGCATGAATAATAAAATATAGGGCGTGATATAGCAATCCATCATGGAAACGTGAGAAAAGCAGAGGAGGTGTGGTAGACTAGTAAGGCACAGCACACGTGTCCACTAAAAAATGCAGCAGAAAGGGGGAAGACTGGAGGCACAAGTCGGCTGAACAACGCCCCACCTGCGTCATCCGTATCCGTCTCACCTTCCGCTTTGTGGGCGACCCACTACCATAATCACCATATTTTATTTTATCCGTAAGCCAAAGATTTAATTTCTCCGTAATTTAATTTACTCTACCTCCTTCTCAAAAGTTGTGGAAAAAATTGTATTTTCACATACTTATAAGAAGATGAGTTTAATTTAAATGATATAAATAAAAAAAATTAGTTATAATATTGAAATTTTTATTATGCAACGTACTTAGTTATATGTTTATGACCCGATTAATGCTACCAGAAAATTTTATCTTTATTTCTTCTAATTTACAGTTTAAACCTTAATTTTTCCATGATTTATGAAAATATCGTCTCTCAATAAACACACTCTTTACCTAATTGATACAAGTGTATACTTTTCTTGAAAAGAAATATATACTTCCTCCGTTCATCTATATATGTCACCTTAAATTTATATATTTGGATTTAGGTGAATGAAATGATCTATTAAAAATAGAAAGTATATGGGCTCTATTTGACAGAGATTTTAAGTGCTTTTTAGTGTTTGGTAAAATATCAAAAAATAGCTTATTTTGAAAGCATCAGCTATTTTTATTAAAAAAATTAGAAGCTGATTTCCCCTTATTTTGAAAATAACCCATATTTACTAATAAGTACATCTCTGTCAAACGAAGCCATGACGAGTGTATAAAGTAACTTAAAAAAATATGTCATATGTAGACTAATATAGAAGGACTGCCATTTTGACGGTAACGGAAGATCATTGTAGAGAATTCAAGGTAATTGTCAGCAGCAGCCGGCATTTCTCTTTCTAAAGTAGCAGCTGGGTATATTTTACTCAATTTGGCATTCAGACTACTTTAGGACTGTGTTTAAGGCTGTATTACTTTGAAGGCTCAATTCTAAAGAAGCTATATATATTTTAAAGTTATGGAACAATCGTAATACTTTTAAGTTAAATATTATATTTTTAAATTTCGATATGATACTGTAAGTTAAACATATAATAAAATGAGTTAGAAATGTTTTAGTAATTGAATTTAGGCAAAGTCTTGGGAAAGACGGTCTTTCCATAGGCTTATGGAAAGACGGGGTTTGATTAGAATAATAAAAGGTAAAAGGTCTTAGTTGCAATATTAAAGTTTTAGTATGAAACATGTAGTAGATATAAAATTTATAACCCGGTTCATGCAACCCGAAAATTTTATCTTATTTTCTTCTAATTTACACTTTAAACCTTGGTCTTTCCATAACTTATGGAAAGACCGTCTTTCAAGAGACGGACTCTTGAATTTAAAAGAAAAATATTTTAAATTAAAAGATATGTGGTTACTTCATAACTTCATAAGTACATCCAAATTCAACCTAACAATGATACATACCCCCATTCCGTTTAAAGCGATCGATCAGCTTCTGAATTGATTATTCAAGTCTTACATGACGGGCATGAATATAAGTTAGTAAACAGGCATGTTAGGAAAATAAAGATGAAATTTCTATTCATTTACCTTCTAAAGAATTCGATTATTACGTACGTCTTGTGAATAGCGACTTGACTGTAATGTTTCGTGACAACTAAACAAATTTTAATCCACATAAAAATATATCTCATTTAATTTATGTTTACATAATGAGTCAATCGCAGGTTATTACTCATGAGAAAGACTGATATTAAACAATTTTATCACAACTTAGGTTGAGATGAAAGATTATGTAAAATTCTAGAAAGACTAATATAGAACCATTTTATCATAACTTATGATGAGATGAAAGATTATGGAAAATTCTAAAAATCATTTAAAAAAAGTACTACTCCCTATGTCCTAGTCATTTCTCTACATTTTTTTTATCAACTTTCTCGAACCATATTTGACCATCAATAACTTTAGTCACGTCTACTAATGGCGTATAAAATTTTGATATTTAGAAAATTCACGGTGCATAGAATCAAACAATATCTAGCATGATGATATCGAAACACGTCTACTAATTGAAATTTATGGTCAACCATAGCTGGAAAACGTTGACCAAAATTGTGCAGAAATGGCTGGGACAAATGAAGTATCTTTTATCATCTCTTATCTTTAACAATTGCATTTAGATATTTCATCTCATTATAAAATTGGATGAGACCATCTCACACAATTTTTTTACAATTATTCATATTTCCTTTATTTTTTTTACATAAAAAGATCATTTAGATGAACCATTAAAAAACAATTCACAAGAATCTCTCCGAAACTATTTCCATTGGTGTAAATGCATTATTAATATGACATCATTGATTAGATAAATTAAATTAAGCGAAAGATAATACCAGAAATTGAAGGATTAGATGTGGCGTTGACCAACTTTAATCGCCACTTGTCACCATAAGAGACCGATTCAATTCTCTAAAAATCAATAAAATTCCCAACCCCCAAGCAAAATCAGATTAACAGCCACCAATAAAAAAAGACACTTTGGTGCCCAAACGTAATTACACGTCGCCCCCATCCACTTGATATTTTTCCAATAAAAACGTCAAAACTTGACATCATTTCCATCAACTCCATTCCATTCCATTTTATCTCTCTCTTTCTCTATATATTTGCGCTACCAAAATTCAAAACTACCACCACAACAACAATTTCTAAAACAAACGTCTTCGTTTTATTATCATGCCTTCATCTCATCATATCTCCATGTCCGCACGAAGAGCTTCCCTCGCCGTCGCCGAAGGCGGCGTGTGGTTTCTGGCGGCGGTGATGGTGTCGCTCGTCCTCTTGAGCTCGATCAAGGATGACTCCTCTGCCTCCGCCTTGTACCAAACCGGCGTTCAAGCGAACCGGCTGGTCGAAAACAAGCCGTGCGAGGAAATATATGTTGTCGCAGAAGGGGAAACACTGCATAGCATAAGTGATAAGTGCGGCGATCCATACATCGTCGAGCAGAACCCACATATCCACGATCCTGACGATGTTTTCCCCGGCCTTGTCATCAAGATCACCCCCAGGCCTCCGCAGTAGTTTGTTTTTTACTCATTCTTATATATACTATGAGTTACAGTGTGTAGGTTTCCAGTAATTTTTTCTTTCTATAAAAATTATGAAGAAGATGAATACGTGATTGATATACACCTTCTTTGGTATGTATTGAGGGATTATGTAACACCCACACGATCGACCAAATGGTTAGGCATCTGGTTTCAATTTTGCTACCGTAGGTTCGACTCTCGCCAGCCGTAGTGTAGGGATTTCTCTAGTGAAAGGGTCCTTGTGTGCAGCGAGTACAATCGTGTTTCAAGGATTTGGCTCTAGTGTCTATTGTAATTTAGCTTTTCAGTGATAGCTGTGGTATCGGGCACGAGTGAGGCACTCGAGGGTATCGCCTTTTTTATTGAGGGATTATGCAAGACTGAAAAGCGGCGTGTATTGTGTATATGGAGATAAAGGGCCAAATCCCTGCCGCTTGCTCTGTTTGATCAACAAATAAAACTATGAGTTTGATATAGAGTATATGTTTTGTGTTAAACATGATTGTTTTCAGTTAGTTTGAAGGTGTAATTATCAAATAAAAAAATATACTTTGTTAATGTATACGATGTTTTAAAAGATTAGAAGAAATTAACAATTTTCTTTTAGAGAAAAGTGCATATGTAACCCTAGATAGTAAGAATAAGTGCAAATGTATCCATTCCGACAGATTTAGTCCAGAGTTCAATGAAAAGACTATTTTATCCTCCAAAATCTGGAGAAAAAAAGTCTATCCAGAAATTTCTGATGAAGTGCACCACCGCCACTGGTAAAGTACATTACCTGGAGTAGCAGATGTGGTAGAGGTGGAGCGGCGGGAGTGAAGGTGCCACGGAAGTGGTGGAGCTGTGACCGTGGTGGCAGAATGGTGGCAGAATAGTGGCAGGGTAAAGGGCATTTTTATCTTTCAATTTTTTTACTTGGTTCAAAGGGCCTTTTGGTAATTTTGATCGATCAATAGGCAGAAATGGCCGGTCAATACCGAAATATTGTCTTTAGGGTTAGATTTTCACTTTCATTAAGTACTTAGGGTTGTTTTTGTATTTTAAATTATCTCATGATTACATGTGCACTTATTGAAATATATAGGGTTATATTTACATATATCTCTGTTAAAGAATATAAATATTACTTGTAATTGTAATTAGATTATATTTCTTTTTCCTATCTTGTATAGGTATTTTGTACTACTATATAATGTACCATGTGGTCACGAATAAAAACACATATTATTACCTTTATTTTCTACATGGTATTAGAGCCTAAAAATCATCAAACCTAAAACACTAAATTTCCATCCTATATTTTCCGCAAACGCCATCGCCGTCGTCAGCACGTAGCCTCTACGCGCCGCTGATCCAAACTGCCTTTCTTCTGTTATTACCACACAAAAAATTTGCTTCAGCCCTCCGCCGAGCCTCAGCTCAACTGCTCTCCGATCAACCTTCATATTCTGTCACCGCCGTGTATCAACCTATCTTCGCTTCAGATCTCCGACCGCCGCCACCGTTGTTCACCAGCCACCGTCAAGCTTCAGTTTTGCACCTCCGACGACGAGCCTCAGTTTCCGCCGCCAACGACTAGATTCTTCTCCACTGTGAGCTTGTTTGCTTCGGTTTCTGGCGTGCTACTCCATCCGGCCTACCTCCAACTTCGTTCGAACTCTCGCTAGAACAACATAGGCGTGCGTGAGATTCACACATGCTACCTTCTAGAAGCGCGCGTAGCCACGCGCAGTTGACCAAACGCGCCCATCAGTTGTTTGGTTGCTTTTCTTCATCAGCTGCTTGGTTGATTATCCGTCGTTGCTTATTAATTTATTTTGGTTGCCATTTGTGTTATGGCATTTTCTACCTACGGAATGACGTCGCCACAAGGGTTTGCGGGGATCGCCTCCTCTGGCACCCCTACTCGATCTGATGTTGGTCCTGCTCTGTCTGACGATCAATGGAGTACGACCATACATTTATTTAATCAGTTTAATTTGTTATCTGACCATGGGTCAAGTAAGTTTACTTTACCCTGGATTCTTGATTCGGGAGTCTCATATCACATGACTGGTGATAAGGGTTCTCTTACTGATATTATTACTGTTACCCATTCTGTGAATGTTATACTGCCTGATGGTTCTATGTCGTCCACAACACAATATAGTTATATTTGCTTTGGTGATGTCACCCTTGCTCATGTGCTCTACATACCTACTTTACGATGTCATTTATTATCATGCTCTAGATTGTTATCTGCCTTAAAATGTCTAGCTTTGTTTACTGAAAATTATTGTATTTTACAGAAAATCAGTACAGGACTGTGATTGGCGTGGGTGAACAACAAGGGGGTTTTATTGGTTTCGTCTGTTGGATACTCGCGTTCGTCTTCATATCCTGCAGTCTATTCTGAAAGTTACTTCGGTTTCTTCATCCAATTTATGGCATCAACGCTTTGGTCATCCATCATCTACGGTGTTGTCCTCTATTCTTGATTTTAGCACAAATAATACTACTAGACCTTGCTCCGTGTGTAATAGAGCAAAACAGACTAGACATAGTTTTCCTTTGAGCTTTTCAAATACCAGTTCTTTGTTTGAACGGATACATTGTGATGTTTGGGGGCCTTATAGAACACCATATTCTAGTGGTTTATTTTATTTTTTAACTATAGTTGATGATTATTCCCAACCTATTTGGGTTTACTTATTAGTAGCTAAGTCAGATGTAGCCTCTAGATTTGTGGAGTTTTGTGCTTTGATCAAGAACCAGTTTGGGCGCACCATTCGTCGTGTTCGTGCGGATAATGGTGCAGAATTTCTACCCTCGCGATCTTATTTTTCTCAGTTTGCCATCATCTTTGAAACTTCTATGGTTGATACACCACAGCAGAATGGATGTGTGGAGCGCAAGCATCGCCATTTGTTAAATGTAGCTCGTGCTTTATACTTTCAAGCTAATATGCCTATTGATTTTTGGGGGGAATGTGTTCTTACTGCTACATTTTTTATTAACCGGACAACGACGAAGCAACTCAACGGACGCACACCATTTGAGTTACTTTATGGACGCACTCCAAACTACAAGCTTTTATGAGTATTTGGGTGTTTGTGCTATGCCTCTTACATTCCCAGATTCCGTGACAAGTTTGTACCAAGAAGTCGGTGATGGATGTTTCTTGGTTATCCTGTTGAAAAGAAAGGCTATCATTATTTTAACCTGGTATCCCGCATCATTTTTAACAGTCGGGATGTCTATTTTTTTGAAGACCGGTTCCCATATGCAGCAACTCTAACATCGGCCTTATCAGTGGATCCCGGTTGTGCCACCTCCTTACCACCGGCCGCCGCCGCACCCTTACCACCGGCTTCTGCCTCGCATGTGAATGACCAGATCACCGGAAACCCTTGCCAATCCGGCCTGATGACACACCGCCCGAGACGCCACCGCCGCATCACACGCCGCCAGCTCCGGTGACTCCTTCTGCTCCGTCGCCCAACGCGATGTTTCCGGCCCCAGATAATTTTGCTCGCTGTCTAATTATGTCAGCTCTGCCGCCTATCTCACCGGTTGTTCCGACGTCTCCTCCCGTCGCTGAGTTGCCTCCTATCAGACAGAGTGTTCGTGTTCGCCGACCCCCCCACATTTGGAAGACAATGAATGTGATGACTATGTCCGTGCTCTTTCTACTGAAGACCCCTCCTACTGCTACGATCCCTTATGCACCGTCACTATCCTCGGGTGTTCTCTATCCTCTTACTGATTGTGTAAGTTGTGATAAATTTTCTAGTATGTGTTCTACATTTTTGGGTGCAGTAACTTCTAGTGCAGATCCCACTACTTATTCTGAGGCGTCACAACATGCTCATTGGTGAGATGCTATAACTGAAGAACTCACTGCGCTTGAGCGCAATCAGACTTGAACTATGGCCCCTCTACCTCTGGATAAGAAGGCAATTGGTTGCAAATGGGTTTACCATACGAAGTTTAAATCAGATGGTACCATTGAGCGTCATAAGGTGCGCTTAGTGGTCCTCAGTAATCGTCAGATTGAAGGGATTGACAATACTGAGATATTTGCTCTGATTGCAAAGATGAGTTCAGTTCACCTTTTTTTTTCTGTTGCAGTGATTCGTGGTTGGGAACTGCATCAGATGGATGTGCATAATAATTCCTGCATGGTGATCTGCATGAAGAGGTTTTTATGCGACCTCCACTGGGCTATGCTGCGGCCCCTGCCCAGGTATGTTGCCTTCAGAAATCTCTTTATAGTCTTTGTCAGGCTCCTAGAAATTGGTTTGTCAAATTAGCACAGGCTTCACGAGCATTTGGATTTTTCTGTGCAACCCAGATTATTCTATGTTTGTTTTTTCCCGTGGATCAGTTTCTTTGAATGTTCTAGTTTGTATGGATGATTTGGTCATCGCTAGTAGCTCTTCTGCGCTTATCTCTGAATTCAAGAAATACTTAAATTTTTGTTTCCACATGAAAGATCTTGGTTTGCTTAAGTATTTCTTGGGCATAGAGATTGCTAGACTGGAGGGATGTTTCTTTCACAACAGAAATATGCCCTGGACGTTTTATCTGATACAGGTTTATCTGACTGCCTCTAAATCGACTGACTTTCCGATGGAGCAGCAACACGATCTGGCGCGTGTTGAGGGTCCGCTTTACTATGATCATGAGCAGTACATGCGACTAGTTGGGCGTCTGATATACCTTACCATCAAACATCCTAAGCATAGTTATTCGGTTCACACACTTGCTCAATTCATGAAGTCTCCTTGTGTCCCTCACTGTCAAGCTGCAGTTCGTGTGTTGCACTACTTGAAGAGCCATCCTAGTCAAGGTTTATTTCTCTCTTCCCGTAGTGCGTTACGGTTGACTGCTTACTATGATTCTAATTGGGCTGCATGTCCTACTACCCGGCGTTCTCTTTCCGGTTACTTTGTGATGATTGGTGATTCTCCAGTTTCTTGGAAGACCAAGAAGTAACCTACAGTTTCTCGATCTTCTGCTGAAGCGGAGTATCGTGCTATGGATATTACCTGTTGTGAGTTGTTATGACTTAAGTCTTTTCTGGGGTCATGAATAAAAACACACATTATTACCTTTATTTTCTACCATCTCTTTCTTTTATTGTTGTACAAAAAAAAACATATAGTAGAAGAGATAGTTGAAGAAATTAATTATATTCTTGAAAACTGATAATGAAACCAACAGAAAATGAAAAGAAAAGTAAAGGGTTGAAGATGTAAGATGCAAAACCTTGATTATTAGAGTTAATGAATTCACAGTATGAAATAGTGTATAATAGAGTTGTCATGGTGAACAGAAATATTAAATCTTAACTTAACCTTTAAGATTCATATTCAAATGTTTGTATCCTAATAGAAAAGCTGAGAACATGTGAGATGGAGAACTGATATTTTAATTTTATAATTGATAATTAAAAATGATCTCGCTCATTTACAACGCATTGAAGGTAGATACTTGTAATTTTATATAGAAAAAAGTGTTTTTATAACCCCTATCTAGTTGACATAAGTCCTAATATAACCTTTCGAATATAAGTCCCAATATAACCTTTCAATATTCGAAAGTGCCAATATAATCTAGTCAGTGAAAGTGTTAATATAACCCCCTCCGACAACTTTTAGCTAAAATTTTATAAAATTACATGTTTTCCCTTTAAAAAAAATTAAAATACTAAAAAAAAAGGAAATGCCGTTATTACCCTTAGGAAATGACCGTCGCGGGGTTTTATCAGCACATTATGAAAAATGGTAGGGTTAAATCAACACATTTCTAAAATTTATAGGGTTATATCAACACATTAGTAAAAAATGCAGGGTCATATCAGTACATACTATAGAATTAATATAGGAGTTTTAATGTTGTTTTGTTTATTTTGTTGTGTTTAGTCCGGATTGATGATTGGATGACCTTTGGTGTTGCGTGTGATTGTTATTTTATTGTGTTCTTCGACTTAGGGTTTTTAATGTTGATAAGTTTTGAAATGAGGCTATGATATTTGATAATTGTGTTTAATATTAATGATGATGTCATGATGTCAAATTTTATATTGTATAAGATATTGTTATGATGATGTATATGATGATGTGGTCGCCCGTTAAGGCTAGCCGAGTACCACACACTTAATATTTATAATATGTGCTGATATAACCCTATAATTTTTAAGAATGTGCTGATATAACCCTACAAACATTAGGAATGTACTTATATAACCCTACACACATTAGGAATGTGCTGATATAACCCAATAAGATTTCATAATGTGCTGATATAACCCTACTTGTTACGGTGACGGTCAGGTGGCGGTCCGGCTGTGGTCCGGTGAACTATGATGGTAAAATTGTCCACCTAATTTTAGAGTTAGTCCAAAGGGTATGTTGGCCAATTTACATAGAGTCAACGCTGGAAAATTGAGGTCAGTGCTGAGAGTCTAAGTGTTATATTGACACTTTCATTAACTAGTTAGGGTTATATGGCAATTTACAGAAGGTGCTACTTGATAGTTTAGCTTCATTTCTTGCTTTGCTTCCTCCTTAAGAATTAGAATAAATGTGGAGACAAATTGATTCGTGGATGGCAACTAGGGATGATCTGGGTCAGGTTAAAAAAAATTCAAATTCGATCCTAAAATTTTTTAGTTAGATTCGGAAGATCTTAAAATTTTTGACCCGTACTTGAATGTGATGGGTTTAAACGGGTCTTGAGTTTAAAATAAGTCTAATATTCTATTTTTTTTCTTCACTAAAAACTATACATATTATCTTAAATACAAATAATTCAAGTTCAATATATATATATGAATTAAGTTTTCAAGAAAAAAATATATAATGCGTATTATTTGTTGAATAAAAAATAAAAATACATAGAGAATATGAAAGTAATATAGAAATGGGAGTAAAATTATACATAAAATTAGGATTATATGGGTCTACGGGTAGGGTCTGAGTTGGGTCTGGGTTTTAATATTTTAAACCCGGACCCGGACCTAATGAGTCTAAATTTTTTGGCCCCATATCCGATCCAATGGGACTAGGTCCGATGCTACCCCCATGATCTTCCCTAATGGCCATGGATATTTCTCCTTCCACATTTGGTTTTTTATCTGAGTATCGAATTGAAATGATGAAATGTTTTAGATTAATTAGCCATTTCAGAAATGTTACTTAAGAGAGTACATTTTGGACAAGTAATAAATCATCTATTGGAGACGGCCAAATTAAAGTCAAACGAAATAATTTAAAGGTGGAAAGCCCTCGGACAGAACACCTGCTGAGTGCTGATCAGTCTTTCCATGTGTATTATTTTTCCAACTCATTCTATTTTGAGGAAAACTTGGACCTAAATTCTTGGTTAGTCATGAATCGCGATTACACAAAGTCGATACTATGTTGTGATTTGACGAGGTAAACAAATCCATGAAAACACCAAAAAGCATAACAGATAGTTTTGCTTACCAGCAGCCTAATTAATATTTAATAGCATGGATTTATAGTTTTAGGTATCGTTAACTCTCTGCTTAGACAAATCTATGTTAATCCACATGTGTTAATTTTTAATTAAGACAACATCAAGTAGAGGGCACATCATTTAGGCATCACTATGGACCTAAAGGAAGAGTTTGGGGGGCATGTGTGGATTGTCAACGTTGGATTGTCAACGTTTTAGGCATCACTGTTTTTTTCTCTTCTTTCTAAGGGGGAAGAAGGGATAATACTCCAAGGAATGTAATCAAAATGCCCTATAACTTTTTCTTCAATAAATTTAATTGATAAATTTTGATTAATATCTAAATAAAAATATTATCGCTACAAAAAAGATTCCGGTAGTGACGCATATTTTGTGACATGTAAAGAAATGTTACAATATTTGCTCCACCTTCTGGTGTCACTAAATATTTGTGAAATGTGCACATGTCACTAAACTAAATTTATGTCATAAAATTTAATGACACTTCTAAATTGAACTGCATGATAAAGCATCACAAAAAAAATAATGATACTTCAGTGGGTCAAAATATTTTAGTGACACACTGAATACGGACACTTCACAAGGTGTCACAATTAAGTAACTAATAGGTTAACTTCAAGGGCGGGGCCAAAAAATTTTCTGGTGGGGGCTAATTAATTGATTTTAATAAAATGATATCAATAAACTAATTATATTTAATCTAATGGGGCTGGAGGGTAATTTTTAAAAAATTGATAGCATTAGAAAATTTCTGATGAGGGTTGAAGGGAAATTATTTTTAAAAAATAGTAGTATAGAAAATTTCTGGTGGGGGATGAAGGGTAATTTTAAAAAAATTAATACTCCTAAAATAATTACATGCACCCGGCCCCCCATTATCTCTGCCCCCGACTAATTTGATATTTATTTTTATCTATTACGATGAAATTCCTATAATTTTAAAAATAAAATAAAAAATATATTGCAATGTATAAATAATTATAGTTTGACGTTAAAAGTTATTAAAATAAAAATTTTGATGATCGATCTAACCCGGAGACTTTCTCTTATATTGTAGTACTACATAATAATTGTTCTAATGTTTATTCTTTAAATATTAACATAACGTAAAATGTGATTATACTTATATCATTAGAGATATGAACAGTTGGATCTAATAAAAAAATGTATAATTTGATTAAGGTGAAGGATTTTGCATACTAGTCAAACTTGGAAGCTTCTGTTGCGGCTGATGGCTGCTGTGCCCACTTCATCGGTAGTTCGTTCCCTGCCATTAAGGCTGTCGCTGCTCGCCCTCAGCAGTCCATACCAGCCGACACCACAGCCATTATATGAGAGGTAAGTCATGGTAACCACCCATCAGAACCCGCATGCGGGATCGTACTCACCGTCCACGAGGAGTCCACCCGCCACGTGGCCCGTGAAGGCCACGCTTTGAATAAGGTCATTTCACACTGTGGCTTGCGAGCTTCGAACCCGGGGTTCCCCATTGGAAGACATGCGTCCCAACCAACTGGGTACACCCGTGGGTGTGTTCCCTGTCATTAAGGGGCCCTTTAGTGATGTACATCTTAAAATTCTAAAGCACCTGTTGGTAACGCTACCGGTTGAAATCTAAATGACCTAAGAGACGTCACTCAAAATCTACTTTCCAAAAAGGCTATACTCTCGCCTTCAGGGCTTTGACCGCGCCAACATCATAGTCATCATTGCAGAGGTAAATTACAATAGACACCCAGGTCAGATCTTTGATCCACGACTGTACTCGTTAACCACAAGTGACCCCTCCATTTGGAGAAATCCCCACATTGTGTCTGACGAGAGTCAAACAGTCAAACCCATGGTAGCAGGATTGAAACCAAAAGCCTAACCACTGAGCCGTTTGTGTGGGTGTTCAAAATCCACTTTCCAAATTTCAGTACTCCCTGTAACCTCTAAATATTGTCCCAGTTCTAAATGGTAAAAGATTTTTAAAAAGATAAAATGAAGAATCTGTCTCCTCCAAGACTGCCTTACCGTAAAATCAGGGACTAGAGAAAAAATGGTATAAAGGAAAACTAAATTCGTTGGCAAAATTATAAACAATTTGGACTCGGGGTCCATAGTGAAAACAGCAAATAGAGGGATCAAATTGTACAAAAACAAAAAACTGTAACATAAACTGATAGAATGATTTACCGTAAGGAATTGTATTATTGATAACTGAATATATAGAAAGTACAGTAGAGGTGTAGTAAGGAAATAACTCTAATCATAATAAATCATAATCTAATCAGGAGTCTGATTTATTCTAACACCCCTCCCCCCACTCAAGCGAAGCGTCGGATACTCGCTGACGCACAGCTTGGACCTGAAGAACTCGAATAGCGGACAAGAGAGCCCCTTGGTGAAGATGTCCACAATCTGAAGAGAAGTCGGAACATGAGCAACGCACAGCTTTCCAGATGTCACCAACTCACGGATAAAATGGTAGTCAATGTCGATGTGTTTCGCCCGCTTGTGCACCACCGGATTTTGAGCCAAGAAGATGGCACTTCTATTATCGCATAACAGAAGTGGAGAACCAGACAGCGGAACCCGAAGATCACGAAGCAAATGAGTGAGACACGTCACTTCTAAAGCAGTGTTGGCGAGAGCAGGTATTCAGACTCAGTGCTAGAGCCAGAAATAGTGGGCTGTTTCTTGGCACTCCAAGAAACCAGATTTCCACCAAGATAAACCACATAACCATAAGTGGACCAACGAGTCTCCAGACAACAAGCTCAGTCAACATCAGAGTACCCTAACACATTAGGAGTACTAGCAGAACGAAAGGTAAGACCAAAATGAAGAGTGTCACGAACATACCGTAAAATACGTGTCACTGCAGCTAAATGGTCATCTCTGGGATCCTGGAGATACTGACTCACCATGTTGACCGAAAATGCCAAATCCGGGTGAGAGATCGTGAGATACTGGAGAGCACCAACAAGAGAGCGATAAAGTGTAGGATCCCAGAACGGAGAACTAGTAGAGCTATGGAGCTGAGAACCAGCGACAAATGGAGTAGAAACAGGTGCCACGTTAGACATACCGGCCCGATTCAAAATATCACGAGCATACTTTGCTTGGCCAAGCAGTAACCCTGAGGAGGTAAGCGAAACTTCAAGACCAAGAAAGTAATGAAGAGCACCAAGATCCTTGATCACAAACTCTCTATGTGTTCGATTAATGAACTGGCGAAGAAGAGTCGAGTCATTGCCTGTAAGAATGATATCGTCCACATACACAAGTAGGTACAGTAACGACAACCCTCTGGAGAGGACAAATGAAGAAGTATCAGCTGAGCTGCACCGAAATCCAAGCTGTGTCAGATAACTGCTGAAATACTGGAACCAAGCCCGGGGAGCCTGCTTAAGACCATAAATGGCCTTTCGCGAGCGACAAACATAGTTTGGATGAGCAGAATCCCAATAACCAACGGGCTGCTTCATGTAGACCGAAACATCAAGAACACCATTAAGGAAAGTGTTCTTGACATCCAACTGATGAAGTGGCTAGGAACGCATGGTGGCTATGGCGAGAACCATCCTAACAGTGGAGGCTTTGACCACAAGACTAAAAGTGTGCTCAAAATCCAAACCTAGAATCTGCGAGAAACCCTACGCCACAAGTCTAGCTTTGTGTGCTCAATAGTGTCATCTGGTTGATACTTGAGCCTATAGACCCATTTGGAGCCAACAATGTTGACATTCAAAGGTCAAGACACCAAATCCCAAGTGTACTAACCACAAAGAATGGTCATCTCATCATCCATGGTTGAAACCCAGGCTGGATCACGAAGGGCAAAGCCATAATCAGTGGGCTCTGTCTGAGAATGGAGTGCGACAGTGAGACCATGAGCAATAACATCTGAATAATCACGGAACTAAATGGCACCAGTAGAAGATCGAGTAGTTATCTGATAGGTACGAAGCTGGGGTGGTGAAACTGAAGGAGTTGAACCAGCTGACGACGCCGAAGAAGATTAAGTTGCGCTGACCGGAGAGTGGCTGTCAGAGAAAGGACGGTCGAGACTGCCTGAGGTGTGGTAGCCGGTAGCTGAGGCGTAGTGGCTGGCGGCTGAGGTGTGGTGACCGTCGGCTAAGGAGCTGGGTCCGGGTCGGCTATCCAGATGGAGCATAGTGGTGAAGGAGGGGCGGCTGGAACAAGCACAGGCGTGGTGGGCCCAAATGGTGAAGCAACAGCTCCATAAAAAAAGATGAAATTTCCAGATCCGAAATAGAATGATTGTCTGCGGAAGGTGAGACATAAGGGAATAAAGTTTCATCAAAACGAATGTGGTGAGAGACATAGATACACCCAGAAGTTGGGTCGAGACACTGGAAGCCCTTGTGACGAGAGCTATATCCAATAAAAATACATGGAATGGATCGCGGTGCAAACTTCTCAGTAGCAGTGGCACGTAGACATGAAATGCACGGCAGCCAAATGGGTGAAAGAGGGTATAGTCAGGCACATGACCAAAAACAACCTCAGAAGGTGATTTTCCACCAAGAACTGAACTAAACAGACGGTTAATGATGTAAACCGCGGAAGAGAAAGCTTCCACCCAATAAAAGTGTGGCACGGAAGAGTGAAAAAACATGGCAAGACCAGTCTCTGTGATGTGATGATGCTTCCGCTCCGCTCGGCCATTCTGAGCAGGTGTGTAGGGCGATAACATTTGATGATGAATGCCACATGATATGAAGTGAGCATGAAGTCGATGACTAGTAAACTTTGTGCCACCATCGATCTGAATTTTTTTAACCCTAGTAGAAAACTAGGTCTCAGCAAATTTCTGAAACTGGATAAATGTGTCGTAAAATTCTGACTTATACCGCATCGAGAGAAACCATGTGAATCGGGAAAAGTCATCGATGAAAATGGCATAATAAGAAAAAGCACATGCCAATAAAACATGGGCTGGTCCCCACAAATCACAATGCATCTTATCTGACAAACCAGTAGCACGTTTATCACTAGTGGAAAATGGTAAATAGCTACTCTTGGTCATCTGACAAGGAAAGAAACTAACTGATGCCGACATAGCGGAAGTGACAGTAATATAGCCACGTCGACTTAACAATTGAACAGTATCATGAGACACTTGACCGAGGCAAGAATGTCATTGTTCAAAAGAAGCCTGAAGCTTTCCAGAGCGTAATTCGCCTAAAAAGTTGGAATCAACAGTATCAAGAAAATAAAGACCTGAACTATGACGACCTTTACCAATTATCTTCCATGTATGCTTGTGCTCAATGGAAAATGCATTGGCATCAAATATAACACAAACAAGTAAACACGAGTAAGCTTACTAATGGACAGTAAACTTCTAGTAATCTTAGGGACCACAAGGACATCATTAACAGAGAAACCAGAGAAATAACACTGGCCGATGTGAGAATCATAACCACGATAACATTGTACCTTATCAAGATGAATAGTGCCAGTAGTGATATGAGATGTAGCACCTGAATCAACGATCCACTGATTCGACGAAGAATGATGGTTGAGACCATTCAAACTAGCCTGAAATAAAACTTTGTCCCCAATCTAAGTAGTGGAACAATATGCCCGAGATATAGGGCCCAAACCATAGCAAAAGGCCAAAAATTGCACCAAAATTGCCTAAAATAAGTGCGACGCGCGGCTGTGTGCTTCCAATATAGCACACGCGCCAATGGAGATAAGGGAGTCCAAGTCAATGCGCTTGTGACTTTCACGCGCTGGAAGGTTATCTTCTTCGGGTGGGCGCGTGGATCTCGCTGCTGGAGCTGTGACAAGCGCACGAAAGAATAAGCATAAAATTCACCGCTGGAAGACGTTGTTGATGAAGATGTCGGCAGCGCCACTAGAAGAGAATGACAGCGAAGATGGAAACTCACCGCTGGAAGAAAGCGTTGCTGGAGAAAGACCGATGGGCAAGGACTTACCAGAAAATAGAAACTTGAATTCACCGAGACCAAAGAACCAAGAATTATACCGCTGAGACTAACCGGAGAATCCTACAACGCCGACCGAATTGAGTTTACCGGTGACGAAGCGAAGGAAAGTTAAAGGGACGCCAAAGATGGATATCGCCGAGAAACGTCGCTGGTTGAAAATAACGACGCCAAAAGGATTACTGACTGTGAACGGAAAAGAGCCACCAGAAGAAATTTGACCAAAACTTCGCTGGGATCAGTGCCAAAAAAAGAGAGAATGAGGGAGGCATTAAACAAGAAATTAAAATTAAAATTTAGGGCTAAGGATCGTAACCTTGCTCTGATACCATGATAGAATGATTTGCTGTAAGAAATTGTATTATTGATAACTGAATGTATATATAGTACAATAGATGTGTAATAAGGAAAGAACTCTAATCATAATAAATCATAATCTAATCAGGAGTCTGATTTATTCTAACATAAATGTACTGGAGTACTCATCTGCTTCTTCTCGTCTTTTGCGTCGCATCGCCGCCTCTTCTCCGTAGTCGCCTCGCCTCACAGTCGTTGCCTCCTCACCTTCTCAGTCGTCTCAGCCTTGCCTTCTCCACTGTCATTATCGCCTTCTCCGCCATCGATCCGGCGTGTGAAATCTAACTCTAAAATTAAACGCCTCACATTCTCCGCCATATAAAACCTTAAAAATTGGACGCCCCACCTTCTCTGCCGTGTGAAACCTTTGAAATCGGACGCCCCGCCTCTCTGCCGTCACCGCCTTGCCTTCTCCTCTGTGTGAAACCTTTGATTGCTACGATCATCCTTTGATTTGCAAAACATCAGTGTCAGATTCGTGAAAATTCCAGTGTAGAAAATAAGGGTAATAATTTGTGTTTGTAATCATGACCTCGTGGTACATTATATAGTATACCTATATATACTAGGAAAAGGAAATAGAATCTAATTACAATTACAAGCAATATTTACATTCCTTAACACTCTTCCTCAAGTTGAAGCATGGGGATCAGAAATGTCCAACTTGCCAAGTAATGAATGAAACTAGTTACGTCTGAGAGCTTTGGTAAGCAAGTCTGCAGGTTGATCTGTAGTGCGGATATAATGAGTAACAATAGTACCAGACTGCACAAGATCCCGGTTGACAATCAACTTCAATATGCTTTGTATGTTCATGGAACACGGGATTTGCCGCAATATGAAGAGCAGATTGACTGTCACAAAACAAACACATAGGAGCAGTATGCACAACCCATAAGTCTTTCAGTGAAAACTTAAGTCATAATAACTCACAACAGGTAACAGCCATAGAATGATACTTCGCTTCAGCAGAAGACCAAGAAACTGTAGGTTGCTTCTTGGTCTTCCAAGAAATTGGAGAATCACCAATCATCACAAAGTAACCGAAAAGAGAACGACAGGTAATAGGGAAAGCAACCCAATCGAAATCACAGTAAGCAGTCAACTGTAATGCACTACACGAAGAGAGAAACAAACCTTGATCAGGATGGCTCTTCAAGTAGTGCAACACATGAACTGCAGCTTGCCTGTGAGGAACAAAAGGAGACTTCATGAATTGAGAAAGTGTGTAAACCGAATAACTAAGCTCAGGACATGTGATGGTAAGGTATATCAGGTGCCCAACCTGTCGCCTGTACTGCTCAAGATCATGGTAAAGCGGACCCTCAACACGCGCTAGATCGTGATGTTGCTCCATCGGAAAGTCATTCGGTTTAAAAGTAGATAAACCCGTATCAGATAAGATGTCCAGGGTATATTTCTATTGTGAAAGAAACACCCCATATGATCTTCTAGCAATCTCTATGCCCAAGAAATACTTAAGCAAACCAAGATCTTCCATGCTGAAACAAGAACTCAAGTATTTCTTGAATTCAGAGATAAGCACAGAAGAGCTACCAATAATGATCAAATCAACCACATAAACCAGAACATGCAAGGAAATCGATCCACGGGAAAAAAACAAATCGAGAGTAATCTGCTTTACTCTGAACAAATCCAAATGCTCGTAAAGTCTGTGTTAATTTGGAAAACCAATTTCTAGGAGCCTGGCGAAGACCATAAAGAGATTTTTGAAGGCGACATGCCTGACCAGGGGGCACAGCATAGCCCGGTGGAGGTCGCATAAAAACCTCATCATGCAGATCACCATGCAGGAAAGCATTATGCACATCCATATGATGCAATTCCCAATCACAAATCACTGCAACATATTAGAATAAGTGAACTGAACTCATCTTCGTAGCTAGAGCAAATGTCTCAGTATAGTCAATCATTTCCACCTGGAAATTCTCGAGAACCACTATGCATGCCTTATGACGCTCAATGGTACCATCTGGCTTAAAACTTTGTCCAATAAACCCATTTGCAACCAATTGCCTTCTTATCCAAAGGTAGAAGGGTCATAGTCCAAGTCTAATTGCGCTCAAGCGCAGTAAGTTCTTCAGTCATAGCATCCCTTCAATGAGCATGTTGTGACTCCTCAGAATAAGTAGTAGGATATGCACTAGAAGTTACTACACCCAAAAATCTAGAGTGCATACTAGAAAATTGATCACAATTTACATAATCAGTAAGAGGATAGAGAACACCTGAAGATAGTGATAACGCAGGAGTGATCGTAGTAGTAGGGGGGGTGTTCAGTAATAAGAGCACAAACATAATCATCACATTCATAGTCTTCCAAATATGAAATAGGTCGGCTAGCACGAACTATCTATTTGATAATGGACCACTCAACAATGGAAGGAGATGTCGAAATAACCAGTGAAACAGGCGGCGGAGATGATAGAAGCAGACGGCGAGCAGAATTATTTGGGGCAAGAGACACCGCCTTGGGCGGCGGAGCAGAAGGAGTCACTGAAGCTGGTGGCACATAAGGTGTGTGATCACCATTCGTCGGGGGTGCATGAGGCGATGGCGTACCGGGCGGTGCATCGTCAGGCCGAACCGGTAAGGGTTGTCGGTGATCTGGGTCGGTCACCTGAACTCGAGAAGCAGCTGGCGGTACAGGCTCGGTGGCTGCCATCGGTAAAGGTACGATGGTGGCCGGTGGGACAAGAGCCGCAGCGACCGACGACATAGGGTCGGTGGCGGCCGGCGAGACCGGTGGTGTCGCAATCTGGTCATGTGACTCCAACGGCGATGGAAGTGATATCAATGGTGAGGTGGTGGCGCCACCGAGATCTACTGATGTTGTCGATGTTGGAGTTGTTGCATACAGGAACTGGTCTTCAAAAAAATTAGTATCCCAACTATAAAAGATGATGCGGGATTCTAGATCAAAAAAGCGATGGCCTCTCTTTCAGACAGGATAATCAAGAAACAAACATCGCCGACTTCTTGGTGCAAACTTTTCATGGTATCTGGGAACGTGAGTAGCAAAACACAAGCCTCCAAATACCTTTAAAGATGAGTAATTTGGAGCTCGTCCATATAGCATCTCAAAGGGAGTACGACCATTGTGATGTTTCACGTCGGTGTCCGGTTAATATGATAAGCAGGAGTAAGAACACATTCTCCCCAAAAATCAACTAGAATACCGGCTTGAAACCGTAATGCACGCACCACGTTGAGTAAATGACAATGCTTTCGTTCAACTCAACCATTCTGATGTGGTGTATCAACCATAGATGTCTCAAAAATTATCTCAGATGCAGAAAAATGAGATCTCAAAGGCAAAAATCCAATCTCGTTGCCAGCCCGAACACGCAGTATAGTTTGCCCCCATTGATTTTTAACCACTAGAAGATTCACCAACTATTGTTAAAATATAACACCACTAGAAGATGGTGTTCTATAAGGACCCCAAACATCGCAATGTATTAATTAAAATAATGCAGTACCATTTGTAGAACTCAATGGAAAACTATGTCTAGTATGTTTTGCTTTATAACATACAGAGCAAGGTATAATAGTATTATTTGTGCTAAAATCAAGAGTAGGAATAGAAGACAACACCGTAGATGATGGATAACCAGAACGTTGATGCCATAAATTGGATGAAGATGAAGACGAACGCGAGTATCCAACAGATGAAGGCAATGACCCCCCTCGCCATGTGCTGTTCACCAATGCCAATCATAGTTTCGTACTGATTTTCTGCAAAATGCAATAATTTTCAATAAACAAAGCTAGACATTTTAAGGCAGATAATAATCTAGAGCATGATAATAAATTACATCGAAAAGTAGGTATGTAGAGCACATGAGTAAGCGTGACATCACCAAAGCAAATAGAACCATATTGTGTAGCAAACGACACAGGTCCATCAGACAGTATAACATTCACAGAATTTGTAGCAGTATTAATATCAGTAAGAGAACCCTTGTCACCAGTCATGTGATATGAGGCTCCCAAATCAAGAAGTCATAGTAAAGTGGACTTGCTTTACCCATGGTCATATAAATAATTAAATTGATTAAATAAATGTATGGTCATTCTCCATTGGTCGTCAGACAGGGTACTGATTTTCCATTGGTCTACAGTGGTGCGTGGAGACACACGCACTGGAGAGAACATGCGCGCCTAGCACAACTGTGCGTGGATACATGCGTTGCTCGTATGTCGAGCGCATGAATCTCACGTGCGCCTCTATCGTTCTGAGCTGATGTACGGGCGAAGTAGCCTGCCGGAATGAAGCAACCAAGCTCGCCGAAAAAGGAGGATTGAAACAACCAAACGATGCAAAAAAAATCTGGTCGGCGGTGGTGGTGGAAACTAAGAACTGGCAGCGAGCAAATCTGACGCGACGAGCACGATACAGACCAACGATGAGCAAGATACAGACCAACGACGAGCCAAGAATAGGAGCGGCGGCGAGCAAGTCTGATCCGGCCACCGGCGGTGAGCAACTGAAGCAAGAAACGGTGGCGGGTACGATGATAGGTTCCGGCGGCGTGCAAAACTGAAGAACTCCTTTTTTTGATAACAGCGAAAAGGCAGTTCAGATCGGCGGCACGTGGAGATCACGTGTGGACGATGGCGGAAAATTTAGGACGGAATTTTAAGGTTTTAGGTTTAGCCTCTGATACCATGTAGAAAATAAGGGTAATAATGTGTGTTTGTATCCATGACCCCAGGGTACATTATATAATAGTACAGAATACCTATATAAACTAGGAAAAACAAATAGAATCTAATTACAGTTACAAGTAATATTTATATTCCTTAACATCCGGTGAAGATTTGGAGAACGCCAGTGAGGATTTGCAGAATTCCGGTGAAATTTTGCAGAATTTCAGTGAAGATTGAAGAGTGGAGCGGTGAACACAGTGTGAAACCTCCGGTTCTTTTCAATTTTCTTTTCAGTTTGATCGGTTATGCAGTGAAAACAACGGTGAACAATTTCTTTTCAATTTTCTTCCTCTGATATGATTTGATTTGAACATCGAAGAGCGGTTGAAGTTGCGTCTCCTTGTTCATTTTGTGTGCAAACTAGCTGTTTGTGTTTATGTTTCAATGAAATCTTCAAAACAATTCCATATGGATCATAGAACTTCATCTTTCTTTATAGCGTACAGGTTTTATCTGTGGAGGGAGGTGATTGTGTAGTAAAACACCAGTATTAAACTGGAAGTATACATTTTGTATTCACCGTGAATCTTTTCATAGAGATGTGAACTAAGGCCGGGCAGCATAGATGCTTGACGCATATTGATGTGTGTTATATTGTGTTCATATTTTGTGGGATTATTATGATTTTATTGAGATATAATTTGCACTTTAAGGTGTTTTTGGTGCAGGAATTCATTGATTGCAGAGAATTGAGAGGGAGCTATACATTGTACGCTTTTTCCCTTAACCAACGGTTTTTTCCCACTGGGTTTTCCAGGTTAAGGTTTTTATTGAGGCGATGTGCTCCAATGGAAAATGTTCTTATCTTATAAGACATTTTTCCAGGGATGAAGGAAGAGAGGCAAAAGCAGAATTGATGAAGTTATGGGGTAAAAAGTGAATTATTGAAGAGATTTGGATTTGAAGAATTAAATATATTCACTACCCATATTGATAAAGATTTTATTATCTCCTTCCATTTGAAATTCCTTAATTGTAGGAATTAGTTATTTAGAATTAGAATAGATATTATTTTATTTCCTTATTTCTTCCCTAAGAAGAAAAGTAATTAGTAGTTGATTTGGATTTGGTTTTGGTTTGGTGTATATATATACACGGCCGGAAGGGTAATCAGAGGAAGACAGAGACGGAGATTAGTTTGGTTCTATTTTTGTTTCTTAGTGCATTTTTCTTAGGGATTAATTGGTTATATATTGGCATTACAATATTACTGGAGTTCTGAGCTTATGCATTCGGTTTGATTACTGGTTATGCATTCGGTTTGATTACTGGTTTGCTTGTTTTAGTTCATTATTATCTTAGATTAATTATGTTCGTATATTATATTATATATTTATTTAGTTTAATTATTATGAGTAGCTAATTTATATATCGGCATGGAATAACAAGCATTAGTTTATTAATCGTGAGGCCTAATTGTTTTATAATTGATTCTTATGTGTTCTTGATTGTTCTTGGGTTATTTTATTCTTGATATATTTGAGCCTGATCAACTTGAATATTATTGGGATAATGCTATCTAATTCTACCAATACGTAATCGTTGGAAAGGGTTAGTAAGTAGCGAGTTCTTGTGAAAAACAGCTAACTAGCTAAGACTGTAATAGCAAGATGGGGAACAATTAAGTGTGCGTTACTACTTGCGAATACTTGGGTAATTGCTATATCAGGTTCTTTTCATTCTTAATGCTATCGAGGTGTGTATCTGGTTCAGCGAATACTTTCCGGGGACCATCTTGGTAAGAGAAACAATTACTTAATTATAATTGGTTAATTGTCGATAAAGTACGAAAGAATTGGGGAGGTTAAGCGTACTTACTTTCCTATAACTACTGATAGATGCATATGAATTGATTTATCTTTGCGCCTATGATCGATGTTTAACTAATGTGAGTTATTCTGAGCCGATTGCATTCATCATATATTTACTAGATTTTTATATCTGTCAGTTGCATTATTATTTTATATTAGTTAGTTGCATTATTAGTTGTTAAATAAATCTGAAAATTAAGGCGTGGTGGCTACACCAAAAGTGCTCTATATTAGTAGGAATATTATTATAGATTTTGCTCCGTTCCTCGTGGGATCGACTCTGCTTACTACTGTACTAATTTCATCATTAGAGTTTGCAGATTATTTTGGTGAGTGAAACGACGTTCACCACATATCTTGCAGGCTGGAGATAAGAGAATACATACACTATGCATCGCATGATAATTGTAGACGTTTTATTTGCATCTATGCTCTGTTGAGTTGCTAGCTGTATCCAGGATGAAAATACCTTGGACAGTTGGTTGTGTCCCCAGTAGAGAACTCAAATATCAAACGAACATCTTAAAACATCTTATTATTTTGCAAATATACATTTCACTATTATTGTATTTTAAATAACTTCTTTGACGTTCCACTTCTATTCGCTGATATTGTTTTTATTTTTACATGATGATATACATATGTAAGATGACATATATCACTTTATGTATATTACAGATGAAAAGGACATAAAACATCATACACTGACAATTCAAAACCGAAAGAATTCGATGAATCATCACGGGCACAACAAATACATATAAAATTAGCATATGAAAAGGCCAAACTTTGATTTGAAATTCTACGTTAGCATGTGAAAATGTCAATCGCCATACTATAGAACCATCAAACATCATTCATTACAAAAGGGTTCAAATACCCTAAAAAATCGCTAACATAAAAATTGAAAAAAATTCATATCAAGGTAAAACATCAATTACAATCAAGCGACTCAACACTAACACTAACAAACAACCATCATAATTGAAAAATCAATGTGAAAAAATACATCATAAACAATCAAATTTTATTTTTTCCCAACTTGTTTCCCTTCGCCGCTAGATTTTTTACAGACTTGCCTTCTCCTGCTGGTTTTGAAGAGCACGACTCTGATACTCCGTCAATGCATAGATCAAAGGTCGACTACGATTCTCTATTCAAGGGAACACCTTCAGAGCATGGTTCCTCATGCCATTTTTTTATTAACTCACCAATGACATCGTAAAGCTCTGCCATGGAAAGTATTCTTGTGAAATAATATAAAACATCACATACAGTAATTAAAATATCAATGTCTGTAATTAAAACATCACAATAGCACAGATAACATCCCTGAGTACTACATTGAGAAAAATCAAATACATTATTTGAAACATCAATCTCAAAATTTAAAAACATCAAACAGTACACACTAAAATATCAAAAAAACAAAACTGAAAATCAGTTGCTCACTTAAATACGAAAACAACACAAGCATTAAATACTGAAATTAAAACATAACACCAGCACACATAACAATACTTAGAGCTTAAACATGAAACCTCAAAGATAGAACCTAAAATATCAACAATGGTATCTAAAAACCACAACTAAAAAAAAAGAAAAATTACAGTTCCTATTTCATTCTCGAATGCAGTAACAGTGGGCAAGTGCTCTTAGACATCTTAGAAACAGCGACAACAACACAAAAATTAGCACAAATAGTAACAAAACCCGAAGATATCACACACAAAATCAAAACAACAAAACTGAACATCAAACACTATAAGCATCAAATACTGATATTAAATCATCACACCAACACAGATAAATAGTACTAAAACCTAAACATGAAAGATGAAATATAAAACATAAAACCTTAAACATCAACAACAGTATTTAAAAATTCACATCTACAAAATAACAAAATTTATAGATCTTCTTTCCTTCTCAATTGCAGCAACAGTGGGCAAGCATTCTTACACATCTAAGAAACAACAACAATACAAAAATTAGCACAAATCGTAACAAAACCCTAATATATCGCACACACAATCAAAGCAACAAAACTGAACATCAATTGCACACTTAAAAGACTACAAGCATCAAATATCTATATTAAATCATCGCACCAACACAGATAAACAGTAATTAAAACCTAAACATAAAAGATGAAACATAAAACGTAAAACACCAAGAACAGTATTTAAAAAGTCACATTTGCAAAATAACAGAATTTACAGATCGTTTTTCCTTCTCGATTGCAGCAACAGTGGCAAAAGCATTGTTAGACATCTAAAGAACATCAACAACAACAAAAATTAGCACAAAGCGTAACAAAACCCTAAGATATCACACACAATCAAAACTGAACATCAATTACACACTTAAGCATGAAAACACCACAAGTATCAAGCGCTAAAATTAAAACATCACAACAACACTAATAACAGCACTTAAAGCCTAAAACCTGAACTGAAAACGAGAAACATCAATACCTGTACATAAAACATCACAGCCAAAAATCAACAAGACTTACAAACGATTCTTCCTTCTCGATTGCAGCAACAGTGATGCAAACCTCCTTAGACATCTAACCAACAACAACAACAACAACACAAACATCAGCACAAATCCGTAAGAACAACTCACAAAATACAAAAAATAGAGAAATCTCCAAATATTAACACATTGAACAGCATAAACCCTAGAAAATCTCATTAACCAAAAAAAGCAAACAAAAAAAAACAAAATATGCACAAAATCATAGCAAAGACATTATCTTCGAAGATAAACACAAAACGAAGCTCCATTGTGTTCGGCCGCTGAAAAATTCGCTGGAAAACTCCAAAAATCGTGATGAACCTTTGCGCGCAAGAAAGGGGAAGAAAAATGAAGATGATGAGCGGTTGAATGGAAGAAAATGAGATCGAATTGAAGAAGATGGAAGAGAAATGGAGAGGAGAGAGAAGAAGGAAATTTGAGTTAGAGGGGAGAGAGAATATGAAGGTTTTATGCACATGAAAGAGAAAAGGAGATGAGAGGAAAAATTTCAGAAAACATAAGAGAATAATGAGGAAATGTTGACATTTATACGTGGATTTAAATGTAAATAGTGAAATTTCACATCCAACTCATAAATTTTTAAAACTTTAATTAGAAACCATTTACTACATTCTTAACAATTTAATCTTTGGTCTCGCTGCGAGACCGTCTCGCATAAGACTTTGTCTAAAATGAATGGTGTAGGTTGAACTGAAAAAATAAAAAGTAAATTAAATGAATAAAAATAATCTATGATTTATCAAAAAAGGAATGTGTCAATATAAAAATACTACCCAAAAAAATATCAATATAAAAAAAACGAACGGAGGGAGTACTTATATTTCTTTTGTGAAGAGGGGTCGGGGATAAGAAGCTGGTGTAAATATCAAATTCTTCATATTTCCTTCTTTTTAATAAGAGTGTCTTGCTTTCACACTACTATAATTTATGCCAGTGAAAATATGTTAAAAGGAAATTGAATTGAGGAATTGGGGTGTAAAACCAGTAGAAGAGAGTCGTATAATTTTTGACATATTAAAAATGTGTCACCAGAACATATTATTATTAAAGTGTATTATTTTCTCTGCTTCATTGCTGACACTTTTTTTTTCTCTTTTGACAAGATTTTTTCAATTTCATCCACGCATTCTACTTTTTTCTTGATAAGTTCATTTACATACTCCCTTTGTCCCACATTATATTGCACATGATCTTTTTCACAGTCTCCAACACACACGTTTGACCATTAATATATTTAACTACGTATAATATCGGTAAATAAAAAGTTACTTTCTGGAAACTAGTTGTTATGACGAATCCAACTATATTACATACAACAATATTATTGTTTAGTAAATTGGAAAGACTAGTATCCATACTTATTGACAAGATTATGTCAAACTGGGAAGCCCAGTGAGCCCATTATATGTGCAGTACACATACATTTCTGGCTGATTGGGTGGGCCTCATAAAAGCAGGATAGGCCTTCTGCACAAAGCTACTTGCTTCAGTTGATATTCTTTGAGGGGCAATAGTTACTTTTTTTACTTTTTACTTGGAAAATGGTTGATACTCAATATCTTCTACTATTGAGGATAGTTTAAATCAGTGAAAAGTTGATATTTTGAAAATATATGTTATAATGAATCTAACATGTAGTATTTGTAATTATACACTAATTCACTTTGTATGGTTAAAGTTAAGAAATTTTGACTAAATAAATAATTAAATTACAGTTTCCAATGGAACAGAGGGAGCAACTTCTGAGGTATTAACTAATAGATTAATATTTCAGTTATAGTTTATAAACCTAAGAAGTCATCACACCTTTTACAAAATTGTACATGTACTGTTTCACTATGTTTGACATCATAGTTTTACATGATATTTTTTTTGCAAATTGAAATATGTGGAGAGAATTGAGTATAGAGGGTAAAAAGTTTTCATACGTTGATAAAAACATATAAGACTTAATTATGGTGCATTATTATCACATCAATGACACACCTCATCAATTATGAGGATTACAATATATAGGGATACAACAAACCAAAGTCTAACGGGAATGAGATTCTCTATAAGGAATTACCATCTACATAGCTAATTATGTAAGTAAACTAATTCTATAAGGTAACTACCATCCATAACCATTCCTTGGAAAAGATTTCTATTTCCTTAACACCCTCCCTCAAGTTGGAGCATGATGACAAGAATGCCCAACTTGAGAAGAAGATTATGAAATTGCTAATCATTAAAAAAAACTCAGTAGGTGTAGAAGTAGAAGGAAAAACAGTAACAGTAGCAGCTGGTAGAGCAGTATTCAAATTCATTATCAGTAGTATTTGTAGGAGACCATTGAAGGTAATTCTCTTGACCCTTCAGGATGGTGGGTGCAATAACCAAACCAGGTCCGTCAGAAGAGCCAATGAAGTAGGAGTCAGTCGACAATTGACCAACAGGTACAGGTATCTTAGGGCCAGATTGCAACTGCAACTGTTTCAGCAAAGTCGCAATTACCTCATAGCCATTCATGTTCTAAAGCGCAGTAGCTTCAAAATTAGCATCAGTACGGGCATGTTATTTGAGATTACTTTCGGAACCAGACATAGTGAAAAATTAGGTACGGATCAGCAGCGGGTGCAGCAATCGGCGGCGGGGCGTGAGCTTTGGGATCGGTGTGTGCTTTGGGATCGGTGTGTGTGGCTTAACACACGGACCGATCGGATCAGGAGAAGCAGACACGGATTACCACGACCAGACGGTGGCGGTGGCGGTCGGTGGAATGGTACTGACGGTGGCACGTGAATCGATGCACAGCTTGACGGCGGCGGCGGTGGCTCGGAAAGGCATCGGAATATTTTCTTATGGATTCAGGATTTTGGGATTTGATACCATGATAAAATATATATGAGTTAATTATGATGCATTGATTTCACATCAATGACACCCCTCATCAATCATGAGGATTACAATATCCAGGGATAGAACAAACCAAAGCCTAACCGGAACGAGATTCTAAGTATATAAGAAATTACCATCTATTGCTAATTCTATAAGAAAAGTAATTCAATAAAGTAATTACCATCTATAACATTTCCTAGGAAAGGATTTCTATTTCCCTAACCTACGCTACATGCATGAAAACAGTAAATATTGTTTTTGATTGAAAACACAGCTAGTTGGAATGTTGGATTCTGGAACATTCTTCATGAGCCGATGAATTAAAAGAAGTACAAGTTGAGGTTTGGGCAAGGCACAATATAGTATACTAGGTATTCCCAACTGCCAAGGCAAATCCTATAAATGTGGACATTGGCCATGCGAGAGGAAGCGTTTGCACCCGCACTCTTTCAAACTCGGCACCATCAATATCAGTGGAAAAGAAGAGGATTAGGGCAGTGTAGGGTGAAGCTCGCATTGCTCAACTACAAATTACAAACTCCCCAACTCCACAAGAAACGTAGATTTATATTCAAAAGATGGTTAGCTAAGCAGTCGGTTTTGTGTTTTCCTTCTCTAATATAATTTCCCAATAAAACTGCTTTTGCATGGCATTAAATTTTTATTACTCATATAGTATGAGCAAGGCACGCCGCCATTGCACCGCCATTCTTCTCCTCCTCTCCTTTGTGTCCGCCTCCTTTTCTGAGCCAGGTATTTCTAAATTCCTCAATGTTCGTCAGGTCTTGTAACTAAATCCCACCTGCAAATGAATCGATTATCATTCTTTCAGCTCCGTACCGGTCATTCACCAAGGATGCCACGGTGGCGCCGCCGCTGGTCTTCTACGACTACATTGTCGTAGGCGCCGGCACGGCGGGGTGCGCGCTGGCGGCGACGCTGTCTCAGGGGGCGCGGGTGCTTCTCCTCGAGCGCGGCGGAATGCCGTACGGGAACCCCAACATAACCGACATTACTGGCTTCGCCGCCAACCTCGCCGACACGGCGCCGTCGTCGCCGTCGCAGATGTTCGTGTCCACCGACGGCGTGATCAACCACCGCGCCCGGGTACTGGGCGGCGGCAGCGCCATCAACGCTGGGTTCTACTCGCGGGCGAGCGCCGCCTACGTGAGCCGGGCCGGGTGGGACCAGAGGATGGTGAACGAGTCGTACCAGTGGGTGGAGGGGAAGGTGGTGTTCGAGCCGGCGGTTCAGGGGTGGCAGACGGCGCTCAGAAATGGGTTGTTGGAGAGCGGGATGTTCCCGTATAATTATTTTAACTATGATCATCTCGGGGGGACTAAGATCGGCGGCACCATTTTCGACCAGAACGGGTACCGCCACACGGCGGCGGATTTACTGGAGTACGCCGATCCGAGGAGTATCACCGTCTACTTGCATGCCACCGTGCAGCATATCTTGTTCAAGTCATCATCCCCGGGTAAGTATCAATACATACTTGTGCCATTCGTACATGGTATCTTGGTCCTGCAGTACGACTTATTCATTATCCATTATTTTAGGATTTAGAATGTATTTTATTATTTATCTTAATGACTCTAGGGATATCAAGTTTAACGTATCTCGGGATGTGCTATAATTGGTCGGGATACCTGTGGCTCGTCAACCCTATATATACAATGTGACACAAAAGACTTACTGCATTAAGAATAGACTTGGTGTTGAAACGTTAGTAGTTGTAGGATGCTTCTAATAAGAGCGTCTCAAAAGCATCATGTTATTGCAAGTCATGATAAATCATTGATGCAGTGGGTTGCTATTTGAAGGGATGCCATGATATTGAGATGCTCATTAGCGACCCGTCTCAATGATTAAGCGATTCATCATTTTTAGCATTTGAATTAGGATGACAATTTAAAATGCTCTAATTATTTATCCTTTTTCTATTAACGTGTATATTGAGATCACTTCATCACATTTAGTGAGCACAGAGCCAAGTGTAGCCTAATCTTGTAGTGTTCATGCGCGGCAGGTGCCGAGAAACAACAGGCTCACGCGGTGGTGTTCACGGACTCATACGGTCGCCAGCACGTGGCGTCGCTGTACAGAGGATCAATGAACGAGGTCATCCTAACCGCGGGCGCACTCGGTAGCCCGCAGTTACTAATGCTGAGCGGAATCGGCCCCGCGCATCACCTAAGAGCGCACAACATCAAGGTCGTACTCGACCAACCCGAGGTCGGACAGGGGATGTCGGACAACCCCATGAACGCCATCGTCGTCCCATCGCCCCGACCAGTAGAAACCTCCTTAATACAAGTCGTCGGCATCACCGACTTCGGATGCTACATCGAAGGCGCGAGCGGGCCCGTGGGGTTCGACTGGGTCCACGGCCTGAACCAGCAGTTCCAGCGGATGACGAACACGACGAACGATCCCTACTCCGTCCGGACCAACGAAAGCATGGCCGACGGCGTCATCGAGATCGGGGGCCTGGTCGACACCAACCACCGCTCCGGGATCATCATCGAGAAGGTCACCGGGCCGTACTCCACGGGCCACCTGGAGCTCGCGACCACCGACCCGAGCGACAACCCGAGGGTGACCTTCAACTACTTCCAGGACCGGAGGGATCTGCAGAGATGCGTTCAGGGGATGGAGCTGATCAGGAGGGTAATCGAGTCGGTGGCGTTCGCGAGCTACAAGTACCCGTTGACGCCGGTGCAGGCGCTGATAAACTCGATGCTGACGTTTCCGGTGAACCTGCGGCGGAAGAGGGTGACGGCGGCGTACTCCATGGAGCAGTACTGCGAGGACACGGTGATGACGATCTGGCACTACCACGGCGGCTGCCAGGTGGGTCGGGTCGTCGACCGGAACTATAGGGTCATCGGGGTGGATGCTTTGCGGGTCATTGATGGATCCACGTTTCTTGAATCGCCGGGAACCAATCCACAGGCGACACTTATGATGCTCGGAAGGTAACTAATTCATAAAATTTGAAACAATAATTCTTCACGTGTTTATATGGTTAATTAACATGTGATTTTATTGTTAATGCAGGTATATGGGACAGCGAATTCTAAGTGAAAGGGGTTCGAATGGGAATGAGCAGGGTTAGGGGTGGGGGGAGTTTAGCTAGTTAGTGGTGTATACTTCTTACCGTCTTTTGGTGCCCTAGTGAGTGCGATCAAGGCTTCGCATTGATATTTTTTCTTGTATTGAGGAGATGATATATGGACTTTTTTGTAACCCCGAACTTCAAATGTTTATTTGGACTGCAAGTAACTTTAATGCTAGCTGATGCATTCGAAGAAATATCTATAGAAAGGAATGGATACTTACTCCCTCCGGTTTGGCTCACTTTCTTTTGTGGGATGTTTCTTTTGGTAAATTTTCATTCACTAAATTTAATTTTTACTCTTTCATTTAATTATCTACCGCTCATTCAACATTTCCTAAATCTATGTGTCAAAAGTAATGTAGTCGATCTTAAAGAACCAGAGAGAGTGTGATAATTCATGGAAGCATCTACTTTCAATCACTCGTCTCACTAGGAATTCCTAATTTTTTATTTTTACATGTTTCAGTCAAAAGTTACTTTCTTGATTGTTACCATATTTGGACTAAAATTGGCGGATCGCTATATCACGCCATGTATTTTACTTGATTATGCCATATATTTATACTATTTAATATACAATATATATTTTAAATTTAATTTAAATAATTTAAATATGTTTAAATTAATATTAAAAAATTTATTATCCACCGCCGCCGCCGCCGCTGCGGTGCACCACCGCCGACGGCCGCCGTGCACCGAACCCGTGCACCACTGTCGCCAGCCACTCGTTTCCCTTCTCCGCCGAACCGCTGTCGCTAGTTTCCTTTCTCCTCCGCTCTCCGCCGCTCGTCTCCTGTCTCCTTCTCCACCGCTAGTCTCTGGTCTCCTTCTCCCCCAGTTGTCCTCACTATCCTCTCCCCGCTCTCCGGCCCGGTCCCGCTCTCGTCGCCGATTCTCCTTGCCCGGTTCTCCTCCGCCCCAGTTCTCCTCCTGCCTCGGTTCTCCTTCTCTTCTCATGTTCTCATTTCTCCTCTCGGGATGGGTTTTGCTCAGCGGGGGATGAAGGTGGAGCATCGGCGGTGGGTGGTTGGGGACGAGGACGGTGGACTAGGGTTTTGCTGGGGACGGGGAAGGTGGGATAGGAAGGCTGGGAACAGATGGATGGGAACGGCAGCGGAGAAGGCTGGGGGCGGATGGATGGGAACGGCGGCGGAGAAGGCTGGGGATGAAGGCTCGGAATTCAAAGAAGCGGATTCACTTTCATGTCGAGCTGGGGACGGCGCCGGCAGAACCAAAAATTAAAATTTTTTGTCTTTGGTTTTTTTGTTTGAAAAATTAAAATTTGTATTAGACACGTATATACATATTAAGGCGTAACCTAGTAAAATAAAGAGTGTGATATAGCAAGACCCAAAATTTGTTTAGTTCATTTGAATCCCCCTGGTTCAATTTATATATATGTGAGTAATTGAAACATTTTATTGGGACAAAAGATTTGCACATTTGTGCATCATGGGCTAATAAGCTTGAAGAGGAATATAACCAGATAGAAAGGGCTGAAAACATGGAAACTGGGAGGATAAGGACTGGACTTTCAAAAGTATCAATTATGACCCAAAAATAACTCAAAGTAAGAGAAATGTGTGGTGATTGATTCGATACCCACAGCCATGCAGCACAATAAAGTTGGATATGCCAAATCCTCCAATGGTTTATTCCCCTTCCCTTCAGCATATGGAAATGGAAATCCTGAAATACACACACGTTTCAGGTCCCAAAACAAGCCCGTCTAAAATCAATTCGTTAGGTACCCTTATAAGCAAATCAGTTATAGGGCTGCTCTTGATTGGCATGAAACACCCTTCCTTGGTTCTCTGACGACTGATTTTTTATCAATTTCACTAGGGCTGATAATTTTTCATGCACTCATTTTATGTATTATTCTATGAATTCAGTTTCATCCGCACATCTGGTCTATAATAAACTTTAGAGCTTGGAAGAAATGTGTCATTGTTAGTGAAGTGGTGATTGCATTAAGTTTACATGCCAAAGGAGAGTTGCCCTGCGACTGCTTAAGCTTATTTTTCCTTCACTTTTGTGAAGAATGCATGATGGATCTTGGTAAATTCTTCATCTTTGAATTGTTTCAATTTTTGATTGGTGTAATTTTATTTTTGTTTTTCCTCCTCATTGATTATGGTCATTAAGGCGGGTAAGACACTTCTAATGATATGGGAGTAGTAGAATGAGTAGAGATAAAGTGAGTACTTATTATTCTTCAATTCAGCAAAAATAATTATGAAAGCACGACTCTTTAAATAGAAGAGAATGAAAGAGCACAGAGAATTGTGTGGCTCTTTGTCGAGCGCCTAGGAGCTTTTGTAGCGTGGGGCAAAAGAAATGACACTCTTTACTTCCCTTTTTCTGCAGTTTCATATATTAGCAGAAGAGGAAACTGAGTATAAGATAAATGGAAGATACTAGATTTACTACATTTCCTAACAATGTCTAAGATCAGGGTTTGATGATTTCGTATCCAGTCTCTGCGTTCAGGAAGAAAGATTGAAAAATCTCACGAATTTTGACGTTTTCTGAATTTGATTTCAATACATTCTTAACACTCTTGTCCCTCATAATCAAATTAAGCAATATTTACTGAAAAGATGGGAGTAGTCATTTTAATTGGAGAAAAACCAAGCACCGTGTCACATTCTTAAGACTATTGTTTATATACTCAGTCCTAAGTCCTAACCAAACATGCTTAATTGATTGTTTTAAATTAAATTGAATAAACTTCGACTATATAATCTTGTTAATATATGTAATATTATTATTACTTTCTTTGTCCCAACTCTATTTGTATTTTAACTTTTTTGACATCGTTCTCTATCAAAATTTGACCACATATATATATATAAACATTATTTTCGTATGTGATATTTTTTAATTCATCGTAACAAGTAGTTTCTAAATATCAAAAGATCAAACATGTCTCTTGAATAGCGTGATAATGATTGCAGTACAAATAGAGATGAGATAGAGGGAGTGTGGTGTATGATATTAGGTTTATCATAGATTCGTAATACTCCCTCTATTTTCTTAATTTTGGCAGACTTACCATTTTTGTATATTTTCTAAGATTGTCACATTTCCTTTTATGGCAAAAAGTACATTATTCTCAACCACTTATTAAATTTTTTACTCTTCTTACTCAATTCTCTCCACATATTTCAACTTACAAAAAAAAAACAACACATAAACCTATGGTGTCAAAAATAGTAAAACGAAGGGAGTATATATTTTAGATTTTTTTAATAAAAAATTTACTAGAAAAATTAAAGATATTAGTAATAATTTTGGTGGGATGGAGGTGTATAATTTTCTCCCTACATACACCCTTCGTTTCACTAAAAGTGGTACACTTGCATTAGTGGGATTTTTTTTAAAAAAATGGCTCACTTTCCATTTTGGCAAGATTCCTACAATCTCGTCCACTTATTCTACTTTTAACTTTCTACACTCAATTTCAACCTCTCATTTTCTTCACATTAATCCAAGAGTCTAAACCTAGTGTATCACTTTTAGTGAAACCGGGGAGTACAACCTAACAAAGTAGTGCGTAAACAGCACACTTTGTCCTCCAAAAGGAATTCATGATGGAAAGTAGTTGAGCACGACAATAAATAAAAGAGTAAAGTGCATATATAGTTTTACATAATTGATGAAAGTGCAAATATAAATCTGCAATAATTGAAAGTGTAAATATAATTCTAAATATTTAAATTATGTGCAAATATAACCTTCTCCAACAGTTTGAGGCTAGATTAGGATGAAAAGACTGTTTTACCCCTGGGTAAAAAAACAAAAAACTAGTTGGTCAAAAGTGAATGGTTGTCTCCTCCACGTGCCTTGAAAAGACTATTTCTCCAAAATGGCTACGCATTGCCAGAGAAGAAGACAATTTCTTCCCACTATGCCACCGTCGTCTCCTCTGCCTTGAAAAGACTATTCTTCCCTCTACGCCGTCGTCTCCACCACCCAAGCCCGCCTCCATCGCCATCCCTGGAAACAAAAAGAAGAAATTGCCACAAGCGTGTCAAAATTAAGCAATTCCTTGTGCAATTCCTCTGCCGTCTCCAATATTCTTCTTTCGCTCTTCGCTCGCTCCAATCTCCATCTAGAGACGGCTCGGGTGGCACATTTTCTGAGATGGTGCATAACTGTGGGGGAAGATATGGTGATTCAAGACGATGGTGATTCGGGGTGTAGGATGGGTTACGGCGGCAAGATGGTGGTGCGCGGCGAATGCTGATTGATGGTGAGGCAGGGCGGGGCTAGGGTCTCGATTTTCCGGTGCTTGGCTGAGTGGCACCAAAAATGGTGGCCGATGGTGGCGGAGGTGACGTGGGGCTAGGGTTTCACTGGAGGGCTGGGATGGGGCTGCAGGAGGCTAGGGCAGATGAGGTGGCGCATGGCAGATTCTTGCTGTGGTGAGGGGTGGCGCGTCATTGTCGGTGGAATGGAGTGTTGGTTCAACGAGGAATTAAGAACGATTTTTTCAACGAGGGAAAGTTCCGGCGTTGAATCTCCAATCTTTTTTCTTCCGCTCTGGGCTCGCTCCAATCTCCGTCTAGAGGCGGCGACAACGTGGGCTCTGGGTTCTGAGCTCTGGCCTAGTAATGGAGATGAATAGAATAAAAAAGAACGGAGGAGTGCATGACTGTGAGAATGGAGGTGGTGGTTTGAATATTCCGGGCAGGAGGTGGTGGTTTGGATGATTTCAGGGCAGGAGGTGGTGGTGGTGGTGGGTCAAAGGGCATGTTTATCTTTTAATTATTATTTTTAGGTTGAAAGGGCATTTTGGTCATTTTCCATTGGTCAATAACCAAAAATGGCCAATCAATGTCGGAAATATCATCAGAAGGTTATATTTGCACTTTTGTTAAGTATTTAGGGTTATATTTGCACTAAAAATTAGCTCATAATTATATCTGCATTTTCTCAATTACATAAGCTTATATTTGCATGTCTAATTGGCACACTAGGTTAAGAGTGGCACACTAGGTTTGGGCTCTTGGATTAATGTGAAGAAAATGAGAGGTTGAAATTGAGTGTAGAAAGTAAAAAGTAGAATGAGTAGTTGAGATTGTACGAATCTTGCCAAAAATGGATAGTGTGTCGTTTGAAAAAAATATTTCAATAAGGTAAGTGTGTTACTCTTAGTGAAACAGATGGAGTATTATTTTGATCCATGATTCTTAGAAGCTTTACACTGTACTTTTATCACTAGGCTTTTTAAGTGAGGTAGTGTTCTTACATTTAGAGCTCATTTCAAAATTATGGTAATTTTAGGAGATTTAATTATGATTAGATTATATTTTGTAACTTTAGATAAGATAGATTCATTCAAGAATTCAGACAATATTTTACTTGGATGAATTTTGTCATTATTAATATTTATATTAGGTATCTTAGTTTGATATGGTTTTAGCTTTTTAAAGTTGCCACGAGTCATTCCAGTTTCTGACAGAAATTACCAACTTATGTCTTCTTTTTGCCCAAGATTGCCCGAAGGCCACATGTTCAATATCACTTTTCGTTAGCCACGCCCCACACATGTTCACTTACGAGCTCGTGTCAGGTAACAATTGGTAATGCTAGCATACCGAACACTGCGTGCAGCCGGTCTAATCGTACGGTCCGGCCCTTGCCGTCCCCGTCAATTTCAACCGAACTACAATCACATCGGGGATCCCAAATTTATCAAGAATAAGTTCAATTCAAGTAGCAAAGAGCAAGCAATCAAATAGACACGACAAGATAAAGTACAAGTCGGTCATACACGTAGATCAATCAAGTTGAGTTTGATGCGAAAAAGTACACATCATCCTCCTCATATCAAGTTCAATTTAAAACTAGACAATATAACATGTGACATATTATGCATGACATCACATGATTTATTAGAGAAGCAATTCAAACAAACAATTATACATAACATCCTAATATCCTGTTACATTCAATTTATGCAAGTGATGAAACACTCACCTCAATTTGGGTCAAAATCCTCGAAAATTGGTTTGAGTTTCATGGGTGCGCCCTATTATGCTGACGCAATATACTTATTAGACTTAAATCAACATTTAAAAATCCTTTTGTTTTAATATCATTTTCTTGATTTCATTTCATTACTATTATATATTTTAAATGTACTAGTTGAATATTTAAGTAGAGATTTTCCTCTTTCTAAACATGTTTGTAAATTTAATGGTTTTTCAGTCCATAAAGTTGATTGGTAATTCAATTGAGATTTGTATCAAATATACGTATTGATATAATGATGAATGATATTTATACATGATTTTCTTTTATTCATACCAACCATTCCTAATTTACTTTGTTTGAAGTTTAACTCAAATAATGACGACTTTAATTTTAATTGTACATTATCATTTCAAATAAATTTTTATATATTTAATTTTGAAATTATTTATACAAGGTTTATCTAGGTTAAAAAAATATTTGTGTCGGTTTGATTTATACTTATACACATACATGACACAATTAAAAGTAATAATTGGTTACTTTCCATTGAGAACAATAAGGTTAATGTCCAAATAATTTAATAGTAAGTTAACGAGTTTTTGGCAATATTTCAAAATTTCAGTTTCAAGATGTATTTTCCTAAAATCTTATAATCAATATTAGAATCATCTTGTTCTATGTATATCCTCTCCTACTCTAGCATTTGATAGGGAGTTCCTCTATTCAATTTCATCATGCCTTTTTTACTCGTTCCTATATTCCAATCATATAATCATCTTGCATGTTATAAATTTTTGACAACATATAATAATATGTTACTATCTCCCAGTCTAGGGAGGTACTTTTATAAGACTTATTTCTGTTATTATAATCACTTTGAAATTCAATATTTCTTTGCAATAAATGACAAATCATAAATATTATCTCAAATTAAGATGATTTTTTATGAAAATATATTTCCAATAATAAATTTTATTAAAATGTCTTGCATGTCGTTTTGGAATATATATATATAGTATTTATTTATATAAAATATTTTTTAAAATTTTTAAATTTGATTGGAATGTTCTTGAATGTTACAAATTCTTACCAATAGTTGTATTTTCTTTATATAAAATATTACTTTCAATATTAGAATCATCTTGCTTGAAAACAACTTAATTAAGAGTTTCAATTTCATCTTGCTTTGAATTTAATTAATAAAATAATTTAGAGTTTCAATTTAATTATTTTTTTTTGTTATTTAAGAGAAAAGAACATATATGAATAAATAGTTATTTATATGCTAGGGGAATATTTACTTAAGGAAAGTAAATGATTAAATTATTTTCTATTTAGTTGATGAGTCCGTCTCTTGAAAAACAGTCTTTTCATAAGTCATTGAAAGATCAAAGTTGAAAAATTAGAAGAAATTGACATAAAATTTCTGGGTTGCATGAATCGGATTATAAACTTTATAACTACTACACGTTGCATAATAAATTTTTATTATTGCAATTAAGACCTTTTACCTATTATTTTAATTAAACTTCGTCTTTCCCTGGACGATCTCTCCCAAGACTTTGCCTTACTTGAATGTATTCAAAATGATTATCACTTGTGATTGAATCTAAAATTTTAAATTATTTATGTGCCGATTCGCGTGCTACTACTAGGTAATAAATTTGATTTAGAATTGATAATTAGTTTCTTCAAGATTTGAATATATGGTATAAAATTTCAATCATTTTAATGGTAAGATTATATCATATATATTTAATTTGAGAGTTATAAATGGTTAAGGATAAGTGTTTTGATTTTAAATTTGGAACTTGGAAAATGAATTGGGATATGTTCTGTATTTGACCATGAAAGATATGGATTGGGATTTACAGTATGGGTATGGGTGAATGATTTGAGTTGAATTTTGGAAATTTTGAAATGATTATGCGCATATTCATTATTTCCTATACCTTCAGCAAAACATTATAGGCATATTCATTATTGAGTGGGTCTGCTGACAGATGACATGTCCATAAGCTTATGGATATGCCACTTATTTTTTACCTTATACACTGCAGTTGGTAAATTACATACAAAATTTAGAACTTTTGGAAAAAAAATGCATATCATATATTTTTATATTTTCACCTTCAAATACACATTATTACTTGTTTTAACTTATAAAATGCAATATTTAAATTTCATAACTTTATGAAAATGTCATATTTCCTGATACTTTCTCTTCATTATTTCATATACCCTCCCTGACAGTAGGACTGTGTAATGTCATTGTGCATTTGAGACTCACATGCACAAAACTTTTCAATTAAGTTTTTGTTTTTAAGTTATTATTTTTATTATTATTTAAAAATTAAATCTATTTTAATTTTATTATATATTTTTCAATAATTATTATCTATTATTTTATATTACTTAAATATACATATATACTCAATGTCATGAGTATATGTTTTCTTAAAAATCATAGAATAAAAATAAAAACAGGAGGAATGAAAATAATGTAATTTGTATCTATTATTTACAAAAGAAGTAAGCCAAGGTCTTGGAAAAGACCGTCTTTCCATGGCTTATGGAAAAACCGTCTTTCAAGAGACGGGCTCAAGAAGTAATATGATTTAAATATAAGTGAACATGTAATTTAAGTTTAAAGTGATTTGTACATTAAGAGTTTAATTGTTAAATATTTTTTTTAAAGGATGATTATTTTTTTAAGGTTTATCCTATTGTATATTTAATTATTATTAATTTGATATTATCATTATCAAAATTCACTGATTCTAACATTGATTTGACAACACTGCAGATTAATATATTTATAATAATATTATTTATTTATTATTATTAATATCAAAACTTCCTTGTTCATTGGTTCACGACGATTGAAATATTTAAGTTTGGATTAAGGTTCCTCTAATTTACCATTACATTTACCTCTACTTAATTGTTGTTCTTGTTTTTAATTTTAATTATTTTTTTTTATTTCTCTTTTTTTATATCTGCTATGTGTTAATATATAATTGATTTTTTGCTTAGTGTAAGAGTGATATTAAGAGATTCAATTGACATAACACGATTTGTATCAGTGTTATGTTTAGTGTATTAGTCTAATTATGTTTGGGGTTTCACAGTTAAACCATTAGGTTTGTTCCATTATAATTTAGTACTTATAACCGCTGGATTCTTTGTGTTAATTTTGGTGCAACTAGTACTTGGGGTTCAGAAAAATTTGTCCCTTGTGTTAGTGAAGATCATAAAGTTGTGTTCTTGACTGGACGACAGGGATTTGTCCCAACACTCTCAGGCAACTTTCCCAAGACAATAGGCTATGGAGCGGGCAGGCTCAAACGAGGAACCAGCCTAAAAGACTTGCAGCTGATGAAATAGCTAAGGTTCCCTCGGGGACGGATCTCCACTCCTGATTCAACTGTTCGAGGAAAAGGAGTTAATCATTTTAAAAGTTAAGAAAAAGGCTCACGTCTTCACTAAAAATCTGCTTTTATTAATTTATATTTACTAGCGGGAGTCCCACCGCGCATTGTGCGGTATTCTTGATTTAAACTATTTAATTTAATTAATATATAATATTTACATGTCACATTTGAATTGAAATAAATAAATAAATAATAAGTATATTCATCTAAGAATAACTATCTAAATTGTAAAAAAAATAATAAATTTTGTTGAAATTTATTAAATAATCAATAAGATTAAAAAATATTATTTTTATAACCTTTCAAGAAATAATATATTGCAAGTACATGAAGTACGTTGAACTTGTAGAAAAATAAGGAACTGTGTGTATATGTTAACTAAATAATGAATTGGGTGACATAAATGCAGACAAGTTTTTGTCACAATCATTGTCTATATGTTTATTTTGGAAAATTGTTGTCTATATACCAATATAATCTTATATACTTGCGAAAGTGCCGATATAACCTTCAATCGTTTGAAAGTTAGAAAAAAAACTACCTAGTTAATGAAAGTGCCAATATAATCCTCCGGTAGACTTTCCAGCGTTGACGGTGCTTTTCCAACTGTTGACCCATCTTAAAATGATAACAATGCCATCAGACCAAAAGCTGAATTTGGGTGGACAATTATAACCTTACCCACAACCATCGAACCATTGTCGCCGTTGCCGTAACAGGTAGGGTTATATCAGGGTTCGAGTGGTACTGGGTTCGAGTGGAGAGGTTTTGAGTGGTACTTGGTTCGAGTAGTACTGGGTTCGAGTGGAGAGGGTTCGAGTAGTTTTGGGTTCGAGTGGAGATGGGTCGAGTAGTACTGGGTTCGAAGGGAGAGGGTTCGAGTGGTATTGGGTTCGAGTGAAGAGGTTCGGGTGGTGAGGGTTCAAGTGGAGAGAGTTCGGGTGGTGAGGTTTCGAGTGGAGATGTTCGAGTGATACTGGGTTTGAGTGGAGAGGTTTGAGCGAAGAGGTTCCAGTGATGAGGAATCGAGTGGAGAGGTTCGAGTAGAGAGGTTTGAGCGATATTGTGTTCGAGTGGTACTAGGTTCCTGTGGAAAGAGTTTGAGTAGAAGATGTTCGAGGTTCGTGTGGAGAAGTTCGAGTGGTGAGGTTCGAGTGGTGAGAGTTAAGTGGTGAGGGTACCATCCACCACTGGAGAGAATACTATCCACCCCTCGAGAGGGGTATACCATCCACCACTGGAGAGAGTATTATCTACCCCTTAAGAAGTTTGTCAACCACCCTTCGAGGGTACACCACCTACCTCTCGAGAGGGTAAATCATCCACCATTGGAGAGAGTACACCTTTCACCCCTCGAGGGTACGCTATCAACGTCTCGAGAGAGGTGTACCAGCCCTTGAGGGTACATCACCCCTCGAGAGGTTACACATCCACCCCTCTAGAGTACACCAGCCCTCGAGGGTACACCACCCCTCGAGAGAGTATTCCACTGAGAGTGTCGAATCATCCACATTAGCTCTCAAGCCAGGACCCACTCGAGGCATATACCCCTCGAACATCTACGACACCATCATTCGAACAACCTATCCCTCGAACACCAATCATCCATTCCTGGAACCATCACCCCTCGAACCATCAGTTCTTGAACATCCACCACGCCACCACTCGAACCATCCACCTCTCGAACATCAATCATTTTCCTTGAGGCCTCCCTACCACTCAAACCATCCACCCTTTGAACACCAACCATCCGCCTTGAGGGGTGTTGATTTGAGGCATCTCCACTTGATTCATTAACCCTCGAAGCCCTTGGACCATCAATCATCCCCCTCGAGGCATCACCCCTCAACTCAAACTTCTCCACTCAAACCTCTTCTCGAGCCCTTACCACTCAAACCAGTACCACTCCAATCATTTCCATTTGAATCCTCCATTCGAACTCTCACAACTGGAATGCTCACCACTTGACCCCTCCCCACTCGAACCCCCTCAACTCGAATCCAGTACCACTCGAACCTCTCCACTCAAACTTCTCTACTCAAACCCAGTACTACTTGAACCCTCTCCACTCGAACCCAGTACTACTCAAACCCTCTCCACTTGAACCCAGTACCACTCGAACCACTCCACTCGAACCCAGAACTACTCAAACCCTCTCCACTCAAACCCACTCAGTAAACTTAACATAACTGAGTTAAACCAAACTGCAGTTAACTAAAAATGAGCATAACTTAATTGGCTAATTTTAGAAAAAAGGGACTTTATTGTTGCATCCCAAACATAGGCACTTAACCAGTAAAATGCACAAGAATGCCACTTCAAGAAAATCTTGAAATAGATAGAATAAGTTTCTTCTTTTGATTGTCAGCTGGATTAAAGTTATGGAAACTGAGTAATAACTTGTACCTATGATCTGTGTATACCTAGAAGTCAGTATTGATCACCAAATTGAAATTAAAAAATAGGCCTACTCTATCCTTTGAACTAAGAAGCAAAACAACTTAAGTGTACAATAGCAGCAAAAACAACAACTGTTGAATTGAACGGGTAAACCAAAATGATCATCTCCTTCAAGAAAGGAAACTAGTGCCTGCATGATTACGGTGGAGAAGATTGTGAGCAATAGCATCCCTTGCTTTCATGGCGTTGATGGATTGCAGCGGGACCTCAGGGAACATCTCGTTGTCAAAGAGATCAAACTTAAGCTCTGGCAAAATATCCTCAATTCTCATCTCACAAATGTTGTGCAAAACACAGCAAGCACTAAGACCACAGGCAAATCCTGAAGCTTCACCTCAGTCCTCTTCTGTAGACAAGACCATCTGTCATTTAATCTTGCGAACGCCCCTTTTGCGATCCGTTCCACATCCCCAATCTTCTCGTTGAAAGCATGATGAGTCCAGGTTAAATTCTGTTGTGTGTAAGGCACAGGAACCCAATCCATCAAGGGGTACCCTGAGCCCCCACACACACCCAAACACCATTCAGCAGCCCCTGATTGGACCTCTGGAAAAGGGCAGATTTCTCCAGCACCTGATCATCAGGCATGGACCCAAGAAAGCCTATGCATATGCCTGTAAACACACCTTTTGGATCAACAATGCCTTGAACAGTGATTGAATACGGTGTCTTCTGATTCCTCTCAGTATGCCTCTTGTTGAAATAAGTAGCAACATTGATCTTAGGGGCAATGATCGGAATATGAGTTGTGTACATGGATCTAACAGCAGCTAGGAATGTCCGAAAAGGACTCGAATTCCTCCGTTATCCTACGTGCGGATTCCTCATCAGGCCACTGGAGATACCTAGGCATTAGAACATTCCTAATGACAGAACAAACCTCAAGAACCAGCTTATGACAGGTTGAAATCCCTAATCCGAACCGCTTCGAAACGAGCCTGAGTGGCTCCCCAATAGCCAGCCTCCAAATGCAAACTGCCACTCTCTGCCTCACAGGGACAACATCCCTCAACATAGTATTCTCCTTTGTAACCACTGACGTCAGCTCATTACAAATTAATTTAATATCCCAATCAACAAATTCAATCTAAGAACTCAAATAGACCACAATAGACAGTAAAACATAAACATGTAATATCAGCACCTAGGTAATTAAGCAAGAGAAAAAGCCTATTTTCAGAGAGAAGCCAATTCTTCAGAAGCAAATTTGCAACTTCTGGAGGAAGAAGAACGTGCCTAAATTATCACAACTAATTATCGATTCTAACAGAGAAAACAATAGCTTCCAAAAGTATTGCCACGTCCAGAACTCATCTGAATAAAAACATCTATAAATTAAAGTACACGTACTCAAAAATATCATTGAACTACTTCTCTGAGTACTGGATCGTCCCCATCTTTCACCCTCCGATCATAGGCGAAAAACAAAAAAATAAAATAAAGTACGGCGCGTTTCAAACTGATATGTGAAAGTAGAATAAGATAATGAAAGTAACTATAATCAAACAACAAAGATTGAATCGATCGATCGATTTGAACTGCATAACTTTTCCAGAAAGTATCAAAGATATGTGCGCGGGTGTGAAGTGAGTATTTTGGGGAAGAAGAAGGATATGGAGGTGGACTCAGCAAGCAGCTACGATAAAGGTCTGGTGAACTTTACCTTGGTGTGCGATTGAAAAACAGAGAAGAGGAAGTGTGCGATTGAAAAAACTTAATTGAAAACGATGTCGTTTTGCAAATCAATGTAGTCAAAATAACTCAAATATCTCTGATTGACGGATAGAAAGTAAACAATATCTATTATAGGGTGTTTGGGAAAATGTTGCTTTATACTAAGAATTGGTCAGCTTTCTGAATATTTTCTACTAAAAGTAAAGAATATTTAAAAGGTTGATCGGTCAATAGGGGTGGTAAATAAACATGCATGTTGAATGCAAGTTTATAATACAAGTAATCAAAAAAATATGAATATCAAACATTTTGATTCATTTTAATAACGGGCTATAAATGAATCATGACATCAACAGATCAAGTGAAATATATTCAACCTAGGAATTTCAATGAATTCGTCAACTTATATGGGGTGAAATATAAATTAAAGTTTGTTTGTTTGTCTTTTTGAAATCATATATTTTCCAATTTTATTATTTCAATTCAAGGATATAAATTTGAGATTATTCGTAATTCTTGAAAATTTATTTTTTTTACTCTAATTTTTAAATTTTACAAACTGTAAATTGAGAGGGGAGAAAATTAGGTAAATTTGATCCGCGGGTCTAACCATTTTGTAGATACCACAATCAATTCGTTGTTGGGATAAAACACGAACGTAGTAGAAGATGGCTCAAGAAAACATTTTCTCAAATACCCGGTGTAAGATGACGATGGCTACTAAATAAGTATAAAATAAATGCAATAAAAACATAACACAATTTTAGCATGGAAAATCTCCTCAAACCAAGGATTATAAATCACGTGGCTCGTAAGCCACTTACTATTTCATTATAATCAAAGTCATCAAAGTAATTTCTTGATAGGGATTACTAAGCGTTGTAGGACCGTGTCGATGGTCTCACTGTGATTTTCCTACCTGCAAGTGATCGATGACGGTGAGATCATGGTGATTCCAGTTCCGATGGCGGTGGTTTGTTGGTGGAGTTATTTAAGAGGACGTCCCTAGTTATTCAAAATTGATGGAGTTTCATGCTCCATTGGACTTCAATAGAATCAATGGTGATGTCTTCTAGTTTAGGCTTAGAGTATGATGTTTATACTCACTCTGTTTCGCTATGTTTGACACACTTACCATTTTCGTATATTTTTTAATGATTGTCACATGTCCTTTTATGGCAAAAATAAATTATTTTCAACCACTCATTAAACGTTTTACTTTCCTCACTCAATTCTCTCCACGCATTTTAACTTGTAAAAAAATAACATATAAACCTAAAATGTCAAAAATAGTGAAACAGAGGGAGTATGTAATTTGGTTACTGGTACGTAATCTTTAAACAATAGGATAATAGGCTCAATAACACATTCACTCAATTCTCAAATCTTCTCTAATTAGTAGATAGTAGATCAAAACCAGCATTCATTATCATATTTATTCAAATTGCATTTTTAAATTGCCCATTTAAATCGCGATCTTTTTTCCATATATTTAATAAATAATAATAGAGTAAAATGTTTAGATGACCCCCAATTCTTTGGAAAGTACAAATATAATCTTTAATTTTTTAAAAGTGCTTATATACCCATGTCCGACCAAAATATGTAAACTTATACCCGAGTATGCACTTTTTTTCCTGATTTAATTTGGGTATAACTGCTCGCTTAGAGTAATATGGATACATTTGTACATTCAAAAAACTCGAGATTATATTTACACATTATAAAAAACTAAGGATCTTATGAGCACCTTGCTCATAATAATGATTCATTTTTAAGTTTTAAAAAAATCATTTTATTCACGATTTGCAAGTTAATTTTAACACCCTATTCGTCAACAATGATTGATTCTTCATTAAGTGGCTCTCTTTCTTTTAATAATGGTTCCTTTTCCTTTTGAGGTACAGGGCAGCATTGATGGTGCCGGCCAATAACAAATTACGACTACTGCGAACCTCTTTCATTTCCACTTCCTTTTCTTTTACGTTTGACACCTTGCCGCACGGGTTCTTTTATTTTAATCCTCCACTTCATTACACCCAACTTATATAAACATGCTTATATAATTATATTACTGCACCCAGCCCATTGAACCATTCATTCCGGAATGCCGGAGAGTCACGCGGCTTTACCAATTTGTTCATAAATATTATGCAGTTTACCAATTATAATATTATGTAACGAACATTTTAATTTTTCCAATTATCCTTACCCAAGTAAGTGGGTGTTTGGTATAGCAGTGATTATGAGCAACTTATTTTGAAAGGAGAGGTAGATCCATTTCTGTTTTTTATTCCAAAGATTGAAATATCCAGCTTTGTAGCATTTTTACCAAACACTAAAGATCCGATTCTGCCCTTTTTTTCCAAAGATTGAAATACTCGCTCCGTCCTAGATTAAACTGCACACTTTGCTATTTGATATTATACACTTGACCACATATAAGCAATAATAATATCGCATGTGATATTATTGGATTCGTCACAACAAGTAACTTCTAAAAAATAACTTTTTATTTTTCGATATTATACGTAGTTAAACATATGCACGGTCAAACATATTTCTTAATATCTGTAAAAAATAATTCTATTCAATTTAATTCGGGACGGACGGAGTACCTTGCTTTATAGCACTTTTACCGAACACTAGAAAATAATTATAAGCGAAACATCTTTAAAACTGAACCGTCTCGTTATCGTAAAAAATTGCGTCATGTTGTCTGAGGAAAGGCCACGTCAGTTTTGTGGGGGTATTTTCGTCCCGGCCAGCACATAAGAAGAGGTGGATGACGCCTGTCTAAAAAGAAGAGGTCAATCAATTCCCTTGAATTCAAAAAAGCCATGTCTCCTCCTCAATCATCATCATACAATTAAATTTCGAGCTCCTCTCATCAACAAAGAAACTCACATTCAAATCATTTCGTAGGCTCCTCCCTCGTCACACTTTCCTTCCCCACTAAGCATCAACTCCATTAAACATCCCCAAAACTCAGAACCAACACAACAAAACATGCAGTTGCCAGTGGAGCGCGCATGGCTGTATGGCTGCTGCAAGAATCCATTATCCGCCGATCAGCACGAAAAGACGGCGATCATGGAGGACCCCGGCTCCCAGAACACGTCCGCCACTTGCCGGAAAGGCTTTGCCGCCATAACCGCTTCCACCTTCTTCCCCAACACGCAGTTCACCGACAATGAGAACCTTCCCTCTTCGATGGAATCCTACCTCCAGTTCACCGGAGCCTATCCGAAATACTCCGAGACTTCTCGGGTGGATCGAATTCGAGCTCAGGAATACTACCATCTGTCCCTCTCCAACCGGGTTTGCCTTGATTACATCGGCATTGGCCTCTTTTCATACTCTCAAGCTAAATCATCTGTTGAATCGAGTTCTTCTCCGCCGCCTCCATTCTTCAGCCTTTCCGGCAAATCAGTGAACCTCGGGGCGCACCTTCTTGATGGCGGGGGGCAGGAATCAGGGCTGGGCTCTGTTATCAAGAACAGGATCATGGAGTTTCTCAACATTTCTCAGAATGATTACTGCATGGTGTTTACCGCGAATAAGTCATCAGCTTTCAAACTTGTTGCGGATTCTTACCCTTTCCAGTCCAGCAGAAAGCTTCTCACGGTCTATGACTACGACAGTGAGGCGCTGCAAACCATGTCGAGCACGTCAGAGAAGAGGGGCGCGAAGATCATGTCGGCTGAATTCAAGTGGCCAAGGTTGAGGGTTCAGTCAGTGGATCTCAAGAAAATGATCACCAGGAAGAACAGGAAGAAGAAGAACCACAGGGGGCTGTTTGTGATTCCGCTTCAGTCCCGAATGACTGGAGCCAGCTACTCTTATCAGTGGATGAGCTTAGCACAGGAAAATGGCTGGCATGTAATGCTGGATTGCTGTGCATTAGGTCCGAAGGACATGGATAGCTTCGGGTTGTCTCTCTTTCGCCCTGATTTCCTAGTCTGCTCATTCTACAAGGTTATCGGAGAAAACCCGACAGGATTTGGATGCCTGTTTGTGAAAAGGTCAATGATACAGAATCTTGAAATGTCCAAGAGTGTTGGAGTGGTGAGTCTTGTATCAGGAAAACAGTTGTCTCTGTTTTCCGAAGGGTCTTCAAGCCTGGAAAGAACCCAAATGGAAGCTGAACAATCTGCAGAGGAAGAAGAGGCAGTGACAGAATGCAGGTGCTTAAATCACATAGATTCACTCGGATTAATGCGGATAAGTAGCAGAGGAAGATACCTGATAAACTGGCTGGTTTCTGCATTGACAAAGCTCCAGCATCCAAACAGGTTGGATAATTTCCCCCTGGTGAGGATATATGGACCAAAGGTGAAATTCAACCGGGGACCTGCATTGTCATTCAACATATACGATTGGAAAGGAGAAAAGGTGGAGCCGTCTCTAGTGCAGAAACTTGCAGACCGAAATAACATTTCTCTCAGCACCGGGTTTTTGCAGAACATCTGGTTCTCCGGCAAGCAAGAGCCGGAGAAGGGAAAAATCCTGGAGAGAAAGAAGGGTGAAGACACAGAAAAGAGCAAAGTTAAGAACAGAAAGCCTGTCCAGGGAATTGCAGTGGTCACTATTGCACTTAATTTCCTGGCTAATTTCGAAGACGTCTACAATTTGTGGGCTTTCATTGCTCAATTTCTGGATGCTGACTTTGTAGAGAAAGAGCGGTGGAGATACACCGCTCTTGATCAAAAGACAGTTGAAGTGTAAGACTTCTAGTTTAAATGGCTAATAGGAAATGCCTGCACCTTCAGAAAGCTAATATCTTGTATGTAAATCATGCTTATGAAGGTTTTGGCACTTGTTTAAACAAGATTGCAGTACTTTCATCCGTATGCACATGAACTTGTTAACATCTTACTTTGTTCAGATACCTCTTGTTAGGACATAAGGTTCCTATGTGACAATCACATCAAAATTTAACTCCCAAATGTAGGCCAACAAAACAGTAGTATAGGAGGATTTTTTTAAATATTGTTTGAAGTAGTATAGGAAGATCAGAGCACCATCAATGAAGCTGCCTTAGTAATACATCTCAAGATTTTAAGTCAGAAAAAAGTAAAATCAATAACAACTGACCCTATGAAACCAATAAAAGAAATTATTCACAAGCTATGCACGAGTCAAAACTGACCTTTTTAGCAACTAGAAGGGCGGAACAAGAACAATAAGATCAAAGAAGACATCTCCAGAGTATCAAAATTCCAATCAAACGGGATTCTTGTTTAGTTCTTTGCAACTTCATAGATAAACAGATAGTCAGAATCTTTCAAAAACCTTGCCTCGTTTCGATTAGAAGCTTCATTCCCTCAGACTATTCAGTTACATTCTGATACTGATTCTAAAGAATCATAGCAACAGGCAAAAACTTCAATCTGCAACTTAGCACAGTATTGTTTCTACCTGGAGCCTGGACATAGGTTAACTTTAGTCTAATAGGGGAAAAACATTGGAGCTCACAAGCTACTTAAGAAGAGAATAGCCTGGAAAACAAGTAGGCATGGCAACCCTGAACCGTGTCAAGAAGAGGACTTATCTGACATGCTTCCTCAACAGGGCGGTTCATCCATTTCTTACACAAATCTTCAGCAACAATGGAAACCTGATGCTGTAACACAGCAGCGCCCAAAGGTCCAACCAAATTGAGCCTAGTGGCAGCAGATATAACATCTCTCATGGTCACAAACATGTAACCCCTCTGAGCAGTTTCAGCATCCATTCCAAGCAATCCGCAGACAATGCCAAAGACGGGCGCATGGTGGAACAACACCCCTCCGCTACTCATTGATTCACTCCTCATTGACTTAAGAGAAGGAATTTCCTCATGAACAGCAGCAGCAACTCTCATAAGTGCAGATCCTTGTACAACAGAGGCCTTGCGACCAACCTCGTTGGTTAAAGTTGCATCCAGCGTCTTATCAAGCTTGTGCCATGTCTGCATATCAGGAGAGATGGCTGCGGAGTATACAAAAGGAAGAAGCAGGCTGCCCGTGTTCTCCAAAACACGTATCACATAAGCTCGGAGATCTTCCGGCCCTGATACCATTCGAGCTTGAATTGCTGCCTCTACACCAAATGAGTGAGCAAATCCACCGGTAGGGAGTATGGAATCAAGCAACTGCCACTGACTCCACTGCAGACGAGACCTCTTTAACGGGAGATTTTCAGTTGTCTCCCAGTCACGATCAATGTCCATTTGAGGATTTAATAACTAACTAGACAGAAGTAACATAATCAGATAGTCATGATCAATGTCCATTTGGAGCTTTAGGAACTACATAATATTAACATAGAATCAGACATCTCAAACTACAGTGCGATCTGTTATGTTCCCTTAGACGGACAAAAATATTCAGTTTGAAGAAAATCAGACATAATCACATTAAGGATCAAGGAAGATATTACAGCACCTAAGGGTTCCAGTTCTGACCGATTATCATTTTTCTAACATCCACTAATCTATTTTTTTCCTAAATTCAGCGCAATTTCTTGTATGCGAAGTGAATCGTATACCGAAATATCAGATACAGCAACTTATCGTGCAATTACTACAACATCAAAAGCAAAGTCTAAAGCAAAATCATGAACGGGCAGAATTCCACACAAAAAACATCAACAATAAAATTCCTTCAGAGTATAAAAACATGGAGAAGTTCAGAACCTGAGCGCGGCGTTATTAGTCAAACCAGGTCTCATGCCTCGTTTTCTTTCCTTCTCTCATCAAGGAAGAGGAAGAAGACCAAATCCCGAAGAGAAAAATACTAATAGTTGCTTATTTGGGCCGGAAAACTTATGGGCCAATATTATTTGGGCTCAGTGAAGTGAACTATGCTGAATCTTGTTAGATATTTGTGGCCAATGAATGTGATGTGGAATTCGAATAAATTTAACACTCCCTTTTGTAATGCATCAAAAAACAAGTTGGTTATTCATGCTCGGTCCCCGTACTTGGGCTGCAAATGCTCTAAAATTAATGCTTCCAGTCTGAGTTTTTCACGAAATTGGAAAGTTTTTATGTAATATGCAAATATAACTTTATATATTTGAGAAAGTGCAGATATAATTCTAAATTATTTTTTAGTGCAAATATAATCCAACCTAATATATATAACTGCAAATATAACCCTAAAACCATTATTCCGGCATTGACTGACCATTTTTCGGCCATTGACCGTCTGAAAATGACCAAAATGCTCTTCTAATCTAATATATAATTTTAAAAGATAAATATGCCCCTAGACCCCTTTGAAACAGCCGTCGCCACTGTTGGTCTCTGCCATTACAAACATCAACCAAAGGTACTATTTTTTTACTTTCGCGACAAACGCAGTAATCAAAATCAGAAATAACAAATCCAAATAAAATAAAACCTGGGCCAAATTCTTCTTCAGAAGGGTTGCCAACAAAGTTCCATTTTATGCATCTTGCCATATCTGTCACCAAAATTAAAGGGATTCTTCATTTCACTCCAAAATTGAAACTTTATGCAACGAAATGGGAAAAACAACATAACCCTGATAAAATTATCGATCTTACCCGCCGGCGACATAAAGGAAAGCAACGCAAGAGAAGAAAGCCATGATGATAGAAGCCATCAATCAAGCCCATCGACGGGGGAAATTTGGATCGTGATCGGAGTCACTCGATTCCTCCTCCTCGTCGTCACCAGTGATTGATTTGGTCAGCAGGGTAATGAGATCTTCTGGGCGGAGTATTCCAGCGACGAAGAAATGAGGGGTTCATTGGTTTCTCCATCGCAGCAGAGGTCGGGAGGATCGAGGAGATATAGTGGTTTGGAAGATTCATTTTCGCCACCAACCATCCACTGAAACCCTAGGCCCACGCCACCTCCGCCACCATCGGCCACCATTTCCAGCGCCGCTCAACCAAGCGCCAGAAATCGAGAAGGAGAAGGAGAGAACACAAAGAACGGGTTCAAAACCGTCATCTAAAAGCCTATCGTTAGGTTGGGACTGTGTTTGATTAAACGAGAAGGTGAGAATGCGAAGAACGCAGAGAAAATTGAGAAGGAGAATGAGACAAAGGCGTATTTTTATTTTTTAATGCCTTTCCTATTTTTTATTTTTTTTACATATGGACAAAATAGTCCTTTAACTTAATTTCAAATTTAAACTGTCGAAAAAAAGTTATATTTGCACATAACATAAATATGTAGGATTATATTTACACTTTTAATTATTGCAGGGTTATATCTGCACTTTCGTCAGTTATGTGGGGTTATATATGCTTTTTTCTCAAGCGTTTATCATGAATTGATGCACCTTGAAATGGGGTCGACTGATTTATTTATATCTGCTCGTATTTTTTTTATATTTTTAATGCCTTTTCTATTTTATTTTTTTATAGAGGGATATATATAGTCCTTTAACTAAATTTCGACCTTAAACTGTCGAAAAAAGTTATATTTATACATAATCTAAATGTCTAGGGTTATATTTTCACGTTCATTAATTAAGGTTGTATATGCATTTTTCTCAAAGTTTTTATCATGAGTTGGTGCACCTTGAAATGGGGTGGACTGAGTTATTTATATATGCTCGTGTGAAATGGGGTGGACTGAATTAATGCTCGTGTGAATTTTTCATTTTCGAAATGTGGTTGGTTTGCATTTTGCAATACATACGGTGGACTGTATTTACAGTAAGTGACGGAACTATCATGGTGCGTGGTAGGTTTCAACTCTACCGGAGATTTCGGCACTATGGTAGTAGTAGTGATAAGCGGCTAAGGAGATTCCCGGCGTGTGTACGCATTTTTCCGGCAAAAAACGTGTTTTTCCGGTGTAATACGCCCGGGAAGAAGGTCGGAACTGCCTTATTTTTTTTGCCATAAACATCAAAACGACGTCGTTTTGACTTAAGTCAAATGAAGTCGTTTTGATTAGTGAATAAAAAGAAAAAAAATCGGATTTGGGTTTTGTTATTGGGCCAAAATCCAAAAATGGATGACCCAAATAACAAAACCCAATGTCTTGAACAAATGAGCAAATTGTTTCCACTTTCTTCAAAGCATTGAACGTGCAAGGAGCGAAGGAGCAGCTCCTCACTACATCCGCGCCGCCCGTCGCCGCCGCCATCGTCGTCCCGCCACCGCTGGACGCCGCTCCGCCACCATCACTGTCCAGCTCCACCTGAAAAAAATTTCTGGTTCCGCCACTGTTTACCACATTTTAATATTTTATTGTATACAGGTAAAATAATTACTGAACAAATGTTTAGTAAAATTACACGAAAATAAGAGTAAAGAAAAAGTTTTTAATAAAACACAAAACATGCTGGCGAGTATGTGGCTATTTTTAATTTTTTAAATATTTTTTTAGGAAGAAACATGAGCTAGGGGAAGTGCAATGGTGGTTTCTAAACTTTAAGAAACCGCTCTAAAAATTGAAAATATAACGGTGATGATTTCTGGAGCAATTTCTTAATAAGAAGCCGCCCCATAATTTTCATACTCCCTATAGCCCAGGTCAAATTGCACATAATCTTTTTTACGCTCATCAAGAAACTTGTCTAATCGTTGATATGTTTAACTACGTATAACAACGGTAAATAAAAAGTAACTTTTTCATAAACTAATTGTTAGGACGAATTCAACCATATAACATATGATAATATTATTGTTTATATATCTATTCAAATATGATATCAAAGTTGAACAATAAATAGTGACATAAAGTGAAGTGTGCAGTTTAACCTGAGATGGAAGGTGTATAAAAAATCGATCAAGAAATAAATTTGGGTCCATTTTATTCCCTTTCCGTTAGTACATGGGGTTGATGTTAGCGGCCCATTTTTTCCATAAAGTGACATGTGACACCCTTCTATTGGGCCATGTGTCCCACTACCAAACCCCCATTTATTTAGTTTTGAAAATTTTCGTTTTAAATCTTAAAAAATCTGTTGAAAATCTATTTTTTATCTTAAAAAATCCATTTAAATTTCCCGTTTTAAATAACTTTTTATATATAAAAAAATCTATTGAAAATTATGTAAAAAATCTGAGTAAAAAAATTAAGATTTCATCTCTTCAAAGACGCTCTTTCCATAAGCTATGAAAAGACAAAGGTTTAAATTGTAAATTAGAAGAAATGGAGATTAAATTTTTGAGTTGCATGAATTGAGTTATAAACTTCATAACTACTACACGTTATGTAATAAAATTTTAATATGTTAGACTAAATCAGACTCCTTATTAGATTATGATTTATTCTTATTAGAGTTATTTCCTTATTACAACTCTATTGTACTCTCTATATATTCAGATATCAATAATACAATTTATTACGGCAAATCATTCTGTCATGGTATCAGAGCGTAGTTCGCCTAAAAACTGGAATCACCAGTCTCAAGAAAATAAAGACCAGACCTATGACGGCATTTACTAATTATCGTCCCTGTAATCTTGTGCTTAATGGAAAATGCATCGGCATCAAATATAACACGAACAGGTAGATCACGAGTAAGCTTACTAATGGACAATAAACTTCTAGTAATCTTAAGGACCACAAGAACATCATTAACAGAGAAACCAGATAAATGACATTGGCCGATATGAGAAATAGATAATGATTCACCATTTCCAACAAGAATAGAATCAGAACCACGATAACGTTGTACCTGATCAAGATGACTGGTGTGAGCAGTGATATGAGATGTAGCACCTAAATCAACGATCCACTGATTCGACGAAGAATAACGATTGGGACCATTCAAACTGGCCTGAAACAACACCTTGTCCGCAATCCAATTAGTGGAGCAATCTTCCCGAGATATAGGGCCCAAATGAACCATAGAAGAAGATCGAAATTGCACAGAAATGGACTGAGTGCTGACGAGAATTTGAACAATTCGCAAGAAACGAGTTCAACTCGCGAGAAGGAGTTGATGTACGAGTCAAATCGCGCGTGTCCTTCACGCGCGGGTCAAAATTGCGCGTGCCCTTCACGCGCTGGAGTTTTCCTCTTTGGCAAAGCTGGCGCGTGACTTTCACGCACTGGAGACGATGCGTGGATCTCGCACTGGAGCTGGCGATCAGATCTGCGTCAAAAATTCGCGTTGCGCTGGAAGCTCTTCGACGTCGGGCTCGGCGGCACTGGCGGCTTTCTGTGCCACGAACGGCGACCTTCTTAAGGTCGGACGAAGACAGAGATTTTGGACCTTCTTGATGTTGCTAGAAGAGAAACCAACGAAGCTTTTGGAGAAAGAACCCGGCCGGAGTCAACGAAGCTGGGGAGCCGGAGACGAAGCTGTTGCCGGGAGAAAAGCCTGATGCCGGAGAACTTGGACACCGAGAAGAGTCTGATGCTTGAGAGGTTTACTTATTTCTGTCACTTCTCCTATGTCTGCATCTGTCAGTTGCTCTCCTTTTCAGATGGCCAAGAGTAGCCGTTTGCCCTTTTCCACTAGTGACAAGCGCGCAACTGGTTTATTGGATAAAGTACATTGTGATTTGTGGGGACCAGCTCCTGTTTTATCTGTCGGTGGTTTATCTTATTATGTCATTTTCATTGATAATTTCTCGTGATTCACATGGTTTCTTCTAATGCATAAGTCGGATTTCTATGCCACTTTTATCCAATTTCATAAATTCGTTGAGAATCAGTTTTCTGCTAGGGTTAAAAATTTTCAGACCGATGGTGGCACCGAGTTTACTAATCACCGACTTCAGGCTCATCTCATATCATGTGGCATTCATCATCAGATGTCCTCGCCCTATACACCTGCTCAGAATGGCTGGGCCGAGCGGAAGCATCGTCACATCACAAAGACTGGTCTTGCCATGCTTTTTCACTCTTCTGTGCTGCACTGTTATTGGGTGGAAGCTTTCTCCTCTGCGGTTTACATTATCAACCGTCTGCCTAGTTCAGTTCTGAGTGGCAAATCACCTATTGAGGTTGTTTTTGGTCATGTGTCTGACTATACCCTCTTTCACCCGTTTGGTTGTCATGCATTTCCATGTTTGCGTGCCACTGCTACTGATAAGTTTGCACCCCGATCCATTCCCTGTGTTTTTATTGGCTATAGCCCTCGTCACAAGGGCTTCCAGTGTCTCGACTAGACTTCTGGGCGCATCAATATCTCTCGCCACGTTTGTTTTGATGAAACTTTCTTCCCATATGTCTTATCTTCCACGGATAGTCGTTCGATTTCAGATCTGGAGATTTCATCATTTTTTTATGGAACTGTTACTTCATCGATTGGGGCCACCACGCCTGTGTCTGTGCCTGTTCCAGCTGCCCCTCCTTCACCACCATCTTCTATCTAGACGGCTGACCTGGACCCAGCTCCTTGGCCAACGGCCACCATACCTAAGCCGCTGGCCACCACTCCTCAGCCACCGTCTTAGCCACCGGCCACCACGTCTCAGCCTTTATTGGCTATCATTTCTCCGGTGACTTCCGACGGCCACTCTCCGGTCAGCGCAACTCGATCTTCCTCGGTGTCATCAGCTAGTTCGACTCCTCCAGCTTTGCCGCCCTAACTTCGTACTCATCGGATGGCCACTCGGTCTTCTACTGGTGCCATTCAGCGCCGGGACTATTCAGATATTATTGCTCATGGTCTCACTGCCGCACTCCTCTCTCAGACAGAGCCCACTGATTATCGCTCTTCCCTTCAGGATCCAGCTTGGGTTTCAGCCATGGATGATGAGATGGCCGCTCTTCGTGGTCAGCACACTTGGGATTTGGTGCCTAGACCTTCGAATGTCAACATTGTTGGCTCCAAATGGGTCTATAGGCCCAAGTATCGACCAGATGGCACTATTGAGCGTCATAAAGCTAGACTTGTGGTGCAGGGTTTCTTGCAGATTCCAGGTTTTGATTTTGACCACACTTTCAGTCCTGTGGTCAAAGCCTCCACTGTTAGGACGGTTCTCGCCATAGCCACCATGCATTCCTGGCCACTTCATCAGTTGGATGTCAAGAACACTTTCCTTAATGGTGTTCTTGATGTTCCAGTCTACATGAAGCAGCCCGTTGGTTATCAGGATTTTGTCCATCCAGACTATATTTGTCGTTTGCGAAAGGCCATTTATGGTCTTAAGCAGGCTCCCCGGGCTTGGTTCCAGCGTTTCAACAGTTATCTGACACAGCTTGGTTTTCGGTGCAGCTAGCTGATACTTCTTTGTTTGTCCTTTCGAGAGGGTCGTCGTTACTGTACCTACTTGTGTATGTGGACGATATCATTCTTACAGGCAATGACTCGACTCTTCTTCGCCAGTTCATTGATCGGACACACAGAGAGTTTGCGATCAAGGATCTTGGTGCTCTTCATTACTTTCTTGGTCTTGAAGTTTCGCCTACCTCCTCAGGATTACTGCTTGGCCAAGCAAAGTATGCTCGGGATATTTTGAATCGGGCTAGTATGTTTGACGCGGCACCTGTTTCTACTCCATTTGTTACTGGTTCTCAGCTTCACAGCTCTACCAGTCCTCCATTTCGGGATCCTACACTTTATCGTTCTCTTGTTGGTGCCCTCCAGTATCTCACCATCTCTCGCCCGGATTTGGCATTCTCTGACAACACGGTGAGTCAGTATCTTCAGGATCCCAGAGATGACCATTTTGCTGCTGTGACTTAGATTTTGCGGTATGTTCGTGACAGTCTTCATTTTGGTCTCCGGTTTTGCTCTGCTAGTACTCCTGATGTGTTAGGATACTCTGATGCTGGTTGGGCTCGCTGTCTGGAGACTTTTCGGTCCACTTATGGTTATGTGGTTTTTCTCGGTGGGAATCTGGTTTTTTGGAGTGCCAAGAAACACCCCATTGTTTTTCGCTCTAGCACTGAGTCTGAATACCGTGCTCTTGCCAACACTGCCTCATAAGTGGTTTGGCTCACTCATTTGCTTCGTGATCTTCGGGTTCCATTTTCTGGTTCTCCACAGTTGTTATGCGACAATAGTAGTGCTATCTTCTTGGCTCAGAATCTAGTGGCGCACAAGCGGGCGAAGCACATCGGCATCGACTACCATTTTGTTCGTGAGTTGGTGACATTCAGAAAGCTGCGCGTTGCTCATCTTCCGACTTCTCTTCAGATTGCGAACATTTTCACCAAGGGGCTCTCTTGTCCGCTGTTCGAGATCTTCAGGTCCAAGTTGTGCGTCGACGAGCATCCGACGCTTCGCTTGAGGGGGGGTGTTAGACTAAATCAGACTCCTGATTAGATTATGATTTATTCTGATTTGAGTTCTTTCCTTATTACAACTCTATTGTACTCTCTATGTATTCAGATATCAATAATACAATTTATTATGGCAAATAATTCTGTCATAATATTTCAACTAAAATATTTTACCTTTTATTATTTTAATTAAACATTGTCTTTCCATAAATGTATAGAAAGACGGCATTTTCCAAGATTTTGCCAAAAATTAATCTGCAAAATAAATTAGATTTCAAATCTGAAAAGTTATAAAAAAATATGCAAAATATTTTTGAATATGCAATTTTTTAGAAAAAAAAAATTAATATATTTTTTAAAAAACGAAATTAAAAATTAAAAATTAGAATGTATAATTAAATTTCACATTCAACTTATTTTAGGTGGATAAATTTATTTAAATTAAATATTAATGGTAAACTAAATGCATATGATAGAGAAAATCAAGTGGAGTTCACTAATATTACAGAGTAATTTTTTACCATTGTGGAGGGAACAAAATATTTCTCAAATAATTTCTTGGGTGAAGTGGAAAAAAAAAAGAGATAATATATTTAATTCTTAAGAAAATGTAATAACTGCACTTGGTCGAACTCAAAACGGCCAAACGGATGTTCTACAACCACTTACCCGATCCATCCACGGATTAATCACGCATTAAATTTCAAACGGTTACATTTTGTAAACTTGGGCGGAGGAAACAGAGGGCGGTGAAAAGAAATTACGAACGAATTCTCTGAATCTGTGTGAGTCGCGGCGGTTGAATGAAATGAACCAATTGTAGTTACAAATTTACAAATTAGAGATTATTAATTTTAGGACAGCAAATTTCACACTCCCTTTGCTTTTATATTTATGTCACAATAAATTTAGAGTCTGTCTCTTGAAAGACGGTCTTTCCATAAGTTATGGAAAGACCAAGGTTTAAAGTGTAAATTAGAAGAAATTAAGATAAAATTTCTGGGTTGCATGAACCGGGTTATAAATTTTATAACTACTACATGTTTCATACTAAAACTTTAATATTGCAACTAAGACCTTTTACCTTTTATTATTCTAATCAAACCCCGTCTTTCCATAAGCTTATGGAAAGACCGTCTTTCCCAAGACTTTGCCATAAATTTATATGCTTGAATTTAAATTAATAAAATTAAAGGTAGATAGTAAAAAATAGAATGAGTAAATAAAATTGAATAAATATTAGGCAAAGTCTTGGGAAAGACGGTCTTTCCATAGGCTTATGGAAATACGAGTTTTAACTAGAATAATAAAAGGTAAAAGGTTTTAGTTGCAATATTAAACTTTTAGTATGCAACATGTAGTACTTATAAAATTTATAACCCGGTTCATGCAACCCGAAAATTTTATCTCTATTTCTTCTAATTTACACTTTAAACCTTGATTTTTCCACAACTTATGGAAAGACCGTATTTCAAGAGACGGACTCATATATTATCAAAAAAAAATAAAATAAAAGAAAATAGTAAAGGCAAAGTCTTGGGAACGACCGTCTCTTCATAAACTTATGGATATATACGAGATTTAATTAGAATAATAAAAATTTAAAGGTCTTAGTTGCAATATTAAAACTTATGGATATATACGAGATTTAATTAGAATAATAAAAATTTAAAGGTCTTAGTTGCAATATTAAAAGTTTATTGTTCAACGTGTATTAAACGTGTATTAGTTATAAAGTTTATAACCCGATTCATGCAACCCAAAAATTTAATCTTCATTTCTTCTAATTTACATTTTAAACCTTGGTATTTCCATGTTTTATGGAAATACCGTCTTTCAAAAGACGAACTAAATAGTAAATGAGTAATAAATAATAAAACAAATGAATTATTAAAGGAAAACGGGTTATCCGTCTGTTATCCATAGTTTTCTTTTCCTGACCCGCTTAAGCGATGGGTCCCATCACATGTCCAAATCCCACGGCCCCACACCAACTTCAACACACTTGGAGGGCCCCACTACCACCTACAAGGCTACAAGGCAAAGGATAAGTGGGCCACCTTCCCTTCCCCAAATCCCCTCTAGGGTTTCATTAACTTCACATTTTCCACAATCCTCCTTACCAAATTCATCTCCATTTTCAGACCAAAACTGTTTTTGAATTTTTTCTTAAAATTTTGCAGTATGGCTTCGGGTGATGATCACCTTAACCTGGAGCAAGAAGACGACGCCGATCCATTGGTTGGTGACCCGCATCACTTCACTATTTCTCCCGTGGGGCCCTCTTCCTCCGCCATAGCCGCCGCGGCGGGCCCACCTTCCTCCGCCATCGTCCCCGCGCATCTTAAGGAGGAGCCCGCGGAAAACGACGGAGAGCTTGCGCTGCGCTACGACAGGCCGCAGCCGCTGGCGGTGGCTCCGCCGAAGAGGTCGAACAAGGACCGCCACACTAAGGTGGAGGGCCGAGGGAGAAGAATCCGCATGCCCGCCGCCTGCGCCGCCAGAGTCTTCCAATTGACGCGAGAACTCGGCCATAAGTCCGACGGCGAGACTATCCAGTGGCTCCTCAAGCGAGCGGAGCCGGCCATCATCAAGGAAACCGGCACCGGGACCATTCCGGCCATCGCCGTCTCCGTCAATGGCACATTGAAGATCCCCACCACAGCGAGCAGCAGTTCCCCCTCCGCCGCCACAGACGACGGTGATGGAGCGAGGAAAAGAAGGAACAGGAACTTCAACAGCGAGTGTTATGAACCGGGCGATCTCTCCAACTTCGCCCCCGTGGCGCCCATAACCCAACAGGGGGGACTGGTGCCGGTTTGGGCGGTGGGGGCTCCGGGGGGCGGCGGTATGGCTCCCACAACCGGCGCGTTTTTCATGATCCCTCAACCGGGGGCCACCATCACAGCTTCCGCCGCCATGGCGGGACCTTCCAATCAGCCTCATCAGCTGTGGGCCACGCCGGTTTTCAACATTCCTGGGAGGCCCGTCGTGTCCGCGATGCATCCCGTGAGTTTCTCCGCCGCTTCTCCGGCGAGTGGTGACGGTGGCGGTCACCGATTAGGCATGGTGTCCAGCAATGTTGGGAACGCAGAGACTTCGACCATTGCTGCAACTACAAGTGCACCAACGTCTTCTGGTGGGGCCAACAGTATGGTTCGCGATTTCTCATTGGAGGTTTATGACAGGAGGGAGCTTCAATTCATGGTTGGTGGAGGCGGCGCCGCCGCAGCCGGCGGTGAGAACGACCGCCGGAGTTCTTCAAAATCTTAAAATTAAATTGACGCGGATTGACTACATATGGTTAGTGGTTTAGGAAATGAGCTTTTGGGGTTTAATTAGCAGGGCGGATTACGGCATGATTAGCCTTAGATATGTAATAGTACGTAGTCTCCAAATTAGATCGCTTTATGTTTCGATTAGGCTGGTTAAACTTGTTTAGTTGATGTTAAGCTATTCTAATCTGGGTATTATTGGTACTAATCTTCCGATTGGCTTTGTATAATCACCAATTTTAAGAAAGGGAAAGGGGGAGCTAATCCTACTGTTAATTTTGATCTCAGTACTCTAATTTTGATATCCTACCCTCAATTTTCACAATTTCTGCTTTGCTATGTGGGGACCACGACTAAAGGCTTACACTTGTACCCCCACTAAATAAGAGTAACCGCATATGCACTGTACAATAATAAAAGGTTGTCCTGGTGCAAGCTGAAAAGTATGGATCACTTCCGTTTTACATTAGTTCGGATTTGGATTCTATTTAAAATAAAAACAAAAGGAAATGAACTGAGTTTGACTTCTATTTACTCCCTCCGTCCAAAATTAAATTGCACATTTTTCATTTTTGACTGTCTCCAATTAAATTGCAATGGTCAAAACCTTTTCAATTGAGCCTAGTTGACCATTGCTGAAAAGACTGAAATGCCCCTGGACCTTATGAATATTACACGCATTTTGGCTCATTAGCAAACGCTTGGGACGCGTGTTGCTTTATTGAGCAGTGTGCTGACCCATTTTCAAATGGGTCAGACTTATCACATGCGTGTCTTTCGCTCTTTCCCATATCCATTATTGCTCTCCCAACGCTCCTTTTCTCTCTTCTCCATTACTTCTCAACGCTCCATTCACAGCTCCATTCACAACTCATTTCTCTCTTCTCCTTTACGAAATCACAGCAATGCTCTGTCCTGCCTCGATGCTTGAAAACCCTAGCCCCTCCATATCTGATCTGTATTGATCCTCATTTGTGAATCGATCCTCGTTTTTTGTTTTCAATCACAGCATTTTATTTTCCAATCTAGGGTTTTCTAAAATCGATGTAGTCCGCTTTCAAAATGAACTTGATTTCTGCGTCATCGGTTTCCATCTCATCATTTTCTTATGTTGGTCTGTGTTTGGGTCGTTTTTTTTGTTTTGTACTGATTTGGTTGTTTCTTAAGTTGTGGGTTCTGGTTTCTTAGTTGTTGTGTGTTAAAACCCTTGGAATGTATACGGATCTACAGTTTTCAAGTATAAAATCGGGTGCATGCGAAGATTTTGTGTGGTTTTCAGTCTTTTGAGTTCAGAAACCTAGATTTATCGTGCTCTTCGTTGGATTTTTTCACGCCGTTTGGCAGATTTGACACATATATGCCCTAGTTTGTGGTGTTGTTCCCGTGCCGGGTTAATTTCATCCTTGACTCGTTTCAATTTGTGCTCTTTGTCAAGAAACGCAGTGTTCAAGTTTGATTATTGACGTATTAGTTGTACTTCGTACCCAGATATGTGAATACAGTGCCCCTGTTCTAACTATTCTTCCACTTTGGCCTATTAATGTTATCGATCTGACTCTGGTGGGGCGTCTTATGTTTTTATTCTTTGCTATCCAACAAGATGTGACATTGGAAGTGCTTGCATGTGTACCATTTGTGTTATTCCGATAACTTTCAGTGTTATGTTATGATTTAGCTCAAAACCGCTGTTTGTTTGCTTATGAATTGTCATTGTTATGTTAAGAATTACTCATACTGTGTTGTTTCAGGCCTGGGCTAGTTTGATTTTCAAACCCTAGTCCCATCCCTGGTCATAGAGAACGACTATTTTTGCATGCTATTCTTTGTTTCTGCAACTCATTCCCCACCCATTGTGTCTACCCTTACCTGATGGATCACGGTGATAGGGTCATTGCTGGGCAGGGTGAGTATCCCCCTTGCCAATCCTTGAGTGATTCCAATCAGTTTCAGGCCAATAATGATCCTACTTTATTTACTGGCCTTGATGACATTGAGTCACAACCCAAGGGCAGCAAACTCACCCACCCCAGTGTCCTGTCCTTGACACTGATTCATGTGAATCTGGGGATACCCCTATGGCAACACATTTTAGTCTTATACCTGAAGCAATCCTGTATCACTCAGATTCAGATCCTGATTCAGATCCTGATTCCGATCCATTACATCCCCTTCATCCACATGCATCACACTCCCCTGATTCTGATGAAACAATGCCCCCTGCAACTGATGAAACCCCGCCCCCTGATTCTGATGAAGCACAGGCCCCTGATTCTGATGAAGCACAGCCCCCTGATTCTGATGAAACACAGTCCCCTGATTCTGATAAATCTGATTATGAATCCTGGTGTGATCCAAATCCATCAGTGTACTTTAAGGGTAACGAATTCCCTAAGTATGGTGAGCCTGATTTCTGGGAAATTGGGGCCTGTCTATATCCTGGGAACTGGACTGGATATGTTCTTCATGTAGATTCTGATGCTGGAAAATGAGTTTATTACTGACAATTTTGTCATAAACTTACTCTTACATTTCTGCACTTGCTTTAAGTGTTAATATTATTGACAATGTACTAACATGTTACCTTCACATGCAGGTTTGCTTGGTAGTGCAACTGCTTGGTGTTGCTACTTGTCTGTGATAACTTGTTTGCTACTTGTCTGTTATAGCATGTTAGCAACTGTTTTATACTGGGTACTTGACTGTGTGTGATGTTAATGATCAAATGTGCAACCACTCAGATTTTGACTCGGATTCAGTTGAAACCCGGGTGGGTGTTACCCATTTTTCATCTGAATCCGATGCAGAACCTGAGTTTGGAAGGGTATGTTTCATATCAGGGGCAATAATGGAGCAATGAAAGTTATGCACGTGTATGTGTTTGTGGTTGTCATATGCAGCCATGCAGTAATGTTTCCAAAACTCACTGACCTTGGCTGGGCATATGTTAACTGCATTTTATATGATATATCATAGCTTCTTAAATTGTTTGTGATAGTATGTTTATGTGCAGGTTGAACCCTTGATTAATGATGTAGCTGTGATGAATGATTAAAACATGCAGCCATGCCTATCAGCCTCGAAACTGATTTGATCTTGGCGGGGCATGATGTGATTAAACCCAGCTCTGAAATTATTTGCCCAATTCACCATGTATTAGTTGATGCCCACCTATGACTATATTGGTTGTTCACACTTAGGCAGCAACCGTGTTTTTTGAAAAACACATGGATGGCAGCCTTGTAGTGTCTTTTGCCACGAAATGGATGTGTGTGTCTAGTCATCCATTACATTCTGGTCAATGTTTATTTTCCTCAGTTCTAAAATAAAAATTTACATAACACATTTTTTACAAATTGCATGCATACTGAATGGAGTTTAGCCCTCCCAACTTTTACAAGGTTGCCCTATAAACTTACCTTTACCAAAACTAACTGGTAAGTTTACCCTAGACCTGAATCTAGAAGCACAACCCTACAAAAGTACAGATCCCATGCACATCTAAACTATCTCCATACTGATCAGCAGGTCTTGAATGTGCCTTGTTCTTCCAATAGTCACCATGTGTCCCAAGCATCCCCTAACTAGCGCTGGGTCAACAATTAAATTGTGGGGCAGCATCCCAAGGCTTCTAAGCCTATATTTACCCATATGTGGCAGTTTAAAATCATTCACTCCTTTGCATTTCATGATTTCCACCATGACACATTGTAGACTCAGGAAAATCTTGTCAATAATTTTTGGATCATATATCTGAAATGCATCATACACAACTCGCAGTAACTCATCTAGGTTTTTACTAGGGTTTTGCTGTTGTAAACTTTGAATTGAGGCAAACAACCCCAAATCCAGAATGTTTAGGTCGGGTGATTTTAATGGCTGGCACACTAACTGTATATTGAAACCATTTGAGGTGGCTGCAGCTAGAAATTCAGGGTCATTTGCAAATATGTGACAAGGGGCATTATCTTGTTGTATGAAAATGTTTTTGGTTGCCCAAACTGGCCATTTCTGCTTGATTGCTGGTATCAGCTTATGAATCAACTTGTATCTTATGGTGTCTCTAGTTATAGGTGATATGGGTTTGAGAATCATGGTTCCTCTAGGTCTGTTTACAGTGGTGTACTTGGCTGGTACATAATCCACGTATGGAAACACCCCTATTTTCCCATCAAACATTACATTACCCTCTAAGTCAAGTAAAGGTCTAGACACAACACATAAAAACATGAGTTTTGGAATTTAATGCTTGCTTTGTGTGATTCTGTATGGTTCAGGTTCATTGGGACCTAGAATATACCTTGTCGTTGCCTCTGTCAAGTAGAACCACTCTTCATCGATGTGTATCACATTTTCCATAGGCTTGAACTGCATGTTACACTCCAGTTTACTTAGGCACCATTCTAGCCTTGATTCTTTGCATGCCAAACTTAGCTGTGGATGAACTGCATTAGTGTGGCTCCTGATCTCATTGCTTGCTATAGCTCTATGTATCGTGCTTTTTCCAACCTGCAATTGTGCTGCTGTGCTCCGACAGGTTCGCCGGTACCTAAGTGGCACTGCCATTAAGGCCTCCACATCGATTGGTTTCTTGGTTCTGCCACAACGATCATGCCTTTTTTAACGAGCATTCACAGCTTCTCTGTTCTGAAGTTGCTGCTTCACACGCGCCCATGTGGTAGAGATGGTCCGAACTGAACAGGACCATCTCTCTGCTGCCTCCAGTCTCTGTTGCCGCTGAATCTGCCCATTTTTTGATTTTTGAAGCAGAAAATAGGCTATGTCCTGCCTCTGCTCATCTGTCAGGTTTGCCCCAACCATCACAGTTGTGCTCGATGATGAATTCAGAATGAGGATGGAGATTTGTTTTCTGTATCTGGCCAGTTCCTGAAAAACTGGCCAAAAATATTCTGAGAGCTGCCCTTTTTTTACTAGATCAGGTTGGTTTGGGAGTTGTAACAAATGCCCCATTTTATAGAAGTTTGGCTGAAATTTTCAAGCATGTAAACAGTGGCATCATTTGGCTCCAGAATTGAAAATTTTGGAGCCAAAAATTAGAAAAGGGAGGGAACGGTTACTGTTCCCGTCAGGGATCAGTAACTTTTAAACCACTGTCGAACAGTAAACCAACTTTGACATAAGAGTACAAAATTTAGCTTTTTCAACTGAAAAGCTGGCCAAATTCCACTGTTCAATTTTGCAGCCAAATTTCTCTTTCATACGAATTAATTTGGGAAGGAGGGAGTATTTGTTTTCAGCGTTTTAGCCTTGGACCATAAAATTTATGGAAAACAAAATGAATGGAGGGTGAAATTCTAGTTTTAACAATTTTTCTAATTTTAATCCAATTAACTAATTCCAGCTTAAACCAAGTACGTTAAAATATAAAATCTAAGATGCGAGATTTGGCTACGCAATTTGACAAAATCACTTAGATCTGCAAGGTCTGACCCAATGCCAAATAAATTTATTAATTAGAATGACACAGTACAACCAGTGGCGGAACCAGGAATCTTTTTCAGGTGGGGCTGGATAATACTACTCAAATTTAAATTTTATAAAATTAACTCGAAAATAATTAAAAATAGTACATAATTTAATAAATCGAGTACGATACAATAAGGTTTTCACAAGTTCACTAAACTGCTAAAATAACTACTTTCTAATGCTCGAATTACTAGAAGTAGAACTAGGAACAAGTGGGGACAACAAATACCTACGTGACTCCATGTCTTGATAACGTTGAATAATCAATTTATTCTCGATCTTAACAAAAATATCTTTCTCAATATACACCGTCATAACATCATTCAACCTTTCATCTCCCATTCTATTACGAAGATCGGTCTTGATATTCTTCATGGCAGAAAAAACTCGCTCAACTGAAGCTGTTGCAACTGGTAGAACTAATGCTAACTCAATAAGACAATATACCAATGGGTAGATAACATTGCTACGTGATCGAATCATATGTTGAGCAACACTTCCAAGATCATTGATGTCTGAATAGGCATCATCATCTCTCACATCATTAAGGAAGTAATTAAGTTGTTGCTCAAGTTCAACATGCTCAATTAGGGTGAAGTCATCTGGATAGAGTTCAGCAAGGCAAAGCAACTTACCAATATCAAACGTGGAAAATCTTTCTCTCGGATCAAGGTATGCGATACAAGTGAGTAACTCTGAGCTTGCTTCGGAAAATCGATGATTCATTTCTAGAATCATCCTGTCAACGGTCTAGTATTGAAATAATAAAACATAAAACAATAAGATAAAAAATACATATAAAATAATATTAAAAAATAAATTAAAGTATGTAAATATAAAAATATGAAAATAGTACCTGAAGAAAAATATCAACACGGTAGAAATCATTATTGGTCAACATTTCTCCATGTCACCTAGAACGGTGACGAATTTTCCGTTGTGCTTCCATCACATCTAATGTGATCTCATGCTTCACACAAAATGTATTGACTCCATTCAATAATTTATCAAAACCACCATCTCTGAATTCTTGTAATTCAGCCTTCATTCTATTCATCATTCACACAACCATCGAAATATTTTGATCTCTTTGTTGCAAGGCAAGAGACAATTAACTTGTAGCTCCCAACAAATGCTTCATAAAAAACATACAAAATACAAATTCATAGCTCTCTATTCTATCAATCAAACCCTTTGTTGTAGAGGCATTTTCATCTAAATTGCTATGCTCGCAGATATTAAGAAGCACTTGAATAATAGAAGACCACATAGCCTCAAAACGAAGAATAGTACTGTAATGTGATCCCCAACGGTTATCACCAGGCCGTCTCAAACTCATTTCCTGATTTTTACCTCTTCCACTAACATTCTCCCCACTCTCCATTGCCTCTACAAGTCTAGCATGTTCTAATTGAACAAGAATCTCTTTTCTAACACATGAACCTCCAACTAGATTCACAGTTTTAACAAGATACCCAAAACATTCACCCACAGATAGAGTAATATATGCAATAGAAACAACAAAAAATTGAATTTGGTGAGAGAAGCAATGAATATACCTTGCAGAAGAGTTTCTTTCAATATCAAAGCCTGCAATCCATTAAACTCTCCTCGCATATTTGAAGCCCCGTCATATCCTTGACCTCTTAACTTTGACAAGGACAATTTCTTATCTACAAACAATTGCTTAAGAGCCTCCATCAAAGTAATAGATTTAGTATTGGAAACATGGACAAGAGTAAGAAAACGCTCAACAATGCATCCTTGCTTGTTGACATATCTCAAAGCAACCCCCATTTGCTCTTTTATTGATGCATCTCTAGCCTTATCAACAAAAAGAGAAAATACACTATCTCCAATGTCATTAATAATAGCATCAGTTACCTCATCAACACAAGCACTTGAGAGCTGTTTCTGAACTTTGGGGGATGTCAACTTGCAATTTCCGGGAGCATTTTAATTCATTACCTTAGCAACATCTTCACTTCTCTTGCAATACCAGTCAACCAATTTAAGATAATTACCCTTGTTGATGGAATCTCAACCCTCATCATGACCATGAAAGGCCAAACCTTGTTTTAACAAGTATCTTGTCACATCTAAAACCGCAGTCGAACGTGTGCTGTATGCCTTCTCTGATTCAGTAACATGAGCTTTGAAACAATGTAAGATACTTTGCTTTTGAAGGCTAAAATTTCTCAATTTGATTGCTGCACCATGATGACTTCCATCCACATTCGTAGCATGTTTCCTAAACAAATTTAAGGGCATTCTTCCAATTTTTCATCCCATCCACAGTATATGTCGTCTCCTTTGATGAATTCTTAAAAAGATAGCAAGGAAAACAAAAGGCAGCATCCTTTGAAACACTATACTCCAACCAATCAAATTCATCAAACCAACACTTTTGAAAACTTCTAAATTCAACATTGAACAATGTCTTGGGAAAAGTATGATTCTTAGGTTGGCAATAGCCTCTTAATATATATTCTCTAAGCACTTCATCTCTAATAGAAACACCAATCTCTTCAATAGGTTTACGTTGCCCGGGATCACTTATAACATCATTCCCATTGAATTCTACGCGAGATTGTTTTCTGCTACTACCCTCTCCCTCTTCATTGTGCCTTTGTTCATTAGGCTCATTCGATCTCTTAGAAGATGGAAATCCTCTACTTCGAATTAAAAATTTATCCATAACCTATTAAATATCAAATAGGGAAAATATGTAAATTGAATTCATTCTTATAAAATTCAAAAGCATTATGAAACAATAATAAATTATAATAACAAATAATTTATAAAATCATATTCATCTAAATTCAATTTAACAAATATCCCCAATTCCATAATTTGTCAATTTCATATAAATAATAAATCAAACCATTATAAGTTATAATTATACATGTGTAATTCAATTGATACAACAATATAACTTCAATTCTACATCCAATCTAAAAATAATATTCATATATATTAAATTTTTGAAGGAAAAAATAGCATAAACAATAAACCCTAAAATTAAATTACCACAAAGAGGAGACTAGATGAAGAGGAAAACGGAGGGCTGGAGCTTGGACGGACAGATGGTGGCGGAGTAGCATCCGGCGGTGGCGGGACAATGGCGGCGGTGGGCGGCGCGGAGCTCAGGCGCTGGCGGCAGGGAGGCGAGAGCTGCTCCTCTACTCCCGTTTCAAAGCTTGAACAAAGTAGCAAAATTGGCAATTTTGGGTTTGTCCAATATTTGACTTGGGTTTTGTATTGGGTCATTTTTTGGATTTTGGCCCAATAACAAAACCCAATCTGCTTTTTTTTCTTATTCACTAATCAAAACGACGTCGTTTGACTTTAGCCAAAACGACGTCGTTTTGGTGTTTTATGGCCAAAAAAAAGAAGACCGCTTCGGCCTTCTTCCCCAGCGTATATCACAGGAAAATCGCATTTTTCACCGGAAAAATGCGTACGCTCGCCTTGAAGCTCCTTAGCCGCTTATCACTACTACTATGGCGCCGAAATCTCATGTAGGGCTGGAGCCCTACCACGCGCCATAGTAGTTCCGCCACTGAGTACAAAGTACACAATACAATTATACTTATCTTATTCGTTATAATGTGTGTATTCAGCAAGCTCAACTACCGGTTCACTTTAATCAGACTCCCTCTGACCCCGAAACTCGTCAACGTCGAATCTCCTATTCCTGAGTGTGTTATGAAATTAATGGATGATATTGAAGTTTGGAAAGTAAAAAATTGAATGAGTGAATAATTAAATTATTCTTATTTGAAATACTAGAAAATGTGTCAATAAAAAAATCCAAAATGAAAAGTGTGTAAAATACAATGAAATAGAGGAACTATCAGTTTGGTAGATTCACTATACTCCCGTCATTTTATTAAGTTTGGCACGCTTACCATTTTGGTACATTTATTTAAGTTTCTCACATTTCTTTTTATGCTAAAAACGGTGTAAAGTTAGGTGGTTTGCATTGATTAATTAATTGGCAATTTATGAACTGATTTGGAAAAGAAAAATGTTTCATGTTGGAACATACATACAACTACAGCCTTAAAGATTTCTACGGAATACAGAATATTGTGATTGTTTTATGGAAGTTTGTATATTCTGCAATATCTTATTTTAGGAGGTGTTAGAAGCATACCGTGTTTATGGAAAATCCTGATAAATATGGAATCAGATTTATGGAATATTATGGGATATTTAAGATAAGAAAAATCTTTTTTCTTATGGGATTTAGATATGCTTCAGGAGCAGATAAGAAATAAGAATATTATGGAGATAATCATGGAGGGTTCCAATCTGCTCATGGACTATAAAGGGGACAGCACGGCTGCATTATACTTACGAACTTAATTATGAAAATCTGCACACAGATTTTCTATCTTTCCGAGATTACTGCGAGAGCCAGCATATATATGTTCCAATATACGTAACTTGTTGTTCAAAGTTCAGAATCGTATACCTTAATTCCTCGGGAGAAGGAGATCCAGGATTGACGAGTTTCGATGTTAGGGGGAGTCTGATCAAGGAGAATCGGTAGCAAGGGGAGCTTGTAGGATTCACACGTTTAATTAGTTAAGATAAGTATAATTGTATGGTGTATTTTTTATTGTTTTCTGATTAGTAGATTTATTCTGAACTGGGCCAGGCCCCGCAAATGTAGGTGGATTTCACCGAACTGCGTAACCAAGTCTTGTGTCTTTATGCTTTACTTTATTGCATAGTTGGTTAGATAGGTTATTTTGGAACACAATAATGATAATTAAAATACTTAGGCAAAACCAAATTTCAATTGGTATCAGAGCGAGATCACTTATTCGTGCCTTGGTTGTGTCAAGGAAAGTGTGATCCGGTTTTACCATAACAGCCAAAGAAGGAGTTTTGGTGTCTTTGCCACCACTGCTGGAAGGAACCAACTACAATTACTGGAAAGCACGCATGAGAGCCTTCATCAACTCACTGGATGAACTAGCATGCCACTTTGTTGAAACTAAATGTAGTCCTCCTACTAAAGATGCTGAAATTAGTTCAGAGGAGAAAGGAGAATCGAATACGAAGAAACAGTTACATGGACTCGAGATGAACTGAAGGCTTCATTGGCAAATTCAAAGGCGTTAAATGCTTCTTCACAATGGTGGATGAAAATGAGTTTAAACTCATCTCAATATGCCACCAGGAAAGACAGTTTGGGATATCTTGCAGATCGTTCATGAAGGAACAAGTTGTGTACGTGAATCCAAATTGCAGATGTTTGCTACAAATTTCGAGGAACTGAAGATGGAGAAGGATGATACTATTTCTATATTTAATGGGAAACTCATAGACATCTCCAATATGGCGTATCAACTTGGGAAAGTTTACAAGGAAACAAAATTGGTGAGATATCTTCCTAAAAGATTTGCTATGAAAGTAGCAGCAATAGAAGAAGCAAGGGATGTAGTCACCATGGCCTTAGATGAACTAATGAGATCACTACATACCTATGAGATGACAATGCAACAACCTGCAAAGAGAACCCATAAGGAGTTGGCCTTCAAACCTCTTCATCAAGGGTCATCCTTGAATCTGATAGTGATGATGGAATTGAAGAACTTGCTCTTATCACTAAAATTTTTTCAAGAATGCTGAAGAAGGTGGTAAACAAGAAATCACAAGAAAGATTTAGTGGAAATAGACCACGAGCACAAGACATTGGTAATATTTGTAGAAAACAATTGGAACAAGGGAATCAGCAGTTCGCTAGAAATCAAGGTGGTGAAGCAAAGGAGTCTGGAAGAATTCAATGTAGAGAATGTGAAGGATACGGGCACATCCAGGCTGAATGTGCTAATACCTGAAAGAAGCAGGGAAAATCATACATCACCTCATGGAGTGAAGATGAAGAAGATGAAGAAGATGAAAAAGACGAAGAGGAACTTACAAGCAATTATATGGCATTTGGAGCAAAAGTTCACGGTGGATCAGATGATGATGTATGTTCCAACATGTCAAAGAAAAATGATGATGTATGTTCCAACATGTCAAAGAAAAAAGATGATGTATGTTCCAACACTGCATACCCATATGTAGATCGGCGATTCTTGAGACAACGAGCCCAATCAACTTCCGAATACCCCAAGATGATAGGAGTACTGTCCGAGTGAAAAGTGAGGCCAAAATGGAGAGTGCCTCTGACGTAGCGAAGAATCTGAGTGATTGCAGCATAATGGCCATCATGAGGATCCTGAAGAAACTGACTGACTGTGTTAACCGCAAATGCCAGATCAGGGCGAGTAATTGTCAGATACTGTAGGACACCAACAAGGGATCGATACAGTGTCGGATTCTGAAATGGCAGACTGGTGGAGCTGTGTAGCTGTGAACCAGGGACAAAAGGGGTAGAGTCCGGGGCTGCATCGAACATACTGGAACGAGTGAGAATATCCCAATCATACTTAGCTTGACCGAGAAGCAGACCTGAAGAAGTGGGTGATACTTATAAGCCAAGAAAGTAGTGGAGGGCACCGAAATCCTTAATAGCAAACTCCCGATGATTTCGATCAATAAACTGTCAAAGGAGCCCAGAGTCATTTCCTGTGAGGATGATATCATCAACATAGACCAGGAGATAGAGCAATGACGAGCCTCGAGAGAGAACAAAAAGGGAAGTGTCGGCAGAATTACACTGAAACCCAAGCTGAGACAGATGGGTGTTGAATTGCTGAAACCATGCTCGAGGTGCTTGCTTAAGACCACAAATGGCCTTTCGCAAGTGGAAAACATAATCTGGATGAAGAGAGTCCTTGTAACCAACTGTTGCACCATATAATCAAGAATATTGTTCAGAAAGGTGTTCTTGACATCCAACTGATGAAGAGGCCATGAGTGCATAGTGGAAATAGCAAGAACGGTCAGGCCTTGACCACCGGACTATAATTATGATTGAAATCGAAGCCCAGAATCTGAGAGAACCCCTGCGCAACATGCCGAGCTTTGTGACTATTAACTGTACCATCAGGACGATACTTCAGTCAATAAACCCATTTGGATCCAACAACGTTGACACCAGAAGGGCTTGGAACAAGATCCCAAGTGTGCTGGCCCCGTAAAGCAGCAATATCCTCATTCATAGCAGTAACCCAAGACAGGTCCTTTAACGCCGAACGATAATCGGTGGGCTCCGACTGGGCAAGAAGGGCAGCAAGAAGACCATGAGCCATAAGACAAGAATATTCTCAACGCTAAATAGCTCCAGTGGATGATCTAGTGGCCATGCGATGAGTACGATGCTGCGGTGAAATGGCCGAAGGAGAAGGAGCCGGAGTGGACGCCGGGGACTGAATAACTGAGGTGGCCGGAGATGCTGCTGCCGCGGGAGTGGGACTGGCCGCCAGTGAACGGGGGGGGGGGGGGGTTGACCGGTCAATAGACGGTGAAACAGAGTCCGATGAGCAAGTAGTGAAGGGTATAGATGACGGCTGATAAAGGGTCAATAGTGGCGGACCAGAACTACCGGCAATATCCAAAAAAGTAGAAACATCTAAGGTCGAGAGAGCGGAACCAGTGGCCGAGGCCGAAGATGAGGCAAAAGAAAAATAGCCTTCGTCGAAACGAGCATGACGAGTGACATATATCTTGCCAGTGGAAGTATCAAGGCAGCGGGAACCCTTATGATGGCAGTTGTAACCGATGAAAACACAAGAAATCTTCCGAGGAGATAACTTATGAGGGGCCATATAGGATGAACGTATGGAAATACTCGACAACCAAAATGATGGAAGTTTGAGTAGATCGGATCATAGTGATAAAGAAGTCCATAAGGAGATCCTTGTAACACCGGAGTGAGAAACCAATTAATAGTGTAAACTGCAATGGCAAAAGCATCATCCCATTTTGACAAGGGTAGATGCGAATGAAAAATCATAGTGAGGCCCATTTCTGCAACATGTATGTGTTTGCAATCGGTCCGACCATTTTGCTCTGGGGTGTATGTGCACACAACTTAATGATGAATGCCTTTGGAGGCAAAATGGGATTGTAGGCGCATATTTAAGAACTAAGTGCCACCATCACTTTGAAAAACTTTTATTTTGGTCGTAAATTGATTCTCGACTAAGGCCTCAAACTGCAAGTAAGGGTCAACCAACTCAGATTTTTTATGCATTGGAAAAAAACCAGGTAAAACGAGAGTAATCATCCACAAACAAGGCATAATAAGACAAACCATTTTCAGACAAAACTGGGGAAGGCCCCCACAAATCACAATGTACCAAGTTCAGGACGTGCGCATCACGCTTATGATTTTAAACAAAAGCTAACTGTCGCCCCTTTGCCACAACACAAGGAGCGCAAGTATGCGGCTTAGGTACTAAAGAGGAAACTGAAAGAAGACCGGACCTCTGTAAACCAGAGACGACAGTCGCTGGCACATTCCCCAGTCGAGCACGCCAAAGCTCAAACGATGCCCGTCCTTTATTCTGTTATAAGCAGGAAAATAGTGTTGCGTCACCCTTGTCTAACACGTACAGTCCTCCATCACTGTGGGCCCTGCCCACGACTGCTTTGAAAACCTTGTTCTGAATCACAAAGTTTCGGTCATCAAAAGTAACAAATACATTTAAATCCCTGGTCAGTTTACTAATAGACAGTAAATTTTTAGTGATGGCAGGAACGACCAAAACATCAGATAGTGTCAAGGTATTAGATATCCGAGAATCACCAATATGAGAAATTGGAATAGAAGCACCATTACCAACAGAAACACGGGAATTACCAGAATAAGGTGCGACACCGTCAAGGCCAGAGGCTGAAGACGCCATATGACTGGTAGCACCAGAATCAACATACCAGTCTGTTGCGTGAGAAGTTGGCTCTATCTTCAAGGAATTATGTAAATTTTTGGTCAAGTGTGTGGAGTATGAACGACGGGTCTGCCCTAACATCTTGTAACAGGTAGCAGCATAATAGCCCGGATGACCCACCAAGTACAGTAAGGATGGCCGCGTCCGAAACTAGCCCCAGCCGTGAATTGACCAGGACCAAAACCGAACCGAACCGACCGCCTCGGCGGCCACCAGGTCGGCCGCCTCTGGCGGTGCGTGAACCCCACGCGCCGCCGCCCCTGGCCGGCACATGATCCCACGCACTCCCGGCTGGGGGCTGCTCAGCTGTAGAAAATGCCACTGGGCCAGACGTGGGGACTGAATTTCCTTGGAGATTTTTTAAAAATGCCTCATGATTCTTAGCATGTGACAAAACGTCAGCATGAAGGGGTGTAGGGGAAGAATTAATCATGGGGGCAGAAAAATCTTTGAACTCAGATCCAAGAGCAGTTAAAAACCAAATTATCTAATCATCATTAGAAACAGGAGAACCATTAGAAATAACTGCTCAAAATAATCTTTAAATTGTATATGGAGTTCATGAACGGTACCACTCTTTCGTATATCGTGGGCATCTGCACGAAAGCTGAGAATGGTGGATGTGCTACTGTTATAAAAAATGGCGCAAAAGTTGTCCTTAGCAGTCACACACGAGGCCGGAGTTTGAAAAGGACCTCAGGAGAGAGAGAGAGGAGAACAACAGACTACAGACCCCCTGGTCTTCATCAATCCAAAGGTCATAGATGTCCTTGGCCAATTTGTAAGCCGCCTGAGCCGCCGCACGGTCAGTGAGAGGAGTGCGGAGGGCGGCGGAAAAAGAGGAAGACAATGAGCCGGCCGACGATAAAGTGGGGAGAGGTGGGCATGGAGTCGACTCATCGAGATAACCAAAAAGCTTCTAAGGTTTGAACTGAGGACGTATTCAATTTGACGTTTTCAGAGAAGAAAGTTGGACTTATTGAGCTTGATTTGCATCATTTGGAGAAGGGTATTGAACGATAATTTTTCACTGGCCATGATGAGAGTGGAGAGGTTCGGCCGCTAGAGGGAGAAGAAGGATGGCGGCCGGAAAAAAAATCTAAGTTTTGGAAGGTGAATTAGAACACTCCTCTGATACCATGATAAGATGTATTTGCCATAATCCATTATTGTATAGCTGATAAGAATATATAGAGTATAATAAGGAAACATAATATGAGTAGAACTCTGGCGTAGTCAACATGACTTATCCAGAATCAATCAAGATCTAATCAGAAACGTGATTTACTCTAACAATAAGAATTAAATTATTATTCATTTATATTTTTCCTACCTTCTAAAATTTACTCCCCCGTCCAAATATTATTGGCTTATTTACTTTTTCAAAGTCAAGCTTGGTAAATTTTGACCGTAAATATAAATTAACATGTGTATAATAAAAATATCATATGAGATATTGTTAGATTCATTTTAACATTTATTTTTCAAAAATCAATTTTTTATGCAAAAATGTTATATGTAGCTAGAGATACTGACTGTCAAACATGCTTATTGAAAATCATGAAAAAGTAAATACTCCCCGCCCTAGCATAAATTACAGCCTAATCATTGCTCACCGTTCGAGAAACATGTTAACTGTTAATATGTTTAGCTACATATAATAATGACAAACAAAAATTGCTGTATAAAAATTAATTGTTACGATGAATTCAACAATATTATATATAATAATATTATATCTTATATACTTATTTAAATGAGTGCGTCTCTTGAAAGACGGTCTTTCCATAAGTCATGGAAAGACCAAGGTTTAAAGTGTAAATTAGAAGAAATTAAGATAATATTTTCGGGTTGCATGAACCGGGTTATAAATTTTATAACTACTGCATGTTGCATACTAAATTTTTAATGTTGCAACTAAGACCTTTTACCTTTTATTATTCGAATTAAACCCCGTCTTTCCATAAGCCTATGGAAAGACCGTCTTTCCCAAGACTTTACCTATTTAAATATGTGATCAAACTTTAATAAAGAATAATATAATAAAGTAAATTAGTAATTTAAATTGGAACCGAGGAAGCCAATAATATTGGAAGGGGGAAGGGGGAAGGGGAAACGGGGGAGTACGTGATTGCAAAAATGCAAACGAATGGAAAATACCGTGTTAAAGTTACCGACCTCTCCAGTGTAGTGGCGCGGGCCAACAACAAGACGCACGCATGGAGTGTTTTAGAAAGTGGGCCACCCATTTTTATATTGTGAGTCCTCTAGGAAGGTGGACCCCGCTCGGGAACCGAGGCCGGTCGCGTGGTGGCCCCCTCCCCTTGCCCGAGGCTTTTTGCGTGGGGCCGTTGCCGATTTTGAATGGGGATGTGGGGGCCACACAGCTCCGGTGACGAGAAACCAAAGTTGGCCTACCTACCTGACACCTGCTTAGCTGTAATGTAGGGGACCTAACTAACCACAACTTGACACGTGGATCCAAGGTGCCCTCCAATCTGGGACCCAGCGACTTGTGGGAGCTTTTGCAAGCTCAGTCCCTCGTGATGGGCATTGGCTAATGACCTAATGTTTTTTTTTTTAAACTTATGTGCCATACAAAGTATCGTATACCATCTTTTGGTCCGTATTTAAAAAATAATCTGGTACCCAATAAATTTAAAATATTTTATTTGGTCCCCAAAGATGATATTCAGGTAAGAATAAATGATTTTTTAATATAGTTAAGGGTATAATGGTAATTTTATTAATTAAAAATATTTTTAATTAAAAAATCCTAATATTAAAATTTTCAGATTTTTGACAATTTCATCCTGAGCCCTTGAGTCTTTGAGCCTCGAGCCCTTGAAGCCTCCAGCCTCGATTCCTCGAACCTCTTGCCTCAAGTCCTCCTACCTCGAGCCCTCGAACCCTCCTGCCTCGAGCCCGAATGTGGGAATTTTCAAAAATTTCATCCTGAGCCCTCGAGCCCGAATGTGGGAATTTTCAAAAATTTCATCCTGAGCCCTCGAGCCCTCAAGCACAAGGAAACCAGTGGCGGAAGGAGACTCGAAGAAGACGAAGGGGAGGAGGAAGAAGAAATCGTTCAAGGAAGAAGAAATCGAATCATTCGAAGAAGAAGAAATCGTTCAAGGAAGAAATCAGTACCCGACGGCCAAGGAACTGATTCGTCGCCGATCGGCTCCAACGAGGAGGAGGAGGAAGAAATCATTCCAGATTTCAACAGTGGCGAGCTCCGGCGAGTTCTAGATTCAAACACTGGCGGCGGCGGCGAAAAAGACGAAAAGTTTTCATTTTTATTTTTTATTTTTTTAAACTCAGGGGTATAATGGTCTTTTAAACATATTTTGACCAATTTTACCAATGACATTTTCTGAAAACCACATTTAGAGACCAAACAAATTGTTTTGATTTTTTGGGTACCATCTAAGGGTTGTTTTGCAAATGGGGACCAAAAGATGGTATAAGATACTTTGTAGGGGACTAAATTACATAATTTGTTTAATGAACATTTTTAACAGTAAATATATGTAATTATGTATAATAACGGCACACCAAAAGTTGATATTTTAAAATTTTATTTAACGGTGAATTTAACAGTATCTCATGCGTTAATATTATTGGTTGTTTACTCATCCAAATATATGGTCAAACTTCGACAAGTTTGACTGAGAAAAAGATTCCGTGCAATTTGAGCTGAGACAGAGGGAGTAAAATAGTAAGATCGTTACATTTGTGCTAAGTTTAAGCCGCTCAACCCATAACTAACAACTATAACTAATCTTGTAAACACTATCTAGAACATTTTTTTACGCCTCACACAATGTGGGGTGAGCCTCCCACAAATGAACTTGTTGTGAGGTTCTTCTACCATACCGGCAATCTGTTACTCGATGCAAGCCTCCAATTTACATCTTCACCTGGTTGTAACAACCCTGTGATTTTGAAGAGGGTGTGGTTAGAATTCTCCCATAAGCGGTGGAAAGATCCTGTTAGGGGAGTCTCGAGGGCAAATCCATTTTGATTTGAAGCGGACTGGTACTGCATGTCTTCGTCTTTATTTAGTGTTCGTCAAGTTAATCCTCACCGGGCTGCCACAACTCCGTAGTTCCAGTATTGAGAACCTTTTTGGAGGTTGTAGCTGAATTTCTCCAATTAGCGGCAGGAAGGAACTTAAATCTCGCTAGAGTCGCGAGAGCACCAACTTTGTACCTAGAGAAAACCATCAAACAACTAAAATGAAATTAACCTAAAACCCTACATTCGTCTAGGGAAGTCACGCTACAACGCAAATATTTTATAACCCATGAGTATGTATCGCCAATGAGCATTGCCCCCACTCGCCGCAGATGTAGTACTACTAGCCAGTGAGACCTCTGTTGTGCGCCAGAAACTCTTTTCGAAGAATACATACTACTACAGAAAGACCCTTTTTCCTATTTATCGGTGAACCGGGCCATGTGCCCGCCACAGGACTACCTATTTTGTTTGTTGTCTATAACCCATTACCACTAATGATGGAGCCTCGTTATCACTCCATTACGATCATCATAAGGCTGTCGTGCCTACAATCGATCATGGCGGACGTTTGTTGTACGACAAAAAGTACAAGTCGGGTAGGAGGGGTTCTAGGGATGGGAAGGAGAAGAGAATACGTTGGATATAATTTCTGGCAGGGCCGAGGTGGGAAGAGGTCAGTCGTTGCCCGTGTCGCCGTTGACCACCATATTTTCGTTGACTTGCCAAAAATATCGTTTACTGTGCTGGAAACTCCTTTGACCGTACCAGAGATTCCGTTGACCAATTCCGAGTTTGTTGCGTTCATCGAAGACGCTGGTAGCATCACTGGGTCAGCCACCAACGCTTGCTTTATCGGAGCGCATCTACCACCGGGATTTGGCCTTGCCGCAGCTTCATTTTCTTTGCCAGAACTCAGCTGGACAGTGGACCCGCAAAAAAACCATTTCTCGTGCAGGCAACCAGATCTGGTCACCCTCTTCCTCGCCGGATCATCGTTAGTAAAGCCGGAGCTCCGTCGCACCACATACGCCGTGACTCTGCTGGACTTTCCGAACGCCGCTTCCACATGGACAACCCTATCTTATCATCATCTACCTCGCCAGCAGTCTTTCGCCTTGCCTGAGCTCCGCTATTCTGCCAGATTCAACTGGTCGTGCCTCCCGGACCATAACGTTTTGCTCTTCGCCGACTTGTCAGCTGGCTTCTGCACTCATCTTGGAACTCAACAATCTCCATGATCACCGAAAAAAATGCACGAGGATGACAACAATGGTTTGAGTAGATCTTGTCCCCTCACAGGGAAATAATGCACGGGGATGGCAACAATGCATTTTTTCTGGTGACCATGGAGTTCGTTGAGTTCCAAGATGAGTGCAGAAGCCGGCTGGCGAGTCGGCGGAGAGCATCTACCACTGGGCAAGCCACCAACGCTCGCTTTTCCGGAGCGCATCTACCATCGGGAATTAGCCTTGCCGGAGCTCCATTTTATTTGCCGGAACTCAGCTGGACTAGTCAAAAAACCATTTCTTGCGCAGACAACTAGATCTGGTTACCCTCTTCCTCGCCAGATTGTCGTTAGCAAAGCCGGAGCTCCATCGTACCACATACGTCGGGACTCCGCTGGACTTTTCGGACGCCGTTTCCACACGGACAACCCCATCTTATCATCATCTACCTCGTCAGCAGTCTTTCGCCTTGCCTGAGCTCCGTTATTCTACCAGATTCAACTTGTCATGCTTCCGGGACCATAACGTTTTGCTCTTCGCCGACTCGTCAGCCAGCTTCTGCACTCATCTTGGAACTCAACGATCTCCATGGTCACCGAAAAAATAATGCACGGGGATGGCAACAATGGTTTGAGTAGATCTTGTACCCTCATGGGGAAAATATGCACGGGGATGGCGACAATGCATTTTTTTTCCGGTGACCATGGAGATCGTTAAGTTCCAAGATGAGTGCAGAAGCCGGTTGACGAGTCAGTGGAGAGCATCTACCACTGGGCCAGCCACCAGCGCTCGCTTTGCCGAAGTGCATCTACCACCACGATTTGGCCTTGCTGGAGGTCCATTTTATTCATCGGAACTCAGCTGGACTCGCTGAAAAATGATTTATCGCGCAGGCAACCAGATCAGGTCACCCTTTTCCTCGCCGAATCGTCGTTAGCAAAGCCGGAGCTCTATCGTACCACATATGGTGGGACTCTGCTGGACTTTCCAGACGTTGTTTCCACACGGACAACCCCATCTTATCATCATCTACTTTTCCGGAAGTCTTTTGCCTTGCCTGAGCTCCGCTATTCTGCCAGATTCAACTGGTCGTGCCTCCCAGACCATAACGTTTCGCTCTCCGCCGACTCGTCAGCCGACTTCTGCACTCATCTTGGAACTCAACGATCTCCATGGTCACCGAAAAAAATGCACGGGGATGGAAACAATGATTAGAGTAGATCTTGTCACCCCCCATGATCTACAACTACGACACAAAATGGGAAATGACAGTACGGAAAAATAGAGAATAAAGGCTCCGGACCGCCGACGACAATGGTGCCCCCAAGCGGCTAGGGTTTCAGTATTCTGATGGAAGGAGGGTTTTTGCTAGAGAGAGAGAGTGGGGAGAGTAATATACTCAATGCCTTCGTTTTTGTGAAATAATTGATTGTAATATAATAGTTAGAAAAATCCATTCTATAATCTAAGCAAAATAACCAGCCAAATATTCAAACACAATCACAAATCAACCAACAACAGGTAATAAACGAGCCAACACAAAAGTAGAAAGGGCTATTAACACAAACTAAATTTTCCGTGGAAAACATCTTCGGTGAGAAGAGTAAATTAACGGGACTTGCAGGAGTCCACCCTATTCGTTCTTATTATGATAAAACGAGTGAAACAAACTCAACACCAATCTACAAAGGTTACAACCATCACATGCATCATAAATAAGAATTAAACAACAAGAGGAGCAAATGTGTAAGTTATCGCCACAATCGGTGATGTCACTCAAACGGAAATATCTCCCAAACTTGAGCACAAAATGACGATCCAACCGTTCAAATCAAAACCCTTTGAGTCTACAAACGATGATCAAAATTTGGAAAAATCAGACAACAGTTGCCTTTCAATCCGACCTCTGAATCAAAGCTGCTCTCAGAAAAATGAGAAGATTTTTCAGCTCACTCAAAACCCTTTTATCACTCACCTCTTTTTTTTGTTACTTTATTGTTCTACGTCTCCAAGAAGTCCTGAATCCATTTTATAGATGCACAAGGTTACACCAAGAGTCACCCTAGGGTCACCTCATATAGAGCTAATATATAAAAAAGACTATTGACTTTAATGACTTTAACAACAAGACATACCAATGGGTACATTCATGCACCTAACAAATTCTCCAATATTTTTTTAACAACTAGTCGGAACCCTTCTCATTAAGATATACTTCCTCAGTCCCATTGTAAATTGTTTAATTGAATTTTCACGGTATTCAATAAGTATGTTTGACAGTAAATATCTCTAGTTACCTATAATAGTGTCGCATAAAAAATTGATATTTAGAAAATAGTTGTTAAGATAAATATAACAATATCTCACATTATATTTTTATTATTTATAGATTAATATATATTTACGGTCAAAGATTGTAAAGTTTGATCCCAAAAAAACAATTAAGCAATTTATAGCGGGACGGAGGGAGTAGTAATGGATTCCATCTTGTTGGTCTATCTACTTTTGGTGATAAACTAGTATTACTGCTAGTCTATCTTCTATTACAATTGATGAACTGAGAGACTATTGTACCATAACTAAAATGAGAAAAGACCTATCTATTACAAGGAGGGATGAATTCCCACGTGGTTGGCTTACATAGGGTGAGTGGGGTGAGCCTTCCTCTTGATAGACCATCATGGTGTATCAGAGCTCCATGATATATCAGATATTGCTCCACGCTAACCTGACGTGTAGAGATTAAAGACCATCATTATTAGGGAGTGGGAATTCGAGCAGCGCTAGGTTAGTTGAACACAACGCCCAGGTTGCCTCGGTAACCTAGTGGAAAACTAGAGTGGCTGTCTTTTCCTGAATACTTCAATCAAACGGCCTCTTTCCATTACTAAATGGGTCTGTTCCATTTGGTTCTCTACCCATCTCAATGTACTACTATTATCGTATTAAACGTAGTGTAGATAAATGAAACTTCAATTGAAGGCCGTTGTTCACGCGTCGTGGTTTATGGTTTCCTTCGTATTCCACTGTACACCAAACTTGATTGAACTAGCAGAATCGACAGTACAAACTTAAAGAAACTCCAGGAGTACGTTCACCGCACATTTCTTGTAGTACCAATACTTGACAAGAATTGAAAACAAAAGGGAACTTTATCAAACTTAAAGCAAAAATGAACACCTGAGCCTTAGCTGACCATTCAAACTTCAGTTCATCTATCATGTCACAGTGCCGGGTGGCAACAGAATCCCAAAATCCTGGGAAATCCATATTTGGAAATGCTTCGTCCTAAAGCACATGTATCGAGTGACTTCAAAGTATACATCAACCAGCTATATATATACTGCATGTCCTAATGGATTACACCACCATCTTCAAGCTAGTGAAATCAAATATGGCTCATTTGACTGATCACAAAACTATGTTTCTTGTCTTGGTCATGGTTACAATCGTGATTCACCTTTCAAATGCAGCTTTACAGCCCCATTACTATGACAAAACATGCCCTCGGGCTGAAACTATCATCCTCGAAACTGTCCGAAACGCATCTTTGTATGATCCGAAAGTCCCGGCTCGAATCCTCCGGATGTTCTTCCACGACTGTTTCATAAGGGTGAGGGTTTTCTTCTATAACAAGCTATATTCTTATTTCTTAGCATACAGATGAGTTAATGTTTTATTCATGAATGCAATTGGCAGGGCTGTGATGCATCGATTCTGCTCGACTCAACTCCAGGAAACAAAGCAGAGAAAGATGGCCCTCCCAACATCTCCGTTCGATCATTCTACGTGATCGAAGAGGCCAAAGCTAAACTCGAATCTGCTTGTCCGCATGCTGTTTCTTGCGCTGATACACTCGCCGTGGCAGCCAGAGATGTAGTAGCTATGGTAACGTTCTTCCTAGCTCGTTACAAATGTTCCTAGTAGCTACTGTCTTAACCTCGGATTTCGAATGCTCCTGAACTGGTTTTTACATGTATGTAGTCTGGGGGTCCCTATTGGAATGTACTGAAAGGAAGAAAAGATGGTAGGGTTTCAGGAGCCAATGACACAATCAACCTCCCTGCTCCATCCTCCAACTCAACCCAGCTTATTCAGAGTTTTGCAAAGAGGGGTTTAGGGGTTAAAGATTTGGTCGCTCTCTCCGGCGGCCACACACTCGGATTTTCGCACTGTTCCTCTTTTGAAGCAAGGCTACAGAATTTCAGTGTTTTGCACGATGTGGATCCGAGCATGAACGTTCAGTTTGCTCAGAGCCTGCAGGAGAAATGCCCGAAGCTGCACCGGGATGGGAATGCTGGGCAGTTCCTGGATTCGACCACGTCAACTTTTGATAACGACTATTTCAGGAGAGTTACTGCCGGAAAAGGAGTTTTTGCATCGGACCAAGCCTTGTACCATGACTACAGGACTAGGTGGATTGTTGAATCTTTCGCCAGAGACCAAGGTTTATTCTTTAAGGAATTTGCTGCTTCAATGGTTAGATTGGGCAATGTTGGTGTGACTGAATCTGAAAATGGCGAAGTTCGAGCTAAATGCAGGGTTGTTAACTGATGATGCAGAAGAAAAATTTCAGTTACATGTCCTAAGAGCTGTGTATATTTTCGGCTTTTGGTATTGAATAATTTGTCTATCCATACTAATTGATTTATATGTGTAGTCATGCTACCTTTTCACCAAATGAATGAACACGTTTCCATTGTCGAATTTAGAATAATTTACTGAGAGATAAACTTTAATGCTTTCATGTCTACGATACGAAAAGAAAGTCACATACACTCTCAACTCATTCCAAATGAAGGTTATTAGCATGAATCCTATCCTATGCTTGCCTTCAACTTCAAAAGTCAGGAGTTTCAACACTATCACTACCAATTCCATCGTATTTTAATTGAACAATCAGGTCACAACAGGTAAAGAGAGATGTAAGTTTTGTTCTTACAGTAGTATTTGCGTATATGGCAGCAAAAGTTCATGCATTCCCAGGTCTCGTCGCCAAATAAGTGCAGAACAGGAGACTGATGCATAAATGAACAAAAGAGCAATCCACATTATCAAGCGAATACGACATCAGATCGCATCACATATTTGATTCCCTTGATAACATTTCTAGCTTCATGCAGCATACACCTATCTCCATGAACATGACAAAGAGCCATGCCTTGAGCAGGAGCTACCTGTATAAATCGTGAAAACCAAAAGCAATGACACGTTTGCTCCAGCACAACAACGTGATAACGGTACAACTGGAGAAAAGCTAGAGTAATGCGACATCTTCTGGTTAATCTTCAATAAAGAAGTAATAACGGTAGGGAAGAGTATACATAGGACACCCTTTCATTTGCTTTCTATCTGGTTGTTTTGTTTTCCCATCTTTATTCAAGACTGAGGTAAGGAAAAGCTAGTTGATTGACCAGAGTTTGGCATGGATGGACAGAAATGTACCTCAGCCACTAAAGCATTCCTCGATCCATAAAATACGGTTTCTCCCCCAACTAAAGGCTCAGACACAGGATCTTCCGCGCTATTGCCAATTCTAGATTTCGATCCCGAACCACCACTGAGATATATCAGCAAAGTGTAATGGGTACGCTTCCCGCCCCCAAGATCATTGCTCTCATCAATATGCCGTCCAAATCGCTGGCCAGCTTTATACCTGAAGGCATCAAAAGCTAAATTGAGTTCTGAGACTCGAGAGGAACATAAACAAATTGCAGTAAAACTGCCTATAATTGCTGTAGAAGAGAATAGAATGTCAATGTTGAACAAGCAAAGACTATAATGAACATATAAACGACCTGTAGAATCTAATATTCGGATTCAAACCAACCGCGACTCTGCCGCGAATTTTCAAGTGCGAAAGTAACTTGTCAAGTCCAGAATCCCAAATAGTATCCGCGAGAACTGGATCCTGCACAGAGATCCGATCATTGTCTCGGTAAGCTTCACCCTTTGTAGGACCAAGACTGCCTTGATGAACAAACCCTAAAGCTTCCGCAGCTTTCACAAAAGCTTTTGATTCTACTGAGGTGAAGAAATTATGCACCTTAAATCCAAAACGTAAAGCATTAGTATCAGCTAAAGACAAATTATCATATCATGTTTCACAAACCAATTCACAACAAAAACAAGCGGAATTGCACAGATCAAAGCCGTAAACAACTAAAATGCCTCCCAAACAATCCAATTCAAGAATTTTCAAACTCAGTACCATTGACAGATAGCATAAGATCACAATCTCAGGCCATTCGCGCCGAGTAAGATGGAAAATCATTCATTCACGGAATAAATAAACATAATTTCAGAATGAAACAAAGTTAAGGGAAGGGAATCATACAGTAAATAAGTCGTCGTCCTTGAGGCGGGTAACTTGAAGATTAGATTTGGGTTTGATGGAAGGCCAATCCGATGTTTTGGTTTTCTTGTTCTCTCCTCTCTTTCTTTCTCCCGTTTTTCTCTTCTCCATTGATTACAGTTTCAGACTGCATCTGCTTTCTGGGCTTGTTCTGTACAATTTTTAGTGGGCAGTTGGCCCACGTGCTATTCCAAATAGGTAAATTGTCTAATTTCGGTCATTCTTACTCTTATGCAACAAATTAATTACTCCCTCTAGTTCTTTATTAGCGGCACACTCACCATTTTGGGTTCTTTCTTTTTTATTGGTACACTTTCTATTTTTTGCAAGATTCCTTCAATTTCGTCCACTCATTATACTTTTTACTTTCTACATTCAATTTCATCCACTCATTTCCGTCACCTAAATCCAAGCACCTAAACCTTTGGTGTCACTATTAGTGGAATAGAGGGAGTATTATTATCAAAAAATAAATAAGTTGAGTGACACTACTGCTCCTTCCGTCCCACCTTAAACTACAATCTAATCATTGTATATTGTTCGAGAAACAAGTTTGACCGTTAATATGTTTAGCTACGTATAATAACCACAAACAAAAGATTACTTTCTAGAAACTTATTTGTTATGACGAATTCAACAATACCTCATATGATAATATTATGTCTCATATATTCATTCAAATATGCGGTCAAAATTTAATAGATAATAGTATCATAACGTAAGTGAGTAATTTAATGTTGGACAGAGGGTCCATTTTGATCTAGAAAATAGATAAAATGATATTCATTTTTAATCGAATTCGTAGTTATTTAAATTACATAGTTTAACATGTATGAGAGTTAGTACTCCCTCCGTTTTATTTTCATTGGCACCTCTCTTTTGGTGTTAGAATTGAGGAGATGCTAAATGAGTGGATGAAATTGAATTGAAAGAAGAGAAAGTAAAATGAGTGGATGTAAAAACCTTAAACTTGCCCAAAATAGCAAGTGTCAATTAAAAAAAATACCACTTTTAGTAAGTGTGCCAATGGAAAAAAAAATGGAGGGAGTATTGTTTAACATGAGAGTTAGTATTGTCGCAATAAGCAGTAAGCAGACCACGCTGGGCAGAATCATTTCCCACAAGTGAGAATGTGAGAAGAAGAATAATGAAAGTGCCACCCACTTGCCCATTAGGTCATGAAGAAGATGGTTACACTGTTCGTTTCTTTTTTAACAGTAGTTACACTAAAGACGAAAGTGCCACCCACTTGCCCATTAGGTCATGAAGAAGATGGTTACACTGTTCGTTTCTTTTTTAACAGTAGTTACACTAAAGACGTGTGGCGAGTTGAAGCCGAGGCTTCATTAGTTTCTGCGAATTTAGTTACCCGCTTATGTGAATTGCTTTAGTAATATGGCTCTTCAATACTATTTTTTTAAAAAAAAACTTTTATGGATTAAAAAGTACCAATTCAAGGTCTAATATATAACTACTTGACCAAACAAACTAAACTGCCATATCAAATTCAAGCAACCCAATAAAAAAGTCACGGAGTTCGATTAAGTGCGGGGAATGCATAAAACAATGAATTGGGTGCAAGCATCACAGTACACTATAAATTTAAAGAGCAGTGTATGCTCTAATCAATATACAATAAGGGTAAAAAAAAATGGTTTCAATAACTTTGTTTTCTATACCTAAATTTGTAGTCTCGCTCTCCTTATTTCCTACGAATATTTAATTAATAACTTTAATACATTTCACATAAATTTCATATTATTAATAATCATATTTATTATATTTGTAAAATATTTGCAATTATAAAATTATATTTCATTTCACTTCAAACTCTATTACGTCAGGATTCGGATTCTATAATTACATTATAAAATTCATATCATATATTAAAATTTAAATATATTATTTAATTCACATGCACTATTATTTACATCACAATTTATTATTAATTATTAATATGTAATATAACTTATCCATTATCTTCTTTTGATTATTTTTGGTTCAGTTAACTTTTATTCAGCTTAATTCAGTTCGGTTCAGTTTAATTCAGTTTCGATCTGTTAGCCTCGTACCACTTCAGTTAGCTTTAGTTCAATTAGTGTGATCAATTTCACTTCAGCTTTATCTAGTTGAATTCATTTTGATACAATTCGATTCATTTTGATTCAATTTAGTTCAATTTGATTCAGTTCAGTTTAGTTTGATTCAGTTTAGTTCATTTATTTCAGTTTGAGTCAGTTAAGTTCAATTAGATTCGATTCATTTCATTTAATTTTGTTCGTTTTGGTTCATTTCAATTCATCGACAACAATTTTATTTTAGTTCATCTACAATTAATTCAGTTTAAATCAGTTACAATCAGTTCAGCTCCGCTCAAATCAGCTCAACTCAACTCTTCTCAACTCAGCTCAACTCCAATCAACTCAACTAAACTCTTCTCAACTCCAATAAATACAGCTCAATTCAACTTAAATCTGTTTCAATTGAACTGTACACGAGCTTCTGTTTCCGCTAAACTGTACAGGATGATATATGGATGGATGAACAAGCGGTGGAATAATATATCTCTGGAATAATATATCTCTTACTCACTACTCGACTCAAGATTTTGTATCATGATCCATCAATCCATCACCAATTACTTTCTTTATATTATTAATTGTGATATATATTCAAAAGTCAAGAAAAACTTTTTTTATTCGAGATTAAAATGAAAGGTATTTAAATGGAGGGAATAATAAATGTAAAATAAGACAGATGGACGAATGGAGTATTCCCTCATTCTCGAATTAAACTGCACACTTAAACTGCACACTTCATAAAATGTTACTATTCACTATTTAATTTTGACCACATATTTAAATAGATATATAAACAATAATATTATCATATGTTATATGGCTGGATTCGTCGTAACAAGTAGTTTTCCAAAAGTAACTTTTTATTTGTCATTAATATACGTAGTTAAACATATTAACGGTTGGCAAAGTCTTGGGAAAGACGGTCTTTCCATAGGCTTACGGAAAGACGGGGTTTGATTAAAATAATAAAAGGTAAAAGGTCTTATTTGCAATATTAAAGTTTTAGTATGAAACATGTAGTAGTTATAAAATGTATAACCCGGTTCATACAACCCGAAAATTTTATCTTAATTCCTTCTAATTTACACTTTAAACCTTGGTCTTTCCATAACTTATGGAAAGACCGTCTTTCAAGAGACGGACTCTTAACGGTTAGACACATTTCTTGATGAGAGTGAAAAAAAAATCGTAGCCTTTAATTTGGGACAGAGGGTGTAGCTAATTTTACATATTTATTGGCACGCATTATAGTAGTAGAAAAAAGAAACAGCGTGACGGCATTAAATTAGACGTACTCCCTTTTCCGATTTTAAATTACTCACTTATTTTATGATATTATTATCTATTAAAGTTTGACTTATTTAAATAAATATATAAGATATAATATTATTGTATGTGATATGTTGAATTCGTTATAACAATTAATTTATAAAAGGTAATTTTTTATTTATTGTTATTATACATAGCTAAGTATATTAACGATTAAATATATTTTTTGAACGAAGAAATGATTAGACCGTAATTTAAAATGAATGAGAATACGAAGAAATTGTAATTTGACGAAGGAAGGAGGACGGACCACGTGACAACCAGAGTTTGGATCAATAAACCCACGGGTGTACCCTAGTGGTTGGGACATGGGTGAGAAAATCAATAAACTCAGGTTCGATCCTCGGCAGCGGCAATGTGGGGAGTTCTTGCTTTGCAAGACTCCCTTGTGCGCACCATAAACTTATGGACAATCCTCAGGGGCATTTGCCTTAAATATTGTAATTTTTTATAAAATTTAAATATTACATTTTATAAGTTAAAACAAATAATAATATATATTTGAATGTGAAAATATAAAAATATATGATATAAAAAAATAATTTCAAAATTTTTAAATTTTGTATGTAATTTAAGAAATGCAGTGTTTAAGGTAAGAAATAAGTGGTCTGTCCATAACCTTATGGACAGGCCGCCTGTCAGGAGACCCACTCAATCTAAGAGAAAGTCTCAGGAAAGGCGGTCTTTCCATAAGCTTATGGACAGTTCTCAGGGGCATTTGCCTTAAATGTTGTAATTTTTTATAAAATTTAAATATTGCATTTTATAAGTTAAAACAAGTAATAATATGTATTTGAAGGTGAACATATAAAAATATATGATATAAAAAAATATTTTCAAAAATTCTATATTTTGTATGTAATTTAAGAAATACAGTGTATAAAATAAGAAATAAGTGGTCTGTTTATAAGTTTATGAACAGGCCATCTATCAAAAGACCCACCTGAATGTGGACTGGTATGAGCCACTGAGTGCGAGCGGATGATCACCGGAGTTTGGATCGGCCCATCAATAGGTGCGCTGTGCGTTGTCCACTGCTGATACGTTTGCACTTCATTTCCTCGTACGACAATCGCCGATTTGTTGAAACTTATTTGCTCCTATGCTCTCGCAGCGCACCAATCAAAATAATTTACCCTTCCTTTGATACTCAACATGCCAACACATAAAATAACATTATACAATCATGAAAATACAAAGTATTATTTAATATCTATAAATAAATCCAATTATTTACCGACAAGATACTATGTTCATCTCAGTTGAATATGTACACTTTTGTATACTTTTTAAAAACTTTCTTAAAACACATTTGACCATAAATTTTAATTAGTATATAGACATTAATATCGTCATGTGAGATATTGTTTGATTCTCTATATGATGTATATTCTAATTACAGATCTTAACACACTGTTTGTATACATAATTAAAGTTATCGTTGATCAAATAAGAATATTGACAAAAAAATGTGCAGATTCAAGTGCGACGGAGGGAGTACTAAATTAAATCCACTACCCCATGGTGCCAATTGAAAATGTATACATTTTGGTCCACCTAAGTTTGACCATAAATTTTTATTACTCTTTCTATTTTTCTATTTATGCCACTATGAATTTATGTACTTGGATTTATGTGAAAAAAATGAGTGAATAAAATTGAAGGTAGAAAGTAAAAAGTAAAATGAATTGATGAAATTGAAGAAATCTTGCCAAAAATGAAAATTGTGGCAGATAAAAAAATATTCATTTATAATAAGTGTGTCATAAATAACAAAACAGAAGGAATTGTACATAAGTAACAATATCACATTAGATTCTTTGCACCATATAACTTTTAAATGTTAAATTGTATCCATCGTTAATACATGTAACTAATATTATCAATGTTCAAATATAAATTGAGAAAATTAACTTAAAAAATGTAGATTCACTTGCCAATGTGCTACTTTGAGGCTGCAAACTAATATCTTAAATATAATCAAAATTAACTACAGGCAATTTTCAAATGTTAATAATATACTAGAGTAATAACTGTAAGAGTGAATTCTATCTACTCTAATGAAATACTCTTCTTCCTCTCCCCCTATGATGTCAAGTTTAATGCGTGAGTTTCCTTACATGCGTCATGTTCATAAACTTATTGACATATCAGGGATTGATTTGCAATTAACACAAATTAAATAAAATTCGTTAAATTGTAAATATCCAACCCATGCCCTTCTTTCCCAAAATTGACCTGGTGACGGTGGTGGTTCACCTGTTAGTGAGATCGACTGGAGATTGATGTCAGAGATTCAAGCGGCAGTGGAGGTCGACTGGGGAACCGCCGGCAACGGTCGAGACGACCCAAAGCTGTGAAGGTGGTGGACTCCACCGTGAAACTGGAGAAAGGGTGCGCTGCTTCTCGTCCACAACACACGCATGTCCGAGTGCTTGGTCGGCGACGAGACGACATCCATTCTCTTCACCGCTCAGAGCGATCAAGGTTGTAGCTTTTTGCACGTTTGAGTTTTGTATAGTGGCTATTTTTGGTGCCCAGATTTGTGATGTCTGATCTTGTATGTGGTGTGCTTATTTTTTCTTATCGAAAGATTGCATTTTTATGGTGTTTGCAGTGAACTGGTAAGCACAAAACGAGTGGGTCTGATTGCATTTTTTAATTATTTAACTCATATAGAATATCTGATTACGGTGACTTGTGTTAAGATACTGTGCTTAACCACGACCACAACTTCAGAAAACTTCTTTATCTCTGATATGGTTGCATTTGTTGCGTCGTTGATGGCTTCATCCACTCTGTATACAAGCATGGCTACTGGTTTTTCTGATTCTGATCTATCTCATTGTGAACTACACTATTGTTTGATTGAATGTATACGATTTTCCCTTTCACGTTGTTGTATCCGGATCCATTCAAGGTATCGAGAACAACTTCAAGTACATCAAGTCTCGCGCTTTGAGCAAGAGAAAAGAGAGGGAAGAAAAGGAAAATGGACAATGAGGATATGGGAGGAAGGGAAAGGAGAAATGGAAACGGCCTTTAATACACAAATAATTGTGTACATTTAAGAGTACAAATTGAAACATGACTAAAATTTTTTTTGGTCCCTAACATATGACCTAATGCCATCTTGGGTGGTTTTGGGGGACTAAAACATAGTATAAGATCATAAGTTTGGGACAAAAAAATAATTTAGTCTATTTGAAAACCATCCAAGATTTGGTTTGGGGACCAAGCAAATCATCTTGAATTTGTTGGGTACTGAAAGGATGTGATTTTGAAAATGGGAACCAAAAGATATATAAGATCATATGTTAGGGACCAAAAAATAATAGTCTTGAAACATTACCTTGAGAATGTCGGGTGAGTTGACATTTAGACCTCTGTTGTTGAAGGAAGCCATGAATGGTGTGGTCACATTTTCATACACGGTTCTTAGTAGAATTGATATAGATGAATGTATGAATTATGTTGCTATGAAAATGTAAAAAGTATGTGGCAAATATTCAAAAAACAAAATAAATGTTGCAGAAAACTTTCGTATATAATATGTACATGTTACCTTACAAACTGTATCGTTTGTATTAAAACATGCACTTGTTTTAAAAGCCCTGAATATGAATTATGAAAATTTTCTAGGAGTCATGTACTTCCTCTGTCCCATTTCAAGCTGCCCACTTTGACTTTTGACAGTTGACTTGAAAAGTGTTTAATCATTAATATCTTTCATTAAGGATAATTAGAGCTTGTGAAAAGTTGATATTACGAAAATATATGTTATAACGAATCTAACAAGGTATAACACAATAGGATTTATACTTGTATACTAATTCAGTTTTGTGGTCAAGTTAAGAAATTTTGACTAAATGAATAGTTAAATTGCAGCTTAAAATGGGACAGAGAAGTATAAGTTAAGTTAAAATTTTACAATTTAAAATTTCCATATTAACTGTGCATTGATTACTTTACAACATGTATTGTTTAAACAAAAACACGCACATGATTTTTAAATGTCAATTCCTATTATGAATAGCGGTATGAGTCAGTTCATAAGTTACCTTATGAATTGTTTATGTTTTGTTAAAACATGCATATGTTAGACTACAACTAGTACCCTCTTATAGTATACACAATAGAGGTCACAAAATCTTGTAGTTTTTTAAATTTTATATGTACTGCATTTAATACCTTACAATATATACTAATTACATTAAAACACGTGTTTGTTTTAAAAAACATGAGCATATTTCTTTGATTTAAATCAAAGAGAGTTCACAGAATGTATTGCCGATGTGAAAGCAACACATGTAAATTATTGAATACTTTGTATAAAAATAACATGAAAAAATTGTCAATTTCAAACACGAGAGGGACTCCCAACATCTAAGCAAAATGGAAGATAAAGTGTTCGTGACAGAATTCTTCTATTAGGGAACTTACAGTTACAACAATATTCATATCTTGATTAATTAACAGTCTCTAATACAATGAATAACAATCAACTATTAATCTTCAAAAGAGGATCATCTCTGAATCTTCAAGTTTAGTGTCATCTTCATATGAATCATCCCCGTGTCGGAACATCTTGTGGAGTCCAATATTCAACATTGTCTGATTCCTTAAAAGTTAAAACAAAAAAAGGTTAGATCCAACTCATGCAAAAAAATCATACACATTGGATATTAACACTTGCAGCATATAACCAGAGAAGTACAATTTCTAATTCAAAACAAACAATAATCAACAATGAAAATAAAAGTCAAACACAATGAACCTAACAAGTATATGCTGGATTCTTACATATGCAATATATAAGTAAACACATGTAGTTCTTAATTCAAAATGAACAACCAACAACATTTTAAAAAAAAAAATCACGCAGAACACAACTAACAAGTACACACGAGATACTAACTGATGCAACATATAAGTAAACAAATGCAACTCATTATTCAAAACGTACAACTAACAACATTGATTTTGGGCCCCTGCACAAGGGTTTTTAATAAAATTGGGCCCTTACAAAATTTTAATTAAAATTTAAATGGTCAACAAAATAATTCTAGTATTGAACTGGGTCAAGTATAAATTAAAAGGACATCTTAAATTCAAAATTTAATACACATAAAGTGATTTTTAGAAAAATGGGTCCTTAAAAATTTTGGGCTCCATGCAGTTGCGCGGCCCACACTACACTTGGTTCAGGTATGCTTATAGTGTAACAAGGGATAAAGTAAAGTATTAAAAATTATATCTTGCACTCATGTTATCTCTTATCTTTAAATAATTATATTTAAACAATCCATCTCAAAATAAGATTAGATGAGATCATCTCACCAAAGTTTTTGTATATAAAACAACTACCCAAAAAGAAAATGTGCCATATATAGAAGAACGGCGGGAGGACTGATATTAAGGAATTAGAATATTACTTGTAATTGTAATTATATTCTATTACATTTCCTAGCTTGTATAGGTATCTTGTACCACTATATAATGTATCATGAGATCATTAATACATACACACAATTATTACCCTTATTTTCTACATGGTATCAGAGTCTAAAATCCTGAAACCTGAAAGAAAATTCCGTTGCCGCCGCTCGTTTAACACGCCGGTATGTCTTGCCAATTCGATCAGCCGCCGGTTATTGTACCTACTACTGATGTGTACCTTATTTTACACTATGTCTGACTTCGGAAGAAATCCCGAAGAACAGTCCTGTATTGATGCTACTCCTGAGGTTTCGAAGCTTCAGGATATGAGTGATTATGATGTGATTGCAACGTTACTGAAGTAATTGCAATTGCAATGTAAACCTCGGACTGCTGTACCTATTGGGCGTATGTCGACTAATCCTTACTTTATTGGCTATGCCGATGGTCCAGGTTTACAACTTATACCGAACATGTTCAAAGGTCAAGAAAATTCAAATGGTCTGAAGCGATGTTCCGTGCATTCCTTGCTAAGAACAAGATTGGGTTCATTGATGGATCTATTACCAAACCCTAGGATGGTCATCCTGATGCTGCTGATTGGCCTGGGGTTAATGCTACTCTTGTCTGCTAGATCTTGCAAACCCTAGATCCAGTGTTGAGATATTCTACAAGCCCATTTGCCACAATTAAGGAACTATAGGGTGATCTGAGGACACGATTTATTATTGGCAATGGTATGAAAGTTTTGCAAATGCAAGAGGCTATTCAGATTTGCAGGCAGAACGGTCAGCCCATCGACATTTACTTTGGCAAACTGAAGAAGTTGTTTGCAGATTATTACTGCATGCGTCCTCCCCTAGTTTGTGGATGTGAAGAAAGCAAGGCATTGTGCCATTGCAATATTTTTGCGAGAGTCTTCGTGAGAGAGAGAGAAGGATTTGATTTACCCATTCATCTCTGGCCTCGACGAAGGCTTTCACACCCTGCAATCACATATCATGAGCATTGATCTGATGCCACCTGTCATGAAAGTGTATGACTATGTTGCCCAGGAGAAGAATCATCAAGCTGGCATCCGAGCTCGTGAGCCTTCTTCTAACTCCATGGCGTATGCTGCACGATGCCACCTACAAGTTCTTCGCCAGTTGTTCTTTCTGCATCTGACCGCAAGAATCTTGTTTGTACACATTGTCATCGCAAGGGTCACGATAAGGATTCCTGCTTCCAGATTATTGGTGTACCAGAATGGTTCGAGGAGTGAAGGAGAAAGCCAGCACCACCAAGAAGATGGCGCAAGCCTCTCGGCCGACCGCCACCACCGTAATCAGAGGTTATGCCACAGCACTTCCACTCCCGTCGCCATGTTGCCGCCTGGTCTATTGCGGCGGCTTCATCCCTAACCGATCCGAATTTGGCCCTGCTCTGTCTGATGGCCCCTGGAGCATGACCATGCATTTATTTAATAAATTTAATTCTCTTACTGATAAAGGGTCAGGTAAGTCTACTTTACCATGGATACTTGATTTGGGAGCCTCATATCACATGACTGGTGACAAGGGTTCTCTTACTGATCTTACTACTGATATTGATACTGTGAATGTTGTTATGCCCGATGGCTCTATGTCATTCGCTATGCAATATGGTTCTACTTTCTTTGGTTCTGTCACCCTTACTTATGTGCTATATATACCTACTTTGCGGTGCAACTTATTATCATGTTCTAGATTGTTATCTGCCTTGAAATGTCTAGCTTTGTTTACTGAAAACGATTGCATTTTACAGAAAATCAGTACGAGGAAAGTGATTGGCGTGGGTGAACAGATTGGGGGGTGTTTTGGCTTCGTCTGTTGGATACTCGTGAGTCGTGATCATCCTCCTATCCCGCAGTCTTTTCCAACAGTTGTGTCTGTGTCTTATTCTGATTTATGGCATCAGCGTTTTGGACATCCTTCCTCTACGGTGCTGTCTTCTATTTCTTCTATTGATTTTAGCACTCATAAGACTTTTGTTCCTTGCTCTATATGTTATAGAGCAAAACAAACTAGACATAGTTTTCCATTGAGTTCTACAAATGCTACTGCACTATTTCAATTAATTCAGTGTGATGTTTGGGGTCCTCATAGAACACCATTTTCCAGTGGTGCATTTTATTTATTAACTATAGTCTATGATTATTCCCGAGCTGTTTGGGTTTATTTATTAGTGGCTAAATCAGAAGTAGCTTCTAGATTTTTATAATTTTGTGTCTTAATGAAGAACCAGTGGGGCCGAACCATACTCTTTATTTGGGCTGATAACGGAACTGAATTTTTGCCTCTGAGATCTCATTTTACTGCACATGGGATCATTTTTTAGACATCTATGGTTGATACACCACAACAGAATGGTCGAGTTGAAAGAAAGCATCATTATTTACTCAATGTGGCACGTGCTTTACGGTTCCAAGCAAGTCTTCCAATTGATTTTTGGGGAGAATGTGTTTTTACTGCTGCTTATCTGATTAACCGGACACCGAAAAAGCATCTCAACGGTCGTACTCCCTTTGAGTTTCTCTATGGGCAAGCTCCAAATTACACATTATTAAGAGTTTTTGCATGCTTGTGTTTGCTGCTCATGTTCCCAGATATCGCGACAAGTTTGCACCAAGAAGTCGGCGTTGTTTGTTTCTTGGTTATCCTGCCGAAAAGAAAGGCTATCGCCTTTTTAACTTGGATTCCCGTGTGATATTTACTAGTCGGGGTGCTAATTTTTTTGAAGACCAGTTCCTGTATTCTGCAACTCTGACATCGGCCCCTCCAGAAGAACCCGGCGGTGCCATCACCTCACTGTCGGCCTCCTCATCAGCGCTGCCGGAGTCACACGCCCTACTGCCACCGACCGTGGCCGGTCTTTCTCCTGCTTCCGCCACCAGTCCAACACCATCGTCCGCTGCTGATCCGTTGCCATCGGCCGCCACTGGTCTGTCACCGCCGGCCACCAGCAGTCCATTGTTGTCGGTCTACTACCGCCGTCTGCCACTGGTTCGTCTGCCGTCGGTCCATCGCCGCCAATCGCCACAGGTCTACCGCCGCAGTCCATCAATGGTCCTTTATCGCCGGCCATTGTCGAAGCTCTACCGCTGGATACCATCGGTCTATCGTCGCCGCCCATCAATGGTCTTTCATCGCCAGCCGTCATCGGAGCTTCACCACTGGATGCCACCGGTCTCTGCCCGATCTCTGACCCTGGTCGCTGTCGGTTCTCCATTACCGCCAGCTCTTTTACACTTGGCACCGCTTGCTCAGTCTTCTTATACATCATCTCTAGCTCTGGATGGTTTTGTTCCCAAGTTTCCACCTATCTGACAGAGTATTCGTGCTCGTTGACCGCCTCCTTATTTGGAATATTATGATTGTGATGATTATGCCTGTGTTCTTACTACTAAAGACCCCCCTTTACGTTTACGTTCACTCATGCGTCTTCACTATTCTCAGGTGTTCTTTATCCTCTTACTGATTATGTAAATTGTGATATTTTTTTAGTATGTATTCTAGATTTTTGGGTGCAGTAACATCTAGAGCAGATCCCACCACTTACTCCGAGGCTTCACAACATGCTCAATGGCGAGATGCTATGATTGAAGAGCTTACTGCACTTGAGCGCAATTAGACTTGGACTTTGGCTCCTCTGCCTCTGGATAAGAAGGCAATTGGTTGGAAATTAGTTTACCGGTTGAAATTTAAGTCAGATGGTACTATTGAACATTATAAGGCACGCCTAGTGGTTCTTGGGAATCGCCAGGTTGAAGGAATTGATTATACTGAGACATTTGCTCCAATTGCGAAGATGAATTATGTTCGCCTATTCTTATATGTTGCGACTATTCGTGGTTGGGAACTGCATTAGATGGATGTCCATAATTCCTTCCTACATGGTGATTTGCATGAAGAGGTTTTTATGCGACCCCCTGCCCCCTGGATTTTTGTTTCCAATAAATTTCTAGGTTCTAAATATAATAATAATTTAGATTATTTGTATTTGAAAACCAAATGATCTTCGCCGGGCTCCTAGAAACTGGGTTGCCAAATTGGTTCAGGCTTTACGAGCATTTGGTTTTGTTCAGAGTAAGGAAGATTGCTCTTTGTTTGTCTTTTCCTGTGGATCAGTTTCTTTGCATGTTTTGGTTTATGTGGATGATTTAGTCATTGCTGGCAGTTCTTCTACTCTCATCTCCGAGTTCAAGAAATACTTGAGTTCTTGTTTCCATATGAAATACCTTGGCCTGCTTAAGTATTTTTTGGGCATAGAGATTGCTAGAAGACCGAAGGGGATGTTTCTTTCATAAAGGAAATATGCTTAAGACATTTTATCGGATACAGGTTTATCTGCCTCTAAATCGACTGACTTTCCGATGGAGCAACAATAAGATCTGGCACGTGTTGAAGGTCCAGCCTACCATGACCCGGAGCAGTATAGACGTCTGGTTGGGCGCCTGATATATCTGACGATTACTCATCCTGAGCTTAGTTATTTGGTTCATACCCTTGCGCAATTCATGAAGTCTCCTTGCGTTCCTCACTGGAAAGTTGTTGTTCATGTGTTGCACTACCTGAAGAGCCATCCTGGTCATGGTTTATTTCTCTCTTCTAGTAATGCGTTACAGTTGACTGCTTACTGTGATTCAAATTGGGCTGCATGCCTGATTACTCTTTGTTCTCTTTTCAGATATTTTGTGATGATTGGTGATTCTTTGGTTTCTTGGAAGACTAAGAAGCAACCTATTGTTTCTCGGTCTTCTGCTGAAACGGAGTATCGTGCTATGACTGTTACCTGTTGTGAGTTGTTATGGCTTAAGTCTTTGCTGAAAGACTTAGTGGTTATGCACTCTTCTCCTATGCGATTGTTTTATGGCAGTCAATCTGCTCTCCATATTGCGGCAAATCCAGCATTCTATGAACGCACAAAGCATATTGAAGTTGATTGTGATTTTGTCAGGGATCTTGTTCAATCTGGCACTATTGTTACTCAGCATATCCGCACGTCAGACCAACCTACAGACCTGTTCACTAAGACTCTCGAACGTACCCAGTTTCTTTCTATGCTTGGCAAGTTGGGCATTTCTAATCCTCTTGCTCCAACTTGAGGAGGAGTATTAAGGAATTAGAATATTACCTGTAATTGTAATTATATTCTATTACATTTTCTTAGCTTGTATAGGTATCTCGTACAACTATATAATGCATTTAGAGATCATGAATGTAGACACCCAATTATTACCATTATTTTCTACAACTGATTTAGTCATCAACAATTACGGATTTTTAATCTATAAAATGATTAATTTGTATGTTTTTGGTCACCCATCACATTTCATACTTCCTTCGTCTCAGCTCAAATTGCACTACAATCATTATCACGCTGTTCAAGAAACATGTTTGACAGTTAATATGTTTAACTACGTATAACAACGGCAAATAAAACGTTGATATTAGGAAATTACTCCTTGTTACAACGAATTCAATTACATTACATACGATAACATTGACACTCAAATATCCAATAGAGAATAATGTCCAAAACGTAAGCATGCAATTCGAGTTGAGAAGAGAGCAGTTAAATACCACGGCTTGAAGAAGCATCAATCAAATCCAAAAGACTACATATGCCATCTTAAATCTAACCAAAATAAATTGCTAATTTGCTACATAGTTATCATAATAACAATGCTCCACACCAAGTGAAAGCACTTATTTGGAAAAGAAAACTCCAAGGAAATCTAACTTATCGAAGGATAAACTAAGCAATTAAATAGGGTGAATTATCAAAGGAGTATGAGTTGCAAAACACAGCCCTACCAATTGGGCAGGTCATAGTATTAAAATTACTAGAAAAGGTGCATACACAACCAATTACAACTCCACAGACTCTGTTATTTAGTGCATCTTGAAAACGGGCACGTATAAAGAAACCGTGCCAGCAGGGTTTTTTACCATTTTCTTTCATAAGTTAACCAAAACCAGTACGTACTAAATACAACCATGTATTGTCAAGTCCCATTATTTACTACCTTTTTGGTGGGTTAAATCAGTAAAAAGGACAGAGAACAAGAGAAAATGATCAACAAAAAAGGGAACCTTTGAGTTTTGTGGCCTCAAAATAAAGAGCCCTCATACATCACCATTTTCAGAAGATCCTGTGTGTCTTCATCTTCTTCTACTTCTTGCCATATCTAGCCTGTTTTTTTTTTTTTATAAAAACACTGACATCTTGTCTTCTCCATATTCATCTCTCTCCATTTCAACCTAATTGGTTAATGTTTCCAGTTCATTAGATTCCGTCCTCTTCTTGGAGATTATTCCCAGTTTCTCCTCTTCTTGGTAGCTCATGAGCTAGCCTTGCTCTTGACTAGGGCTCCAATCTCCCCAAAAGGTGACTTTTTAGGGTTTTTAGTGACTCTAATTGTCGTCTAATTAATCACTATCTCGTGCCATTCTCCTGAGTTTGATTTGGCGTACAGTATACCCCTTCCCTCCTTATCTTTGTGAAAGTTAACGATATACTTTTGTTTTGTTCTTCTTCTGGGATTGAAATCCAGAAAATGGTGAGAGGAAAGGTTCAGCTGAGGCGAATCGAGAATGCAACGAGCCGGCAGGTGACGTTCTCGAAGCGGCGGAACGGGCTGTTGAAGAAGGCTTACGAGCTCTCAGTTCTGTGCGATGCTGAGGTTGGTTTGATTATCTTCTCGCAGAAAGGAAAGCTCTTTGAGTTTTCAAGTTCCAAGTAAGTTGCTCCTTTTTTCTTTCCAAAAAAAAAAATCTCCTTTAATTTGAATAAAATTCGGGTTTAATCACTTAATCTTGTACGACCTAGCTTAAATTGATGTGCAATTTTTGGCTGTTTTATCGGGTCTGGTGTTAGTACTTGTGGGTAAGCTGGCTGTGGGTGGAATCATGGCATATGGTTCACTTTAATTATAAGTAAAATAGTACAGCGGGCTGTACTGTAAATTGTGATGCGTAGTGGTGAGAATATTGTTGGAGATTTATAGGGTGAATTGATTTTCATCAGCTTGTGTTGATTGGGGATTATTTTGCCATTTTATTTGTGGTTTTACAACTTGCATGCATTTTTTCCCATCCGAATTTGGCTGTTGGAGTATGGAACTGCGGTCATGATTTGTTTGACTTTAGTTAATTATTTGTGGTAATATTTGTGGTATTGGTACTTGCTTGCAATATGTGTGCAGTGTGTAATATTGGTACTTGTTTCTTTATGTTAAATCGATACTACTATACAAATATTCAGCTTAATAAATAAAGATTGTAAATTTACATTTAAATTTTTCGATAAAACCTATAATCCGGCGATCTCATCCTACCGATATCAATTCTACCAAAAAAAATCTAATGCATATATATATATATATATATATATATATATATATATATATATATATATATATATATATATATATATATATATATATACCTCACACGACTCTACACAATTATGTGTTTCCTTATATATGCTAATGAAATTTTACAATTAACGTTGGTTAGTTTTAACCAACGTTAATTGTAAAACTTCATTAGCATATATAAGGAAACACATAATTGTGTAGAGTCGTTGGAGGAGTTTTATAATATATACTTTTAGCACATTAACTTCTCAACAAAGTTGAGATGAATATGAGGATTGTTTAGTACACAAGTTTGTGTGCTTGTTGAGTTTGGTTTGGCTAAGGTGGGGTGGAGGTGCGATGTAGAATGGAGGGAGCATCCAATATGGCTAGAATCATAATCAAGGGTAACAATTAGTCACCTAGGCAAACTTTTTTCACTTCAACAATTCAGATTATTTTTATTCAGTTGTTTTTAATAATAATTTAGAGTGAATTTGATTTAGTATATTTCAGTTTAAATTGAAAAAATCCAAGCAGGGTTTTATTTTAGCAGTTAAAAAAATTAGGCTAAGTCTTGGGAAAGATCGTCCTTCCATAGGATTATGGAAAGACATGGTTTAATTTTAATAATAAAAGGTAAAAGATCTTAGTTGCAATATTAAATATTTATTATGCAACGTGTAGTAATTATAAAGTTTACAACTCGGTTCATGTAGCCCGAACATTTTATCTTCATTTCTTCTAATTTGCACTTTAAACATTGGTCTTTTCATAACTTATGGAAAGACCGTCTTTCAAGAGACGGACTCAAAAAATTATTTGGCATCCCTCAAAAGGAAAATCTGAAGACCTACACCTCCGTAGTACTCCCTTCGTCCCAACTATTTTTGCACTCTTTCATCTTTGGGGCGTCCTAACTTTTTTTACACTCTTCACTTTATTTCCCCCTTTGACCAGTTTTTATTCATTGTTTATGCTGAAATTAAATGGAAAAGAAAAATAAAATCAAGGTACCCCACAACACATGAGCAAGAAAGTATTAAATAATGGATTCTTAAAAATACTTCTTCTTTCTCTGTTCGCAAAAATAGTTGAGACAGAGGGAGTAGGTTAAGTCGTCCATAGAGAAATTAGTTTTCAAAAAATGATTGCATAGACAGTTAAAATAAGTGGATGAAAAACTCAAATGAGAATGAAGTAAATAAATAAATATATATATATATATATATATATATATATATATATATATATATATATATATATATGAGTGGAGAAAAACGAATATGAAAATAAAAATTTTACCATAAAAGAAAGAACTCTTCTCTTGAAAGATGGTCTTTCCATAAGTTATGGAAAGACCAATGTTTAAATTGCAAATTAAAATAAATTTTTGGATTGCATTAATCGGGCCATAAACTCATAACTACATCATGTTGCATAATAAATTTTTAATATTATAACTAAAATATTTTATCCTTCTATAATTCTAATTCAACCTCGTCTTTCCATATGCATATTGAAAAAGAACACCACAAATAAAGATTAAGTTGGGACGGAGAAAGTAGCGGTTGATTTGGTTATTAAGAAATGAGTAAATTGCTGAATTAGTCCCAAAAACATGAATTCCTTAATTATCTATAGGTCATCATCAACTGGTGCAACAAATATACATATATATATTTCTGAACATTCAGAATGAGATCTTATATACTCCCTCCCTCCCTGCTAAACGAAGATGAAGGTTCTTACTTTCTAATTTCGCCCGTGTCAATCAAATGTTTCCATCTTGACTACTTCCTTATTTAAACTGGAGTTTATGGCTAAAATTTAGTCGGATCACTTTCTCCCCCCGCCTTTTCTGCTGCATCAACGACCTAAATGCTTGTGCGAAGAGGTGATAGAAATCTTTGGATGGGGGCGGAGTAGTCAAACTTATAAACCATGCACAATATCTTGCTTTGCTGCCATGCATGATGCATGTAGCATCGTTTTGTTTATCTCTGAATAGACCCTATAGCTCAACAGTCAATCTGTACAAGATTGTGGCTTGCATATTCCAATATACACATTCATTTTGGTGATGTAGCATACCCCATGTGATCGAGAAATATCGTGAGCGTGTCAAGGAAGAGCACAGAAGCATCCCAGATGTTGACAAATACCTTCAGGTGAGACACCAAATTCACCTAAAATATCGGTTTTAATTGCAAAAATTGAAGAATATCTTTCATCTAAAACCCAGACCAGTATTAATTGTAGCTTTTAAATTTACCTAATGGTTAGTCTGGGGTCAGAATATGCAGGAGGAAGCTGTGAACCTGGCAAAAAGGGTCGAGTTCCTCGAAGTCTCTCAGAGGTTAATTAACTGAATCCTGCGCATATGTCCTTGAATTTGACTCTTTATTTTAATTGAGAAATATCACAAATGAGCCCTAATAACTTTACTCTTGAGCAGTGTCACCCGATCTTTGTTAGTTTAGTGCATGTCTCAGACTGATTGTATAACTTAAAACTAAGATCACGGATCACGCTTACCTAGTAACAACTGATTTGATGATAGAAGCCCATGACTCTGATGATATCAGATCCCAAGGTTAGTTCTATGGGTGTGTTTGGTAACACTGTTCTTATGAACAAACCTGCCCTATTTTGACTTATTTTGAAAGCAGGGAAATACCATCTCATTTCCCCAGTTTACCAAATAGGTGCTTAGCTTATAAGCAAAACACTTATAACCCTTGCCAGACACACCAGTATATTCCCACTGTTTAGTTCAGGACCCCTATTTGTCCATGTTTAAACAGTGAACATGTGAGAGCGTGTTAGAGTTCTACATTGGTGGTTGACAAGCTTATAACTCAATACTACCTCTGGTCCTCTAATAATGGTCTATTTTTTCTGACATTTTTTCAAGGCATGTTTGACAGTCAATAACTTTAGTTGCTTACAATAATAGATTATAAAATTTTACTTTCCATAAAATACATGTTACGGAGAATCCAAAGACATTTCACATGATGTTCGTTATTGTATACAACAAAAGTTCTCGATTGTCAGACATGCCATGAAAAAATTTGCGGTCAAAGAGGGTCATTATTAGAGGACCGGAGGGATTATATAAGGTCATGATTCACCTCTACGTGGTACCAATTGGTTTTATGATGAATACCGATTTTGATAATCTGAATTTTGAGCCTTTACTATACATATATGTGCTTATTTGGCTGCTGTTTTTCTTTTTTTGTGTGTGTTAGAAAATGTCTGGGACAAAACCTAGGTTCATGCTCCATGGAGGAACTCCAACAGCTTGGTAGCCAGCTTGAGAGAAGCCTAAAAATCATCAGGTCAAAGAAGGTACGACGTCGTAGCTACAAACATGGTAACAGATGCAAATCGAAAACACTAATTAATATGGTTCGCTTGTTTTTCAGGCTGATGCGTATGAGCAGGAAGTAGAGCGGTTGAAGGGAAAGGTAAGTGGCTGCTATCTCACTTTCTGGAGCACATTCATACCTTTTATCTCACTCTCTGTGATTACCAAAACCAGGAGATTCTTCTGTTGGAAGAAAATGCAAGGTTGATCCAAAAGGTATGCCTTATTAACTCCAACATTTTCTAGGAACAATGACACACTGAGAACATTACCAAATTGGATCTGTTTGCCCTTTATGCTAATCAAGAACTCTCTGAGTACAGACCTAGTTTTTCTATAAACAAGTTGGGGGAAGTGTTTATGAATGTGTCATTTTATTTTTAACTTTAAAAATTACATTTTTAAAGAAAATATTGTATTTTATAATTGAGTTCAAACAATAATGTGTACTTGAATGTGAAAGTTAAAAACTCTAATGTAAAAAGTACAACGTTTAACTTTTTAAAATTTAGTGTGTAATTTAACAAATGCAGTTATGGGCAAAAAAATACAGTGGATTGCCCATAACCTAAGGATATGCCACCTATCAGTAGACCTTCCCATTTTATCATTGAGGAGGTCTCTTAGCCGGTGGTCTATCCTTAGGTTATGGACAATTAACTCTACATTTTTACTTATACATTACATTTGTTGAATCAAGCACTAAAATTTTAAATTTAAATAAAGTAACTTTAATTTACATACTGTCCTTTTTATATAGAGAAAAGTGCTTCTATAACCCTACATAGTTGACATAAGTGTCAATATAACCTTCCAGTATTGGAAAGTGCCAATATGACACTAGATAATTAGTGTAAGTGTCAATATAACCCTCCCCGAAAACTTTTAGCCAGAATTTTATAAAAATACATCTTTTCCCTTCTGAAAATAAATTAAAATACTAAAAAAATGAAATGATGTTATTGCCCTTAGAGTCATTAATACTTCAATATAGCCGGACCGCTGCTACACCGTCGTCGAAATTGGTAGATATCAGCACATTATGAAAATTGGTAGGTTTAAATCAGCGCATTCTAAAATTTATAGGGTTATATCAGTACATTCGTAAAAATGTAGGGTTCATCAGCACACACTATAGAATATAGACGTTTTAATGATATTTTGTGTATTTTGTTGTGTTTAGTCCGGATTGATTATTTGATGACGTTTGGTGTTGTGTGTTGTTATTTTACCGTGTTGTTCGACCTAGGGTTTTTAATATTGGCAAGTTTTGAAATGAAGCTATGATATGTGATAATGGTGTTTAATATGAATGATGTTGTATGATGTCGAATTTTATGGTGTATAAGATATTGTTATGATGTGATAATGGTGCATATAAAGATGTGATCGCCCGTTAAGGCCAGTCGAGTACCATACACTTAACTTTTATAATATGTGTTGTATAACCCTTTAAGTTTTAGGAATGTGCTGATATAGCCCTACAAGTTTTAGGATTGTGCTGATATAACCCTATCAGTTTTCATAATGTGCTGATATAACCCTATCACTCTATCAGTTTTCATAATGTGCTAATATAACCCTACCTGTTCTGGCGGCAGTCTGGGTAAAATTGTCCCCCTGATTTCAGATTTTGTCCAGGGGGTATTTTGGTCAACTTACATAGAGTCAATGCCGGAAAATCAAAGTCAATGTCGAAAATGGGGCATGAGGGTTATATTAGCACTTTCATTAACTAGTTAGGGTTATTTTTAGATTTGGATTTTCTGGTTTCAACAATAAAAAAAATAGTTAGGGTTATTTTTGCACTAAATATTATCTCAGGGTTATATTGCCACTAATTCAATTAGATAGGGTTATATTGTCACTTATCCCTTTTACATAATATTTCTTATATTCTCACATTCAAACACATCTTATTGCATAATTTAACTTGTCAAATACGATATTTAAATTTAGGAAAAAATACAATTTTAAGATAAAAAGTAAAGTGATATGTCCATGAACTTATAAAATATAAAATGATAACTGATGGGGTTGTTATTTTTAGAGTAATTTATATTAATTTTATTTATAAAAGTGCAATCAATAATGCATTTCGATGACATGCACAGTGTGGGCAGCAGTCTGAGAACGCGAAGGGGAAAGAGAGTGAGAGCAGCCGCAGTACTACTAGTACTGCTCAAAGCTCCGAGGTGGAGACCGAGTTATTCATTGGGCTTCCCGATTGGACTCGGCCTGTTCAGACCTATCCGGGCCTTTAATGGATCCCCCTTTATTTATTTAGGCTTTCGTGAATAAATTGGTGTAGGCCCATGCAGCATTGTCTAGGCCCAAAGATTCGTCAAGCTGTACGCTGTTTGAGCCCAGCCTGAAATTAGGTTGTAGAGATCACAAACCTGGTACTGAAGCAAATGTACACCGCCGAGAAGCAACATATGAACATCTTTTAAGTAAGGGTGTAAAAGATCTTATTCTATAAAATGTAGTTATGTATGAATGGAATCATTTAAGTGATATAAGAAATGGAGTAAAAATGAGGAAACGAGAATAAAGAAGGTGAAGACGTGTTTGAAGGCCAGGCCTTCTGTTCGAAGAAGAAGAAGGTGGCGCTAGGCAAACGGTGGAAAGTGTTGGCGGCGGCGGAGTAAAATTGCCTGCGTAATAGGGTTTCAAAAGAAAAAATTAAATGAAAATTAAAAGAAAAGGAAATCAAATTTTTTTATTGGTAAAATTATGAAAATACCCCCTGACTATATCGAAAAATAACTCCGGTTTACCTGAAAACTACATTTGGGACCAAACAAATCATTTTGTATTTGTTAGTTGCTGAACAAATACGGCATTGGATTTGGGGAACCAAAAGATGGTGTTGCATTATATCTAGGTGATCAAAAAAATAATTTACTAATTTTTTTTTATGTAACACCCATTACGCTGAAGAGCGAAGACCGAAGAGATGTCACATTAGACATTATAAGTAAATGACATTTACTTGTTGGTTGGATAAAGCGGATTTTTTTATATGCTTTTTGCTCAATGAACAGGATACCCCTATTATGATAAAAAAAATACACCTACAGAATTATGACTTGAAAGCCATGATTGAGAGAGGAGAGGGCCGTGTAAACCGGAGGGTTGTGGTGGTGGTATAATTGGGCAGGTGATCATACATACGATTCCCTTGGGATTGCATAACCAACACGCCGTTTAAATTATACACATATGACACGTACCCTATGCTAGCGCTTTGAAATTCATGGATCTTTATATTATCCCATATATTAATTTTTTGCAAAATGCAACCAAGCCTTTGCAGTGTGCAACTGCATGATTTTCTCCCCAATGAACGATTTGAGTTGAATGCTAAATCTGGCTTCTTAAATTTGACATACATGCTTCTTCTGTTTTGTTATTTATGATACACTTGTTATAAATGTATATTTTTTTTATTTGGCACTCTTTCTATTTTTGTCTTCAATTTCACCCACTCATTCTACTTTTTGCTTTCTACATTCAATTTCATCCACTTATTTTCTTCACCTAAATTCAAACGCCTAAACCTATGGTAACATAAATAGAAAAACAGAGGAATTTATTTTCTTAAAGATTGTCACCTTTCTTTTCGTGAACCGCTATATCACGCCCTATATTTTACTAAGCTACGCCATGTATTTGTACTATTGAAATACTATATCTATTTTGAATTTAATTTAAAGAATAAAAATAGGGAATAATTTAATAATAAAAAATTTATTTTAAAACCAAATTTTAGAGCACCGCTGCTGGGGTGTTTGCCAGCGTCGGACGACAGTGGTCGATAGCGATGGAGGACGGTGGTCGGCGGATGGTGTTCGTCGGCAGTGGAGGTGGTCGTCCAAAGGGTTTCGCCGGCGCCCTCTCCATGTTCCCAACGTCTACAACGATGTGGGTTTCCATCTCCGGTCTCCATCTTTGATCACCATCTCTGGTCGCCATCTCCGACCGTTCTCATCCCAGGGACAATGCCATCTCCTGTCGTTCGACCCATGTTTCCTCCCACTCCCCGTCTCTCCTTTCTTCCACCCGGTTTCCGCTCTCATCTCGCCGCCCAATTCCCGCTCTCGTCGCCTTTCCCGGTTCCCGATCTCGTCGCCCTTCCCGGTTCCCGCTCTCCTCACCCCGCCCGATTCTCGCTCTTGTTTCACCAGCCTGACCCAACTTTCGTTTCACTAGCACTTTTGGTTCCTACTCTTGGTTCGCCGGTTCGAGTTTCAAATCGCTGGCAGAAGGGGTTTTCATCGCCGAAAAAATGAGGAAGATGAGGGGACAAACGTTCTCGTCGGCAGAAAACTTTCAGTTTCATCAGCCCGCCTCCACTCTGTCGTGGCTATCGTTCTCGTAAGAGGGGCTAGTAGGGTTTGGCTGGGGACGAAGGGCTCTAGAATAGAGTGGGGGTGGCCGAAAAAATGAGTGGACAGGGCTGGGGTTCGGACAATGGCAGCAGGAAGGTGGTGATGGTTTGATTTCCGACGAACAGCGACGGCGCCACCGCCGACTAACAGGAGCAGGGAAGACAAAGACAGTGGTATGGGAAGATTTGAATATTTAATTATTTCTATTTTCTATAACTTAAATTAAATATTATACATATATAATACGTATTAGGGCGTGCTGTAGTAAAATACAGAGCGTGATATAGTAACACTCTTCTTTTCCCGCTATACCTTGCTTAAGATATGAAGGACTCGCGTGTGTACACTGGACTTATAAGATCATTAATTAGATTGTAGTTTTAATTTTCTATTATTTTCAATTTAATTATACTTTAACAATTTAGATATGGTATCCCTTGATACGACTTACCGTATCCCCAGTGGCGGAACCAGAAATTTTTTTCAGGTGGGGCTGGATAATACTACTCAAATTTAAATTTTAAAAAGTTAACTAAAAAATAATTAAAAATAGTACATAATTTAATAAATCGAGTACGATACAATAAGGTTTTCACAAGTTCACTAAACTGCTAAAATAACTACTTTCTAATGCTCGAATTACTAGAGGTAGAACCAGGAACAAGTGGGGGCAACAAATACCTACGTGACTCCATGCCTTGATAACGTTGAATAATCGATTCATTCTCGATCTTAATAAAAATATCTTTCTCAATGTACACCGTCATAACATCATTCAACCATTCATCTCCCACCCTATTACGAAGATCGGTCTTGATATTCTTCATGGCAGAAAAAACTCGCTCAAACTGTTGCAACTGGTAGAACTAATGTTAACTCAATAAGACAATATACCAATGGGTAGATTACATTGCTATGTGATCGAAACAAATGCTGAGCAACACTTCCAAGATCATTGATGTCTGAATAGGCATCATCATCTCTCACATCATTAAGGAAGTATTTAAGTTGTTGCTCAAGTTCAACACGCTCAATTAGGGTGGAGTCATCCGGATAGAGTTCAGCAAGACGAAGCAGCTTACCAACATCAAACGTGGAAAATCTTTCTCTCGGATCAAGGCATGCGATACAAGTGAGTAACTCTGAACTTGCTTCGGAAAATCGATGATTCATTTCTTGAATCATCCTGTCAACGGTCTAGTATTGAAATAATAAAACATAAAACAATAAGATAAAAAATACATATAAAATAATATAAACAAACTAAATTAAAGTATGTAAATATAAAATATGAAAACAGTACCTGAAGAAAATTATCAACACGGTAGAAATCATGATTGGTCAACATTTCTCCATGTCGCCTAGAACGGTGATGAATTTTCCGTTGTGCTTCCATCACGTCTAATGTGATCTCATGCTTCACACAAAATGTGTTAACTTCATTCAATAATTTATCAAAACCACCATCTCTGAATTCTTGTAATTTAGCCTTCATTCTATTCATCATTCGCACAGCCATCGAAATATTTTAATCTCTTTGTTGCAAGGCAAGAGACAATTGACTTGTAGCTCCCAACAAATGCTTCATAAAAAACATACAAAATACAAATTCATAGCTCTCCATTCTATCAATCAAACCCTTGGCTGTAGAGGCATTTTCATCTAAATTGCTATGCTCACAGATATTAAGAAGCACTTGAATAATAGAAGACCACATAGCCTCAAAACGAAGAATAGTACTGTAATGTGATCCCCAATGGGTATCACCAGGCCGTCTCAAACTCATTTCCTGTTCTTACCTCTTCCACTAACAATCTCCCCACTCTCCAATGCCTCTACAAGTCTAGCATATTCTAATTGCACAAGCATCTCTTTTCTAACACATGAACCTCCAACTAGATTCACAGTTTTAACAAGATATCCAAAAAATTCACCCACGGATAGAGTACTATATGCAACAGAAACAACCAATTGAATTTGGTGAGAGAAGCAATGAATATACCTTGCAGAAGAGTTTTCTTTCAATATCAAAGCTTGCAATCCATTAAACTCACCTCGCATATTTGAAGCCCCATCATATCCTTGACCTCTCCACTTTGACAAGGACAATTTCTTATCTACAAACAATTGCTTAAGAGCCTCCATCAAAGTAATAGTTTTAGTATTGGAAACATGCACAAGAGCAAGAAAACGCTCAACGATGCATCCTTGCTTGTTGACATATCTCAAAACAACCCCCATTTGCTCTTTTATTGATGCATCTCTAGCCTCATCAACAAGAAGAGAAAATACACTATCTCCAATGTCATTAATAATAGCATCAGTTACCTCACCAGCACAAGCACTTGAGAGCTATTTCTGAACTTTGGGGGATGTTAACTTGCAATTTCCGGGAGCATTTTCATTCATTACCTTAGCAACATCTTCACTTCTCTTGCAATACCAGTCAACCAATTCAAGATAATTACCCTTGTTGATGGAATCACAACCCTCATCATGACCACGAAAGGCCAAACCTTGTTTTAACAGGTATCTTGTCACATCTAAAACCGCAGTCAAACGTGTGCGGTATGCCTTCTCTGGTTCAGTAACATGAGCTTCGAAACAATGTAAGATACTTTGCTTTTGAAGCCTAAAATTTCTCAATTTGATGGCTGCACCATGATGAATTCCATCCACATTCGTAGCATGTTTCCTAAATAATTTAAGGGCATTCTTCCAATTTTTCATCCCATCCACAGTATATGCCGTCTCCTTTGATGAATTCTTAAAAAGATAGCAAGGAAAACAAAAGGCAGCATCCTTTGAAACACTATACTCCAACCAATCAAATTCATCAAACCAACACTTTTGAAAACTTCTAAATTCAACATTGAACAATGTCTTGGGAAAAGTATGATTCTTAGGTTGGCAAGGACCTCTTAATATATATTCTCTAAGCACTCCATCTCTAATAGAAACATCAATCTCTTCAATAGGTTTACATTGCCCGGGATCACTTATAACATCATTCCGATTGAATTCTACGCGAGATTGTTTTCTACTACTACCCTCTCCCTCTTCATTGTGCCTTGCTTCATTAGGCTCATTCAATCTCTTAGAAGATGGAAATCCTCTACTTCGAATTAAAAATTTGTCCATAACCTATTAAATATCAAATAGGAAAAATATATAAATTGAATCCATTCTTATAAAATTCAAAAGCATTATGAAACAATAATAAATTATAATAACAAATAATTTATAAAATCATATTCATCTAAATTCAATTTAACAAATATCCCTAATTCCATAATTTGTCAATTTCACATAAATAATAAATCAAACAATTATAATTTATAATTATACATGTGCAATTCAATTGATACAACAATATAATTTCAATTCTACATCCAATCTAAAAATAATATTCATATAAATTAAATTTTTGAAGGAAAAAATAACATAAACAACAAATCCTAAAATTAAATTACCACAAAGAGGAGAGGAGACTTGATGAAGAGGAAAGTGAAGGGCTGGAGCCTGGACGGACAGAGCAGCGTCCGGCGGCGGCGGGCGGCGCAAGCGGAGGCGCTGTTGGCAAGGAGGCGGAGTTGCTTCTCTGAATTCCGTTTCTATGCTTGAAGAAAGTAGCAAATTGGCAATTGGGTTTGTTGAATATTTGACTTGGGTTTTGTATTGGGCCATTTTTTGGATTTTGGTTTTTTTTCTTATTCACTTATCAAAACGACGTCGTTTGACTTAAGCCAAAACAACGTCGTTTTGATGTTTTCTGGCCAAAAAAAAAGAGGGAAGGTCCGGTCTTCTTCCCCGGCGAATTTTGTCGGAAAATCGCGATTTTCGCCAGAAAAATGCGTACGCGCGCGTTGAAGCTCCGGACCCGCTCATTACTACTAATACCATGACGCCGGAATCTCAGGTAGGCCTGGAGCCCTACCACGCGCCATGGTAGTTCCGCCATTGCGTATCCCCACTTATCAATTAATGACTATTGAATAGATATCCATGATCCACTATTTAAGGAGATATTTAAGAAAAATATATTTTGTTTAAATATGACTCTGGGGATATTCAACTCACCTTATCCCTTAGGTATGGTATAATTTACGACACTTTAATTAATGATCTTGGCCTAATTTAATTCAATTTATTAAATTTAAATTTGATATAACTTAGTTTAATTTAAATCTACTTTATTTAAAGTGTTTAAATTATTATGAATAAGAATAACTGAAAGTGAAAAGCAAAATAAAATATAAAAAGTTAGTAACATTTATACTGTTTGGCAAAAATCAATGGGCATGCATATATGAACAATATTAAATGGAATCAAACTTTCTGGCACATAGAAGCTTGGAGAGTGATAGTTGATGGAGAAACTCGCTCTTTCGCAATCGGGAATTGACGTCTCGTGAGTTCATCAAGCCGAGTTAAATGTCAAATGATGTCGTAGTGCCTTTTCTCCTCCGGCTCAATCATTTGCTTTACTTTCATTGGGCACAATCGTACTCCTCTTCAAGCATATTCGGCGCAAAGAGTTTAATACGCAAAAATAAGAATCATTTGATGAATTATTTTAGGCTTTCCATGTTGATGATGCGTATGGTAACAGTCGGGCCAAGGCCAATCCTGATCTGATCCAATGCAGTCTGTATTCTACAAATGGAAAACAGACATAGAAAAATTTGTGGAGAGATTTTCTAGTCAGCAATTTGTAGATGACAGAAGTAAGCAATAAAGTGTTACCAATAATATAAGACACACCTTCCTATTTATACCATTCATAAACCCTAATATCTTTGGTTTATAATCTATCTTTCTTTGTCTTTTAGTAAACGACCCAATAACAAGCTCATTTATATGTGGCCTGAGTTTTGGGTCTCTTTCTAGGTGATGGGAGTATTAGCCCAAATAGGTCTTAATTCTACCATGTTATCAAAAGACCCCAAAAAAACTAAGTAATCTTCCGGTCTTTGAAAACTTCTCTTATCGAAGTATGGCTGTAGTCATCGAGTGTTACCCCTTGTCATCGAAGGTTAACCATAGTACTTCTGGTCATCGAAGGTTAACCGTGGTACTTCTCGTCATCGATGGTTTACTATAGTACTGCTCGTCATCGAAGGTTGACCATAGTAACTGTGTCATCGAAGGTTACCTGGGATCATCGAAGATTAGGCCTAATAGCATCGTATAATGTGGTTGACTATGAGGTGAGGTGTCTTCGAGGGTGCTTTGCTTTTTGGGTTGCGGGGGAGCACTTAGTTTTTCTCAGAGATTCTGATCCTTAGAGTTCCCAAGAAAGGCGCCTGAAAAGAATGTGAATAGAAAAACGGCGCATGCAGGCGGCTATTTAGTAAGCTTTATATCTTTTTGCGCCTTTTCAGACCACTCGCCTTTTTAGGTAATGATTATCCCGCGTCTCACTCTCTGCCGCCTAAATTTACACCAAATCAGAAAAATTTTCTTTCCCCTTTCATTTTCATTCTTCTCTTTGCAGGTTTTCCTCAAGAAACTCCAATCTAAATCCTTCTCCGGCCCCCAAGCTTCAATCTTTCATCTTGTCTTTTAACAAGTAAGTCTCCATGGATCCTAGCGCTATCCCTGTGTTTTCTTCATCTTCTTCCCTATTAGATCTCGTGAGAGATAGTGAGGGGGTGAATTCACCACTGATTAGGTCTTTGGGTAGCGTTAATTCCTCTTTTTTTGGAGAACCCCCTTTTCAATCGAATGAAATTTTGATTGATTCTGAAACACGGAGTCGGTGAGCCTTAATCGCAACCCTAGTGAAGTTCCCAATGATTCCGCTAGGGTTGGGTCCCATAAGTTTGGTGAGCTTCCTGATGAGAGTCTAGATAAGCCTTAAAAGGGCAATCCAGAACACATAGATACTTCCAGGGCTGGGAGGGCTTCAAATGAAATTTTATACGAACCTTCGAAGAGGAAGTTTGTAGGTGAGAGGCGGTTGGGCACTAAACCTTCGTCGAAGGACGATAGTTCTGCGAAATATGCTTTTTCCGAAGAGGTGAAAAAGCTTATCGAAGAGATTCTTCCATACAAGAGCATCCATCTTAACGCCGAGTTGAAAGCTCTTGAAGCAGATGAGCATTCTTCCTTACCCGCATGGAGAGCTGTGACCTATAGTAGACATATTAGATCTGTCATTTGTTTTCCTTTCCCCTCCTTGCTATCGAGCCTAATGGAGGAATTCGATGTAAGTTTGTCCCAACTTCACCCTAACGTGATAGTAATAATAATGGCCTTCCAAGTTTGATGTAGGGAAGTAAATGTAGATCCTCGTTATGAGCTATTTCGAGATGTATATCTCTTAGTTAGTAATCGAGATGTAAAGGGAACCTTCACCTTAAAGTAAGAGGATTTTTGGTCGAAAGTTTATTATTCCCCCTCATAATAGCTCGGGGTGGTAGAATAAAGTCTTGTATTTTAATTCTACAGGAGTCTATCGAACCCCTCGATGGAATCCTGATGTTCTTACCGAAACAAGAAAGGGGAAACATGTGGTTCTCGAGAGGCTTCGCGAGGACATAGAGCTCTTCGAAGACCTAAACCTTTAGACACTAACATTTATCGCCCCGCGAATACCAAGGGCGCAAACCTTTCGTTTGATCGGAATAGGTTTACAAAAGTATTTTTGCATCAGCCGATTGTTGAGCATTCGAGGAGGTTGTTTCAGATGGCCCTGCCAGCGCAAATAAGAGAAAGAGGGGCAATGATAGACCGCCATGTCCAAGACCTCTTCGATCTATGGATCCTTTGCAAGGGATAATTATTGAGGAGATATCCTCTTCGAACGCCTTTGAAGGTCTATAGGATACTAGTTTTAGAAGTTTGTTTCTCTGCCATGTAGTTTGTAACTTATCTTTTCTTTGTGTAGTGAGCAGCGCACAAGACTTCGTCGATGCTCTTGAGTGGGAGGAGAACTTCTAGGCGAGGCAGCCTACCCTAGTCCATGCCCAAAAAAGATCCTAAGAGAGGTCTCCTGTTCAGGAGAAGCCCAAAAAGAAGCCAAGGTTTGAGGAGGTTGGACCTTCTCATGAGACTGGTGCTGACAACCTCTACTATGAGGTTGAGATTGACAAATTTTCCTTAGACTATCTTGGGGATTTGAGCAACGAACCCTCGGAACGTTACCTTTTTCTTGTTCCCTCTCTCTATTAGACTATTTCTTATGCCTTCATTTTCTCGTTCTGGTTCAGGTGGTGGCAGTTGTTAGATCGGCCTTGCAGTCAACCAGTGTATTTTCTAACCAGGTCCTTCCACTCTTGCAAGGGCCCTCGAAGCAGTCGTTGAGGCTTTTCGAGAGGATGAATGTGCTAAGCTACAGAAGGAGATAGACGATTTGAATAAGGATTTGAAGAAGTCGAAGGAGAAAGAGAAATGCCTGGCGAAGAAGTGTTCGCCTGAATTCCACCATGCTTTGCTAACGACCTTCGTTGACAAGTTGATGGGGTCACAAGACTTGAAAGATGCCTTTCTTTACCTCCTAGGGATTGGGAAGGCATGGGGTCGAACTGACATCTACGGCTGGGTAGCCAATTGTCTTACCACTGAGTAGGCTAAAGCCCTTGAGGGTCGTACTGACCCAGATGCCAAGGAGAAGATTAACGTTGGGTGGGGTAAGCTGTGCATTCCAGGCAGTTTTAAGCTTTGACTTCTTAACGTCATCAAGAACAGGAAGAAATTCCTGACAACCTCGAAACTTTGCGACCTCACCGTTCCTGAGCCTAGCACGAAGTCAAGTGATCATGCATCAAAGGTCCACAAGGAAGGTGCGAAGACTGTTCAAGGTAAGGCTGAGACTTACGAGACTAACCGTAGCATAGGGAATGAGACTAGATATGTATGAACTCTGGTCCCCTTGTTTTTTGGGTTATGTTTGTAAAACACTTATCATTTTAAACTTAATTAATCTTTTGGGATAATTCTGTATTTGATCGGATATTTTTTATGACGTACGTTAGTTTAAATGTTTGACCAGAATTCCTTATGCTTTATAGAAAGCTGTTATGTGGGATGAGCTGGAAAAGTCTGCTCAAGAGCTTGCTACATTTAAGGTAGATTTCTCGAAGGATCTTGTTAAATTGGCTTGACTGAGTGAGGATTTATCCAAAGCTAATAAAGAGATATCATCCTGGCAAGATGACAGTTATCTTTCGATAGTAGAGCTTCTTAGCAAAGCGAGAAATGACTCTACTTCTGGTCGAACGATTGTCACCTTCGCCATAGTAGAAAAAGAGTGTAGTGCTAACAAACTCAGTCATCGGGATACTTTGCGAGAAATGATGAAAGAATATTAGTTTGCACAAGTGTCTTACTGATGCTAGGTTATATCGTACTTTGAGTCAGTGAAGAGATGGAAAACGTTATCAAGATGAGGTTAAGAAGCTCGAATCCAACTTAGTGAGATGGCCAAATGGGATAATTATCTCACCGAAGAAATTTCTAGGATACAAGGGGTTATCGATGATAACTAAAGGTTTTGCAGTGATATTGTAAGTTAGAATTCCCAGCTTTGAGCCAAGTATCGGCTCACGTTGCTACTATCCAACTATATTATGTTAGCCTTCGAGCACATGGATTATCTTATGGGGTCCTTGATATGGGCCCTATTGGTGATATTTTTAAGTTCCTGTATGATACTGAGATGGCTAAGCTGCGAAAGGGTATGGATAGGGATCCAGATTATTATGCGGCATTCGATGCCATTTGCGAATGGAAAGAGCGTCTTCGATCAGAGAATAATGCTCACTCCCAGAAAGATGGTCCTTCGAATATAGGTCCTTCACCTGGGGTCCCTCCAAAGGGTACACTTTCAAAGAGGGTTTCTAAAAATAGAGAACAGCTGAAGAAGAGCGCTCAGGCTAAACAGAAGACTCAGTATTGAAGTAGCTCCCATCGTGAGACCAAAAATCCGTATGTTGGCCTTTCTAGTCGAGTTCTATTAGTTGATCCTATGGAGGAAACTCCTATAAGGTATCCTGATGTAAATGGGCAGGCGCCGCCAATTTTTGAGGGTGATGCGGAAAGAGAATCATCGCCCTCCGGGAGTCTGATACCTCGTCGAAGGTTATGTGTTTACTATATTCCCGAAGCTTCAGAGAGCGAAGTTGATTGCTTATTCACAATTTCCACTGGGGTAAAGCCAGAGAACATTCGATGGTCCGGCTAATCATAGGCTGGGTTTTGGGCCTCTTTTTAGGTGATGGGAATATTAGCCCAGATAGGTTTTAATTCTACCATGTCATCACATGTGATGATGGCAAAGATTAACAGAGTTTTAATTTCAAATACATGTATTGTAATGTCACAATATTTTGTATTATACTATTTTAATATTTTTCATATTGAACTCAAATTTCAAAATTTTAGATTTTAAAGTGCATGTATTTTATTTTAAATTTCATAACTATATAAACAACTATTTAAGAAAATAATACATGTAAATTTGCATGATAATTGGTAGAAAAATATATAAGTACTTTAGGATTGATGACCTACCATAAAAGCTAATCTATTTATAAGTATTTCAGAACTGTGTTTGATAGGTCCATAGTGAATGCAAATTGTAGAGTAGTTTAAAGATAGCGTAAGTATAATATTCCTAAAGACATGCTGCATTAAAATAATTTTCAGCCTCAACCACAAATTTAATCTTAAACTTTTACCATATTAGATTTCAAAGATTTAATTGATAATGAGTACAACTTTTCAATATTTTATCCAATTTATATTTAAGATGGTTTCATTTTTGTAAAGTCCATATTGGGTAAATTGGTAATTTTCGATAACTATGTAAATATGGAAGTATTATGTTGTAACATCAAAGAAGAAAGTTTGTGAGTTATGGTATGATCAAAGATGTAATTCGAGAGGCAGCACATCTCGTCCAACTTAATTTGGTTTGAAGAACATATCAATTCCTATATTTGTGGGATTAAATTATACTTGTAGAGTTGGAATTGATATGGGTTTCAGCTATGGTATGAATGGGGACAAGATATTCTAATTCCTATCTCCAAGAAATTAGATTTGATAAATCATATCTCCAAGGGATTTGATTGTTATCTGAATATTTTGTGGAGATAGGACTCTAGTCGCACAAGGAACTAAAACGTGCAACCTGCTATAAAGTGTGGACATTTTGGCTAACCTACTTACGGATTTTATTTTAAGAAAATCTGCACTCAGGTCTTCGATAATAAGTAGCCGAGAGCATTGCATTTGTGTTCCAACATGATCAAAACCTTTTGATCCAAAGTTCAGAATCGTATGCCTTAATTCCTCGGGAGGAGGAGATCCAACGTCGATGAGTTTCAAGGTCAGAGGGAGTCTGATCAAGGCGGAACGGAAACTAGATTGCATGGTGTACTTTGTACTATCTTTATGATTAGTTGATTCATACTGAACTGGGCCAGGCCCCGCAGATGTAGGTGGTATTCACCGAACTGCGTAATCAAGTCGTGTGTCTTTGATTGTTTACTTTATTATGTACTTGATTAATTAGTTTTTGATGGAACACGGTAATCACAATTGAAGTAATTAAGTAAAACCAAATTTCAATTGGTATCAGAGCTAAGTCACTTACTCTTACCATGGTTGTGTCAAGGAAAGTGCTGATCTAGCTTTACCATGGCAACCAAAGAAGAAGCGTCGATGTCTCGGCCTCCACAACTAAAAGGAATGAATTACAACTATTGGAAGGCGCGAATGCGAGCTTTTATCATCTCACTTGATGAACTTTCCTGGTATTTTATTCAAACTTAATGGAATCACCCTATGGAAGATGTCAAATCCATCTCAAAGGAGAAGGAATGAGAAACAAGTGCAAAGAAGCAAAGGCTTAAAGATTAGTCAATTTGGAGTCCAGATGAGCTGAAGGCCTCGATGGAAAACTCAAAAGCTTTGAATGCTATCTTCACATCAGTGGATGAAAATCAGTTCAAACTCATATCAAATTGTTACCATGCAAAGAAAGCATGGGATATATTGAAAATAATGCACATAGGAACAAGCCGATTTCGTGACTCAAAGCAACAAATGTTAGCCACAAAATTTGAGGAGTTGAATATGGAGGAGGATGAAACGATTGCTATATTCAATGGAATACTAAGAGATTCCAAAATGGCATACCAACTTGGAAAAATCTACAAGGAAGAAAAATTGGTGGAAAAGACCCTGAGATCTCTCCCTAAACATTTTTCTATGAAAGTTGCTGCTATTGAAGAAGCAAGAGATGTGGCAAGCATAACACGAGATGAGCTGATGGGATCATTGCAGACATATGAGATAACTCTTGAACAGCCATCAAAGAAAATGCACAGGGAGTTAGCGTTCAAAGCCTCAGCCTCAAGGAATGATCAAGAAGGTGACAATGGAAGTGAAGCCGAAGAACTTGCTCTTATAACCAAGAACTTCTCAATAATGCTGAAAAATGTGGTGAATAGAAAATCACAAGACAGATCTGGTGGAAATATACCTCGTTCACAGGAGTTTGGTAGCTCTCGAGGACCTCAAATGGAACGAAACGATCAGCAGTTTCTGAGAAATCAGAAGAGTGAATTAAAGCAGCCAAGAAGGATTCAGTGTAGAGAATGTGAAGGTTTTGGTCACATCTAGGCTGAATGTGCTAACACTTAAAAGAAGTAAGGGAGATCGTATGTCACTCCATGGAGTGAAGACGAGGAAGAGGAGGAAGAAGAAGAACTCACTAGCAACTATGTGACATTTGGAGAAAAAATTATTGAATCTAACAGTGCATGTTTCAACACCGAGAAGACTGAGAAGTCAAGATGTTCCAACACAGAGATACTGAGTGGAAACTCTTCAGGCGATAATGGTCAAGAAGTAAATGATGATGATATCTACCCTGAGTATGAGAAAATGTATGCAATGTGGCTCAAAGTTGTTGAGGCAAACAAAATTCTAAAACATGAAAATACCAGCTTGTGAAAAGAAAGATGGAGCTGTTAGATCTAGTTGAAAAGTTGGAGAATGAGATTGATTTGCTGAAACAAAATATAAAATCGGTAATTGTCAGGGTTGAGATGGGTGAAGCTACGATCACAACGTTGAACATTGGAAAAGAAAAGCTCGATGGGAAAGAATGCTCGAGATAGACAAGGAAGTTGATATAACAAGGCTGAAAAAGGTTCAATTGATTACAAAGTAGAGGTACAGACTATGAAGAAAAGGATAATGAAGACACATCGACGCAAGCTTATCTATGCCACTAATGTTCATATCAAGGCCACGAACATAACCAATGTCTCTGGCTACTCAGAGACATTATGAATGGGCGATAAATGTCTGCATGTTCCAACATGAACGATGCCCAACGAGTCAGATTGGTCAGGAAGGTATAAATCCCTAAACAAAGTACTAAGTGTTTTGTTGCTCACACATCTCTTATTGCACATTATAGAGATTCTTGGTACTTTGATAGTGGTTTCTCTAGACATATGACTGGAACTCAAGAATACTTTAACAACACCAAACCATATGATGGTGGCTTCATTACTTTTGGCGACGGAAAGAAGAGTCGCGTTGTTGGGAAAGGAGAACCACATATTGAGGGATTTCCCAGTTTTACAATCGTTCTTCTGGTAGAAGATCTGAAAGCTAATCTATTGAGCATCAATAAGTTGTGTGGTGACAATATGACTATTGAGTTTCAAAATGACAAATTTGTGAAACATGGAGTAAATAGAGTACTACATGGTTTGTTCTTCAGACAACTGTTATTTGCTGGAACAAGAAGTGAGGTGCCTAAACTCTAAAGAGGATGAAGGAACCATGTGGCATAGGAAGCTTGGTCACATCAACTACAAGACGTTAGTGAAGATTGCAAATACTAAAGCAATTCGAGGTATACATACCCTCAATAACAACATGGGAATATTATATGGACCATGCCAACAAGGAAAACAGATTCGATATCATCATTCACCTGTTCAGTATATTACCACTTCAAGAAATCTCGAATTACTTCACATGGACCTAATAGGTCCGGTTAATACTCCTAGTATGACTGGGAAAAGTATATTTTTTTATGTGTTGATGGCTATTCCAGATACACTTGGGTGGCTTTTCTCAAAGAAAAATCAGATACAGTAGATATCTTTAGAATTCTGGTGGTCAAGTTACAGACATAAAAAGGGAGTCATGTTGGAAATATTGTGAGAATTAGCAATGATCATGGCAGATAATTCAAAAACTTTCAGTTTACTGATTTCTGTGATAAACTTGGTATCCAACATAAATTTTTTGTACCCATTACTCCTCAGCAAAATGGGATTGTGGAAAGGAAGAATAAAACCCTGCTGGAGATGGCTCATATGTTGGAAGAAAAAGGAATTCACAAAAAATGGTGGGCAGAAGCAATCAACACAGCTTGTTATACTATAAACAGGGTGTATCTACGTTCATTCACAAGCAAGGACTCCTATGAAATATGGAAGGGAAAGAAGCCAAATGTTGCTTATTTTCATATTTTTGGAAGCAAGTGCTACATCCTTAGGGATAGAGAACAATTGGGAAAGTTTGACAGCCGTAGTGATGCGGGAATTTTTCTAGTTTATTCAGTGAACAACCTTGCATACAGTGTGTTTAATCTCCATACTAAAACTCTCAGGGAGTCAATCAATTTTATTGTTGATGACTCAGATGACCAACGAGTATCAGATAAATGAGATGATGAACCAGTTCCTGTTCATGTTCCAACTCAAAGTACTACGACCATCCAGCAAGTCAATGTTGGAACACTACGTTCTTCTGAAAATCCTGATGACCTTGAAGACATCGATGTTGGAGCATCGACCCCTGATTCTCCACTCGTGTTCCAACACAGGTTGAATAAGAAACAAGTGTGAAGAGAACTTGAACTCTACCACGGGTTAATTACATGGAACTTGCCGGATCACAATGTTTCATTTCACTGATTGAACCGAAGACTTACAAAGAAGCCCTATTGGATGAATACTGGATTGCAGAAATGCAAGAAGAACTTGGATAGTTTGAAAGGAATGATGTGTTATCTCACCCATGTCCCCTTGTCCCAATGGAGTAAATGTTATTGGCACCAAGTGGATCTTCAAAAACAAGTCAGATGTTGATGGTCAGATTACTCAAAATAAAGCAAGGCTGGTGGCACAAGGGTACACTCAAGTAGAAAGAGTCAATTTTGATGAGACATTTGCACCAATTGCCAGGTTAGAATATATTCGGATTTTACTTGCTATTTCGTGTACCATGAACTTTACATTGTACCATATGGACGCAAGAAGTGCCTTTCTGAATGAAGTGGTGAATGAAGTCTATGTTGAACAGCCAAAAGGTTTCGAAGATCCTCACTATCCACATTGTGTATCGACTTAAAAAGGCACTATATGGGTTGAAACAAGCACCGAGGGTTTGGTATTAGCGACTTACTAACTTTCTTATTGAGAAAGATTACTGTCGAAGGGAGTAGGTCACACTTTATTTGTGTTAAACAGATCATCAAAATTCGGATTTCTCAAATTATGTAGATGATATTATTTTTGGCTCTACTTCACCATCTAGGGTACAAGATTTTGTAAATCTCATGTAGGATGAATTCAAGATAAGAACTGACTTATTTTCTAGGACTTCAGGTGAAACAACAGAAGAATGCCCCTTTTATATCCCAAAGTAAGTATGTCAGGAATCTTGTGAAATAATTTGGCTTGTGCAATTCTCTATCAATTCGAACACCAATGGGGGCTACATATAAGTTGGTGAAGGATGAGAAAGGTATTTCAGTGGATTAGAAATTGTGCAGGAGCGTGATTGAGAGTCTATTATATCTTACAGCCAGTCGAGCAGATATATGTTTTAGTGTTGGGGTATGAGCAAGATTCCAGGTTAGTATGAAGGAAACTCATTTGACTGCGGTAAAAAGAATTATTCGGTATGTTAGTGGGATGTCTGAGTATGGTATCTGGTATTCTAAAAATCAAGACTCATATTTATTTGGCTATAGTGATTCTGATTGGGCTGGTAATGCAGATGATCGAAAAAGTACTACGGGTAGTTGTTTCTTTATTGGCACGAATTTGGTATCTTGGCATAGCAAGAACCAAAATTCTATTTCTTTATCATCCGCTGAAATTTTGCTGCTGGAAGTTGTTGTGCACAATTATTGTGGATGAAACAAATGCTTGAAGATTATGGAATTCATCAAGGGACCCTGAAGATTTTATGTGACAACAAAAATGCTATAGACATATCCAAGAATCCAGTCCAGCATTCTCGAACAAAGCACATCGATATAAGGCACCATTTTATTTGAGATCTTGTGGAGAGAAAAGAATTTAAGGTGGTCTATGTTCCAACATCAGAGCAATTTGCTGACATTTTGACAAAGCCACTGGATTTAGCTACATTTGAGCTCCTCAGACAACGCCTAGGTGTGTGTCACATTTGAGGGTTTTTTAAAAGTTTTTCATCAGCTTTAGATTTTTGTTTCTTATTTTTGTGTACTGAAAAATACAAAAATACAAAAAAAATAGAAAATAAAAAATGCACAAAATTTTGAAGTGGTATTTGCATGTTGGAATATGGAATGCGAATAAATCAGAGGAGAGAGAGAATGGCCTATCGAATTTGACGGATGGAAATTGAAAGGAAGTAATTATGGCCTAGAAAAGACAAAAAGCTGGCGTGGTTATTGAGAAGGAAAGTAAATATTCTTTCAAATTTTAACTTTCCATTTCCCTCTCTTATTCTTATTCCTGCAACATCTACCCTATTTTCTTGCCATATTATGGATTGAGTGAATATTGTGCTTGATATTCCCGTTATAAACCCTACTGTGGAGGAGTTTAGAGTTTACCAAAACTTTCTCAATACCCGGATTGCAAGATCAACCACCAAACTTAGTATGCAGAAGAGCAGTGCTTCAAGAAATCGTTCGGGGAACCAGAGAAGGGAGTTGAATCTAGCAGAAAGCTCCATGTTGGAAGAATGGAATGGTGTTCAAGAACCAGGGGTAGATGTTGTTCCACCACTCATTCTGACGCCTCAGAACCCATCCTCCCCAGTTAGAGCCAAAGTATTTAAGGAAAAATATTTTACTTTTAATGGTCAGTGATTTAAATCCTTCGATGACTTCATTGAGTATTACACAGAGCATGACAAGAGGGTAGACTTAAGGGGTTTTGAATCTATGACTGGAATAACCAATGGGTTTGATATGAGCCAACTGCTTGAAGGGATTATTGTCGATATTCAATATATGGAAGACTTGAATCCCAGATTACTGAGTTGGCATGTATAGAGTATGAAGGGAGAAAATTAATGTCTGTATATACTATAGCTTCAGGGCCGAGATAGCTGAGACTAAGAAAGCTGAGAAATTGGCCAGAAGAACTTGGGGTTTTGAGCTCCTCAATTTACAAGGTTGTTCAGGTATATGATCCAAATGTGGCTGAGAACTTGAAGAAGCTTAGGGAGTTATCCCCTGATGTTATTGAGATTGAGGACTTTGATGATGATGAACTAGAAACCAGGGATGTTAGTCCAGTAGAGAATGAAAATGCAGGGTGATATTGATTTAGAGATGGAAATTGTTGAAGATTATGATCTGGCAGGAGAGTTTCTGATTTTGACCCCAGAGATGGAAACAGGGGAAGAAGAAGCTGAAGCTAATGATGTTCCAACATCTGATCAGCCTGATTATGTGGAAGGAGTTGAGATTGACGAGTGTGGTCTTGATGATGTTCTAACATCAGACCAACCAGAGATGGAATATGTTGAGGATGAAGGTGATGTTCCAACATAGGAACACACTGAAACTGATGAAGATGCTGGAACTAATTTTCCAACACAAGAAGTGTCTCTAGATGATATAGCCTACATCAGTGATGAGGTGCTGGATGAGTTTATCCAGACCAGGAGATTCAAAAGAAAGATAACAGAGGAAGGATCACAGACAGCTTACCCGAGAAGAAGAGGAAAAGAGTAAAGAAGGAAAGTGGGCAGAGCTCAAGGAGAGCTCCATCAGCTAAAGATGCCCTAAATGAAGATTTCTTTGATGTGGACTGGAAAGATAGTTGGGAGACCATTAGCAGGAGAAACATTATTTCGGAAAGATCCCTGGACTTAGAATCATATGAGAAAAGTGGCGTTACAGCCTTTCTTGAATGTACGGGGTATACTGCTGCTGCTACAGGTTTCAAGGAATACAACAGGGAGTTGGTGCAGGAATTTTATACAAATGTTATGGCTGGAAACCTTGATACAGAGTCTGAATGGTATGGCTGGACCTATGACCAAGGCAAGCTCATTAGTTTCACAAAATTCTTGGGCTGACTACACCAGACTTTGTTGGTCCTTATGCTGAAGACTTAGAGCTAACCAGTTATCAGATTCTGACTGAAATCACTGGAGGCATGGAGACTAAATGGCCGGAGTGGGGCAATGCAGCCATATCTAGTCTTACCAGCAGGTATTTTTGCTTGTCTCAAATTGTCATCAAATGTTGGATTCCCTCTGCAAATACCTATGCTCTTCCTAGAAAATGGCCAAGCTTCTGTATTGTGTTGGAAAAAATATTCTAGTGAATCTTGGGAGGATTATACAGGGAAATATTGTATTCCAAGTTGTGTCGTTTATGAAGAAAAACTCTCTGCTCCATTCGTGTATTATCTCAGCATTGGCTAAGAGTGGAAATGTGCTAGTCAAAGACGATGATGTGCTCATTGCTACAACTCCAGTGAAAGCAAACTCCAGGACTTTCTCAACCAGGAAGATACATGATCTCCCGTGGACAGACTTTGAAGTTAGTAGCTCCTCAGGGGATGCGGTACAGAAAGTAAAGAATGCAAAGAAGTTAGCTGTGAAATCCAAGATTGCGGCTCTTCAAGTTCAGATTGTTGCATTGGGGGATGAGTTGGCATAAATGGATAATGCGGATGAAGCCCGATAGAATGCAGAAAATGGAGAAGTCTGATTTTTTTTCTTTCGCATATTTTATGGTCCCAATGGGGGCATTTTGAATTCTGGAATTCTGTTTGTTTTTTTTATTGGTATACTGGATTTCTAGTTTTGGATTTGAATGTCTATTTTGAGCCCAGCTGGAAGCTAAGCGCATTTTGGAATTCTGATGATTGATATGTGGTTTGTTCTTGGATTTCTAGCATTTATATGTTGTGTGTGTTAGTCTGATGTTTCAACATGGATTTCTAGTATTTATTGTTTGATGTTCCAACATGAATGTTGATGTTTTGGAGTTGTGATTTAGGAGGAGCTAAAAAAATTTTGTGCTCATTTCCAACATCCATACTGGTGTTAACTTGATATCTTTATTTGCATAGTTGTTGTGTTGGAAGTCCAAAAGATTGTTGGGTGCAAAAAAATGGCAAGTGAGGAGATTGTAAAGTCCTTATTTGGTAAATTGGCAATTTGTGGTAATTATGCAAATATGGAAGTATTATGTTGTAACATCAAAGAAGGAAGTTTGCAAGTTATGATATGATCAAAGATGTAATCCAAGAGGCAGCACATCTCGTCCAACTTAATTTGGTTTGAAGAATATATCAATTCCTATATTTGTGGGATTGAATTAGAATTGTAGAGTTGAAATTGATATGGGTTTCAGCTATGATATGGATGAGGACAATATATTCTAATTCCTATCTCCAAGGGATTAGATTTGATAAATCCTATCTTCAAAGGATTTATTGTTATCAGAATATTTTATGGAGATAGGATTCTAATCGCACAAGGAACTGAAACGTGCTACCTGCTATAAAGTGTAGACATTCTGGCTAAGCTACTTACGTATTTTATTTTGAGAAAATATGCACTCAGGTTTTCGATAATCAGAGGTAACCGAGAGCATTGCATTTGTGTTCCAACATGATCAAAACTTTTTGATCCAAAGTTCATAATCGTATGACTTAATTTCTCAGGAGGAGGAGATCCAACGTCGACGAGTTTCGAGATCAAAGGGAGGCTGATCAAGGCGGATTGACAACTAGGTGAGCTAGTAGAATTCAAGTGTTTAATTAGAAAAGATGAGTATCTTTCATGGTGTACTATGTACTATATTTCTGATTAGTGGATTCATTCTGAATTGGACCAGGCGTAATCAAATCGTGTGTCTTTAACTGTTTACGTACTTGGTTAATTAATTTAAGTTGAAACACGGTAATCACAATTGAAGTAATGAGCTAAAACCAATTTTCAATTACTTATATCGCCGTACTCCTGAAATTAATAACTTTTATATACAATTACATCTCCACCAAACAAGAATTAAATCACTTGAAGAGAACTTGTACTACACAGATATTTGGCCATAATTTTGATTGGTGTAGCCCGTATGCGTTTGTTACTACCAGATATTGACAATACCTGGTCTGATTCCGCCTTCATTGAACAGTTGTACAAGTTAACTTAATGCAAGGCAGCCCCATTACGATTACAGACGATAATGTCACTCAGTGATCACTTGGGGTAAAATTTTCAAATTTCGCTCCAGATAAACTCGATCAACTTTTTTAACTACTATACTATTTGAATTTTCAAAGTGATTACTAGCTCTGATTTTCATGGATAAATTTTTCTTCTCTACTAAACAAGTGCGCATATTATTTTATGGATACAGTTGGCCACAAACGAGCGACGAGGCTTGTACTGAAGAATGAGATTAAAATACGAAATCCAAGGATGAGAGGTTTACTAGTAGTAAAAAATCTTTGTAAACAATTGATAAAAAAGCGATAAAGGCATCTCACTTTTTTTTTTACTATTAATAACATGACTATGTGTAAAACAAAACTGTATTGAATTGACATAAAATAAGAAAATTGAACTGATATGGACTAGGAACATAATTAAGTTTTTAAAAAATTACATGCTTAAGAAAAGTGGGTAAAAATCCACCATTGTCATGTCCTAAGTTCATATACTCCTCTTGTTTCTAAAACTCTCACTTTACTATTTGGATTTTTTTTAGACACTAATGCAGGAAAGAGGCGCCAGCAGTAATTAAACGGTAATTAAAAGGCAACTTCAAACCGCCATCTTTGGCATCGTCGAGCAGTCGGACGACCATTGCACGTTGATTCATCGTATGACGCATATTAAAGAGATGATCGTTCCGACATCGGTTTAATGATTCCATAGCCGCTTCTGACTCTGGAACTGCCCTCAAAAATCAATTTAAAAAATGCGAGATTTATGGTTGTCGAATCCGGAAAATCGATCCCATCATTCCATTCTTCATATGAACACATATCGACATTCATCTTAAAAAGAACACAACCACCGCAATCCTCATCCCTTAAACGCATATCAAATTCACCTAAAATCATACTCATAATAATAAACATTTAAAAAATCATCAATGTACCTAGAGTAATAACACACATTAAAATTTGTAGGTGGGTTTACCAATAACAGATTCAAAACAAAGAAGAAATCATACTACGATAATATGAAGTTTATCACCACACATTCTTCAAATCTAAAGTCGTCACTGCATAGTCGAATAAAAAAGGGGAAAAAAGGAAGTGTTAAATTTGTAGAAGGATGGGAGAAGAAGGAAGGAAAACATAAAAGATATGGAAGGAAAAAAATAAAGGAAAAGAAAAACGACTACTACTAGGAAGGAGGGGCATAATAAAGGTGGAATATTTTGTAAGGTTTCTTACTTTAGTTCACTCTAGATACTAGCTCCTCTTTCGGAAATGCATTTCCTAAGTCGGTTCCTCTTTCGGAAATGCCTCGAATTAAAGCGCCTTAATATATTAGCTTTAGTGCATTTTTTAAGGGTTTCTTAAACGATGGCTCAATCACGTTGTCTACTTTAGTGCATTCTAGACACACGTTCCGAAGCCAAAGTGCCCTTAGAATAGTCTTTTTATAGTAGTTTTTAGTGCATATTTTTGTTTATTTCAGTGCACTCTAAACACATTAACTAATTTTAGATCTGCCTTCGAAAGTGCACAAAAGCAAACAACAGAGCTGTTAAGGAAATAGAAACCCTTTCCTTGTAGGAAAGGTTACAAATGATAGTTACCTTATAGAATTAGTTTCTTTATGGAATTAGTTATAGATAGTAGGTTCCTTACAGACTTAGAATCTTATTCCTGCCAGACTTTGGTTTGCTGTAGTCCTATATAAAGGACTTTGTTAGAGTGCACTGATATTAATCAATGACACATCTCATCAATGAGAGAGTTACAATATATAGGACTACAGCAAACCAAAGTCTGGCAGGAATAAGATTCTAAGTTTATAAGGAACATACTATCTATAACTAATTCCATAAAGAAACTAATTCTATAAGATAACTACCATTTATAACCTTTCCTACAAGGAAATCGTTTCTATTTCCTTAACAAGAGCCAACGTACGACACTTTCAACGGCCGTTCAAGACCAACCGCCGACGATGATCACATTACGTTAGACGGTGCGATAATTGTCAAACGAATTTTGGGAGTCATCCATCAATAAACGCAATCACTAAAACACGTGTTTCGAATTCGAGGCATGGAATAAATGGTGATTTAGAAGAAAAAAATCCATAATAGCCGTGCAGCGGATCCGTTAAAGACGGTTTCAGAGCAGAGCACACAGTTCTTTCGTATATCCGTTTAACATCCTAGTTACCATATTAAGTTTAAATTTGTGAAGAGAAATAAAATATTTTGAAACAAAATATTAGTTGAGGAAAGTACCACCATTCTAGAAATCCAGACCAAAATATTATTACAGCGTGACAGTGTTAGAAGAACGGAGAGGGTGGAGAGATGTTAGCTGGGTACAGGTTTGGGTAGAAGGTAACCGTGGTTTGGTTAGATTTGAAAAACAGAGAACAGGAGGGAGTGGGGGAGGGAGGACGTCACAGAAAGTATTAAAGAAAGGGAAAGGTTAGGAGTAGGGTAACTACAGATCCCCAATAAACGACCCAGCAACGGCAGGGGAGCGGGCAAACAAGAAAAGAATAAGCGGGTAACCGGTCAGGGGAGCGCTTGGAAGTGAGTGTAGGAAAGTGGTAGTGTAGTGATACTGTCACACACAAACCGACACTATTATATGCATTCCCAACCCAACGTCTACTTTCCCATTTTGAATCTCCTCTCCGATCCGCACTCCTCGCTCTCGCCCCTTTAACCCCTTGCTCCCACGCCTGCATTACTCTCATATTCTACGAACCCTTTTCTATGGGAAAAGAGTGGCTCTTCTGGGGCCGCGGCGGTGCCAAGAAAGCCGGGAAATCGCCAGGAAGAAAGGAGGCGCCGCCGCCGACGGGATGCATGTGCGCCGTGCTGCAAATGTTTGATTTGCACCAGTTTCAGTTGGCTTTGCACCACCAGCCTTCGTTCCGGCAGGCTGCTGGACCCTTGTTCCATGACGAGACTTACATTCCCCGTCCCGGCAAAGGTAGCACTTTCTTGGTACGACAACCGACTCATCGGCGTTAGTTACAGTTTGGTTTTACTGTGTAGGGGTGGAAGCGCCGAGAAACAGCTTGGAGATGGAGTCTGATTCCTCGTCTTCCTCGACCCGTGGAAAACAACAACAAAGTTTGAATATCCCTGTAAGTGTTTTCGGTTATGCACAGTGGTACTATGAATGGGGCATTAAATGCCACCATTTCCCAATGCTTCCCCTTTTCTGCTTATTTTTTGGTGCCATAATGGTACAATTATGATGTGGTTCAACTGGAGTCCTTTCATTGTCCACCAACACGTGACCCTACTTTTTGAAACTCCCAACAGGCCGTGACCATTCAAATCAAGACCCCCAGAGCTTCCTTCTCCAAACGAAACCCCGACGTGTGTTCCGACTCAAGCAGCGGCGCTGATTCTCCGGCCGCCGCCAACAAAACTCCGACGCTTGTGGCCCGCCTCATGGGCCTGGATACAACTCCTCCGGCCTCCGCGCAGAGACTCCAGAGCCGGGGCCGGAACCGGTCGAGCAGCCATAGAAGCTTCTTTGACGGTGACATCCGGTCGGCGGCAGGGGGTGGCTCCGGTACTCTTTCACTACCGGAGACGCCGAGGGTTTCGTCGGCGAGGAGGTCCGACGTTGATCACGGCCACCGGCACTCGCTACAAATCAACAAGGAGAATATAGAAGAAGCTGTAAGGCATATGGCTAAGAAAAGGAGCCAGCTGATAAAGCAATCTGATCAAGAAGAACACCCGAGAAGCGGCAGCGGCCCCAGCGAGTACGCTAAGGAGATAGTGAAGCAGTTCAAGGAGAACGTGAGTAGAAAAGTAGGCCTTACCGACATCACCAACACCATTAAAACCAGAGACCGGGAAAACTGTACTAGGAGAGATGACCACGTTGTTCTCCTCAAACCCAACAAACTGTCTTCAAAGGAAGCCCGTGTATCACATTCCACGCCTAGGCTCCCCGACCCCGGCAGCAAGCCGGGTAAGGTAAATCCGGAGCCGAAGCCTCAAGTTCTAAAGATTGGAGAAGGGAAACAGAAGAAATGCAAGAAAGATCAGGGAAACGAGAATTTCAGAACGAACATCCTTAAGAAAAAAGAAGAGCCTTTCATCCGCCCCGGAGCAGCACAGAAAGGAAACAATGGCACGGAAAAGAAATGCAAGAAGACTGACATCTTCAATATCAGTGTTCCAACTCTATTGCCTGTCAAGAAGCACCAGGTACACTTTTTTTTCGTACTTCCTTAGTATTTTGCAGAACTTAAAACAGTTAATCAAACCTTAATCAACAATGACAATAGTTACAGTTTTTCCCAAAACAAAATCCTTTTTTTTTTTGCATTAGTACGCATGCATCCCGGATATGCATGGACCACGAATCTGACCGGTTGTTTGTCCACTTTTGTTTCCGGCAAAACTGAAACATAGTCACAAGCGTTGCCATCAGATGGGGAACTGTGGAAGAGGGGCACACAACAAAAACAAAAACAACCGCTCAATTCCCGAGAAAACATCCACGGAAGACGCCACCGTACCACCGCCGCAACGACCTCCGACCAGGTGGTGGAGTTCGAATACCGGCACTACATCGGGAGAATCCTGAAACGGGCCGGGGTGGAAAAATCCACCCCGGTATCCTCAGCCAAATGGTTCAGCCCGGCCCACCCGCTGGACCCGTCCATTTTCCACTACATCGAACTCTTCCACCCCATCGGGCCCCCGGGCGGCGGAGTATCGGAGCTGGGGCTGAGGTGCAACCGGAGGCTGGTTTTCCAGGCGGTGGATGAAATCCTGGCGGATATTCTCAGGACGGCACGTGGAGAAATGTACGGGTCGGATTTGATGGACTCGTTGTGGACGAGGATCGAGAGCTTTCCGAGGGCTGACTGTAAAGTTATGGAGGACATAGATGCTTTACTGGCGGCGGACTTGGGGAAAACGGCGTCCAGGTTGCATGCAGATTATGGAGAAGAAGAAGGGGAGGAAATCGTGGAGGAGATCCAACGCGAGATTGTGAAGTCGCTGGTTCATGACACGACTTTGGAGATGGTAAAGTGTGAGTACAGAAGGCGCTTGGCGGCGGCGGCCGGTGGTGGTGGAGGATGACGGAGGAGCGTCCGCCTGTCCGTACGAACAATCTGGTGGGGGCAGGATGAGGAAGCAAAGGAACAATGGCTGACGGAGGTCACATGGAAATGGCCCTTCACGTGATGAATAGACTTTTTTTAGCTTGGTCTCTGGGATCCCATTTCCGTTTTATAATAATTAGAAGAAGAGTCTGTCTCTTGAAAGACGGTCTTTCCATAAGTTATGGAAAGACCAAGGTTGAAAGTGTAAATTAGAAGAAATTAAGATAAAATTTTCGGGTTGTATGAACCGGGTTATAAATTTTATAACTACTACATGTTTCATACTAAAACTTTAATATTGCAACTAAGACCTTTTACCTTTTATTATTCAAATCAAAACCCGTCTTTCCATAAGCTTATGGATAGACCGTCTTTCCCAAGACTTTGCCTTAGAAGAATAACGAGTTAACGGACTCTGTAATTTGTAAATTTCATGTACATATAGGAATAGTTTCGAATAATCGGTGGTTCGTTATTTTATATGTACTCGGTTTACTTGTAAGATAATTTTGCGTCCACCTGCACCCACCCATATTTTGATTGTGAGATTCTAATAAGTTCCTGGTAGAAATATTTTAATTGAAACTGCATATATCTACAGTATTTATTTTTGTAAATTATTTTCAAACAATTCTTGTATAATATTAGTCGATTTAAGGGGGCAACACTGAATAAATGTTTTTGGGAGTGATAGTATCATCGTTAGGAAGCGAAAAGCACGAAAAACAATAGAAGAGCTGGTGAGCATGCTTGGATTAAATTTGTTCGCAACCCGTTTGAGTGGATTGACAGAGCATTGAATGATTTTTTTTTCTAAACAACAATTTACCCTAGAAAATTGTTAAACATTAACTTTCAATCTTAATAAATTGGTCAGTTAACTTCCATAAAATTCCTTATGTCCGGTAAATGAAACAATTGAAATTATTGTATAATCTAAAATATTTTAAGAACACGATAAAAAAGAAGAATGAAACTCATATTTCAAGTAAATGTGAACAGTTAAACAATGAATATCTCTTCTTTAAATAAATGATGTTATTGTCGAGAGAATATGCTTACGAGGTCAAAAAATATTACTCCCTCTCGTTCTTTTATTATGGTCCCAATTTTTAGGTATAAATTTTTTCTGAAAAGTAAATGAATTATAGAGATTGTATTGAAAGTATAAAAAGTAAAATGTGTGGATAAAAATAATCTAAAATTTACTAAAAGAAAAAGGAGTCACTATAAAAAAACCATCTAAAAAAAAGTGAATTATTATTAGTGGATGAAAGGGAGTAAAAGGAATGAAGATAGTCCCGGGATGCTTTGAAAATCGTTTGACAGTCAAAAGGCAACCGTAAGGAATCTGCCTAATTTGATCAGTGGTAGTTCACAAATTAAACGCACTCACCCTTCCCAAATTAACAACCTTGAAGAACAATTACCGTTACTCGCTGATTTGTTTAAAAGAATAATAGCATCCATTGTTTACCTCCTTAAATCAAGGTTTCTTAATAAAGATCACTTCTTATTTAATGAGTATCATTGTGAAGTTTTAATGATCACTCCTTAATAAAGAGTTGATACCTTTATTTTTTGGCAAATGCAACCAATCAATGAATGACATTTAACATTGCTTGTTTTATATTTCTAAGTAATTATAATTTAAAATTTAAAAGAAGTGTCTAAGAAGTGTTCCTCATGTCCAATATCATTGTTGGTAATTGATTCTTACCTAGTTTTATCAAAATTCATGATGTGTCCTTTAGAAGTGATCCTTAAGTACATTGCCATCGTGGATGCTCTAATCTACTTCACATTCTTTCGTTTACATTCTCATTGTAGTCCGATTTTTTTAAAAATATTATATTTTAATGCCAAAAAATCCTCTGTCTCATCTCAAATTGCACAGAATCTTTTTCTTAGTCAAATTTGTCGAAGTTTGACCATACATTTGGATAAGTAAACGACCAATAATATTATCGTATGAGGTACCGTTAGATTCACTGTAACGTGAAGTTTTAAAATATCAACTTTTTGTGTGTCGTTATTATACATAATTACATATATTTACAGTCAAAAGTGTTTTTTGAGAACCATAAAAAATATTCTGTGCAATTTGAGTTGGGATGAAGGAAGTACCATTTTTATCTATTTAATAATGGAATTCTATTTATCGTTGTAGGATTCCTATTCATGATAATTGCAGTTCCTTTTCGCTTTTCACTAGTACCATTCAAGTCTCTCTACAGACTTGTATAAAAGTTAAAATAAATAATATTTTGTTGTTGTTCGGTGAATAAAAGATTATATTTTAAAACAAAATAAGAATACCCCTCCCAGCACATTTATTATTTAGCAGTTAAAATTATTAAACTTTAATCACATAATTGAATACATATATAAGCTGTGGTGTTATCGTATATAAAATTGTTGAATTCACCGCAACAATTACCTTCTAAGTATCAACTTTTTATGCACAACTAATATATGTAGTTAAACACGACCAAATATATTTGTTGAAAATAGTTTGTAGTACTCCCTCCATTTTTTTTCATTGGCACCAAACTCTCTTTTGGTGTTAGAATTGAGGAGATGCTAAATGAGTGGATGAAATTGAATTGAAAGAAGAGAAAGTAAAATGAGTGGATGTAAAAACCTTAAACTTGCCCAAAATAACAAGTGTCAATTAAAAAAAATACCACTTTTAATAAGTGTGCCAATGAAAAAAAAAATGGAGGGAGTAGTACACTTTTCTTGAAAGAAAAAAGATTGCTTGAATAGTAGGAGTCACAAAATCAGAAGGGGTAGTTTTCCCATAAGAAAAGGCTTCACGACAAGCATACAAAGAATATCTAGCGTCATGTCACTTTTTAAGAAAGTGAACTACTCATACTCTCTCTCACTTAGTTATTTTTACATGTTTATCAATTTTCTCGGAACATATTTGATTACTGATAATTTTAATTATGTATACTAATAGCATATAAAAATTTAATATTTAGAAAATACATGGTGCATAGAATCCAATATTATCTAACATGATAATATTTGAACCTATATACTAATTGAAATTTATGGTCAAACATGGTTCGAGAAAGTTAACAAAAAAATGTGCAGAAATAGACAGAGCAGTAGAAAAAGGGTTTTAGATTCGTGATTATAGTGGAAATACGCAACTGTTAAGGAATTAGAATATTCTTGCAATATTACTTGTAACTGTAATTGTATTCTATTACTTTTTCCTAGCTTGTATAGGTATCATGTACTACTATATAATGTATCCTGAATTCATTAATAGCTTGTATAGGTATCATGTACCACTATATAATGTATCCTGAATTCATTAATACAGACACATAATTACTACCCTTATTTTCTACACCAACGCATCCTAATTTGAAAAGGAAGCATAAGAAAGTGTAGCAACTAAAGCTGCTACAACATAGAATCTGGGTCACATACTACGCACCAAAACAAACAATTTGTCCTGAATCGAGAACTTCACTCTCGTTTCAATCCCATAATGATGTTATTACTACAGGTTATCAGATGTAATCTCAATTTCGTCCTAAGAGATTCTCTTCGTTGAATTTATTTGAGATGGTGAAAAAAAGATTTTGTGCTAGTTAAAGAGGGACGGAACTTGGAAGGAGTGTGAAATTAAGAGTGTTCTGACGGAGAGGATCGGGATTTGGGGCTGATCATAATAAATTGAGCTGACGAGAGCCAAACGTCGGCATACGCATTTACAGGAGTACATTGAATACACTGAAACGGCACCAGAAGAGGCGGTGGTTGGAGATTCCGATTGCACATTTTTCCCAATCTAATTACGGACGTTGGCTTTATTTATCAGCATTAGATACCCCGCAGAAGGCCAGATCCTTCAATTCTAATTAAGGTCGTTTATGCTGCGACGCACAGACCACTTGTACCCTTTTTCTTTTTTCACAATCTCTCTCACTCACATTTTCAACTTTAATAACTACTTCATCCGTCGCATAGAAAATTTCCTACTTTCCTTTTTGGTCTATTCCATAAACTTCATAATTTGACTCTTTCCTTTTTTGAACACAAATTTGTGGCTCCAATTCCACTATACCTACTAAAACAAAAAAAAAGTAGTCACAATCTTTTCTTTCTCATTAGCCAACTCAGCACTCCTAAATGTGCGTGCAAAAAGTAATTATGAAGTTTTCTATGGGACGGAGGGAGTACTAATATTACAAGTGTAATGTCAAAATATAACTATTTTTCATTCACTTATTAATCTTTTCACTCTCTCTGAACATTTCAACTTGCATAAAACTCGATCCAATAATAAGATGTCCGTCTTATCAGAGCGTGGGAAGCATAACACTCATGCATGCTGATGTGACGAGAAAGTGGTGATTGGAATGAGCTGGCCAAACTTTGGTTCAAATAAGTAAATTTTCAAAATAGAAACCTTTGGTTGACACTGACAAAAATGAAAAACATAAACCTTATGCTGCAACGGAGGGAGCCTCCGTGAATGCCGGGTAGTGGCGGGAAGTTCAAATAGTAGTGCCACTATGAAAATGAAGAAGCGACAGAAATTGTCTAGTGTTGGTTAGGTTGTTTGTGAGAAGATTCGATTTTGGTGGGGTTGTGTGATGAATGATGATGATAAATTGAATGAATGCAATCTCAAGGAAGAAAGGGTACGAGCAGTGGTGCCATTAATGATCGCTTATTGAAACTTCATTCCGGAAGGTGGTAACGGTGATGATGCCGCTCAGCGCAAGCGGTGATCGTCTTTAGCCATAAAATGCTTGCTTTACCAATTCAGGGAAACACAATTAGGCCTTCACTCACACCTTGTGGCGGAACCACGCGATCTTTTGTCTGAAAACATGATGGTAAGTCATCTTAAGTGTTTATGCAATTTGCCAATGTAACACAATTGATAAAGGATGTGATTGACACAATTGTGCGAGACGTGTTTATAAACTCGTGGACAGTCCACGTATTTTTTATTTATACGTATTGCATTTATTAAATTAAAATAGTATACTAAATTTAGAGATTAAAATAATAATATTAAATTTTTTGATATTTCACCTTCAAATACACATTATTACTTGTTTTAACTTTTAAAAAATACAATTTATAAATTTTATTAAAAAAGTTACAATATTTAAATTTTATTTAAAAATTTACAATATTTAAATTTTATTTAAAAATTTACAATATTTAAATTTTATTTAAAAATTTACAATATTTAAATTTTATTTAAAAAATTACAATATTTAATGTAAAAAGTACAATGGATTGTCAATAAACTTATGAAAATGTCGCCCATCCTAAGACTTTCTCTACCAATTGTATTTATAAGCAAAGTTTACTTATTTAAAAAATGTGAGAGATAAGTTTATTTTTTTGAGCAAAGTGCATGTATAACCCTAAATAATTGACAAAAGTGGAGATATATAATCCTGCAATAATTGAAAGTGCAAATATAACCCTAGATAATTAGGTTATGTGCAAATATAACCTTTTAAGACAATTTGAGGCCAAAATTAGATGAAAAGCTGATTTTACCCCTCTGATTTTTTTTATTAAAAATGGAAATTTGCGAAGTTACTATTATACCCCTTTGTCTCCTTCTCTCCTTCTCCTTCAATTGTTCTCTTTGTTTTCTCTTCGACGATAAAGGAAATTTTTCTCTCTTTCTCCTTCTCGATTTTCCGGCGCTTGGCTGAGCGGTGCCGAAAATGGTGGCCGATGGTGGCGGATGTGGCATGGGGCTAGGGTTTCGGTGGATGGCTGGGATGGGGCTTCGGGAGGCTAGGGCAAAGGAGACCTGGTTTTCGAACTGGAATCTCTCCACCCTGCTCTCGCCGATTCGCCGGACGGCGAGCGCGGTGCTATCTTCTTGAGCCACCACCATTTTTCTAACCCGGGACTTGTTTTCAAAGTCCATGAATCTCTCCACCCCGCTCTCGTTGATTCACCGGACGACAAGCGTGGTGTCATCTTCTAGAACTACCGCTTTGCCGACTGTTACCAAATCTCCATTTTTGTGACCCAAACCCGGTTGTACTAGGGCATTGGGTTGAGGAACTTGCGGGCTCGGGTTTTGCGGTTCGTCTTCACTTCACTTTCTGAGCTGGTAGGCTAGGGTTGAGTAGGAGGTGGCGGAGGGCTAGGGCTGAGGTGCCGGAGCAGTTGCGGCAGCGACACAATGAAGGTGGTGGAGTAGTGGCAGTGGTGGAAGTATAGTGGTAGGTCATGGGGCATTTTTGTATTAAGCTGAAAAGGCAATTTAGTAATTTTCGATCGGTCAATGGCTGGAAATGGCCAATTAATGCCAGAATATAGGCTTTATGGTTATATGCAATTATGTAAAATAGTTAGGGTTTTATTTACACTAAAAATTATCTCAGAGTTATCTGTACTTTCTCAATTACATAGAGTTATCTTTGCATATTTCCCTTTCTTTTCTAAAAATGCTTTATGCTTCTAACAAAAGTTATTTTTTAGCAATTTACCGGACTTTAAAACTACTAAGGTTATGAGCGAAACAACCAAACACACTGAAAAACCACATCTTCTGTCTAGGATCCAACATCCAAGATCCTATCTATCCACGTTTTGGTCCCTAGACTGGACAAAGTGGAAGTCCTCTTGCCTGACAGGTGATCTGAATATTGTGTATGTATTTGAAGTCTTTTAAAATTCAGCTTGAATTTCAAAATATGGACAGATATTGCATCTTTTCTCATGATGATGATAGGGATATCATCTCTTTAATCCAAGCCATGGCAGCTGAGCAATTCTTCACAAATTGAATGACACTAGACACTGAGACAGGCACAATTAACACACTCCAGTGAAACTCTGCATTTCACATTCAATTGCACAGTTTTTAAACCCAAAACATCATTTCTTCACCAAACCATGTCCCACTATACCACTTCTAAAACTAGCCCAATGGTCCAAATATACACCATTGGTACAACTAGCCCAATGGTACAACTTCTCATTTATTATCACTCATTGGTATGAACAAGTATACACCTTCAAGAAAAACCACCCCACACAATCAATGTGAAAAAATAATCAGGATATGGTTAGAGTAATAAGTAGAGAACAGATGTAAATCTCCAAATTTCAACTCCATTTTCGTGTAAGCAATTTAAAATGAATCTTTCTATCATTATTCTGCCCGTAATGCTAAGCATAAAGAAAGGTACACACCAACTTTGTATCTGTATGTGGGAACCAATGAATTCCTAACTGCTCAAAATCTGATTCTTTGATGTAAGATATTGATCTGTTTTTGAAGGTTTGAAGGGCAGGGCATTGGTACGGAAGTTTTATCAAATGAATTCTCGGAAAGATCCGTAATAGGAACAGCTCCTAACTCAGAACAATACAGGAATCTGAAGAACCAGCTATCAGAACTATACGAAAATCCTGTATGAACACTATACCTTGATGAAGGCCGTAATTTAGAAGACCATGAAACAATGATCTCAACTTCTCAAATCAACATCAAATCCAGCCCCAGTCCACCCAGGTGTTGCAGCACCTCTCCCCTTAGGTATTGCTCCAATTCCCTTTCCCCTCCCTTGAACCATGACTTTCTTCTTTCCTCTTCCTTCGTTTTCTGGAGGACCTTGGTTTCCATTCATAGGCGGAGCATTTCCTTGATTAGATGATTGTCCGGATTGTACACTAGTTACTTCTGCACTGACAGTGGAGGCAGTCGCTTGAGCTGTGCTACTCTGCAAAGATACACTAGGATTCACATCCTGAATAAGGTGTGGATGATGTCAGAGAACTTGATGACAAGTAAGACATAAGGTTGAAGTCCAGGCATTTGTAACAAAGGAAATGGACCAAAATGCTTCTAAAAGGCTAAAACAAGGTCCTTGAACTTTACTTAGAAACAAATTCATGAAGTTCTAAACCATTTTATCTTCCTCACCTCAACAAGTTATTACAGCAATAAAGTACTATGACAAAAGACAATACTTTAGTCATGAAACAAAATTGTCAAAGTTTAGTGCTACAGGCAGTGTGCTCTCTCAATGTTAGTATCGTGCATCCATGTAATTGACTAGAAACTTCTACCAGTAATTCGGTAAAGTCATAGTTTGCCAATGCCATACACTTCTTAGATTGGGGAATCTGCATATTATTTCATTTGCCACAAGTAGCTTAAGGTAGTCCGCATCCTCCTAAAATTTTTTATATACTCTGATGCTCAAACAAAGCATAGCCCTACAAGGTTACTATTATTATCAGAAAGAAAACATAATAAGACAATACCAAACCAGTAACTGTACAGAATCCATATCCGTATCAATATAAATATGACAAGGAAGAAGACTGACGATTGGGGTAGATGTTGATGATCTGCTGGGATTCAAAGCTTCCAGCCGCCTTTTCAATTCCTCCAGTCTAGACAATTGTGTTTTGCTACTTTCCTGCACCTGTGGAGGAAACTTATTGTTTGACATGAAGCACCTTAAGGAAACTCAGCGACAGCAAATGACGAGAGATACCAGATTATTCAAATCTTCACAGAGTTGCTGCTTATTTGCTTCCTCATCTTTCAGAGCCTTTGATGCCTCTTCCCATGCCTGAAATATTAAATCACTAAAATGAGATGCACAGATAAATGATATACCTGAAGCTTCATGACACTAACATGTGTGTCATTGTCAGAACTAGAAAAGACCCTACAAATAGGAACCCTGTTCAGATACAGATACTCCTACTTTATTCCAATGTTACCTAAAGGAAAGTGCATTCCCATAGATCACTATAAGCTAATAGGATGTCTCCCCAACCAGCTGATTCTCAAAATTTCTAGTTCTGTAGGACTAGCTTTTGATGGTAAGCAGTATGGATTTGGGAAAGTCTCAATCCCGATGGCAGCACAAAAGCAGGGTAAGTTACTTTCCCATTCAGTCACGTCACACTTATCCAATCAAGCTTAGTAGGTATTCTGATTCAATAAATTTAAGATATGGCGTACCTTTCGAGCTTGATCCTCCTTAAGCTTAGCAGCACGAACTCTCTCATTTGACATTTCAATTTTCTTCCTCATGTGCTCAAGAGCTAGAGGTTCATGCCCGCAAAAGGTAACATTCAGTTGCCTACAATGCCTCAAATGGTAGATTATATAAGTATAAGGAAGACGGAACAAGAGAAGAGAACGAACCCGCTTTCTTTGGCCCCGATGTAAGTTTCATCTCCATGGACAGATTTGCCAATTCACGTTCAACATCACGAATCTTGGAATAGTTTTCTTGAATATATCTGAGACCGACAGTACCAGGAGATGGTTAAACAGGGATGTTAAATGCAAGATCAAGATGCATTGGCATATAATCGCACAATCCTAAACAGGGTTGGATTTTGAACACGTTACTTTAACATATCACTTAATACTACAGCGAGTAATTTCTACCATTTCAATCTCGAACAATAAGTGAAGATAATTTCTGGCAGCCATTTTTTCAAGCAACTTACTAAAAGTATAAACGTTGCGAGAACTATTTCAACACGAGTAGATATAATGATTAGCAAAAGGAAAAGGAGAGAACATACTTGTGTAATTGAAGCTGTTCTTCCGCAATAATCTGAAACACCATAACCAAAATTAGCCCTAAAAATTCGAATCCGAGCAATAAATAAGCATACAAATAGGAACAAGGACCTTCTCAGCGTAGGCAATGGCGGGATTTTCCCGGCGGATACCATCGGGTCCGATGTCCTCCATTTGCAAGACGGGTCCAGCATTTGCGTCGACGGAGCTGGGATTTGCCGCCATTTCAAAATTGATTGATTCGATATGATTAGGGCTATTATGATCTCCAGATTCCGGCCGGTATAACAAATTTTTGGGGTGAGACCCACGTTGAGCTAAGTTTGAAATCAACGTGTTTATCCGCACTATCAGTCGGAGCACAAGCCCATTGCCGACGGGGAGTTAGTTGAGTTGTACGATTCACTTTTTATCCCGAAATTATGAATTACACGTGATTGACCAAATTCCTTCCCCCTCTATCTTTATTTCATTGGCGCGTCTAATGTTTGCATAACAATTTTTGAGAAGCTAAAGGAGCAAAGAAAATTTAAAATTGAGTGAAGCACTAAAATGAGTGAATTGTACGGTAGTAATTTGAATTTGCTGTGATTGGGATGTGAAAATTAGTGATCAAAACATATTTGTTATGAAAAGAAAAGTGCGCCAATTAAATAAAATTGGAGGGAGTATATATCCTTCTTTCAAGTTTTTTTGATAATGGATTTAAAAAATAAACTTTAGACCCCCTATTATACACATTATATTTTTAAAAAATTCAATAGAATACTAATTTGTGATAGTCTTTTGTTCTTTTGTTATTTTCGCATCCTCTTTTTGCGGAAAAATTAGAAGAGAAGTGGATAAATTAAACTAATTGAGTAACTTTTCTAAATAAAAAACATTAAAACAAGAGTACATGTAATCTAGCAATTAGAGTCAGTGGTATCCCCACGGATATTTTGTGCACTTTATATAGTATGAATGTGCATTCTGGCGTGTACGATTGTGCACTAATATAATTTAACTAAAATTATTGTATTGCTGAATGTATTGAAATACACATTCAGCATGTATACTATGCACAACGTGTATACTGTGCACGTAGGGATACGGTATAAGAATTGAGAGTCGGTATAACCCGTCATCCGGCTTGGACACCAACTTATCCCCTCACTCCGTACAAAATGTAAATTATGTTAATGATCTCTTTTTAAACTACACCCATCCCTAAAACGGATAACTTGTCCTACAGATAATACAAATTTCAAATTCAAATCTTGGTACACAAATATTTATTTCACCATCAAGAGTCAGATATATCGATCATAATTTATCATCGATTCAAAAAAAACGTATCAAAAAAGTATTTTGTACACTAAGGTTCAACAAATATTCGAATCTGACAATAATATTGCAGAGTTTTCCGACACTTCAAAAGAGCAGCCTCTTATTAAATCTCCAACATGCCTGACACCTACATATGCAGGGATTAACAAACAGGTGGATGCATTTCTTCTGTTTCAACTAAACAACTAATAATTGAATTTTTCTCAAAGTTACTTCCTTCTAGGTAAAAAGAAAATACGCTGCTATTTCTCTTCCAGAAATCTCAGGGAGGAAAGTGGAAGAGGCTGAGACCCTCAGAATTCAGGCAGCATTCATACCAAATTTGCGTCGCAGGTCAGAATAGGCATCAGGCAGTGCCACTGGATATAAGCTGGTGGACTTCCTCGATTGTTGGTAATGCTGGGATGGCTCCATTCTTGGTAACAGTTAGAGCACCACAAGCATTGGCAAAAAGCAGTGCCTCCCTCAACCGACCCTCGTCCTGCCAATCCACATTAACAACTTAAGACAAGGAGACTAAGCTGTGGCCTAAGCAATAGGCTACGATACATTTCAATCCGGTAGACTTGTGTTTGGGACAAAAATACAGTTGGGACAAAAATATCTGCATTGCATGAATCAGATGCATGCAATTTAGAAACTTATGTTGTGATATAAAATGTTCCCATAGCCTGTTAGAAAAGGGATAAAAATCTCACTACCTGATACTACCGACTTACCTGATAAAGATTTATGTCGGAAGCCAGTTTGCTCAAGAACCCGCCAGTGAATGCATCACCGGCACCATTTGTGTCAATAGCCTTGACTTTCTGACCAGGAACTCGTCCCTTAAATCTCTGCAAATCAATTTTTGTTAGTACTAAAGCGTACCCTTCAAGTACGAAAGCTTTATAGGAACTAGTACGCAGAGATTTCGTTCATGAAAATTACAGAGTAACTTTCCAGCTTACCCTAGTGTAGTATCTGCAGCCCCGAGAACCTTCAGATACGAGTAGAAGACTCAAATTTGGATGAAAAAGCTTCTTCATCACCACATCATCATTGTAAGGATCATCACCTCCGGTCAGGAATGTAATCTCGTCCTCACTTATCTACAGGTTTCAAGAGGAAACTAACATTTAAAAGGAAACAAGCTACCTAGAAGGAATGGCTCCAGACTTTCACTCTTAAGAGTAATAAAATACTCACAGATAGCAACTTTATACCTTGATAAAATCAGCTTGGTCCCATATTTTCATTATACCTTCTCGAGCTGCATCGGCTGAAGGCCATAGGGCTAGTCTTAAATTTGGATCGTAGGAGAGTAAACTACCAGATTTTTTGGCAATAGTCATTGCAGCTAGATGAGCAGACCTACATGGTTCTTCAATCAAGCTGATTGAGCCGTAATGAAAGATTGTAGCCTGCCAATTGACATAGCACCCCGTAAACCATAGGAACAGCTAGCTTAAGTAGAATAGAGTAAATGCTGAACCTTTTTAAGTAGGCCAGTGTCGAGTTCTGACTCCCGCAGAAGCATATCAGCACTGGGATGGCGGTAAAACATGAACTCACGTTCGCCATCAGCTCTAAGTGTAACAAAAGCAAGGGCTGTTCTCGCATAGGGATCATATCGCATGCCAGAAACATCAACTTTGTTTTTCTTCAAAACATCAGCCAACATGCGTCCAAACTCATCCTCTCCTACCTGTCACTGAAATCATATCATTCAAAGCCTTCATACCACAATAGGTATTCTTGCACATATTACCCAAGTCCAGGTAATTCTATATAACAGAAGATGGTACGAACAGAGAGTAGAAAGTATGCACATAGAACACTTCAAATCCAACTTGAAGAGATGAATGCATCTTACAATAGTAGTCCAGATTTTTTTAAATGGGGACACAGTATAAGTTTCAAGATTCAATAGACTCTACTCTATCTTCAGTTTCTAATAGCATAAATAGTTGCCCAAACTGTATCTTCACTGTCTGGATTCCACAAGAACAACATTAAATCAACAAACACCTCATGCCTATGGAAATAAGTCACATAAAAAACGATTATGACTTGAAGAATGCCCATTCCCCTAGGAGGCATAAAAGGCTATGTCACCAGAAAAACAGGGTATGTAAACCAGGACAGTAATGATGGGATAGAGTTGCACCTTCCCAACAAAAGCCGAAGAACCACCCAGCCGCGCTACACACGCAGCAACATTAGCAGGAGCACCGCCCGGAGCCTTCTTGAAGGCAGGGGCTTCAGCTAGTGAGACTCCATTAACGGTCGGAACAAAGTCAATCAACAGTTCCCCAAAACACACAACCAGGGGACTCTTCTTTGTTGAGGAGCCATTGGCATTCAAGGAAAGGCTTTCTAGATTATCTGCAGAAACCCCAAAACCAAAATCAGTAGCATTTAACAGACGTAACATCTGAATCAGAGTTCAGTAGTTTACACACCATTATAACAAAATCAAACAGTTATTTCCAAACCCAACCTAATCTTAAAGCAAATTTTCAGGTCTAAATGCTCAGATTCTGATACCAAATTAGAACAGCATAGATATAAGAAAGACAGTCATTTAACACAATTAGCGTGCAACACGAGATAATCTTTCCACCGGGCACATACATGAAGTTAGCAGCGCTATAACACAAAGGTAGCAGTGTTTGAATAACTGTACATTGAGTGGTAGAAAAAGGGTAATCGAGAATTCTGAGATGGCGATGTAATCAAGAAAATCACACCCTCGCCATGCAGGTTCAAGAACAAACCTGAGATGGGCCCACCAGACATCCTGCGTGATCGCTTATCCCGTGCAGCTAAAAATGAGTAAACGCCGGAGAATCCAACAACCGTGAGCAAATATTCAGGAAGAGTCAAGAAACAGGATTTGAAAAACGGAAAAGGGTCCCTTTTGATTCGGCAAAGGATCTTTGAAAGTTGACCAGAAGCGAAAATCCAATTTACTTCTTATAGACTCTTCTTCTAGGGCGAGCCTCTTGAGTCTTTCTAGGGGTTCTCTGGACAGACTGGACTGTTAGAAATGGACGTTTCTTGATTGATCGGAGTCGGAGAAAAAGAAGATGACGGAGGATTGAGCGACTGGGACAAATGATCAAACACTAATCGGGCATGCAGATGTGGAATGCCTCGTGGAGTCAGCCGGTGTACGTACTATGAGTTGTCAAACTGGACTTGTGCGCTCATTTACAATGGTTGGTCAATGCTGAGCTCACCGTCATTCACGTGCACAGAAAAAAACTTCAAAAATATATTTACTCCCTCCGGAGGGAGTAATATTAGCCCATTTCATCAAATTATAGGATTATAATGGCATATTTTAATTGAGTGGGTCTCCAGGCGGCTGGTCCATAAACTTATGGATATGCCACTTATTTCCTTATACACTGCATTTCTTAAATTACATACAATAGTGGGTCTCCTAACAGGCGGCCTGCCCATAAGCTTATGGACATGCCACTTATTTCTTACCTCATAGCATTTCTTAAATTACATACAAAATTTAAAATTTTTGAAAATATGTTTTATATCATATATTTTTATATTTTCACCTTCAAATACATATTATTACTTGTTTTAACTTATAAAATACAACATTTAAATTTTATAAAAAATTACAACATTTAAGTCAAATGTCCCTGAGGACTGTCCATAAGCTTATGGAAAGGCCGCCTTTTCTGAAACTTTCCCTACATACAAAATTTAAAAATTTTGAAAATATTTTTTATATCATATATTTCTATATTTTCAACTTCAAATACATATTATTACTTGTTTTAACTTATAAAATGCAATATTTAAATTTTATAAAAAAATTACAACATTTAATGCAAATGCCCCTGAAAACTGTCCATAAGCTTATGAAAATGCCGTCTTTCCTGAGACTTTCCCTTTTTAATTATATTGACACATATGATCAAAGTATAGGATCATATGTGCATTTTCCTCTATTATAAACAATAATATTTTTGTTCATATATTCATTTAAATATGTAATTAAATTTTAACATATAATGTATCACAAAAATAAAAGTGCAGAAGGAGTTGGATGCAGGGAATAGGAACTACTGATTGGGAGGGATAAAGTAATATAAGTGAGTGGAAAATTAGTATAAGAAATAAATTTTAGGTAAAATCTTGGGAAAGACGGTCTTTTCATAAGCTTATGGAAAGATGAGGTTTAATTTGAATAATAAAAGGTAAAAGATCTTAGTTGCAACATTAAAAATTTAGCATGCAACACGTAGTAGTTATAAAATTTATAACCCGGTTCATGCAACCCAAAAATTTTATCTTCATTTCTTCTAATTTACGCTTTAAGCCTTGGTCTTTCCATGACTTATGGAAAGACCGTCTTTCGAGAGACGCACTCTAAATTTTATTACTCCCTTCGTCCTAGTTAAAATTGTACTCTTTTTGCACACTGTTCAAGACAAGTGTTTGGCCATTAATGTGTTTACCTACATATAATAATGATAATTAAAAATTACTTGTTATAATAAATTGAACAATATCATATACGATAATATTATTGTTCATATATATATATATATATGTATATATATATATAATGTTCAAAAATTAAGAGTGCAAGTTCAGACGAGGGAGTACAAAAAATTTATAAAGTATGGAATTTAATATGGAGAGATCAATAACAAAAATGCATACTTTGAGTTATATATATATATATATATATATATATATATATATATATATTTGAGGGTACAAGTTCGGACGAGGAAGTACAAAAAATTTATAAAGTGTGGAATTTATATGGAGAGATCAATAACAAAAATGCATACTTTGAGTTGAGATGAATAGATACTATTCTGTATCAGATCAAACTTCACCGATGTTTTTTCAACAATTTTAAAATTTTATGTTTGATTGTCGTTGTTAAGTTATATAATTATATATACAATGATAGTATTGTATAAAAGTTGATATTTAAAAAATATATTTATTAAAATTAATCTTAAAAAAATTTATGATAACTTTTTATACGTATATTCATTCGAATTTACAATAAAAACTTATTAAGTTTGATCCGAAGAAAATGAGGGTGCAATTTAACTTTAGATAGGTGTATTCTCGCCTCTCTTTTTTTTCTTTCTTGAATCTAACTGTTGAAAGGGATTTATCTATTTGTTGTGAGAAAAAAAACATAATAGTATAATCGACCACATGACAACAAGAAGAAAGTAAAAATGTAAGTATTGTTGACATTATGGGATAAAAAGATTCATAATTTCATTTTCCTTTGACCCTTGTTTAATTTAGTACTAAAATAACTTTAAATAATTGAAGAAGGGGCATAGGAAATGACGGTTTAGCGCAGAAACATTTTATATCCAAATTGGTCAACAGTCAACACTGATAAAAAGTATTTATATTACATACATGCTCAGTTCACATAACTTTATTTTAAATGATGAAATTATTTGATGGTTACTGAAATAATTTTATATTTATTTATTATTAAAAAATATTTTTTTAAATATAATATTTTTAACTTAATTTTTAAAAGTTTATTAGTTATGTTTGTCATAATTAATAATTTGATATAACTGCTAGATGGATTGTCAGAAAACATTCACATGAATATCACACGAATAAATTATCATGCTTATGTGTCTTTATTTGCGAATTTTGATTATTACTTCTCTCTTTAACTTTTTTTTAAACGCTTTGCTGCTATATAGTATCTTTCTCACTTGCTGCGTGCATTTGTTAATTTAAGTGTGTCATCTTCTCTACAAAAACATTAAAAGTGAAAGTGATGGTGGAGCTGTACAAGGTACCGTATGGAAGAGGGTTTTGGTAGGTGCCATCCAATCTAGTGGATCACTATATCTCGCCCTGTATTTTACTATCCTCGCCCTAATACGTATACAGTATATATTTTTAATTTAATTTCAATAACTAAATTAAACTAAATTCAAATTTAAAAAATTCAACAAAAAAAAAATCCAAAATCTGAAACGAAAAAAATTCCGGCACCGCCGCCGGAGCGCCGCCGCCGGACCACCGGGCACCGCCGCCGGACCACCGGGCACCGCCGCCGGACCACCGGCCGCCGCCGCCGGACCACCGGCCGCCGCCGCCGGACCACCGGCCGCCGCCGCCGGACCACCGGCCGCCGCCGCCGGCTCCGGTTCGCCACGGCCTGGGCGCGAGACGCCACCGGTCGGCTCGCCATGGCCTGGGCGCGAGCCACCGCCGGTCCGCTCGCCGGGTTCCGGGCGCGAGCCACGGCTCGCCGTGCGGTGGGCGCGAGCCACCGCCGGTCCGCTCGCCGGGGTCCGGGCGCGAGCCACCGCCGGTCCGCTCGCCGGGGTCCGGGCGCGAGCCACGGCTCGCCGTGCGGTGGGCGCGAGCCACCGTCGGTCCGCTCGCCGGGGTCCGGGCGCGAGCCACGGCTCGCCGTGGCCTGGGCGCGAGCCGTGCCTTTTTTTTTTTTTTTTTTTTTTTTTTTTTTTAGCACGAATTCTACTCATTTTGAGGGCACTCGAAATTTTTTGCTATCCAAAACGAGCAAAAATTACTCCGGAAAGGGTGTTAGAAATTCCATGTCTTCGGAGGTAATTTTACTAATTAGTTACGTAGTTGTTAAATTGAATAATTTTTGCCGTAGAAATTTATGCTCGTCTTTGTGTTTTAATTTATTAACTGTTACGTAGAAACTATTGTACATTTATCTCCTATGAATTTATCTCCTATTAATATTTGTTACGTAATGCTGTTTCTAATTTATGTCCTATTAATTATTGTAACGTTAAGTTACGTATTTTTACGTTATTTTGATATTTTAATTTGTTGTACTGTAAGAATGTAATATTAATTCTAGCCACAATGTTATTTCATTTTTTTTCCATTACGTGTATGTTTTAGCTGTTAGGGAGAAAGAAATTTATGCTCATCTTAATTTTTTAATTTATGCTCATCTGAGTATTTTAATTTATTAATTGTAACGTAAAAATTATTGTAACGTTAATTTTAATTATTGTAACGTTAATTTTAATTATTGTAACGTTAATTTTAATTATTGTAACGTTAATGTTGATGCTGCAACGGATTGCTCTGCAGGTGGGATTTGAACTTGTCACGAAGTCCTACAAACAGAATAGGAATGGTCCGCTGAGGTTATATTGCATTTGCAATCGGGGCCGAAAGGATAAGGATGTAGAGTCCGACGGAGTAGCAGCTCGACCAGAAGTTGTGACTGCCCATTCGCGATTGTCTTGAAACAGAGCATCACGGGGGATGGTTGGAATGTAGTGCCGTGCAAGGATCCTAGGCGAGGGATGCACAACCACTCTTTCTCAGTGTACCCCGAGGGTCATAGACAGAGCAGCAAGCTCCATGCGGACGCGAAGCAAATGATTCAGACTTGACATTTTTTTAAGTTACAAATTGGAAATTACATTACTAAATAATCTTATTTTTTTACCACATCACACTATTATTAACATTCAAGGAAACAATTGTTAAAACATATCATAATAATTTTACTACACAATTGTTTACATCGGATTAATAAATTTTATTTAAATAGAACTATATTCTATTATGTCACATATACTTTCCAAATTACGGAAATAGTAATCATTTCCAAATTTGAACTAAATAATTTCTAAAAAACACAATTTCTTCGTTTTAATTCCAAAATTCATTAAATTCCTAATATTAGATTTCTCCGAATTATTCTACATCTTAATCTCCTATGATCTTATGAAATAAATTAATTTAAGAGTGAAGCCTCCTATTTTCTTATATTTACAACTAAACCCCTCATTCGCACGAAAACAAAAAAAATTCGCACGAAAACTAAAAAAAATCCTCCAAAACTTACGTTTTCCGGCGATTTTCCGGCGGATTTCCGGCGGCGGCGGGCGGCGGGCGGCGGGCGGCGGGCGGCGGGCGGCGGGCGGCGGGCGGCGGGCAGCGGCACCTGGCCGGATGGAATGGAGAGAGGGAAGGGGGAGAGGATTTTAGGGTTTTTAATTTTTATTTTTTAAAAAATATTAATACGTGTATTTATACGTATTAGGGCGAGAATAGTAAAATACAGGGCGAGATATAGTAATGCCCATCTTTTACCATGAAGGTGGGCAGCGAACCCAATAAGTTCCCAAGGTCAACGGGTTCAAATACGGGTACTCGTATGTTCAAATATTTGTATGTGTAGATAGTTAAAAATGCGATTCGTTGCCTGATCCAGAAAAGTAGGGTATCCATAATGTGGGTTTCCAAATTGATCGAGCCGGGTAATGGGGTATCAGTTGACCCGTTTAAAATTTAAATTTTTGAGATAAATCATCATTTTATTATATTCCATAAATTTGTATAAGTGCAAGAAATACATCATAACAATAATGGAAATGTACTTTTATGATTGAATTCTCGTGACATTTTTTGTATAAATAATTAGTGTTAAGTTCCCATATGATCCCATGTTTTGGTCATATGTGTCAATATCACCCTGCAAGATCAGAAAAGTGTTATTATAACCCTATGATCTGCTCGAAATGTGCTAATATAACCTTGGAGGCCTGAATTTGGCCGGAATTCTATGAATTGACCATTATACCCTTGATTTAAAAAAAATCAGAAAATGTGAAAGGACAGTTATGCCATCATTGTCTATTAACCCAAACAATTTTCCATTTTTTCCTATCTGGATACTCTTCTCGACCTTCAGATCCAGGGAAGAAAATCAACACCGAGCTCTTAACCCTAGGCTTCGTCGTTCGAAACACATATTCCTCCACCGCCGTAACGAAATCCTTTCATCGTTCAAAAATCCTTTCGCCATACCAAATCTACCGCCATACGAGATTTCTACCCCCCACTCAAAATCTCCCCTCCACAAACGAGATCTCCCTGCCGCCGTACGAGAATTCTCCCTGCCACCGTAACCAACCGTCTCACCTCCATATAGAAATGGCAAGCCCAAGCTTCAATGCTGCTTACCGCAGGGACGATCGCAACGGCCGGCAACTGGCGTTGATTGCACCTCTAAATTTTGGTGTCTCTGCCGCCACCGTCACTAGTACGGGGAGAGGTGCTAGAAGATCCCAAGTTCGCAACCCTAGTCTCCGAGTTCCTTAATGGCGGCATGAACACCACCGCGACGACGATTGAGTGGGTCATTGATGATTGAGAATCCCTCCATTCAGGAAAAGTTGTACAAGGAGATTAAGACCGCCTATGGCGACCAAAAAGTGGACGAGAAGGATCTGGAGCTAGGTGTTTGAGTGGTGGTGGTGGGGGCGGAAACCTAGGTGCTTGATGTCATTTAGAACGCTGTGGTGAAGCAGCCCCGCCATTGATGCCACGCGCTGGCTCGTCTAGCTGGGTCTCACCGCCATTTCTGTGTATGCTCTGCCTCAATAACAAGAATGAGTACAGCCTTTCCAGGTAAATTTCACTAGCTCAGTATTAGTTCTGTTCATTTTTTGAGAATCTGAGCTAGGGTTTTGTGTTAATGAGTTCTTGAATTTGTTGGTTTTGGGCTGTAGAAATGATGGATTTTGTTCAGTTCGTGGATATTTTTTGTGGGTTTTACTTGGATTTGTGTTTTCACAGTAAAGATTCATACTTGGGTTAATGGTATTGCTTGCTCTGATTTTGATAGCTTTTCTTGATGTTTTGTTGGATTGATTTATTGATTTCTATTATGTTGTGCTGAAGTTTTGACATTAAAATATGCTACGTGTTCGTGTGGAGAAGCGGCGGTCCGATGCCTGATGTCCTGATGTCCTGATGTCCCGATGAAGATGATGACCGGCGGAGAAACAGCAGTCGGCGGCAGCGGTGGGAGTGGTGGGAGCAGTGGTGGGAGCAGTAGTGGTTAGGGAGATGAAGCAGAATAATTTAGGGATATTTTTGTCATTACATTTTTTGTTTTAAGACTAGAGGTAATTTAGTCTTTTTATGTTCGGTCAATGTCGGAAACTACTTAGTCAACACTGGAATAGTGCCAAAAGTTTATATCGGCATTTCTAATGCAAAACATAGGGTTATAATAGCACTTTCTGATCTTGCAGGGTCATATTGACACTTATGACCAAAACATAGAGTTATATTTGTATTTTCACCATATAATGATCACGAAAAGTAACAGGTTCGTAATCATTATCACCATCCCCTAGTTTGGATGAACTTAACAAAATATGTTGAAATAACGAGAAACAAAACCATTGTGTTAAATGTTTTATTCTAGTGGAGAGGTTCCGAAAATTTGATATGAAATTTTTGAAGATCAAATGTAAACAACTTTCAATTGGATGTACAACTAAATAAGGTTGTGGTCCTGGGCCCGACTGAAAATTTGAGGCTGAAAAGGAAATGGCGGTACTCAAAACTCAGAAGGAACAATTGAAAATTATGGGGTTGAAAGGGAATGATTTAAAATTTATCACTTGAATATTATGTCAATTCACAGTATTTAATAATTAATATTACATATGTATGAACAACTAAGAATGAAGAGTAGATATGTAGAAAATAGTATAGTATATTAAAATTAATTAGATATATTTTAATTTTACCGAGTATCCCGGGTACCTGGAAATAATATTTTTGCGGCCCTGACCCGGACCCGGTAAAATGTAAAAGTTTTGGGTCGGGTACCTGGCCCTAAAAAAAGAAAAAGTACCCGATTATTTTAAACCGGGCTAGTAGATGGACGGGTCGGATAATGCGAGGCGAGTATTTTTGAACACCCCTACCCTAAAAGGCTTCAATTATGTAGCAACTGAATCCTCTATATTTTACGCAATAACTGTTGACTCAAAGAGCAGCTTGGGAAGTTGAATCGGAAATTGAGAATTGGAAAATTTATAATATCGACACAGAATGTTAATTTGCTACTGGCAAAAATCATGATCACTTAGTAGAGAAACATATCACGTATTAATATTATTATTTCAAACAAGGCCTTCAATGATGTTAATACCATTTGATTCGAAGCACATATCGACCAATTGACAAACACACTGAAAAGCACATATTGACCCATTTAAATATATAGAACTCCTAGCATAAAAACACAAAGGAAACCACATATACATGAACTATATAACCAAATCAGACAAAATACATCGACGTGAACAACTCAATCAATATGGACTTGAATTTGCTCATATAAACTTCAATTTTTAAAATAAGTGTTATAACCTTAAATTCTTGTTTATTTTCTAACACTGGGGTTCACTTCAGTGGTAAAACCATCTGAAATTAAATAGAAAGTAGAACATGGCTATTTTGGCTATTTCACGTATGGTCAACACCGGTCTCCAGCATAAGTGTTATGAGTTTACACTAGTGGAGGAAGACATATTAAAGGCGGTTATTTCGGACCAGAGAAGACACTTTGAAGTGTCTTCTCTGGTCGTGCCTTTGATCGATTTCGATCAAAGGCAGTTCTGAAAACCGCCTTCTATCGGATCCGAATGAGTTCCAAAGTCAGAACCTATTTCTGGGGTTGAAAAAGGGCCACTAAAACCTAGGTTTCCGGCAGCAAGCAATAACACAGATCTGGAAACTACTATGATAAAAGACAAGAAATGAACATAAATTTGTAACCATAGTACCAACAAAGAAAACTACTACACATATCTAACCATAAACAAAAAACAATAAGAATAAAAAACCAAACATTCAAAATATAGCAAATTTGGAAAATGGCTTCCCTAAAATCTGGAAAGGTCAGGTGCGGTGAGGGCTTTGCGCGAGGGAGTGCTTTACGACAAAGGATGGCTCCGGTGATGAGAGCTACGGTGGTGAGAGATTTGCGACAGAGCGGCTGCGGTGACCGGTGAGAGCGGAGACGGTGATGACTTCGGTGGTGAGGGCCACAACGGAGAGGAGGTCGTGGTGGTGAGGGAAACGGTGAAGAGGGAGAAACATCGGCGATGGTGAGGGTTCTGGCGGGAGGGAGAAACAAAAAGATGAGTGGTTAACGGAGAGATTCGATCGGATGTGTACGTGAGAGGAGATAGAGAGAGGCAACTTACGTGAGAGAGAGAGGTGTGTTTTTGGTGGGGGAGTTAGAAAATTTTCCAAGGCATGGAAAATTAGGGTTTCTCTTTATATAGGGCCCAACAAAGACACCCAATTAAAGCGGTTAAAGGCGGTTCTACAATAGAACCGCCTTTAACTGATATAATAGAAGGCGGTTAGAACCGCCATTGATCAATTAGGAACCGCCTTCTATTGGATCTGAAAGTAGTTCCGACATCGAAACCTCTTCAGAACCTCAATCAAAGGCGATTCTACAAAAAATACGCGGAACTACCTGCTAATGCTGTCTTTAATGAGGTCTCCTCCACTAGTGTTATGAGTTTATGAGTCAATGTTAGACAAGTGTTATATTAGCACTTTTGAAATTTTTGGGATTATATATGCCACTTTCAAGGGTTATATATGTCACTTTCAAAGAACTAGGGGGTGCTCAAAGCATTTTGGCCTTTCAAATATTTCAAAATTTTAATTATAGAGAAGTATCCCGTTAGACCAAATACTGGTTAGATTGATCATTAAAAAAACATATTTATAATTTTTAAGGTCGAATTATATTTATTTATATGTTGAGATTCTTTTCATAGTTATAGGTACCCCATTGATATAAATAAAAAAATAAATATCAAATCCTCATATTGGCATGCTAATTATAAAATGACACCGCCTAACGATTAGTCGATCTAAAACAAAATCGTGTATTAATTCTAAAGGTTTTTCTAAATCTTACTAGTTTTCTAAAGGTTTTTCTAAATCTTATTAGTTTTCATTGATTTTGAATGACATTGATCAAAATTTCATGCAAAGCACTAAAAACATTGAATGTTATGCACTCCCTCCATATCAATAAAAATTGACCAATTACTTTTTTTTTTCCTGTAAACGGTAATCCTAAATTTAAATTAATATATAATATAATAAAAATATCGCATAAGATATTTAGTTTTGTATTAATATTTATGTTTTAAATATTAGTTTTCATACGAAATTATTATATGTATTTAGAAATATTGATAGTTAAATATGATTACTGAAGGCGTAAATTTTTTTTGTGAAAAATGGAGTGGAATGAAGGCAGTGAAAAATTGAGAGTTAGCAGAATTTTTTTCAATTTTCAAACTTTTCAACCTTAAGCGTAGGGTCGATTGTACTATCTGGGCATTACAATGGGCTGGTTTACTGATTACAGTGGGCTGGTTTACTGATAACAGTGGGCTGGTTTAATAGACAAGATCCGAATATTCGGACCTGGAAGACTTCATTACTGCACTAGGACGGAAAAAGACAACAAATCTCGTGAATTTAAATGAAAGCGAAAGGGAAGAGAATCTAGGAGATAGCTGGGAGCCTGGGGCATTGTGAGTCTGCGACTCATGTGGCAGTTACATTTTCGTGATTTTCATTTCTATTTTCCCATCAAATTCAAGGCAAATTTTTGGGAAAGTTTTTATTTTCGTATGCTTATGAAAAGAGCCCGTCTCTTGAAAGACGGTATTTCCATAATTATGGAAAGATTAAGGTTTAAAGTATAAATTATAAGAAATGAAGATAAAATTTTTGGATTGCATGAACATGGTTATAATTTTTATAACTATGTTGCACACTAAAATTTTAATATTGCAACTAAGATCTTTTACCTTTTATTATTCTAACTAAACCCGTATTTCCATAAATATATGGAAAGATCGTCTTTCCCAAGACTTTGCCTTATGGGAATACGTGATTTAATGAGAATAATAAAAGGTAAACATTGTAGCGGTAATATTAAAAATTTATTATGCAATGTATAATAGTTATAAAGTTTATAATCCGATTTATGCAACCCGGAAATTTTATCTTTATTTCTTCTTATTTAATTTTTAAATCTCGATCTTTCCATTACGTATGGAAAAATTATCTTTCAAGAGACGGGCTCCAAATTCAAATCCCCGTCTAATTACTTTAATAATATTATTATTTTCCTAATAACAACAAGATTCTGTATTTTGAAAGACGGTATTTCCATAAGTCTGGAAAGACTAAGGTTTAAAGTGTAAATTAAAAGAAATGAAGATAAATTTTTTGGGTTGCATGAACCGAGTTATAATTTTATAACTACTACATATTGCATGCTAAATTTTTAATATTGAAACTAAAATCTTCTACATTTTATTATTTATAATTAAACTCTGTCAAGTATACGAAACGCGTTTGCCAAGATTAAGATTTTGCCAAACAACAATACTACCAAGCGAAGCAATATTGAAAAAGTGATAATAGGAAGAATAAAAATTTATAGCAAATAATGTGAAAGATAATAAAAGACTAAATTATCAATCACGAGGATCAACTAAATATAAATACACTTATCTTACCTTTTCAGGCATGCCACGTCAGGTGCTGTGTAATTTCACTTTTTTCACTTCTTTTATCGTCACTCAATTGAAAATTCCACCTGATGATCTCACATTCGATTCCCGGTTGCACACAGTCACACACTGCAGCTCCGCAAGTGGAAAAGAAGACGGATATGGCATTGTACGCCACAACCACCCATGTCAAGTCATCATCATCACCGCCGTGTTTCAATGAATCCGCCACCGGACTGTACGCTTCCAAACCTATTTTCGCGCGGCAAGCTCGATCACTCTCATTTCTCAAGTTTAATAAACCGACTGTAGCTCCTCTCACCGTCGCCGCTTCCTCCCCGTCCTCTTCTTCTTCTCCGACCGCCGCCGCCGTTGCTTCCGAATCCCTAGGCCTCAAGGTATGCTTCTCTTTCCCCACAGCATATCTCACTGAGCTACTTGCCGTGTTTATTTTTACTTATTTGTTTGGTGTTTGATGATTACAGGTTATTTCGGTTCCTACCAAGCCAATTGAAGGTCAGAAAACTGGAACTAGTGGCCTCCGGAAGAAGGTAATAAGTTTTGTTGATTGATTGCGGCGAACACTTCCTGTCTTAATAAGATTAAAATGATGTTTCTCAATTTTATTGAATTGATTGTAAATGTTTTAGGTTAAAGTGTTTATGGAAGAGAATTACTTAGGCAACTGGATTCAGGTTCGCGGTGTTCAGTTCTTACCTTTTTACTTAACTTTATATGAGTGTACTGTTATTCTTAGTAATTTTATCCTTGCAAAACTAAGCTGTTTCTATAAATTCATGCATAATGTGTAGGCATTGTTTAGTTCATTGCCGCCTGAGGATTATATGAATGGAGTTTTGGTACTGGGAGGTGATGGTCGTTATTTTAATCGTGAAGCATCTCAGGTTAGAAGTTTTGTTCAGTTTGTGGTTGATTAGATAGTTTCTCTGTTCTTGGTTTGCTAATCTTGCTCTATTCTTTGTCTTCCAGATAATTATTAAAATTGCTGCAGGAAATGGTGTTGGTAAAATATTGGTTGGCAAGTGAGTGCTAACAAATGTCCATTCATGTAGTTGCATTTTTTCATCTTTTCCATCTTTTGTTTCTATTTCTTTATTTGCACTCGAATGTGTCTATCATGGATTAAGATTCCCTTGTTTCACGTTTTGTGAGGAAAGTTCATGAGAGATGAATGCTAATAAGCTCTATCTGGTGTGGTTAAGTGTATCTATATCAAGAGGCAGAAGCCAGCAGAACTGAGCTTTAGCACATGAAAACTCATGCACAGAGCATTCATGTTGTTTCAAACAGAGTTCACTTAAACTAAAATTTTATTACAGGGATGGTATTTTGTCAACTCCAGCTGTTTCTGCTGTTATACGAAAGAGAAAGGTAATATTATGTTTGTTCCTTTTCTCTAGTTTTATGAGTGTAGAAGGGATTAGACAAACATATACTGATCTGTTTTCCTTGATTTTGTTTAACAAAATTATTTATCAGGCCAATGGTGGTTTCATAATGAGTGCAAGCCACAATCCCGGTGGTCCAGAATATGACTGGGGTATCAAGGTGACTCATGCTACATATTGTTTATGAGAATAGAGTGAATGAAACTCTGTTTGTGAATTTTATCAAATACAATTTTATCATTTTTCACTACACTATAGATACCAGTGGCATTTGTGATTGTCATCTATCTCTTTTGGGTATGGATTTATATGGAAGCCAGCTACATGTTACATTTGGTTTTGCAGTTTAATTACAGCAGTGGACAGCCTGCACCAGAATCCATAACTGACAAGATTTATGGCAACACTCTTTCTGTATGGATCTGTTCTTTTGATCTCCTTGTTATTATATTTCACCTGTTTTTCTAATCTACCTTTCCCTATTATCTAGCAATCATGCATTGACAATTTAATAATAGTGCTTCCTATAATGGATATGGAAAAATAAAAATAGAGGACATGTTGACACATCTAGGCTTTGATTCTACATAGTTAGTTTAAAACAGCACTTAATGATTGTAATAAAAACAACTCCTCAATACTTTTAATTTCACAGAAGCTTCATCACAAAAAACTCAAAATTCAGCTCAAATTCTGAACTTTTGAAGTATTTCCATGAGTATTGGCTATCAGTGTTTGCCTCTTTGCTCTATCAACTACATCCAGTACTCATGTCACCAATTTTTGTTTCATTTTGATATTCCATTGACTACCTGTGATTCTTAGTCTGTGCTCTTTCATTTTTTTAAATTTGTGTGCTTTGCTTCCCTCAAATATCTCTAAGTTCCAGTTTAGTTGCTGGATGCTTTGATGTGAATCCATATTAGGACAATTATTTGTTGAGTTGCTAAAGATTGCAATCGTTGTGTTTTATTCATATTAATGATATGAGCTACATATAGGTCTAACTTAGTCAAGGATGCTTACATATGAGTTGTAGTATGAAAAATATAAATCTTCATGTAGCATAAGAGTTTTGGTTTTCATAAAGTTCTGCACCTATATTCTGAATTGCACTGCAGATTTCAGAAATAAAAGTGGCTGAGATTCCTGATGTTGACCTTACTCGCCCTGGGGTAACAAAATATGGGAATTTTGTCGTGGAAGTAGTTGACCCAGTTGCTGACTATCTGGAACTAATGGAGGTGACGAACTTAAAGTGTATATCTCTAATGGCTGTTTTTGTATCGAAGTTGAGTTGATGCTAATGCCTTATGAAATCTTGTGCAGAATGTCTTTGATTTCTCACTTATTAGAAGTCTTGTTTCTCGACCAGATTTCAGGTATAGATAACCTTTCTTTGTTTTTTGCATGTACTATAACAAGCAATACTACTACATGACGCTGGTAACTTCTTGCCTTTTTTTCACATTTGAAGTAATTGTTCTATGGAAGGGGTGTAATTTTCCATGTTATTAATAATGCTGTTGTGCTCCATTTGAGCATTACTAATGGGGGATATATTACACTGATCTTACCCATTTCAACCCATGAAGTACTAATTTGAGTTTATAGATGTAGAATTAGGAATAAAATAATCTGGACCAGTTGAAATTGTATGATTCTCACTTATGGACGAGTCTTTAGTTAGTTTTGCTCTAAAAACAATCCTCAAGAATTTCTCAGTGTGTGGCCCAGGTGTTTGTATGTATGTGAGTAGCTGCCAGTCCCCCCCTTTTTTTTCATTAAGAAAAAATCCAGCAGCATAAAACAATTTTGATTAGGATGGGGACTTGACAGGTGATGTAGTAGTTTAAGTGATGTTCATGCTTATGTGTACTGTGAGCCAGGGGCGGAGGCGGAAAATTTATATGGCGGAGCCTGGTAGGATAAAAATCACAAAATTTTCCTGTATGAGGGGGCTTGTAGGAAAAATTTTCAAAATTACTCTCAGTAAATTTTTGTAATTTTCTTCTTGGCAGGGGTTGGAGTAGTTCCTCCCCTGCTGTGAGCTGTGTTCAAGCGAAAAGGATTTCAGACCCATGTATCAGTGATAGCTTCATAATAGATTTCGATAGAGATAATCACCATGGGTGCTAGTGACCTACATAATGCTTAGGGATGATAGTGGGATGGATTTTGGTGGAGGTCCGCCCTACATCCGCTCTGCATACGCCCCAATGGGCCAGAGATGGAGATAGTTTTGATGGGGATTAGGCAGTGACGGGGATGAAAAAATCGCCATGGATAGTGGGTAGGGCGTGAACTAAAGTTCACATCTGCCCCACTAGACCCGCTATAGTAATTTAATATAATAAAATATTCATTTATCTATAATGACCATATCTTACTCATAAATGTTTTTCAAATGAGTACTTAATAAATTTTTATATTAATTATTAGTATAATAAAGTGAATTTTAGGTGTGTATGGAGATGTAGGTGGGTGCAATGAATTTGAAGTGTGTGGAGACCCAAGTGGGTTATGGGGCGCGGTGGATTTTATATAAAACCCGATGGGGCGGAGTGGATTTAAATACTGTACCCGTCATGAATGATGGGGTGGGGTTGGATATACATTTTTTTAGGTGGGGATGAGTATGGAGGGACCATAATTCGCCCCTGCCCTACCCAATGCCATCCCTTTGAGCACTGCATGATTTTGTTTGTATGCTTTGAAGTGACTTAATAAGGTGGTCATTCGGGCTAGATGTGATGATGCATCTTTTTATATGATGGTTTGGCATAAGTCTGCCCTGAAGTTATAATCTCAAAATGTGGTTCTGCACTTGAGTCCTGAATTTATGGATGTGTTCAAATTCCGTGAAAGGATTTTTGAAGTGCATATATGTGAAGTTAATTCTTTCTCTTTCTGAAGAATCTAGAAGTTTTAGGTGTCCTCTACTTGCTGCTTCTGCTAATTCTTTGTGAGGTTTTATATAGTATAAACAATAATGGAGCGTGGAGGAAGTGTAACAATACCTATGGAGGGAAGATAAATGAATACCTTTGATGCTCTCTTATGCAGAACATTCTAATTTTTTTTATAGGTTTGTATTTGATGCCATGCATGCTGTCACAGGAGCATATGCAAAACCTATATTTGTGGACAAGTTGGGAGCTAATCCTGTATGTTTTCTTGGGACCATTGGTGTAATTTTCTAATCAATATTTCCGTTTATGAAATATAAATAATGAATACAAGCACTGATTGACCTTATGTAGAATTCTATTTTAAATGGAGTGCCCCTTGAAGATTTTGGACATGGTCATCCTGACCCAAATCTGACGTAAGATATATTATTTACTTGAAGTTCATGTATTACGCTCTTAAATCAATGTCTGACCTATTCTTTGGTCAAAAGATATGCAAAGGAATTAGTCGACATTTTGTACGGGGAGAATGCACCAGATTTTGGAGCTGCAAGTGATGGTATATTCTTCTGGAGCTTGTGTAGAGTGTTTTCTTCCTAGTTATCATTCCTTAAAATGCTTATCGCCATTGCCCAAAGCACACAGTAAAGGAAGTGATGGTATATTCTTCTGGAGCTTGTGTAGAGTGTTTTCTTCCTAGTTATCATTCCTTAAAATGCTTATCGCCATTGCCCAAAGCACACAGTAAAGGACTAAGATTCTTGAGTTGGTAGCAGCCAGTGTAATTGAATCCATTTTATTCAATTTTATGTTTGAGATTGCAAATGCAAGGCGTTGCATCTCAATGGTACCTCAATTTACATTGTAGAAACATTGCAGTAGCTTACCCTATTTCACTTTCTACAATTTGAATATTTTAGTGCACGACTATTAACATACTAAAAAGAATTTATACATTAAATAGACATTGATTGGCTTTTTTTCTTCTTCTTAGGGAATTTTTTAGATTTCGAACCTTCATTTGTGTGGATTTACCAATTAACACGAGCACAGCTGTATCTTCCTATCTTATTGCACAACTTTTGATATTTTTGCATTTTCATAAACTTTGTAACATGGATATAGTTATCAGAATTTAAAAGAAGAAAATAATACTTATCGAGAAAGCTAGTAGCTCTAGATCAAGGGAAAATTGCATCAAACTTTAACCATATATTAATTGGCGGCTTCAGGGAGAGAACGATTATGGATGCCTCCTCTGGTTTTTATGGTAGTTTGTGCTTATAAGTGGAATCTTGATTTGCATAGCTGGGACAAACTTTATGGAAATACTATCTGATGATGCAGGAGATGGTGATAGGAACATGATTCTTGGTAGAGAATTCTTTGTTACTCCTTCAGATTCTGTGGCCATCATTGCAGCCAATGCACAGGAGGCCATTCCATACTTTGGTTCTGGCCCTAAGGTTTGGCAGTTCTATATCTTTTTTCTCTAAAACAGAAAATGTTTGTCTAGCTTGAAAATTGTAAACGTGCTTCTGTTTGAGATGTAGGGTCTAGCTCGATCGATGCCAACAAGCGGTGCCTTAGACCGTGTTGCTAAAAAGCTAAGCCTTCCTTTTTATGAGGTTCGTGTTATTTGCCCCACCAACTAATATAGATTTAGACTATTTAGTGCTTGTTGACTTTATCAATGAAGCATTTACCAGTATTGATGAGTATCAAGTGCAGGTACCCACTGGTTGGAAGTTCTTTGGAAACCTAATGGATGCGGGACAATTGTCAATTTGTGGGGAAGAGAGCTTCGGAACGGGTTCTGATCACATCCGTGAGAAAGATGGCATATGGTATGGTTTACCTCTGGTTTTATTGAGTTCATTTGTTTTGTGACATTTGATTTTATGTTCTAATTGAGTTCATTACTGTTGATTGAAAGTTGATGAGCTTGAGACTAGCCTTTGATACAAACTCCATACCCAGCTATTTTATCAAATATACATATTATTGTTTCAGTTTAATCATGATCTACTTCAAGTTTTCTACACGTGCCATGATTATGTATGATTTGGATGTAGTCTTTAGTGTTCTTCGAGAATCCCTCTGGAATCTTCTCTGTATCTTCATGTTAGTAGAAAGGTTGTTCAGACCAAGGTGGATTGATTCTCAGATATTCAATTGTCAGGGCTGTATTAGCCTGGCTTTCTATTATAGCATACCGAAACAAGGACAAGACGCCAGGAGAGAAATTGGTCTCTGTGTTTGATGTTGTATACGAACATTGGGCTACATATGGAAGAAACTTTTTTTCTAGATATGACTACGAGGTAAGAATTGTTGGAAGTGGGTTTCTGGATTTTTGAGTGGGAGCTTGCGACATGATGTACGAAAATGGTGGATTAAGCTTTGTGTTCTCAAAAGATTGAAGTCAGTTTCTATACTGCTTGTAGGAGTGTGAATCTGAAGCAGCAAGCAAAATGATAGAATATCTCAGGGACATAATTTCAAAGAGCAAAGAAGGCGATAAGTATGGTCAGTACGAAGAATACATTCTCACCTTTTACTGAGTTGACTGTCTAGTGTCATAGAAAGTTTAAAAAGTGATCTTGTTGCAGGTAACTATGTGCTTCAGTTGGCTGATGACTTCAGCTACACTGATCCAGTAAGTTGTAATCGATTTCTCATGCATATTCTCAATCTTGTAGCAAACAATGCAGGAATATAGTTTGTATTACGACTCCTTTGTTTGCTGATGATAATCTTACATACTGCTTCAGGTAGATGGAAGTGTTGCATCGAAGCAAGGTGTTCGCTTTGTTTTCACAGACGGTTCAAGGATCATATTCCGGTTATCAGTATGACTGCTATTCTCCATCCAGTTTTGTATAAGTGGGGTCTATTTGGATTGCATTAATTTGCTGTTCCATTTTCAGGGTACCGGATCAGCTGGTGCAACTGTCAGAGTGTATATAGAACAGTTCGAACCAGATGCATCAAAGCACAGTTTGGATGCTCAAGCTGCTCTGAAACCTTTGATTGGTATAAACATTTTGGTTTTACATAATTCCTGATCATTTGAACTTTATTCAGCAAGCAAGTGAATTATCTATTTTCCTTCAGATTTGGCGCTGTCATTATCCAAGCTCGAGAAGTTCACCGGAAGAGATAAACCAACAGTCATTACTTAGGTAGGATAAGCTTTCTATGTCCAGAATGTATGTTATAAAAACGAGTTTCAATTTTGATATCGCTGAGGAGCCATACCTATTAGGAACATGAAGATTATAAATAATTGGTTGGAGCCATATCTACTTACCTCGACGTTGTTTAAATTCTAATAACATGGAGTGCAGTCAGGGCGGATGTTTATATGGTGGGGACTGAAAGGAAAATTTTTAATTCTTTTTTAAAAAGTTCTATATTAGAGGGGGCTAAAATAAAGATTTTTAAAAATTATTCAGTAGTTTTCCCATATTTTCTTTTGGCAGGGGTTGGAGTCCCTCCAAGCTCTCATGTGGCTCCGCCACTGAGTGCAGTGGAACATGGTTCAGTCAAAACTCTTCCAAATACTAAGTGTAAGATTACAATAAGTAAAAACAAATAATAGAAAAAATGCAACAAGAATGCAAATAATATTAGTTTGGACTAAATTCTTCCCTATAATCAACAATAATAGATGCACAAGTTCTCCCTAACCAACTAGAGATATAAATAGCAAGATTATCAATCTTGTTAAATAGCAAGCACAAGAGAGAATCAATCAAGTTTGGTGTTTACCAGAGGCATACAATAATCCATACGTAGGAGCATCGATATAATATCAATTTTGGTAAGTAACAAGCACAAGAGAGAGAATCAATCAAGGTAGATAAAACACCAACCTCAATAGTTACAGCTTCATCCACCAAACACCACATTAGAAAGCTTCAAACCAAATATCCATCATTCATAATGTGAGTCTAAACCCCATGAATGATATATCCAAAAATTAGAAGTCCAACAATTAACTTGTAAAGAATAACCAGAATATAAAAGATGGACGAAACTCTTTCATCCTGCTCAAATTCTTATTTCTCTCTTCTACCTCTAGTGTTATTTTTTAAAAATTCTTTTCTTTCTTCTAGAGAAAATAAAGATGAGTCCGTTTCTTGAAAGACGGTATTTTCATAGGCTATAGAAACACCAGGGACTCCGTTGCAATTTGGAGGCAATAGGCAAGCCTCTTGAACTTGGGGGTCTGAAATAGAGGAGTTTGGGTCGAAAATTGGGTCTTAAATAAAGGTTAGTTCACACGCCTATATAAGCTAAAACCCAAACCTTTCATTTTCCCCCAATTCCAGCCTTCCATTTTTAAGGGCAGTTCTGCTCTACTATGCCATTCTTCATCGCGTCAAAATTCAGATCTACAATTCTGCGTCATATCGGTCGAAATTCATATCTCAAACGTTGCAGATCACCTTACAGATCGTCGAAAAATGTTGCAGCATGATGAACTCTAGGGGGGAGAGACAAATTGTATGATTTTTGTTTGCGATTTAAGCTTTGAATTGCAATATAATCCTAACGTTTTATAAATTTGATTGAATCTTATTGTTCAGATGATCGTAACTGAACAAATTGAAGAAGAAATCGAAGAACATCTTGTCGTTGCTGCGTTCATGCTTACTGAACGAATTGAAGGTTTGTCTCCCTTTCGATCCACTATTAGATTCATTAAAAATTGAACATTTCACACACACAATGATACCTTTTAAATCCTACGTACTATCTTTTTGTTGATCAAATATGTAGTTTTTTTGTTCATGAAATCGAAGAACATATTCTTGTTGCTGCTGCTATCATACACAATTTCATCTCCTTTTCGATCCACTATTATATTCATTAAAAATGAATGTTTCACACCCACGACGATATACTACCTTTTAATCTCACGGGTCCTTGTTAAATGGGATTAAATGCATGAATCAGCTTGTTGGCTGATATGCTTTTTTGTTGGTGAAGAATTCCAGAAGCCTGTAATGGATAGTCAGTTTTAAGTCTGTGAACTAGATCCCTGCTTAATCTGCGTGGAGCTATTCTTTGTTTCCTTTGGCTTTTGGAACGGTTTCGGTACTCCTTTTTTGGTGATTAGTTTATCTAGGTTGAAATTGGTCTACTTTGTTGCTAATTAATCTTGGTGGAGCAGTGGATTCTTTTTGGCTAAGTTCTTAATGTTTTTGCCGTGTCCTTTCGGTGTGCTACATGATAACTGATAACTGATCCATTTTTGCCGTGCTACATGATAACTGATTCATGCATTGATCATGGTTCTGTTGGTGAGTCTGGGAAATAAATTTAGGGCAGCTGTTATTCAGTGAGGTGGTTCTTGTCATACGTGGCAACAAGTTTGTTTTTGTTTTGTTGGTGAACAAGGCATGATCATGTGGCCTGTAGAATAATTATTCTACCCTGGTTTTGGTGATTAATTCTAGTGTGAATTATTAGATCCAGAGCGCGCCCTTTTATTGGTTCAGCGGCATATTCGACAATGTTTTTTGGTTTTTTGTGAGCTTTGATTTTGCTCATGAAAGAAAGAAGAGAAATTATGATAATTCTCCACGGATCCTTATTCCCGAGTTCTTAGTTTATTCCACTTCTAAGGAATTTCTAACTTCATGGTGCCTTTCTACCTCTTCTTCCATTTCATACTACATTTCAATATGAAGTTTTTTGGTTTATGAAATATGGAATCTCAGTACATGTTAACATTTCAAATGTCATTAAAAATGTTATTGTTGTAAGATTTAACGTCTATGTTTCAATATAAAGTTGTAATGTTTATACTGAACATATTTAAGAGTTTTAGATCAGAGAAGAAAAAACGAAAAGCAAAGTTAACTGAAATTACGAATGAGTAACATAAAACCTATATGATTTACATTATATATCGAATATGTTTCATTCTGAAACTCTAGTAACTTATTTGAACTTACTGCAGTGTATGAAATGGCTAGGAAATTTTACAACCTGATCTTGAAGAGTGAAGACAATCTAAATGCTAGAGGAGTTCTCGAAGATGCACTAGGTAAAGAAACAATCGCAATTCAGCAAATCTTGTCTATAGAATCAAGTGTCCCAACACAAAACGAGGCTATCGGCGCATCAAGTTCAGTTACAACAAACATACTTGATCCAAAGTATGCAAAGACAAAAGGAAGGCGTGCAAGAATCAAGCGGCATTAGAGAAAGGCAAGCGATCTACAATTGAGTTTGGTACCAAAACATCATATCTTTTAAATCACTTCACCAATTTATTTCAAGCATAATTCAGAATCTAAAAGTTCCTTTTATGTGACGTTATATACTACATTCATTACAATGTTTATTCTAAAGTATTAAAGTTTTTGATAAAGTAGTCTTTCAACAACCATATTCAGTGCACTAAAATTGTAAAGTTATGAATTATGCATTTCATAATGAGCATCTTTCACTATAAAGCCTCAGTGTTTTAACCTAAATATCAAATCTGCCAAAATTAAAATCAGGTTGATAGCATGCTAAACTTTTGAATTATGCAACTTATAGTTAAGATGTATCACTACAAACATGTAATGTTTTAATCTAAAATCCAACTTGGGACACAGATAGGCAGATAACTTTGAAATTTTAAGACAAAGCACAGAAACAAAATAAACTCATGAAATGTGCATTTTATGGTGAGCATGTATCGCTATAAACCATCACTGTTTTAACATAAATATCCAACCTTTCATACCTAAAGTCAGACAATCTGCCATACCTAAAGTCAGATAGCTTCCAAATAACAAAAGAGTGTCTGTTTTCATCCAAAACATTCAAAATCTGGGAATCTAAATCCACAACCTATTATAAAAGATTTTCAAAACAATGTGAAGGTCAATCATCAATGTGAAGGTCGAAATTGGGCATGGAATCAACTACTTTCTTAAAACAATTCATTAAATCATCAATCTGCTTCAAGATCGCGGGATCATCAAAGAAATCTTGAGAGCTGAGCCTTTTAGAACCACCAACACCCTCAGAACCACTAGCACCCTCAGACCTAACAGCATCCACAACCTCAGTCTTAACAATGTGCTATTTTGAAACAATCTTCCTATAAGTGCAGATAGGAGCACTATCTGGTTCCTCAATCACCACATCAATTGCATTCTTCCTCTTCTTGGAAGATCCAATGGAACAGCCGATGAATTCTTATTGAGCAAGGATTCGCGCACACCTATTTGTAATAAACCAAAACAACACAATCATTAATGTATCCGATTAATAAACACAACATTAATATAAAAAACTAATCAGTAAAAATAATAAAACAACAACATTACAGACATAATAATGAACCTTATAAGATAAAGTGATAATGTAACATACTAATGTAACAATCTTTCACAAAACAATAAAGAATAGCAACAATTATTCACAATAAACATTTAACCTTTTATAACAAATATGAATCCTGTCAACTAAAAATAAATAGCAGAGTCACAAGACACTACAAACTATAAACTATAAAGCGAATAACATAGTCACAAGACAAAATAAGCATATAAAAAAAATGACGGCCCATCTGATCACAAGAATGGATATCAAAACGCAAAAGAAATGAATGCAGTGAAGAAATTAAACTACTAGTCCAGAATTGAACATAAACGCAAAAGTACAATGGTACAAATAAATTAATATGGCATCACTCATTCAATCATGCCAAAAGTTATGCGAGATTGCCCAGCTCCAGTGGACCTAGTTCGCTTCAAATTTGCCCAACTCAATCAATTATAACTGGTTCGCTTCAAAACGCAATCATATTAATTCAAATTTGCCCAACTCAATCAATCATGCCAAAGTGGACCTAGTTCGCTTCGAATTTTTGTACTGCATGCAACCTTCTAATTAATTAATCAAACATTCATTCATTTTCCTTCTTTTATTTCCCAGGTTGTCACAATCTAGCTGCATTCATTTCAATTTAAAAAGGAAAAAAATAAAAATAAAAAGAGCAGAGGTTAGGCATTGGCACAAAGCTAGTTCAACAACTAGAACAATGGTGCAAAAAACATGGTGCAGATTATGCGCAAAAAATATGGTGCAAATTATGCATACATGGCCACATAATGCACCAACAAAACTTTTCTGAACTTTTTCACCAAGAAATGCAACTACATCAAATTTAGGAGCCCTCATGTTTTAGAGCAGATATTTAGTTTTAAAGCATCAACAACCTTTACATCTTCATGTAAACACCAAAAGCTACAAACACCAAATCTTCATGTCAACATCAAAGCTATAAACACCAAATCTTCATGTAAATACCAAACAGATTTTCGTGTAAACAGAAAATATAAACTCATAATAGCTTCCAGTAAAAACCAAAGCTATTAACAGATCTTCTAAACCCTAAACCTAGTAAATTAGGGAAAACAGAAAAAACATTAACATCATCGCACACAAAGAATAAAAAAACTGGTTATAAGGCAAAATAAAGCAAATCATTCGACATTTGACAACAAAAATACACATTAATAGCAAAAAATCGGCAAATAAAGAATACCTTCACCATTCGCGACACTATCGACAGAAACATCTTTCTTTTCCCCCATTCTGCTGCAATAAAACAAAAGGAATTAAATCCGAAACAAAACCCTAAAATACGAACAAAAAATCCTAAAACGAAACAACCAACCAGCTCAAAAGTAGAAAATTACCTACGATGAACACAGAAATCGGAGCAGCAAAACGAACGGCAAAATTTGGTTGAAATCGCGATCGAAAAACCCTGAAGAAGAGAAAAAGTAGAGAGAGAAATTCAGGTGGGGATTTAAAATGAAAATTAAACTAAAATAAACACGGGGAATCTTATATATAAGGCGTGTGACTTACAGTTTCTTTAAATTTGCTGCGTAAATCCTAACTTTCTATAATGCTAATGAAACTTCGCATTAAAATAGGCTATTTCTCAAAACTTTATCAATAAAGATAACGCTAAATGAAATCTTAATTAGATCGAAGTTAAGAAAAAAACAACACATACTCCAAAATTTTCTGCAAGCTTAAATCCAAAAAATAAAGTTATATGGCCCGACCATGGTGCCATATTTCGCACGGTGGAATAAAGACTTGGTCTAAAATTTTAGCTCGTGGTTTTGATTGGATGACTCTAGTGCAGTTATTGTGTGGGTTTTTCGGTTTACAGAGTATTTTGCAGGTAAAGAGGTCCACTATAGACTGACGCCATGCAATCTTTTGTTCTTGTATGGACCGCTGTCCACATTCCAGATAAGGGATCAACCCGCTGATACCCGCCTCTCATTTTTTTGGCACTGCATATCCCCCTCTATTTGCATAAGTTTGAAACTATATGTTTGGGTGTTCAAATTTAGATAAATAGAATAAGTAAATAAATTTAATTTTAAAAGAGAAAAAGAAAGAAAAAGTATTTTTATGACCCTGCATACTTTACACAGGTGTCAATATAATATTTTGATAATTGAAAATGCAAACATGATCCTAGATAGTTGATGTAAGTGCAATCGTACCCATTTCGGCAGTTTAAGGCCAGATTTGGGTGAAAATTCAATTTTACCCCTATGAAAAAAACAAAAACTTCATGAATTTACTATTTTAACCCCTATTTGAACCCTAAACAGAACCCCAATTGCTTCTACTCCCTAACCTGCACCCTCTCTATTTGCCCTTCTCCGTTATTGCACTGAGATTCCCTACTGCCCCTCTCGAGTGCCAGCACCACTGCCACCACAGCGAGAGGCACAATATGTGGAGGTGGCACGTTCTGAGGACCACGACCAGGGCGAAAGAAGTGCCATTAGGAGAATTTGGCGGAGGCGGCACTGTTGGGAGGAGGCTACGTTTGGAGAACCGCAACCAAGGTGGAGGAGGCGCCGCTGCAGATCTGCTAGACTGCAACATTCTTCTTGGGGCCGGGAGTGGCTGCGACGCGGTGGGTTGAGGTGGCAAAAGAGGCACCGTTCGGAGGCGAAGAAGGTGTCGTTCTGATGACCGCGGCCAGGGCGGAGGTAGCGCAGTTTGGAGAAGACGGAGGAGGCGCGCCATTCGGAGGAAGTGCAACGTCGTTCGCAAGACCGCGACCAAGGCGGAGGAGGCACCATTGAAAACAACTTTCTTCTCGGGGCCGGAAGTGGCGGTGGCGTGGCGGCACAATGGGTCGAGGCAGTGGTTCGAGTTGAGGCGTGGCGGTGCGGCGGAAGGTGGGGGTGGAGAGTTGTGGAGGGGCGAGGACAAAAATGTAATTACACTTTTAGGTTTTAGGAGACAGGGTACTTTAGTCATTTTATGTGCAGTCAATGCCAGTCAACACCAAAAATAGTGTTTTAGAGTTACATTAGCACTTATATCAACTAGTTAGGGTTGTTTTGGTACTAAAAAATATTTGAGGGTTATATTGACACTTACTCAAGTAGATATGATTATATTAGTATATATCCCAAGAAAAAAAAAGAGCATATAAAATTAAAGGAATTTTACTGAAGCCAAATTCATAAAGAAAATAATAATGAATCCATATCAAGTGAGGGAGAGAATATGTTTGCCACTCCCTTTATTATTGAGACTGATCCCAACTCACACCCACACGATCGCCCAAACGGTTGGGTGCATGGTCTCATTCACGATTGGGACGAGTTCAACTTTCGGCAAGTGCAGTGTGGAGGTTTTCCCAGTGGAGGACTCCTTGTGGCTATCGAATACAGTCGTGGACCAAGTGCTTGACTGCTGTAAGTGTTGTGATTTACCTTCTCGATGTTAGTTGTGGTGTTAGTGCGGCCGGGGCCCTGAAGGCGAGGGTTAACACCTTTTGAGATTGATCCCATCTCCAAGAAGTAGAAAATCACAATTTTTTATGGAAAGAGCTCAGGATCGAGCAACAATGACAAGGGTGGGGCCAACAATCTAATACAAATGGAAACTTGTAGCGGAAGTTCAAGATGGGGCACCAGAGCTAGGTATGCTCCTAGAAAATCCACCATTGCAACTATGTTTCTGCTTTGGAAGAATGCACTGATAAATAGCGAGCCCATTCCTCCAGTCCCAACAAATGCACAGGCAGGCCCAAGCATCGCTGTCAACACACAAACAAATGAGCTTAGCTCACTGGAAAGAGTCTCAGTGGAGTCAATTAAGCCAAAATCTAAAATGAGGCATTATCTTGGGCTATGGAGGAGTTCATGCCAATTGCTGGAAGTCTGGGAGATAAAAGGAAGAGAAACTTGAAGTATGATATTGGTGACATAGCATTCCACAAGAGGTCACAATTCAATGCAGAGGATGAAGGCCGACTAGTTCACACAATGGAGAGGTACTCGGAAATTCACCAAGAAACCGGGATCGTGCAAGGGAAAATGGTTCTTGTGGGGCCCGCACCTATGAGGATGTTGTTTCAGTAGTAATGAACGCAAGCGGAGAGAATATCAGTGGTACTTTAGTGGTTGGTCCAGAACAACCGATACATGAATCTACTTAGTTGGAACTGCAGAGGGCAGTCGCACCCTTTGACAGTAAATGATCTCAACAACCTTGTTTCACAGTTTAAGCCTAATTTATCATTCCTAATGGAGACTAAATGTAATAGTAAGATTAGTAGTTGGTTGGAGAAGTCTTATTTTACTAGTTAGGAAGTAGTAGATGTTGTCGGTACCAACAGTGGGCTGTGTGTAGCGTGAACGCCGGATATCAGACTAGTGGTAGTAAAAAACTGCCAAAATTTTGTATTTTGTAACATAACCTCCACGCCGGGGGAAGAATGGAAACTACTATTGCTGTATGGAAATCCGGTCAAGAAGAATAGGAAGGATATTCAGGACGAGTTCAAAAGCCTACTGGTCAACGTCTCATCACCGTTGTCTGTTACAGGAGATTTCAATCAAGTATTGGGAAACGAGGACAAGAAAGGCGGGACCGAGGTCATGCTCCGAGACATAACGGATCTGTCAAAAGCACTACAGGTGGCAAGTCTAACCGAACTACATAACAAGGGCCATTGGTTCACATGGCCGAACGGAAGAAAATGGGATAGGCTCATTCTGGAGAGGCTCGACAGAGACTTTGCGAACCATGCTTGGTTCAACAAATTCCTAAGATATAAACTGAGCAACCATTCCATCATAAGATCAGACCACGGTCCCTTGATAATAACGACACACCATACACAGAACCGGGCAAGGAATTTAGGTTGCCTCAAGTTTGAATCTTTCTGGGTTCGTCGCCAGGAGGTACGGAACATCGTTAAGGCAATGTGACCCAAGACGGACCAAGTCAGTCACCAAGCAACCTCCCACAAAGTTCACGAGCAAAGACAAATGGGAAGGGTGCATCAAAAGCTATCCATCACAATGCAAATAATCACTAACTGAAGCAAGGAGAACGTGGGGTGTCTCGGAAAGAGCATAAGGAAAAAAAGAGATAGACAAACTACAGAGAAACAATAACTACATCCTCGGAAAAACCCGACGACCTACTTAAATAGCAGAACGATTTTTGGAAGCAGAGGGCGAAAACAGATTGGTTCAAAGATGGGAACAAGAACACAAGTTTTTTCATCATAGCTGGGTAAAGAAAAGACAAGGGAGGAATCACATTATGCAACTCTAAGATAGCAGGGGGGACGGGATTACGGAGCCTATGGAACTGCAGGAACTTGTAGTGGAGCACATTAGCTCAATATTTGGTGAGCATCATTTAACTCGTAAAATAACCTGCACTCAGATTAACTATAGTTAGTATACCGGTAAGCAGGGTCGATCCCACGAGGACCAAAAGCAATAATTATTAATTATTTTTCCTTCTAATTTAGAAAACACGTTTGGTGATGCCACCATGCCTTAATTTCAAGAATGATTTCTAACCCTAAAATGCAAATACTGACTCTAAAAATGAGAAATAAATATATGGATAAATGATATCGGCTAAGAATAACTATTGCTAGTTATTATCGATTATGCACAATAGTGAAACAATTCCTACACAACTATCAGTTATAGGGAAGTAGGTACGCTTAGCCCCCCAAATTCTTTCTTACTTTATCGATAGTTAACCAATTATGATTAATTAACTATTTCTTTTACCAAAATGTCCTTGCCATTGCTACGATGCGCTCCTGGCCCCTTCATCAGCTCGACGTCAAGAATATCTTTCTGAAAGGTGTTCTTGATACTCAAGTATATATGGCACAACCTGTTGACTATAAGGACTCGCTTTATCCAGATTACGTCTGTCGCCTGAAAAAGGCAATTTACAGTCTTAAGCAGGTTCCTCGGGCTTGGTTTCAGAGGTTCAGTACTTATCTATTTAAGCTTGGGTTGCAGTGCAATTTGGCAGACACTTCCTTATTTGTTCTATCTAGAGGGACGTCTCTGCTTTATCTCCTAGTCTGTGTTGATAACATCATCCTCACTAGCAATGATTCCCTGCTCCTCTGCCAGTTCATTGATAGGACACATCGGGAATTCACTATTAAGGATCTTGGCTCTCTGCACTACTTTCCTGGCTTAGAGGTCTCACCCACTTTGTCGGGTTTACTTCTTGGACAAGCTAAGTATGCTCGGGATTTCTTACTCGTGGTGGCATGTCTGATGCTGTTCCGGTCACCATCCTTTTGTTCATGGTTTGCAGTTACACAGCTCCACCAGTCCTCCTTTTCAGAACCCGACCCTTTACAGATCCCTGGTTGGTGCTCTCTAGTACTTGACGATCACTCGACCAGACTTGTCTTTTTTGGTTAACACCGCCAGTCAGTTTCTTTAGGACCCTCGAGATGATCACTTTGCTGCGGTCACTCGGATTCTCAGTTATGTTCGCAGCACGCTCCATTTTGGTCTTAATTTTTGCTCTACCAGCACTCCCAAGGTCTTGGGTTATTTCGATGATGATTGGGCTCGCGTCTGGAAACCTGACGATCCACTTATGACTATGCAATCTTCCTTGGTAGTAATTTGGTCTCTTGGAGCGCGAAGAAGCAGCCCACTATCTCTTGCTCTAGTACTGAGTCCGAGTATCGGGCTATTGCCAACACTGCTTTGGAGTTAGTTTGGCTATCCAATTTGCTTCGCGACCTTCGTGTTCCGCTTTCGAGTTCTCCACTGTTGTTATGTGACAACAACAGTTCCATTTTCTTGGCTCAGAATCCGGTTGCACATAAGCAGGCAAAACACATCGACATCGATTTTCATTTCGTTCGTGAGTTGGTCTCCTCTGGCAAGCTCCGTGTTGCACATGTTTCCACCAGTCTTCAGATTGCTGATAAGGCACATGTTTCCACGAGTCTTCAGATTTCTGACATCTTCACCAAGGGACTTTCACATCCTCTGTTCGACTTCTTCAGGTCCAAGCTTTGCGTCACTGAGCATCCGACGCTTGTTAGAGTAAATCAGGTTTTTGATTAGATTGATTGATTTGTTTGATTCTGGATAAGTCTTTTTGATTAAGCCAGAATCCTAGTAATACTCTCTTTTCTTATTGTACTCTATTTAATCATGTTAACAATATTTTTTTAAAATAAATTGAGGGTGTTTATAGGGTGTCCCTCCCTTTTATATTAAGATCAATTTGTACAATGTGCCTTTACAAACATATGATTTGGGATAAACCCATTAACACTGAAACGCTAGCTAAATGTTACAAATCTAATCCAAGGTCTCAATGTCATAAAAAGAGATATACACATAGGCCCAAATCGATATTACAATATAAAGCAAAAGCCTATGTGGCAATAAGTGAAGGGCTCGTGGAGGATAAGTGGTTTCCATCGTATCGTCATAGTGTAGCCACAATAAATCGACCCAAGACTACCAGCAGAACAGACACGATGAAGTGTCAAAAGATACGCACGCAAAATGACTCATGAATACCTCTGGTCAAACATCTAAGGCAATCAAAATAAAAATTTAAGAGGCTCCCCAACTAAAGATCAAGTCTGTCTCCATGTAACTTAAGACCATGTCCCTAATATAGGAGACAAAGTTCCATCATTTTAATTGCCAAAAATATTTTTCATCAGTATCCTGATATCACTTATAATGCGTAGAATTATCCGTAACTTGACTCCAAAAGAATTTAAGGACCAACATAATTGGTTTATCAATAACATTGGCCTCAACATCCTTATGGACCAAGTCAACAAATCTGATTTATATCTATAGAGAAAAAACAGTTTCGCCATAAGTTCGTATAATACAACTTTGACTTGGATTTCTCCTTGTCGTCTCTTTAGATATCAGATCTGAAATCAATCCAATTTTAACGGCTCGGGCTACTGGAAAAATATACAATGACACAGATAATTCCTTCTAACACTTGAGAAAAAGAACCATTTTAAAACTGCCCATTTAAAGCTGAAAATAGCAACAAAGAAAATCGAAATAAAAGGAAAAATAGCATAATTAAAAACATCCCACCCATGAATCTATAAAAATAAAAAGAAGAGAAATACCCATCATGAAAATCACTGAAGAAAAGCACCCAGGATTGAAAAATACATAACCTCATCTTGCCACTGATGTCGCGACTGAACAACAGCAAAACTTTGAATGTCTGGGTTGATCGAGTTACTGGAAACTCCACCTCGGTTCTTTGATCGAGTTTGACCGAGTCAAAACTGAGTTGAGCCGAGTTTGACCGAGTCGGGTTGAGCCAAGCCTGATGAACCGAGCCTAAAACCGAGTTGACTGAGTCAGTCCTTGTAAATCCGAGTTTGGATCTTGAGTTTGGCAAAGGGTCGTCGCTCGCCGCCTTGCCAACATCCGAGTGACCGAGTTGGCCGATTCGGCCACTGTAGCTGAACACGGGCAAGGGTCTAGACCGACATTGAGCCACTGGAACCACCGCCTTGGACAGGAAATTGAGCCACCAAACCATCAGATCTAGCACTGGGTCGGCCTTAAAAAACCATACCTAGAGTTTGCCACCGTGACACCTCCGTTTGCAACCGGAGTGACGCTGCCGAACACCGCTGTAGATGCCACCCATCGAGTCGGAAAAGAGCTTCTCAGAAAAAAATCTCTCATTTTCTTGTCGTGATTTTCCTAGAGATGATGGGTATGGAGGTTTAAGAGATTTGGACGGGTGGGAAAGTGGGGGGGCCGCCGGAGGTGGTGGTGGTTGACGGCGGCGGCCCCCCGGGCGTTGGTGTTTGGAGATGTACTGGAGAAGGAGCCAAATGGGGAGAAAAGCGTTGGGGGAAAAGAAGAGCTTTTTTTTTTTTTGTTTTTTTGTTTTTTTTGTTTTTTTTCCTTGCTGCTAACAATACATTATTTCCTTGCTGCTAATACATCTTCTCAGTGTCTGCGTCCAAATATTATAATCAAGAGAAAACGGAATATTTTGCTCTCGAATAAAACACAAAAGCCAAGAGAAAGAAAAATAATTCTCCTGATCACGTCACTCTCGTCCGAAAAAATGTCAATGACCAGCTAAAAACATTTGCGAGTCTAAATCGAAATCTTAGACCGAGAATTAGTTTCCCGGTCAAAATATAAGTCTTTCCAAATTTGTAAATCTGATTTGAAGCGATAATATTTATTAAATCTCTTCAAATATCTCCATGTCAGCCCCATATTTTGCAAATATGAAGCCACGGTTAATGCTCTTTCTGCACATTAATTTTGACAGTTTTCTTTTCGCTATAATTGTCAAATGCTTCCCATTCTCCTCCAAATTCCCCTGAAGCCCAGAAACGGTGATCTACAACAAATAAAACACGCAAAATGCATATTAATCCCGTAAAATCACAATTTACCCCAATAAATAAACTACATAATTTATACATATCAAATATTCTCACACTTGAGTCATGTTTGCCCTCATGCAAGGGCCAATTTGGTGAGGGCCATTTAACTCGCTAAATAACCTGCAACTCAGATTAACAATAGTTAGAAGTAGGGTCGATCTCACGAGTAGCAAAAGCAATAGTTCATAATTATATTTTCCTACTAGTTTAGAAAACCATTTTGGTGATGCCACCACGCCTTAAATTTAGTGATTTTTTTAACACAAAAAATGTAAATGATGACATAAAAAGAGGAAATAATTTTTATGTGAATGATATCGGCTCAGAATAGCTCCTGCTAGTTATTATCGATCACAGATTCAATAATGAATCAATTCCTACACATCTATCGGTTATAATGAAGTAAGTACGTTTAACCCCCAATTCTTTCTAACTTCACTACCACAGAGACCTCCCTCTAGCACCGGTTTTTAACACCGATTTTTAAAATTGGTGCTAAAATCTCATAGCACCATTTTAAAAAAAATTTTAACACCGGTTTTTTAAAAATTGGTGCTAAATTTTACAAAAGCACCGGTTTTTAAAAACCGGTTTTAAAATTTCATTTTCCCGCCAAAGAAATAAGCAAAAATTTTAATATAGCACCGGTTTTTAAAAACGGTGCTAAACATTTGTAAAATTCTATCTTCTTGCCAAAAAATTCAAAATAGCACTAGTTTTAGTAAAATATAGCACCGGTTATAAAAACTGGTGCTAAAAATAAAATAATAGCACCGGTTTTAAAAACCGGTGCTAAAAATTAAAACTTAGCACCGATTTTTGTAAACAATAGCACCGGTTTTGTAAAACCGGCGTTAAAAATTTTCAAAATTCATTGTCCTACCAAAGAAATAGCCAATTTTTTTTTAAATAACACCAGTTTTGAAAATATTAGCACCGGTTTTTTCCAACCGGTGCTAAAAATTAAGAAATAGCACCGGTTTAAACCGGTGCTAAAAATTTAAAAATTGCACCGGTTTTGGATGAAAATAGCACCTATTTAAACCGGTACTAAATGTTTTTAAATTTTTTCTGCCAAAAAAAATTTCCCGCCAAAGAAATTGTCAAACAAATAAAAGTTAGCACTGAAATTTGTAAACAATAAAACCGGTGCTAAAAATTTTCAAAATTCATTTTCTCGCCAAAGAAATAGCCAAAAAAATTTAAATAGCACCGATTTTGGGAAAATTAGCACCGGTTTTTAAAATCGATGCCAAAAATAAAAAAAATAGCACCGATTTAAACCGGTGCTAAAAATTTAAAAATAGCACTGGTTTTGGAAGAAAATAGCACCGGTTTAAACCGGTGCTAGAAAAATTTAAAATTTTCCCGCTAAGAAAATTTTCTCGCCAAAGAAATCGCAAAAAAAAATTTCCCGCCAAAGAAATCACCTAAAATTTTTAAAATTCTATCTTCCCGCCAAAAACTTCTAAAAATTCGTCGAAATTTTTTAAAGTTCCATTTTCCGCCAAATAATTCAAAAAATTTGCCAAAAATTTCAAATAATCTTCCCAGAAATTTCATGAGATGGGAGCAGCTGTGCAGCCGCTCTTAGCTTCTTCTCTTTTTAACTTTCAAAATCGTTAACTTCTTTTGTGAACTTTAACTAATAACTAAGTTACGTTAAATTAATCAACGATAAACCTTTACTGACCTAATATATACAAATACGAATAAAATTTGTTTACATTAACTAATTAACGTTCAACCCTTAATTGATTTAGTATACATAAATACAACTTTAACAAGTTAACGGTCAAACTTTACTTACTTTCAATATATAAACACTAATAACTAGGCTGATTTTGACTAATCAACGGTCAAATTATACTTTACTTTCAATATATAAACACTAATAACAAAGTTGAATTTAACTGATTAACGGTCAAACTTTATTTGAATTAGTATATAATAAATACTAATAAAAATGTTTGACTTTGTCTAATCAACGGTCAAACCTTAGTTGACTTTCTATATATAAACACTAGTGACTAAGCTGACGTTAACTAATCAACGGTCAAACTTTACTCAACTTTCAATATATAAACACTAATAACTAGGTTGACTTTGTCTAATCAACGGTCAACTTTACTTGACTTTCAATAAATAAACACTAATAACAAAGTTGACTTTACCTAATTAACGGTCAAACTTTATTTGAATTAGTATATAATAAATACTAATAACAAGGTTGACTTTGTCTAATCAACGGTCAAACCTTACTTGACTTTCAATATATAAACACTAATAACAAAGTTGACTTTAACTAATTAACTGTCAAACTTACTTGACTCTCTCTCTGTATAGAAACACTAATGACGAAATTGAGTTTAATTAATTAACAGTCAAACTTTACTTGACTCTCTCTTTGTATAGAAACACTAGTGACTAAGTTGACTTTAACTAATCAACTTTCAAAATTTACTCGACTTTCAATATATAAACACTAATAACTAGGTTGATTTCGTCTAATCGACGGTCAAACTTTACTTGACTCTCTCTATATATATAGAAATACTAGTGACTAACCTGATTTGATGGTTTGCGCTATTTGCCTGCGCTGCATTGAAAAGTGCAAAATGGCATCAGGCTGTCCATTTGCCTAAAATGGAAATAACGGTTACAAAACCGTTATGCGGGGCGTGCGCGGTAGAAGTCATGCCTGGTCTCTTATCATTAGGAGGTCTATTCGTGGGGAACACTTGGGAGCACAACGGACTACGGTCAAACTGCACCCAACCCCACAGAGAAAGCCTCGACCCTCATCCAGAGACCGTTATCGAAGGCCAATAACACCTCTTTATCTTCATCTTAGAGGTGTACATGGTAGAAGCGGTGTGCAAAGCCCTTTTAGGAGGACATGTCATACTACTTTATTCATTGGAAGACCGAGTACCACTCTCGGATTAGAAGACCGAGTACCACTCTCGGATTTGAAGACACCCGTGGGGAGCAAACCACGGTGCAAGAGCCAGTTCACACCACCGGTAGCAAGAGCTGGTTCACACCACCGGTAGCAAGAGCCGGTTCACACCACCGGTAGCATGGATGTAACATGGAGCGAGGAGGCTAGTGAGTTCGTTCTCCTGCCCCTCTGTTTTTTCACGGATGGCTTATACAGGCCCCGGTCACCACGACGGGACTCTGTTGAAGGGATGGCTCATACAGGCCCCGGTCACCATGATGGGTTGTAATATTTTCCATGGATAGTTTCCACAGGCCCCGGTCTTCACAACGTGATTAGTTTCTTTTGGTCACCTGGTTGTAACATTTAGATCAGGGGTAGTATTCTAGGTAACATGTATTAAGGGAGTGGGCTGATATCCCCTCTCCCGTACACTCCCACGGCATTTCTTTGGGCCACCTGATTGTACCGTCTAGATCAGGGGTAGTTCAGTAGGTTTCACTGTATAACGGGAGTGGGACAATGTTCCCACTCCCCTAGACTCTCACGGTTTCTTTTTATTTACCATTACTTTCGACTAGTGACTAACCTGACTTTAACTAATCAACGGTCAAATTTACTCGACTTTCAATATATAAACACTAACAACTAGGTTGACTTTGTCTAATTAACGATCAAGCTTTACATGACTTTCAATAAATATACACTAATAACAAAGTTAACTTTAGCTAATTAATGGTCAAACTTTATTTGAATGAGTATATATTAAATACTAATAATAATGTTTGACTTTGTCTAGTCAATGGTCAAACCTTACTTGACTTTCTATATATAAATACTAGTGGCTAAGTTGACTTTAACTAATCAAAGGTCAAACTTTACTTGACCCTCTCTCTTTGTATAGAAACACTAGTGACTAAGCTGACTTTAACTAATCAACGGTCTAACTTTACTCAATTTTTACTATATAAACACTAATAACAAAGTTGACTTTAATTAATCTACTGTCAAACTTTATTTGAATTAGTATATATAAATATAAATAAAAAATGGCTGGAAATAAGTGAAATGACTATTATACCCCGGTGATAAAAAATAAAAAAGGGAACCCTGCCATCATATCTTTATTTTCTTTCTTTCTTCCCAAAATTCATCCTTTGCATTTTCCTCGCCACTGCTGGACTAATCAATGATCGACGGTGGTTGGATTGGTGTGGGCGTGGTGGTTCGATTGGAGCAGTTGTGGAGCAGCGGCGGCAAAGCGGAGCGGTGTGGCGGGGGATAGAGTTTCTAGTGGAGCTAGGAGGTGGCATAGCTAGGGCGGAGGTAGGGGGTGGCGGAGGTAGGGGGTGGCGAAGGTAGGGGGTGGCAGAGCTAGGGCAGCAGTGGCAGAGCTAGGGCAGCGGTGGCAGAGCTAGGGCAGCGGTGGCGTACAGTTCTTTCTGATGGCTGGTGGTGTGGGTTTCTGGCGTAGTTAGGGCAGCGCTAAGAGGTGTCGGAGCTAGGGCAGAGGTAGGGACACGATTCTTTCTGGTGGCTGGTGGAGTGGGTTTCAGGCAGAGCTAGGAGGTGGTGAGGCGGCGACACAGCGGTGTGGTGGCGCAGGGGCAGCGGTGGTGAGGCGGGGAGGTCAGGCAGTGACAGTGGTGATATGGCGAGGTGGATGTAGTGGCGGGACGAGGCGGTGGTGGTGGCAGACTCCAGTTTGCTCACCCCCTAAAACAAGGCTTCATCCGAAATGGTAAGAACTCGTCAATAAGTCCTCGATGCTGCCTCATTCTTTACCTCTGATTCCCCTTATGGCATTGCTTTTGTTAATTGTTTGAGATTTTGGGGTAAAATATGCGAATGGAGGTGAATTTTCTAGGGTTTATATTCTTTTATGAATTTTGCTGGTTTTATTGTAATTTCTGGGCTTGTGGAGATGTTAGCATATCATATGATCCAATAAAGTCCTGGTTTTTGCTTGCTCATTTGAACAAGCATAGCAAAACTTGCTGATGAACTTTACAACTTGTCTGATTCATCAATGTTTTCACATTTCTAGAGAACAATTTCAGCTTTTATACAGTAATTAAGTGAGAGGCTTAAGATATTATTTACATACCCTCTCTTTTGTATTAGTCAGAGAACTTCAAGCGCTTGGTTGATGTAGCACATGGTAATGGTTCAAAGTTGAATGACATGGTACCCTTCTTGATGTATTTCTGTGAACATCTTGTACTCATTTAGTCACATAAATCTTTTGGCATATGTATGTGTTGTATTGCTATTAAAAAACAAATCATTGTCAAGCTACATCTTATTTTAGTTATGACCTCTCTTCAATTGATTTATTGCCAATAATTGAATGTCTCTTAAGAAGTCCAGAAGTCAAAATTCGCCGATATCTCTTAAGAAGTCTCCATTCCAGAAGAAACCAGCTGCGTGAAGGTGGAAGCCACCATTGCGAAATGAGCATCCGATATGTAGGTTTGGTGGTGGTGTTTTCACAGAAACTGCTGAATGTTTTTTCAGTGTTTTCATGGCGTTTAGTGGTGTTTTTCTGGCATCAACGACCGGTGTATGACGGGTCTGAGTTTGATTTTAGGTCATTTTTAAATTTTTTTGAGTTGAAATTGGGTTCAATTGCTTTAGACCTAACCATTTGGATCTTGTTTATGCTGTGCCTGGTTCTTAAAGTTCATGCATGAATATTAATTTATCAAACTAAAATGGTAATACATAAAAAATATTTATACAAATGAATATTAAATAAATTAGTTTAAAATAGAATAAAATTAAATTAACTAAATTGAAATGAATAAACATCAATTTATAACACTAAAATACACATCAAGTTAAAATACTTAAACATCAAATAAAAAAACTAAAAGTACAAAAAATTAGAATAGATAAAAATCAAATGATAACACTAAAAATACACTAAAAATAAAAAAAATAGTTGAAATATCACATTAAAACACTAAAATATACATACATATATAACAATGATAGTTAAACATCAAATTAAAACAATAAAATACACATGATTTTTATAACATCAAAGTGTACAACACAAACATAACACTAATATAAAATATAAAAAAAACTTAAAAAACCATTTCCGGAATTGAAACATTAAGGATACATTATTCAGTTTAAAAAGAAACATCAATATCAATTTTTAAGAGGATTCGCTAAAAAAATTAATACATCAATAAAAATGAAAGTATAAAATTATAAATTTCTATAGTTACATCGTCCTCTGTTGATGGGGACATTCTTGATGATCCCACATATTATCATAGTATGGTTGGTGTTTTGCAATATTTGACTATGACTCGTCCAAATATTGCTTATGCTGTTAATATGATTTCTCTGTTTATGCATGCTCCTCGTACTATTCACTTTCATGCCATGAAGAGGATTTTCTAGTATTTGCAGGGTGTCTTGGAGTTTGATCTTTTTCTCCACTCTGTGAGCTCTCATGCGTTAGTGGTGGCTTATTCTGATGTAGAATGGGTTGGTTGTCCTGACAGACATCGTTCTACCACTGGCTATACTTTTTTCTTGACAATAATTTGATTTCTTAGTGCTCAAAGAAGCAACTTACTGTGTCAAAATCCTTGTAACTGAAGCTGAATATAGAGATGCTGCTTACACTGCGGCTGAAATAATTTGGCTTTGTCAGCTCTTTGCTGATTTAGGGTATTTTCTTCGCGATCCTGGTACTCTTTATTGTGATAATGTTTCTACAACATATCTTGTCGCCAATCCGATTCATCGTGATCATAGCAAGCATGGTGAGGTAGACTACCATTTTGTTTGTGAAATAGTTGCTCATGGAGGTCTTCGGGTTAGACATGTTCCTACACAGTTACAGGTTGCTGACATTTTTACTAAATGTCTTTCTAGTGAGTTGTTTTGTAAACATCGTTCCAGTCTGTCTGTTATTGCACCCCGCGAAGATTGAGGGGGTGTATTAGGGTATAAGGCTAGACTAGACTTTTCTATGTAAATATAATTCATATATAAAAAGTCCCAGTGCTACCAATTGGGTAAGACTCAATTATTCTCATTATTCCGTACATACACATCTAGTGCTTATTAATGTTTCCATAAAAATAAATAGATATTTTAAAAAGTTTTGTGTAAATTAATATGAATAGAGCGAACGACTTGGGAGACCCCTGAACTCCCTCAATCGTCCCCTTTTAGCCCTTTAATTTTTTTTTGAACACTTTTGGTCCCTCAACTAACAAAACTCGTGCCCTTTTTGTTTGGTCAAAGCGTTAACTTCAGTCAAAATGTTAATTTTAAGGGTAAATTAGTAATTTCCTAAATTTTATTTTCTTTTATCCTTTTTTTTTCTTTTTCACTTTTCTATTTTCCTTATTTCATTTTTCCCGCTGCCGTCTTCCTCCTCCCCTCTGCCTGCCACCACCTCACCACCCATGGCAACCCTTTTCTGCCACCTCGCCACCACTACCACCCTCTATTCTCCACCACATGTTCTCTGCCACCATCCATTCTTCCCCCACCACCACCATCCATTCTCCGCCACCATTAAAATTGCATTGTCCTGCAGCTTGATACCCACTGAATGGTTTGACGAGAACTCCAAAATGAGGGTTGAACCAGAGGCACAGATCTTACAAGAAATTGAAATCTAATGATTCCCATGATTCTGCAGAAGTATTCAAATTAACTAAGCTTTACATAAATTTCTGTATATTCATTTGAAGCTCTGGACCCCGTTTCGCTTGAGAAAATGAAGGAGAGAGAAATTTGATGAGCCCAAAACTAGCTCGGATTTCACTCAGGTAGATGCTCAGCATTTGAAGGCTAATCAGAAGGGTCAAAGAATTATACGATTCTTGCAAGTTTTTGAGGTACTATACTTGAGATTTTTGGAAGGAAATGAGGGTAAAGCTCCAGTCAAATTGTTAAAAGACAAGTCCTGGCATAGAAAATGTATTATTATCATCATGAAAGCATAATCAGAAAATAGAGAAAACGCAGTTCTACTTCTACGGTTCTACCTGAAGAAGTAATAGAGCATTACATGAGTGAAATCCGAGTCAGGTTTACGAATGATTTTGAGATTTCTCCAAAATCATCTATCCAGTCCACCACCCTGTATTCGCCTCCCTGCCATCATCCATTCTCTATTCTCCTCCCCATCCTCACCGCCACAGCAACTTGCGCCGTATGAGCCCCGACCTTAATGAATTCATATCGAATGTAATAGCTAGGTTTTAACCAAAAATCATAATCTCTTATTAACTTTTTTCGGCTATTATCGACTATAACTCAAAACATTACAAGAAATTTTAACATAAAAGAAAATAAAATAAAATAAGTAAATAAATAAGTGAGCAAGTAAATAATATCAAATGATGCTAAAATATTGGTTTTATTATAGGATTCAATTAAGAAAGAGGAAGTGAATAATAATACACCCAATTAGAGTTAGAAAGCGAGGGAAACAATTCGCACATTTAAAGGATAATAATAATAATGAGATAGATAAATGAACAAGTAAATAATATTAATCATGATAATTATTGACATTAACTTTATGACTTTTCTAATCTCTTATTAAAATTGCATACTTATCACAATTATATATACTAATAATAATAAATATTCATAAGTAATTACAAATAAAAATAAAATAAATAAATAATATTTATTAAAATTTGTATGTCACTCTATATTCTACATCAACATTTTAAAGTTATAAACTATTTCATATCCATTAATTTTTATATGTGAGTATTTATGTTAATATAGATGTCTTGAGCATTACAATAAAATTATTTATATATATATATATATATATGTGTGTGTCCAGCATTACAGTATTAAACTCAAATACTAATGATTAAATTTAGTTAAAATAAATAAATTATCAATTTTAGTATTATTTTGATTTCAGATAATAGAATTTTATTTATTATTTATATATAATTAATTACAAATATTGAAAATCAAAAGAAGATAAAAGAAGTATTCCCTCCATTTTTTTTTTCATTGGCACATCTCTTTTGGTGTTAGAATTGAGGAGATACTAAATGAGTGGATGAAATTGAATTGAAAGAAGAGAAAGTAAAATGAGTGGATGTAAAAATCTTAAACTTGCCCAAAATAACAAGTGTCAATTAAAAAAAATACCACTTTTAGTAAGTGTGCCAATAAAAAAAAATGGCGGGAGTACGACACGTAAATCAGAGAATTAGTATTACATAGGATCTGATAAAAAGAAAATAAACAAAAAAACATAGTGAGCACCTACCCCAACCTACGTGACCCTTTCCCCAATAAACAAAGAAGCATCATCATTATCACCTTATCCTTTTATCACAGACTTGTAGACCCAAAATGCACAGTGAATAAGGCCAAGGTTTGGCAAAACCTAAATTATCCCTAACAAAAATCACCCTCTACGTTTCAAATAAAAATCGAGTCTGTCTCTTGAAAGACGGTCTTTCCATAAGTTATGGAAAGACCAAGGTTTAAAGTGTAAATTACAAGAAATTAAGATAAAATTTTTAAGTTGCATGAACCGTGTTATAAATTTTATAACTACTACATGTTTCATACTAAAACTTTAATATTGCAATTAAGACCTTTTACCTTTTATTATTCTAATCAAACCCCGTCTTTCCATAAGCGTGTGGAAAGACCGTCTTTCCCAAGACTTTGCCATAAAAATCACATTTAATTTAGGTGTTCTAAATCATTTGCATTGGAGTTATGACATTACAAAAACTTCTGCACTCCATTTAAGGTGAATGTTTTTATCGCCCTAGCACGAATTGAATTAAAAGTTATTATTATTATATGTAGAATTTTATATGTCTTATTTTATACTTGTTAAATTTAAATGTGTTAATTTAGAATTTTATGTGTTACATAAAATGTTTAAAAATCTCAGGTTCTGTTCATGCCTATTATTTGGTTTCATACTAATTAAACACATTGTGTAATTTTTCACATTATGCTTAATTATTGTGAAACCGAGTGAATTAATTGCCCTCATACTTTATGTGGATGACCGGATTTTACTTTATCTTGTCGTGTCAAACTTGGATTATATGCTACTTGATTACTTGTCTGTGTTTACCGGGGTTCCCGATGCCAATGGTAGTTCGGTGGAAATTGGCGGGGAAAGTTATAGACTGGACCATACAACTAGAACGATTACCTGCAGAGTTTCTGGTGTGCTAGCATAACCATCTGGATCTTATACGAGCTCGTAATGGAACATCTGATTGGGCGTGGTTGGCGAGAATGAATTCTTGATTGATAGCCTTCAGGCACTACTGAAAAGGTTATGCTTGGTATGTTAGTCAAAGTTGTCATATAGGCACTTGACTGCAACTTGGCACTAACCACCCATATTATTTTACTATGTGCTAGGATTTATGTGGCTATTTGTTTTATGTGATCACTAAAACTCCACTCTAGTAAATACTAGAGATGGAAGCTCACTAAGCAATGAGCTTACCCTAGTCTAATGAACCCCAACAGGTGTAGCTGAGCAGAAACTAGAAAGAGTGAGAGCTCGTTCATGAAACCTTTACTTCATTTGGGATAGGATCCTGATTAGCTTTTGAATCTAGAAACCAATTTAGAATTTTTATTGTTAAATCATGTAAAACACTTATTATAAGACTTGTATTGTAATAGTAAGGTAGGTTTTGAATTCTAAAATCACTTCCGCATAATATGTATTGCTCGTTACTACATGTTGGATTCTCGATAGCACGCCAAAGTCTGACATGATATTTGCATTGGGTAAGTTGGTCGTGGTTTGGGGTGTTTCACGCCGTCATTTCCACGCGTTTCCCCAACCATAAATCAAGCCCGCTGGATTCCCCTACACCACAAATCGGGGCCTTCCAAGTCGTTCAGGTAAACGATGGAGAGGTCGTAGGCAGCGGGCCGTTGAAGTTGGAGGAGGAGGAGGCGTGGATATAGGCGAGCACCAGGCGGTGGCGGTCGACAGTGATGCCGAGGGTTTCAGAGATGGGGAGGGAAGGGATCAAAGAGGAGACACCAGATACGGAGAGCCAAGTCAGATGGGGGAGGGTTTCAGAGGCAGAGTAAAGTGAGAAAGGGAAGGGGAGAGAGGGGGAAAAAAGGAAAATGGAAAGGAAGAAGGAAAAAAGAAAATAAAAAAATGAAATTGAAAAAGGGAAAAAGAAAATGGAAAATGATCATTTACCCTTAAATTTAACATTTTTTAACCAAATTTGATGCTTTGACCTGATAGAAGGGTCATGAGCTAAGAATTTTGTAAGTTGAGGAGTCAAAAGAGTTCAAAAAAAAATTAGGGACCAAAAGTGAACGATGGAGGAAATACAAGGGGGTCTCCCAAGTTGTTCGCCCATATGGAAATTACTAAATAATAGTTGCATGAAAAGTTAGATGAACGGTCTAAAAACTAATGAAGCATAAAAGACAAATGCGGCCAAAGTGCTCATATAACCCTATGTTTTGAGGGTTTGTGCTAATATGACCTTGTGAAGTTGGAAAGTGTCATTGTAGCCCTGTGTTTTGCTAGAATGTGCTAATATAACCCCAGAGGCTGGAATTTGAACGGAATTCAGTAAAATGACCAACATACCTCTGATTTTAAAAATAAATAAATAAATAAATAGAAATGGTCCTTTTTGCCCTTCCTTGTCCTTCTTCCACATTTTCTTTTAGTTTCTTTTTGCCCTTCCTTGTCCTTCTTCCACATTTTCTTTTAGTTTCTTTTTGCCCTTCCCTCTCCTTCTTCCCCAAATTAAGGGCCGCAACAGAGCAAATTGAGGCTGAGCAACCTGCAGTGGAACAAATCAAGGTAGAGTAACCTGCGATGGAGCAAATCGAGGGCTGTGGTGAAGAAAATTGAGGCTGAACAACTAGCGGCGGAACAAATCGAGACAGAGCAACCTGCGACGGAGCAAATCAAGGAAAGCTAAAGGTCGCCAATGTTAAAGGGTTGTTAGCTTTAATTTTAAAGGTGGGAAATGCCTAAAGATTGAAAATGTTAAATCTGAGAGGAGATGGTGGATTTGGAAATTCCACGGCAATGGTGGTGTTGGGTGGCGGTTGGTCTGGGATGGGCTGGGCTAGGCGGGTGGAGGTGGTGTTGGGCAGGCGTGGAGAGATGGTGATGAGTGTTATATTGTGTTCATATTTTGTGGGATTATTATGATTTTATTGAGATATAATTTGCACTTTAAGGTGTTTTTGGTGCAGGAATTCATTGATTGCGGAGAATTGAGAGGGAGCTATACATTGTACTCTTTTTCCCTTAACCAACGGTTTTTTCCCACTGGGTTTTCCAGGTTAAGGTTTTTAATGAGGCAATGTGCTCCAATGGAAAATATTCTTATTTTATAAGACATTTTTTCAGGGATGAAGGAAGAGAGGCAAAAGCAGAATTGCTGAAGTTATGGGGTGAAAAGTGAATTATTGAAGAGATGTGGATTTGAAGGAAATAAATATATTCACTGCCCATATTGATAAAGATTGTATTATCTCCTTCCATTTGAAATTCCTTAATTGTAGGAATTAGTTATTTAGAATTAGAATAGATATTATCTTATTTCCTTATTTCTTCTATAAGAAGAAAAGTAATTAGAAGTTGATTTGGGCCAGATTTGTAAGGGGGGGGGGGGGGGGGGGGGGGGGGAGAAATTAATACCAGGAGGATAATTTTTGGATTGGTTTTCTTTGGGAGGAGAAACGGAAAGCAGAGGATTATTATTATAGAAAAGAAGCAGATTGGTTTTTACATGCAAACGTAACAATTCCCTGGTTTGTTTTATATTTGCGTCAGTTATTTAATTAGTATTTTAATTATGTTTGATTATTATATTATATATTTGCTTAGTTTAATTATTATGAGTAGCTAATTCATATATCGGCATGGAATAACAAGCATTAGTTTATGAATCGTGAGGCCTAATTGTTTTATAATTGATTCTTATGTGTTCTTGATTGTTCTTGGTTTATTTTATTCTTGATAGATTTAAGCCTGATCAACTTGAATATTATTGGGATAATGCTATCTAATTCTACCAATACGTAATCGTTGGAAAGGGTTAGTAAGTAGCGAGTTCTTGTGAAAAACAGCTAACTAGCTAAGACTGTAATAGCAAGATGGGGAACAATTAAGTGTGCATTACTACTTGCGAATACTTGGGTAATTGCTATGTCAGGTTCTTTTCATTCCTAATGCTATCGAGGTGTGTATCTGGTTCAGCAAATACTTTCCGGGGACCATCTTGGTAAGAGAAACAATTAATTAATTATAATTGGTTAATTGTCGATAAAGTACGAAAGAATTTGGGAGGTTAAGCGTACCTACTTTCCTATAACTGATAGATGCATATGAATTGATTTATCTTTGCGCATATGATCGATGTTTAACTAATGTGAGTTATTCCGAGCCGATTACTTTATTCATATATTTTATAGACAATTATATATTTTAGTTTGCATTATTATTTCATATTTTATAGTTGCATTATTAGTTGTTAAATAAATCTGAAAATTAAGGCGTGGTTGCTAAACCAAACCCTGTTGGTAGTTTGAATTTGATAGAAATTATACCGTTCCTCGTGGGATCGACTCTGCTTACTACTGTGCTAATCTCATCTATAGAGCTTGCAGATTATTTTGGTGAGTGAAACGACGTTCACCAGATGGTGAGGTGGTGGTGGTGCTAAGGTTTGGAGAGGAGATTGTAACGGTGGTGGTGCTAGGATTTGGTTTTTTTCCAGATTCTGGCACAGTGGCGGCTGTTGGTGGTGGCAGAATGGCGGAGCAGCAGCAACGCTGCTTTTGGAGAATCTGGACCAAATGCTTCTGGTCCAGATTATGGTCGACGTCGACAGCGGCTATGTGGCTACAGTAGTGGTGCTGGGTGGCGATGTGTCTGGGCTGGGCTGGGCGAGTGGATGTGGTGTCAGGCAGGTGTGGAGAGGTGGTGAGGCGGTGGTGGAGGTAAGGTTTGGAGAGGAGATTGTGACGGTGGTGATGCTAGGATTTGGTTTTTTCCAGATTTTGGCAGCTAGTGGCGGCAGTTGGTGGTGGCTAAATGGCGGAGCAACAACAATGCTGCTTTTGGAGAATCTGGACCACATGCTTCTGGTCCAGATTCCGATCGACGTCGGCAACAGCAGTGGCGGTGCGGCGGCAGTGGTGATAGCGGCGGTGGTGATAGTGGTGGTGGTTGTGCTTCTAGAGATGGAGAGGAAGAAACCTAGGGTATTTTAGTCATTAGATTTGTAATTTGAATACTAGGGGTATTTTAGTCCTTTTGTATTTGGTCAATGCCGGAAATTACAAAGTCAACGCCATAAAAGTGCCAAAAGGTTATATCGGCACTTCTGATGCAAAACACAGGGCTACAAAAGTAGTTTCCAACTTCACAAGGTCATATTAGCACAAACCACCAAAACATAGGGTCATATCAGTATTTTTCCCAAATAATAATGATCCAAATTCCCGGTAAATGTAAAAATATCCATAAAAAATAATTCATTGTTTTTTTGGGGGGTGGTGGGGGAATTCTGACAATTAAATTTTACTTTCAAATATATAAAAATTATTATCATATATGTTGTTGATTATAAAAAAGAAAAGAGTGCTTTTATAAACATGTCTACTTCAAATAAGTGTCAGTATAACCTTTTGATAATAAGAAGTGCAAATATAACCCTAGACAGTTGATGTAAGTGCAATTTTACCCATTCTGCCAATTTAAGGTTAGATTTGATTGAAAAGATGATTTTACCCCCTCTGATAAGAAGAAATTACAATTATACCCCCAAACCCTATTATTCTTCTTCTTTCTCCCCTTCTTTTCTTCTTTTTCTTCCACCTATTTTCTTCCACTTCCTTCGCACCCTTTTTCTTCTTTTCTCTAGCGTTCCTGGCAGTTTTCAGTGGTAAGGGAGGGAGATGTAATCTCTCCTCGACGGTGTAGGGTTTTGGTCTTCATAAAGCTCCGGCGCAATGACGAGTAGCTCTTGGTGAGGGTAATTACAACGACTGGCGCTAGGGTTTTGGTCTTCAGAGGTGGGCTTCGGGTAGCAGAGAAGCTTCTTCGATGACATGGCAGCATGATTGTTTAGAAGAGGCTGTTGTTGACTATCAGGTTGAAGGGGATGAGGATGAGAGCCACATTTAACACAATGTTCGTTAACTCTTCCTTAACTTTCTGATTGTTTCAGAATGGATAAAGATGGTCGAGTAATGTTTAGCATTTGGTCCAACAAAGTGTGATGCATTGTTGTTTCCGTGGCAATTTTGATTGGTAATAATTGGGTTTGTTGAACTTCCACATTTTTTGAATTTCGTCATCATCGTCATCTGGCTTGGAAAATTCCAGGTCGTAGAAGGGCATGTCGTCGTTGCTAGAGTTGTCGGAGGAGGAAGAAGAGGACAGAGTGGTGGCGGTGAGTACGGCAGTGGCGGTGGAAGAGGAAAAATGAGGAGGAGTTGGTGATGGTGTCGCGGGGTGGTGCGTCGTTGTTTCCAGATTTGTCGTTGGGGGAGGAAGAGGATGAAGTGGCGGTGGTGAGTACGGTGGTGGCGGTGGAAGAGAAAAGCAAGGAGGATGAGGTGTTGGTGTAGCGGGCGGTGAAAACTCCATGGTCGGAAAAGCCAGTACCATGTTGTAAAACTGAATTTTGATAGGCTGAATGCTTCCATGGTCGGGAATAATTCACTGAATTTAGGAGCAGCAACATTAGGGTTAGAAACAATTCACTTGTTTGAATGTGATGGAGGTGGTGGTGGCAGAGCAGCGGGGGGGGGGGGGGTGGTGGTTTAGTGGTGGTGTTCAGCAGCTAAGGGTGGTGGGCGGAGGACATTTTTGTCTTTCAAGTTTTTGCTTTAGGTTGAAAGGGCATTTTGGTTATTTCTAGTGATCAATGGCCGAAAATGATAAGTCAATGCCGGAATATAGTGTCTACGGTTATATTTGCACTTATGTAAAGTAGTTAGAGTTATTTTGCACTAAAAATCATCCCAGTGTTATACATGCACTTTCTCAAATATATAGAGTTATATTTGTATATATCCCAAAAAGAAAACAGGCAGCATGCTGTGGATGAAACCACAATACTCCCCGTTCTGGATCAAATCTCTCACTTACCTTTTAAATATTAGTCCCTATCAAAATTTAACCACATAAATAAATGAGTCCGTCTCTTGAAAGACGGTCTTTCCATAACTTATGGAAAAATCAAGGTTTGAAGTGCAAATTAGAAGAAACGAAGATAAAATTTTTGGGTTGCATCAATCGGGTCATAAACGTTATAACTATAACACATAACATAATAAATTTTTAATATTGCAACTAAAACTTTTTACCTTATTATTATTTAATTAAACCTCGTCTGGAAAGACGGTCTTTCCATAGTTTATGGAAAGACGGTCTTTACCAAGACTTTTCCTAAATAAATATACTTCCTCTGTCTCAAATTAAATTACACAGCAATCATTATCATGCTATTCAAGAAATATGTTTGACCGTTAATATGTTCACCTAAGTATAATAACAGTTTAAAAAGTTGATATTTAGAAGCTACTTGTTACGACGAATTCAAATATCTATTCAAATATGCGGTCAAACTTTGATAGAAAATAATGTTAAAAAAGTTAGTGGACAATTTAAGCTGGAACAAAGAGAGTATAAGTAATAATATTATTTTATGTAACATTGTTGAATTCGTCGTTACAATAATTTTTAAATATTAACTTTTTTATTTGTTGTTATTATAAGTAGGTAAACATAGTAACCATCAAATATATAACGTAATAATGATTAGCACTCCCTCTGGTTCACTACCATTAGCTCCGTTTGACTGCAAAAAATTTAACGCTTGTTTGACCATCAATAAATTTAATTGCATATAATAACGGACGTCATGTGAGGTGATTTGGATTCTCCGTAACACATAGTTTCTAAAACATAAAAATTTTATAGTCCGTTATTATATCAAATTAAAGTTATCAGTCGTCAAACATGCCTTGAAAATTTTCGCAATCAAACGAAGCCAGTGTTAAAAAAACACAGGAAGTATGTAATTTGAATTGAATCGGGGGAAGTATTATCCATCTGTACAAGTAGGCCCGTCAAATGGGTCGGGTGACTCGTTGGATAACCGTTACCCATATACTATTTTTACTTATTGGATAAGACTTATTGGATAATGACCCATTGGGTTAATGGATATAATTGGGTTGTAGTTATTGGGTTTAGTTGGGTTGGATAATGGATTATCCGTTGGATAATTTTGGGTGGGTCGAGTTGGATTGGGTAACGGGTGACCCGTGGATAATTTCATATCATAATATAACAAAAGTTTCACAAGTTTGATTACGAATGGTTTAATTTTTCCCTAACACATATAATCATTTTAGAAACGATCAAATTCTCATTTCATCATATTTATCGATTTCGGTTCATGTCTTAATCAATTTTAATTTGAACCAATTAAAAATTGATAAAAGACCTTGACGAAAGAAGTAGAAGTAGTATTTAAGAAACTTTTACTAAAGATTTTTAAAAATATTTTCTTTTATTGAACATAAGAAAATAATAAATGAAATCCCCACATTTAGCCACTCGAATAATTTTTTTTTTGTAGTTATGTACACGATTCAGCCTATGTCAAAAAATGATTAGAGTTAATCGTAATTTTTCACTCCAAATAAAATGTTACGTGACTTATCCATTTAAAGTATAAATGGTTGAAAACACCAATTATCCATTAAGTATATACTGAATTATCCATTGGGTATATACTAATTATCCATTGGGTCTATACTAATTATCCATTGGATCTATACTAATTATCCATTGGGTCGAACTAAATGACCAATGAATATAGGTCATTTATTTGGGTGAAACGTGAATTACCCATCAAGTCCGTGCTCTTTCTCAGTTCTCAATTCTCAATTCTCACTTCCCAGTCTGCATTTTATTTCATCAGTCCGCATTTTTGTTCATTAATCGGTCTGCATTTTGTTCATATTCGAGTTCATAATATTATATTATGTAATATAATATTATGTACATTATATTATATTTAATATAAAAAATATATAATATGTTGGCTTTGTAAACTCGACGAAACTAACGAACAATATTACTTGGGATCGAGCTCGAGCTCAAATACTGTACGAACTCGAATACTGTACGAGATTGAGCTCGAATACTGTACGAGATTGAGCTCGAATACTGTACGAGATTGAGCTCGAATACTGTACGAGATTGAGCTCGAATACTGTACGAGATTGAGCTCGAATACTGTACGAGATTGAGCTCGAATACTGTACGAGATTGAGCTCGAATACTGTACGAGATTGAGTTTGAATACTGTACAAACTCGAATACTGTACGAGATTGAACTCGAATACTGTACGAACTCGAATGTTGTACGAGATTGAGCTCGAATACCGTATGAACTCGAATACTGTACGAGATTGAGCTCGAATACTGTACGAACTCGAATGTTGTACGAGATTGAGCTCGAATACTGTATGAACTCGAATACTGTATGAGATTAAGATCCAATACTGTATGAACTCGTGTTACGGAATTAGTATTATAGTTGTTATGGAATTAGTGTTAATTAGTATTGGTATTGGAATTGGATTTGTATTCCTACCATAATTGTATATATAATTGTATTCTGTTACCTTCTCCTAGCTGGGATAGGTATCATGTACTACTATATAATGTATCCTGAATTCATGAATAGAAAATAGATGATTACCCTTATTTCATACATGGTATCAGAGCCGAAAAAATTATGAAACCTGAAACAGAAAATTTTCCACTGCCCTAAATTCATTTTTTTGAGCTGTCGTCCGTCGCCTCACGCGCCACCGCCAAGCCCACGCGCCACCGCCGTTGTCCGCCAGTTTTCGATGTTGTTCGTTGCTCAAATTTTGTTCCACCACCACCGGCCGAACTCCTTCACGCACCGCCGATCACCGCCGGTGTGTTCTGATCCATCCCGAATTTTTACAATATGTCTGGTTCTGAAGAACAACCTCGTTTGGATATTCCTGAGGGTTCGAAACTTCAGGATATGAGTGGTTATGACGTGATTACAGCTTTACTTCAGCAGCTGCAATTGCAATATGGTCCTCGTCCTGCTTTACCGATTGGTCGTTTGTCGACTGATCCTTACTTCATTGGTCCTGGGGATGATCCAGGGTTACAACTTTTACCAATCATGCTGAAAGGTCAAGAAAAGTACAATGAATGGTTCGATGCGATTTGTCGCGCATTCTTAGCCAAACACAAGATTGGGTTCATTACTGGATCCATCATCAAACCCCAGGATAATCATCCTGATGCTGCTGTTTGGCCTGGGGTTAATGCTACTCTTGACTGCTGGATCTTGCAAACCCTGGATCCGGTGATAAGATCTTCTACAAGTTCTTTTTCCACGGTCAAGGATATGTGGGATGATCTTAAGGCACAATTTATTTTCGCCGATGGAATGAAGCTTTTGCAGACACAAGAAGCCATTCAAGGTTGCAGGCAGAACGGTCAGCCTATCGACATCTATTTTGCCACACTGAAGAAGTTGTTTGCAGATTATCACTGCATGCGACCTCCTCCGGTTTGTATTTGTGAAGATTTCAAGGCATTATGCCAGTGCAATTTTCAGGCGAAAATCCTCCAAGAGAGAGAAGGATTTGATCTACCAATTCATCTCTGGTCTCGACAAAGGATTTTACACCTTGCGATCCCACATCTTAAGCATTAAGCCACTGCCATCTGTCATGAAGGTATATGCCCTTGTTACTCAGGAGGAGAATCATAGAGCTATCATTCGAGCTCGTGAGTCTTCTTCTAACTCCATGGCGTATGCTGCACGACGTACCCCACCTGCAAGTTCTTCGCCAGTTGTTCTTTCTGCAGCCGACCGCAAGAATCTTGTTTGTACCCATTGTCATCGCAAGGGCTATGATAAAGATACTTGTTTCAAGATACATGGTGTCCCAGAGTGGTTCAAGAAGGGCAAGAAATCGGCACCACCTGACCGGCCATTAGTCAACGCCGGTCAAATAAGTGGCGCCACCGATCTCTCGCTCCCACTGCCGTTCGCCGGAGCCGCCTTGTCGCCACCTAGTTTGGCGGCGGCGGCCTCCTCTGCTGTACCTGCCCGCTCCAATTTTGGCCCTGTTCTGTCTGATGAACAATGGAGCACGACCATGAACCTGTTTAATCAGCTTCACTCTCTTCCTGGTGATGAGTCTGGTAAGCATACTTTGCCATGGATCCTTGATTCGGGAGCCTCCTATCATATGACCGGTGACAAAGGTTCTCTTTCTGATCTTACTACTACTTTTCTGCCCGATGGCTCGATGTTCTCCGCTACACAATTTGGATCTATTTGTTTTGATGGTTTTATACTGCCACACGTGTTATATATCCCTACATTGCACTGCAATTTACTGTCATGCTCTAGATTGTTATCTACCCTAAACTGTCTAGCTTTGTTTACTGAAAATTATTGCATTTTACAGACAATCAGTACGAGGAGAGTGATTGGCGTGGGTGAACAGAAAGGGGGGTGTTTTGGCTTCGTCTGCTGGATGCTTATGTTCGAAGTCCTGTCCTGCAGCCTCTTCCTACAGTTGCTTCACTGTCCCCTTCTGATTTATAGCATCAGCGTTTTGGTCATCCATCTTCCACGGTGTTGTCTTCTATTTCTCCTAGCAATAATAAACATTCTGTACCTTGTTCTATATGCTATAGAGCAAAACAGCCTAGACATAGTTTTCCTTTAAGTACTACTAATGCTACTGCATTATTTCAATTAATTCATTGTGATGTTTGGGGACCCTATAATACACCATCTTCTAGTGGTACTTTTTATTTCTTGACAATAGTAGATGATTTTTCCCGAGCTGTTTGGGTTTATTTGTTAGTAGCTAAATCTTAAGTAGCTTCTAGGTTTTTAGAATTTAGTGCTTTAGTCAAGAACCAGTGGGGAAAAAAATTCAATGAGTTCGAGCTGATAACGGCACTGAATTTCTGCCTGGGATCATTTTTGAGACGTCTATGGTTGATACTCCGCAACAGAATGGTCAAGTTGAAAGAAAGCATCGTCATTTACTCAATGTGGCGCGAGCTTTACAATTTCAAGCAAATCTTCCTATTGACTTCTGGGGAGAATGTGTTCTTACTGCTGCCTACCTGATCAACCGAACACTGACACAGCTTCTCAACGGTCGTACTCCCTTTGAGTTACTCTATGGACATGCGCCAAATTACTCTTCCTTACGAGTATTTGGATGCTTGTGTTTTGCTGCTCGTGTTCCAAGTTACCGTGACAAGTTTGCACCAAGAAGTCGTCGGTTTTTGTTCCTTGGTTATCCTGTCGGAAAGAAAGGTTATCGTCTTCTCGACTTGGACTCTCGACTTATCTTTAATACTCGGGATGCTGATTTCTTTGAAGACCAGTTCCCGTATTATGCATCTCAGCAATCCGCTTCTTCAGATGAACCTGGCGGTGCCACCACTACACCGTCGGTTTCCTCCTCCTACTTGCCAGAACCATACGGTTTTTCCGACCAACCGCCGGTAGACCTTCCGCCATCCAATGAAGGCCCACTACCGTCGGCAGCCCTTCCGCCGGTCAATGCTGACCGGTCAACGCCGGTCAATATCGGCGGGTCAATATCGGTGGGTCAACGCCGGCAGGTCAACGCAGGTCAACGACGGTGGGTCAACGCATGTCAACGCTGGCGAGTCAATGCCAGCCCATGTCGACCAGTCAATACCGGTCAACACCGGTCGGTTAATTCCGGTCAACGCCAATGAGTCAACGCCGGTGACTCTACACCGGTCAATGGCGTCCAACCAACTCCGGTCACCGCCGGCATGCCACCTCCGATCGACAAACTCCCATTGGTGGTCTCCGGTGGAATGACGTCGACTACACCGTTCGACGCCGGTCCTTCTCCGCCAGCTGCCGTCGATCCACCATCCACCAGACAAAGTGTTCATGCTCGACGTCCACCATCGTATTTGGCTGATTATGATTGTGATGATTCTACTTGTGATCTTGTTACTTTAGACCCCCCCTCTTCGACTACGTTCCCTCATGCGTCATCACTGTCCTCAGGTGTTCTCTACCCTCTTACTGATTATGTAAATTGTGATAATTTTTCTAGTATGCATTCTAGATTTTTGGGTGCTGTAACTTCTAGTGCAAATCCCACTACTTACTCTGAGGCTTCCCGTCATTCTCATTGGCGAAATGCTATGGTTGAGGAACTCACTACCCTAGAGCGCAATCAGACTTGGACTTTGTCTCCTTTGCCTGCGCATAAAAAGACCATTGGATGTAAATGGGTTTACCGAACGAAGTTTCGCTCTGATGGTACCACTGAACGTTACAAGGCTCGTCTCGTGGTTCTTGGAAACCGCCAGGTTGAAGGAATTGATTACACAGAGACTTTTGCTCCAGTCGCGAAGATGAGTTCCGTTCGCTTGTTCCTGTCAGTTGCTGTTATACGTGGTTTGGAATTGCATCAGGTGGATGTTTATAATGCCTTCCTGCATGGTGATTTGCATGAAGAAATGTTCATGCGTCCCCCGCCTAGCTATGCAATTCCGCATGGTCAGGTTTGTCGCCTTCAGAAATCCCTTTATGGACTTCGTCAAGCTCTTCGGAATTGGTTTGCTAAACTGGCGCAGGCTCTACAGATATTTGGTTTTGTTCAAAGTAAGGCAGATTATTCTTTATTTGTCTTTTCCCATGGTTCACATTCTTTACATATTCTGGTTTATGTGGATGATTTGGTCATTGCTGGTAGCTCTTCTTCGCTCATCTCTGAGTTCAAGATATACTTGAGTTCTTGTTTTCACATGAAGGATCTTGGTTTGCTTAAGTATTTTTTGGGCATAGAGATTGCTAGAAGACCGGAGGGGATGTTTCTCTCGCAAAGGAAATATGTTTTGGACATCTTATCTGATACAGGCTTATCTGCTTCTAAACCAATTGATTTTCCAATGGAGCAACAACATGATTTGGCACGTGTTGAAGGTCTAGCCTACCATGACCCGGAGCAGTATCGTTGCTTACTTGGGCGCCTGATTTATTTGACGATCACTCGTCCTGAACTTAGTTATTTGGTTCATACTCTTGCGCAAATCATGAAGTCTCTTTGTGTTCCTCATTGGCAAGCTACGGTTCGTGTTTTGCACTATCTGAAGAGTCATCTTGGTCAAGATTTATTTCTTTCTTCCTGTAGTACTCTACAATTGACCGCTTATTATGATTCGGATTGGGCCGCCTGTCCAATTACTAGGCGTTCCTTATCCGATTATTTTGTTATGATTGGTGATTCTCCAATTTTCTGGAAGACTAAGAAGCAACCTACTATTTCTCGGTCTTCTACTGAAGCAGAGTATCGTGCTATGGCAGTTGCCTGCTGTGAGTTATTATGGCTTCGGTCCTTGTTGAAAGACTTAGGGGTTTCGCACTCTTTTCCTATGAAATTGTTTTGTGACAGTCAATCAGCTATTCACATAGCGGCCAACCCGGTTTTCCATGAACGTACTAAGCACATTGAAGTTGATTGTCATTTTGTTCGAGATCTTGTTCAATCTGGCGCTATTGTTACTCAACATATTCGTACGGTTGACCAACCCGCAGATTTGTTCACTAAAGCTCTCGGACGTAACCAGTTTCATTCCTTACTTGGCAAGTTGGGCATTTCTGATCCGCATGCTCCAACTTGAGGAGGAGTGTTACGGAATTAGTATTATAGTTGTTATGGAATTAGTGTTAATTAGTATTGGTATTGGAATTGGATTTGTATTCCTACCATAATTGTAGATATAATTGTATTCTGTTACCTTCTCCTAGCTGAGATAGGTATCATGTACTACTATATAATGTATCATGAATTCATGAATAGAAAACATATGATTACCCTTATTTCCTACAACTCGAATACTGTACGAGATTGAGCTCGAATACTGTACGAACTCGAATATTGTACGAGATTGAACTTAAATACTGTATGAACTTGAATATTGTACGAGATTGAACTCGAATACTGTATGAACTCAAATACTGTACGAGATTAAGCTCGAATATTGTACAAACTCGAATACTGTACGAGATTGAACTCAAATACTGTATGAATGCGGATACTGTACGAGATTGAACTCGAATATTGTACGAACTCGAATACTGTACGAGATTAAGTGCAAATTTTGTACGAACTCGAATACTGTACGAGATTGAGTTCGAATACTGTACGAACTCGAATATTGTACGAAATTGAGCTTGAATAATTTGTGAATTATAATTTGTATAATTTGTGAATTATAGTAAATATTTATTTTAAATATTACACATGCATTTAATTGGGTAATTTTTGATATTTATTGAGCATTTGTTACGTTCTCATTGAGTTAACATAATATGGGACCCATGAAGATCAAAATTTCCCATTAACACAGTTATTATCATCCCGCCCAATCCCAAAAACTAATGAGTATTTAATACCCGATTCCATTGGATATTGACAACTTGTAACCCAAATCAGAAGAAAATATTGAATGATAACTTATTGGGTTAATTATATAATAACTTATTGGATAATGACTTATTGGATAATGACTTGTTGGTTAATATATTTTAATCCATTGGGTCATATGAATATCTCATGGGTTATCCAATGGGTTAGCCATTTAATGACCCAACCCATTTATGACCCATTAATAAATGGGTTAATTGAATAATAACCCATTGGATAAAGACCCATTGAATTTGGATAATAAGTGTATCCAATTAACCCATTTGATGGGCTCATGTACAAGTGTACAATATTGAGGTTGCTGAGTACGGTTGCCCTTTATGCTCAATTATTCGTCTGTGTACAAAATAAGATCCACCAAAATCCCAGCCTCCGACCACTTCACGTGGAAAATGGAGAGTGACATTACCAGTGAAAACTGTACAAGTATTAGGAGCGGGCTTAACCACATCATTTCTTCTGATTACATTCTTGCACTACCACCAAACGACCTTAAAGATCTTGCACTACATTCTAAAGCTGATACCCCCCTCAATTTTTCTTTTTGAGTCGTTTCTTTTATATTGATACACTCTGTACTTTTGATAAGATTCATTCTGTTTCATTCGCTTATTCTATTTTTTTCTTTTTAAATTCAATTTTATCCATTCATTTAAATCCAACCACCAAAATTGGAGCTTATTTTCTGCTCCAGCTCAATTACAGGAGATGACCAATCTGCATCGGCTTCTTTTGCTGTGTGAGAAATCTTTCTTGGTTGGAGAATGATTTGGTTTCAAGTTGGTGAACGGAAAATTCAAGTCGATCGCTCGCATCAATACACTATCGTGTTCATATTGACAACTTGGAGAATAGCAAAGGACCGTCTAGTACAGAACGTACTGCGGTTATTGGAGATGAAACAGATACTCTCAGAGCCGATGAGAGATCACTTAGGATTATTAGAGTTGAGCTGAGGCCGGAGAGTAATTGAAATACAGTGAATTTAAATGAATTTAAATATAAATAAATGATCATATTTGATCGCTAATATCTCTGACTACATATAATAATTACGCATATTAATATTTGGGGTCAAAATTTTTAAATTTAACTTGGAAAAAGTAATTGTATCATTGATTATGGGAGGGGATATATATATATATACACACACTTTATTTAAATTGTTTAAAATATTAGTCAACTACATTTTGCTAAAATTAAATATAGTGAATATATATTAATAATCGACCTAAACAAAATCATTTTCATCAAAATAAAAATTAAATGAACATAACTGAAATCAACATAACTGAAAGAAATGAACTAAATTGGACTAAAGTTAATCGTAGTGAACAAACAATAATGATTGACCTAAACAAGCTCAATATGTCAAATTAAAATTAAATGAACCGAACTAAATTGAGCCAAAAGAAATGATTAAATTGGACCAAAATTAAACGTAGTGAAAAAATATTAATATTAACCTATACAAGTTCATTTTCATCAAGTTTAAAATAGATAAACTGAACTAAACTGAATTCAACATGACTAGTTGGAATAGTAGATAGAATTGAACAAAAACGAGCTCATTTTTATCAAAAGAAAATGGGAAAAGTGCATACATAACCTTATATAATTCACATAAGGGAAAATATAACTCGATGATGATTGAAAGTGTCAATATAACCCTTGAATAAGTGAAAGTGCACATATAACCCTTTCTAGAAACTTTTAGCCAAAATTTATAGAAAAGACATTTTTGCCCTTCTAAAAAAATAATAAAATTTTAAAAACAGAAAATGGCGTTATTGCCCTTAGCATCATTAATGCCTAAATATTGTCGTCGAACCGCCGCCTGACTATTGCCGCACCACCGCCATAACAGGTAGGGTTATATCAGCACATTATGAGAAATGATAGAGTTGAACCAGCACATTCTTAAAACTTATAGGGTTATATCAGCACTTCATAAAAAATGTTGGTTTATATCAGCACATACTATAAAAATAAAGTGTCATGTTAATACAAAATGAACGCCAACCGCACACAACAGCCATTTCAACCTCTTATGCCGCTTCCCGAAGTTCCAGAGTGTGATTCTAGCGGCGAAAAAAGAGCTTTGGCAAGGTTGACGCACCGAACGTTAACGAAGAGGTGCAAGAACATTTCAGAAATGGTATCTTCATCTGAAGTTTCCCTTAACACTAGATTAACGAGGTATTGAGTTTGATTCAGTGATTTTCTTTTGCTTTTCGTCACATGAATAGAAATATGCGGTATATACGGTATAGAATATAAGGATTTTGATGATATTTTGCTTATTTTGTGAGTTTAGTAAGGAATGATGATTGGATGACATTTGGTGTAGTGTGTGTGGTTGTTATTTTGTTGCGCTATTCTACCTAGGATTTTTAATGTTGATGGGTTTTACTTTTATAATATGTGCTCATGTAACCGTATACTTTTTACGAATGTGTTGATATAATTCTATCAGCTTTCATAGTGTACCGATATACGGTCCGGCAATGGAAATGGTATAATTGTCCACCCAAATTCAGCTTTTGTTTCGAGGGTATTTTTGTCATTTTGGGGGGTCAACGCTGGGAAAACACGATCAACGCTGGATTTCTCACCATAGGGTTATATTTGCATTTTTATCAACTAGTTAGGGTTGTTTGTGTAGTTTTATTTATCTGAGGGTTATATTTGTACTTACTCAAGTATATTAGGTTATATTTGCACTTACTCAAGTATATTGAGTTATATTTTTATATATCCCAAAGAAAATTAGTTGAAATGAAGTGAATTTAACTTAATCGAAATTAATTGAACTGGACTAAATTCAACATAATTGAAATAAGTTGAAAGGACTTAATTGAATTAAATTTAAACATTCATAAAATGTATCCTAGCCTTTACATAGTCGCAATAAATATAATAACACTTACGTTCCCGATATAAGTGACATTTACTATAAACTTGATATTTAAAATACATTTAAGAACGGTCTTAATTGAAAAGAGTTGAAAATAGTTCAGCTGAAACAGAGCTAAGATTATTATATGTGAGTTGAGATTATTGGAGATAAGGAGAGGTGAGCTATGATTATTGGAGACGAGATGAAATTATTATAGCCAAGAAAAACTAATATTCTCTCCGCCCATGAAAAATTGCATGTTTTGACTTTTGAAAGTCAAACTGAGCCAACTTTAACCATTAACTTATAATATTATTTATATAATAAATTTATCATGTTATATGCAGTTAGATTCCTCGTAACATATATTTTTAAATTATTAATTTTTTAATATTTTTTATACACAAAAATAAAGATATTAAGTATTGAAAATTGATTATGTTGACTTCCTAAAGTCAAAATATATCAATATATCTTGGATGAAGGGAGTGTGAGATTATTATACTTGAGTTGAGATGAAAGTAGTTGAGAATAGGTGAACTAGATGGAGCCAAACTATGACACTATTATTTTCAAAATGTTAAAGTAAATTGAAAGAAAGAAAAGCACAATGAGTAAATAAAATTATTCTTAAATTTACCATAGTTAAAATGTGACTATCAAACAAAAATATTTCTAAAATGAAAGTGTGTTAATCAAATGAAAACACAGGGAGTAAGAGCAAGTCCAACCGTTTCTCCAAGCATTTCTTCAAAATAGAAAATGAAAACTCATATTCTTTATAATTTTATACTTGAACTCCAACAGATTCAACATTTTTAATAGAAAATGACATTTAAATTTTCTATGTTAATTTGATAGTTTATAAAATATCTATTCTCTCAGCTTGACCTTCTCCCAGCAAATACTCCGTCCGTCCTATAGAAAATGGCTTAATTTCTATTTTTGTCCGTCCCACAGAAAATGGCTCAATTCAATTGTTATCTAAATTGGTAAAAAATGGGCTTATGCATTTACCATGTTATCCCTCAAACTATTGATTAAATCCATTAGTCAACTATTCCATGCCTAAAATACCTTTCCATTATTTCCCGTCAACACTTCCACCTCATCTTGCATAAAATAACGATCCAAAAGTAGTTGAACCATTTTCTATGGGACGGAGGGAGTATATTATTTTAGATTTTTTCTCTCATCTAATTTCCACTTTGAAGAAACTGACATTTAGTTTTGTATGTTAATAAGGTAGTGTACTGAACTTTCCTTTTTCAAATAAGAAAAATATGTCTTAATTAAAGGTGCTTGATAATTTTAGAATTAAATTTTTAATTCTTCAAATATTCCATTTTATTTTTACCGATATAAAAATTGAAATCTTCTCTTTCTTCACTCTCTATCTTAGAAATAAAATGCAGACTATGTTGAAACTAAAAAGTTAAGTAAAATCTCCAAAACAGCCAAAAATTCATATTTTACTAAATATGTTGGACTTGCTCTAGCATCTAAGTAGTTTGTAACTGCTTATGGTAGGGGACAGTGTGGGTATACCCAACGCCACAGTTAGTTTATTCCACTATAACTAACACACTGTTTAAATTAAGATGTATTATTATAATGAGAAAAATGCTTAGATGACCCACAATTCTTTAAAAAGTATAAGTATAATTTTTAAATTTTTAAAAGTGTAAATATAACTCCGATTTCATCTGAAAACTTGGTCAATTGTAGTCTTGGTCAATTTTATGTAAGAAAACCAAAATGCCCCTCAAAGAAAATAATACAAAATAAATTAAACATGAAATATCATCTTTATCCTCCAAAAACCCAAACTTCACACATATCTCCTTCTCCATCAAATCTCCTCTTCCGCCGCTCAGCCAACCAAAATCACCAGCCCCGCCGCTCCAGTTCGACGACAACCACCAATTCCTATTATCGCTTCAGCCACTAACTGCCTTCTAGCCAAACCCTAGTTTCCCTAAGTCGGTGTTTCATGTCCAACTCCATTTCAATTGGATTGTTTCTTCTCCCCAAATCTCAAGTCAGTTTGCTTCATCTCTGAGTGCTGAGCTTTAGGGGTTGGCTGGCTTTCGCGTGTAGAGAAGATCCTTCTTTGCCGCCAGTGAATAAATGTGGTCTTCTTCCCGGTTGAAGCGCCGAAGAGACCGAGCTCTGAGGATGTTTCATTGGCATTTTTCGGCCAAGGAGTCTTCGGGAATGGTGTCCAGCTCATAGCTGTTGAAGCTGCTGTGGCGGGCTTGGAAGTCGTCCGCCTCCACCACGGCGGGAGAGATGTTGAAGTTGGAATTGTTGGTGTTTTAATAAACACAAGCTATATAATTATGATTGGATTCGAGTAGTTGTGAGCTCGGGATGTTAAAACAAGTTTGGTGGTGCAGACTGCACACTTGTATAAACTATCTACGAGCTTACAGCTCTGGGATATGTATTAAAATTGTTGGCAATTCTAACATGTATTATCCTTTTTGTGGAAAGATGCATCATTCTAACTACATCTGTATTTATACATAATTATAACAGTGGTGGTGTATAGTATCTGACTCCTTGATTGAAAGGATGAGGATGAACTAAGGATTGTGTACGGGATGCAGTGTTGGCGGCATGCTCAACTTACTGCATTGTCATGTGGAAAAATGCACAATTCAGAGTTTATTAAAATTCTGATAACTACGGTACACTAGATGTGGAAAATGTAATCATTTACATGAAAAGATGTTTTGTTTCAGAATTCATTTCTGACAACTAGGATACATCGTATGTGGAAAATATAATCATTTATGGAAAGATACATTGTATTACAATTGTATCAGAGTGGTGCATCCTAACCATGGTGGCCTATAACCCACAAATTCCACGATGAGTAACATCTTTTTAGGACATCTTATAATTATATCAGGGTAGTGCATCATAAACGTGGTAACCTATAACCTACAAATTTCACAATAGGTAGTGCCTTTTCGGAACATCTCCTATATAAACATGTGTATGCATCCACAGATACATAAGTGAAAATCTTAAAATTTTCAGATTTACTCAGTAACCAAAATACTGCACTCAAAATCTTTCTCTTGTTTCTAGCCTAGATCAAGAGGGTATTTTTCGATTGTTTTATCCTCGAGGAGAATTCGTGTAACCCAAGGCAGTAACTGGGTCGAATTACTCTTTAAGGAAAGTGTATGCTAACGCGACTCAAATCGATATCCAAGTTCCATTACACCAACATTTACCAGAATACAGTTTTATAAATTTACTTCTACTTCTCCCAAAAGCCAAATCGTCATTTCTCCTTTCTAGTGTTTCATAACAGGTATCGCCCATCATTTTTTTCCAATTATTGGGTGCTCGATTCCACCATTGAAAGGGCGGAAAATAAGAGGAAAAACAGGAGGAAGAAGAAGTGCAATGCCAAAATTTGTAAGAATGGTTGGGAAATTTCACAGTTTTTTGCTGTAAGAATGGTTGGGCTTGGCGGGATGAGACAGAGGTGGAGGCGGCAATAGGTTTGGGTGGGGGTGGTGGTGGAGTAGGAGGTGGCGATGACTAGAGTTTGGGGGGTGGTGGTGGTGGTGGTTGGCAAGTGGGGGTGGTGGAGTTAGAGGTGGTGGTTGGAGTTTTAGAAATTGAAAAAGAAGGTATATTAAAATAGTCAAGGGTTAAATGGTCATTGAAAATTTTTAAATGAATGGAGGGTCCTTTTAGTCATTTCACAAGTATTCAATGGCAAAAAAAATAAAGTCAATGTTGGAGTCTGGTCTCAAAGTTATAAGCTTTTGAAAAAATATTAATCAGAGTTATAATTACACTTTGAAAAATTAAAGATCATAGTTGCATTCTTCAAAGAATTGTGGATCATCTAATCACTTTCCTCTATTGTAATTGTCCCATTTTCTATGGAGTATAGGATATTTCCATCTTTTCATTGTTGCTTTTTAAAATTTTCTTCTTCAAATTTCATTATACAATCTTTTTGTTAAAATTAAAGTACTCAAAAGTACGTATCATTTATTAGACAAAAATAGTGTAATGGGTGTGAAGACTGAATGGCTGGGAGCCTACCAAATATATCATCCAACATTTCTATGCTGTGGGGACAGAAATACGATATGGGAAGGCCAACTTACTAATTTGGGGTACAATGAGTCAACTATGCTTTCCAACGCAAAGAGTTTGGATTCTTTTGAAGCATACCCATATGTGAATAGTACTCCTTTACTCTCTTCTTTTCTCCATTTTTTGATGGGGAGGAAACACACCCATCTGACCAAAGCTAGCTTAGGGGCCCTCGCCTGTAAAAGCCTAGGTTGGATATGATGTCAAAAGGAAGAGAAAATGAATCAAAATAGATATAATTTGTTGGTTTTACTTAGCTGTATCAAACTTGGGAGGAACTGATGTTGAGAAATTCTTCTATGACCCTGCAGACACAGAGCTCCACAAAGAATGAAATAAAAGACAACCTTCAAGTCGTGTATGAGACACTTTTCTTAAGGCTTTATTTGTTTCCTTTTGTGGCATGTGATTCAGAACAAATATCATCTAGGATAAAATGAAGCCTGGCTGACAGAAGTGTGCACTCACTTCTCCATCCCCTAATAAACAAATGATCGAAGAGCAAGAATCCTCTAAGAATAACGCATTATCATTTTTTTCTTCTTTGTGAGGTTTTCTCTCATATTGAGTATTTTTTTCACTTTTCTCATGTTTATTTTTTGCATTATGTTTTTATTTTAGTTGCATCCTTCAAGGAGAAGACAACTTGTCTATTTTAAACTAATGGATAGAGATGAAATAATACATTTCTCGATGGCATATACCCTTTGGAACTTGAAGTCATATCTATTGGTGATGAACCATGTTCACACCGAATCATTATTCATAGTCACATTTTTCAATAATTGGAAATATCCAACATAATTCTCATGACTATTTAATGGCTAATATAGCCTAAGTTGGAGCATGTCGGTAGAGATATTAACGGTTAAAGATGATCATTGAAGACCATAAAAAAGTAGAGTGGTCAAAAATTATTGAACGAAAGGAGTATTTTATTGAAACTTTGTTTTATATTTATATTATTTGTAGACTTTTAATGGTTTATAAAAGAAAATTGAAACAAAAAATTAATTGGACTTTTCTTAATGAGAATTTTCTTAATCGAGTTTTATAATATTAAAACTTTAAATGTAACATGTAGTGGTTATATGTTTATAATTCAATTACTGAACCCAAAAATTGTATCTTAATTTTTTCTAATTTGCAGTTTAAATCTTTCATCTTTCAAGATAAAGACTCATTTGTCTAACTTTTAATTATATGTAAAAAGTATATTAGCCATCTAACATATGTGTTATTCACTTTGTGAAAGTTAAAAGAGAGAAACTTAGAGTAGATTGGGACATTGAAATTATATTATTTTCATTTAATTGTAAAATCATTTATGACAATCATTTTTATTTGATTGTTAAATTATTTTGGACAATTTTATTTACAGAATATGCTGTGTCCACTCTCCACTATAGCTAACATCACATTTTCAATTGTTTCCTTCAATTTTGAACTGTCATACTACTATTATTTTTTATAGTTGCTATAGCAAACTTGTTCATTACTACTAGTTAGGTAACACCGTGCAATGCATTGTGAACTTGATAATAAATTATAAAAATACTGTAGAAATGTTGCCACTCAAACCCTCACCTCTCGAAGCCTCCAATGGAACCTTCACCTCTCGAAGCCTCCAATGGAACCTTCACCTCTCGAAGCCTCCGATGGAACCTTCACCTCTCGAATCAGTTTCGAGATGTGAAGGTTCGGGTGCAGATGTTCAAGTGGAGGGCTTCGAGCAGTACTGATTCGAGAGGTGAAAGTTTAGGTGCAGAGGTTCAAGTGGAGAGGTTCGAGAGGTACCGATTCGAGAGGTGAAGGTTCAGGTTTAGAGGCTTCAAGTGGAAGGGTTCCAGTGGAGCGATTCGCGCGGTGAAAGCTCAGGTGGTGAAGGTTCAAGTGGAGGGGTTCCAGTGGAGGGATTCGAGAGGCACTGATTCGAGATGTGAATGTTCAGGTGCAGAAATTCAAGTGGAGAGAGTTCAACCACAAGAATATTAAACCGGCGTTGGGACTTCTTAGAAGGCGGTTCTTCAACCGCCGTGCAAAGGTCGTTTGACTACACGATAACGCCAGGAACATTAGTTTGGAATCGTCGTGTAATGCTGGATTAAACCGCCGTTAACTCACCAATTCTGCAATATTGTGATGTAAATTTTTTATAATTTTTTTCTGATAATACAATCACTGTTTCTTATTATTAAACAATTTGTGTGTGCTCAGAGAGATCCGGCATTTTGTGTATGTTTTGTAACGGATCCAAAACTAAGATCAAAGGTGATAAACTTTGCTCCCCATTGGCAACAGGAGGCCTCCTGCCTGAGACCCACTAGTAAATAATGGAGTCGACAAGCAAAGAAGTAAGCAAACAATCCTGCTTTTTATTGGATAACAGAAAGGGGAGACCCGAGGGTGAGGAACTGTGTTTGTCCTGAATCAATGTAGCAAAGCAGCCCTGGCAACTGTAGTTCGTGCGGAGATCCAAAACATTAAGGAGTCTGTCAGCCTCAAGGGATCTCTTTGTTCAGGCGACGATCGACCTCATTTGTCCCACCTTTTCACTTTGTCCGCTCCTTCCGTCCCAGCATAAGATTCTTACTTCTTTTTTTGTGGGACCATCTCTGCATCTTGATGTGACGGAAAAAGTAGGCATTCGAAAAGAGTTGGCAAAATTTCACCAATAAATTTCAATCCAAATAAAGAAAATAAACTTTCAATTGGAACAGACGAAAATGGAAAGTAAGAACGTTACACATGGACGATGGGATGGGAGTACATATACGTATCATCCATTCCACCATCACGTTAGTTGCCTTCACCCATGGACCTCCTTGTTTCCCTCCAACTAATATTCCATTCATGGAAAACACTAGAACGATAAGTATACGTACGTATGCATCATCAAGTCATCAAACGTATATAATACCATGACATGTGGGAATGACCTGGTCTGTCACTGATAGGTTAAGAAGGACAAAGTATGTAAACTGGGGATTTAGAACATGTCTGATTATGAGCCCTAATGATCGATTAATTAGAGTTTAAAGACTTATTTATGGTAGAATTCGAGTTATCATATAAATAGGATTTACTTAGACATCAGGGTGTCGTTGGATCGATTTCATAATTTGAAGGTAAAGAAAGTAGATGGGGAAGAGATTAGAGTGGAACATAAGTAATTAAGTATGCTACATTATCACGACGGGGCTTTGATTATGTAAAACAAAAATAAGATAGCAAAGTAGGAAAGATTATTAAGAAGCTTGAGTATCATATACTAATACTAGACTGTGATGAGCTTAATTAGCATATGCAGAACTTCCTCCATCCCAACAAAAATGATGGAATTGCTTCCGATTCACCTCTTTTTATATGTGTAAGTTGATTTACAGGGATATTTTGGGAAAACAGCAAGTTCAGTCTGAAAATTGTAAAGTTAAAAAGAAATTGTGAGAATTTAACAATATAGTCTTCATCAATATAAGTAATTTTTAAATGAGTGTATGTCATATTTATTAGGACAGACTAAAAAAATATCATTTTTACTGGGATGGATGGTATAGCAGGATAATACATGTGAACATAGTGTATCTTAACCGCTCCAGCGCGTGATTTACTATGATGGATTAGGTTGGTGCATACCATTAACCTAAATTGTTTGAAGATTACAATATTATTAAGATCGGACTTTCTTCTGGACAGGAAAACTAGAAATATAAAGTTAATTATAACAAGAGTCTGAGATTAACAAGATTACTCACTGTAGACAACATAAGATTAGGACTTTGATTAGGACCAACTTCTGTTTAGGTATACAGTGACATTTTTGTTTTACGCCATCGTCATTTCAGCGCCCACTTCCTGTCTTTCTCCTTATATTTACATGTATAATATATCCTGACCATTTTTGGTTTTTTTCTTTTCAAAAAAGGATAAGAAACAAAGTTTAGTTGGCTCCAGTCGAAAGTCTAAATCAACTTAAAAGTGATCTATCTTATGGTGGAATATAAAAGAAGATACATGCTTTGTGTCGCCCATGACAGGCTATGTCCTTCAGTTATGGTTAAGCAACTATTCGTATATTTATTATAGTATGGGATATAAAAACATTTTTATGTCATCTCATTTCAATCCTATATCTATAGGAACAGAGATTTATTTGGCGTCCAAAAAGTTCCCGCCAATAAATTAAATTTCAGGTAGATATGCTAGTAGTTTAGTTGGTTTATGTTACAATAGAAGATCGTGATTGATTGATTGTGATTTATTGTGATTGATCTTGATTAATTTCTAATTAATCAAGATTTATCTTGTCTATATTTAGAACTAGTCCAGATTCATTGTATCATTCATATGTAAACACCTATATATTACTTTGTAAATGGTAATAGAAAATTAAGTTGAAAAATTCCTTTCATGGTATCAGAGCGTTGCTGATCCTCTCTCCCTGCAGTTTCAATTTTTTTCGATCTCCCCTATTTCTTCTTCATTCGGCCGCCCCTCTCCCCTCTTCTTCTTCAATCGAATTTTTTTTTTCTCGATCATGGCTGACAACAAGTATTCGGACAGGTTGTCCCTCAACACCATGATCCATTTACTCAATACGAAGCTGGATGCTAACACATACCTGCAATGGAAGCAGCAGGTTCAATATGTGTTTAGACCGCAGGGATTGTATGGTCATCTTGATGGTTCTAGTCCCTGCCTAAATTTCCCAGTGATGCAGACACCGGTTTCCTCCTCCTCTCCTCCACCTGATGATGCTGCGTTTCTCAAAGCTAGAGAGGTCTTTGATAAGACCAAGGCTGTCTATGATGATTGGGTTGCTGATGATCAACGAGTCTGCAGTGTGCTTTATTCTTCTCTCTCTTCCGATGCCAAGAACGAAATCTCGCAGTGCACCACCGCGAAGGAGATGTGGGATGCCTTCGCCACAGCATATCAACACAGTACTGCCATTGCAGCCTTCAGTCTCCGCCAACAGGCCGGCATCATCCGGAAAAATGGTGCTGTTCATGAGCTTCACCTTTCCTTCATGAAAATTTTTGATCAATTATCTGTCATGGGAGAACCAGCTAGTAATCGTGAGAAATTGATTTAGTTTCTTAATGCTTTGGGGGCTGACTTTAAGCATTTTAGTGCACCTATTGCTGCCCGTAAGCCTCTTCCTGATTATATGGCTGTGGTTGATGAGGCTAAGGGATATGAATATTTTATTGTTAATGTGGAGAAAACACAGTTGAATAGTGTCCAGGGGCAAGTAAATTCTGGTCCAATTGCTTTTGTGGCTTCTGTACAGCAGCAGGGAGAAGCTGGTTCAGACCAGCAGCCAGCCGTGGGCGGCGCGTGGCCTCATGCGCTGGCGGAACCCACGCGTGGCAGTGGTGCGTGGGCCCCACGCGCGGCTGGAAACGGCCATCCCGGTGGCCGACGTGGTGGCAGAGGCTCCTGGAAGGGTTCTGGCCGTGGGTCCTGGTCTAGATCTGCTGCATATGGGTCTCCAATTCAGTGTTATACCTGTGAGGGTTTCGGTCACATTGCTAGTCAGTGTCCTTCGGCCAATCCTCGCCCTATGGCTTCTGCTCCTCAGCCTTATGTTCAGCAGCAGTACTCGCCTTATGTTGGTCATGCTCCTCAGGCAGTTCAGGCTCATCTTGTTCAGCACTATCCGCAGTATGCTCCTCCGATGCTTCAGGCGCTTCCCACACCACCAGGTTTTGCAGCACCTCAGTATTCTGCTCCTTCAGCATATCCCACTCAGCCATCTATTGCTTCTGCCCCGAGTGTTGCTTCATCGATCCCTGACTGGTATATGGATTCAGGAGCAACTAATCATATGAGCTCTTCTGCTTCCAATCTATCGAGTGTCACTCCGTACAATAGTAACACTCTTGTCTCTGTTGGTAATGGTGCGTCTATTGCTATTGCTGGTATTGGTAATGCTCGTATTAGTTCTACCTTACCTTTATCTGATGTGCTGCTTGTGCCTGCAATTACTAAGAATCTCTTATCAATTAGCAAGCTTACTTGTGATCTATGTGCTATTATTACCTTTGATGATTAGTCTTTTGTCATTCAGCACAAGGTCACCAGGGCAATTCTGGGGCGGGGACACGTTGAGGATGGCTTATATATGCTGGACCGTGGTGAAGAAGCACTTCTGTCATTTGTTAGACAAAACAATAATAGAGCATCTTTTGAGATTTAGCGTGCTCGATTAGGACATGTGTCCTCTAGCACTGTTTCTTTGTTGAACAAGAATGGTTATTTATCTCTTACTTCTGTGCTTCCTAAACCTGGTATTTGTGAGTCTTGCGCTATGGCAAAGGGTAAGAAATTATCTTTTGTTGAGAATTCTAAGCGCGCTGCTCATGTTCTTAACTTAATTCATTGTGATTTATGGGGGCCTTCTACAGCCTTATCTAGAAGTGGTTTTGCTTATTATGCTATGTTTGTGGATGATTACTCGCGATTTACCTGGTTTTATCCTCTTCGTCGCAAATCAGACTTTGTTGACATCTATTTTCAATTCGAAGCATTCATTGAGAATCAGTTTTCATCCCGCATCAAAGTTTTTCAAAGCAATGGTGGCACCGAGTTTATCAATAACAGGTTGCAGTCACACTTTGGGGCTCGTGGTATTCATCATCAGGTGTCATGCCCATACACTCCAGAGCAGAATGGTAGGGTTGAATGGAAGCATCGACACATAACGGAAATGGGGTTGTCCATGCTTCTCCACTCTCACATACCTATCTCATACTGGGATGATGCCTTTAGTGCTGCAGTTTTCACTATTAACCGCCTACCCACTCCTATTCTTGATAACATCTCTCCTTTTGAGGTTCTATTTGGTCGGCCCCCGGAATACTCCAACTTTCATCCTTTCGGGTGTCGTGTGTTTCCATATGTTCGACCGACTGCAGCTCACAAACTTTCCCCTCGCAGTCTTCCATGTGTCTTCATTGGCTACAGTGCACATTATAAGGGGTTCAAATGCTTGGATACGACCTCCGGACGTACTTACATGACTCGACATGCCCGATTTGATGAGTCTCACTTTCCCTTTTCCACTGTATCTTTGGAGGTTCAGTTTTCATCCCTGGATGTTTCATCTTTTTTGGACCCCACTGATTCAGACTTGTCTATCACCATCCCTGATCCTGCTTCGGCTTCACCGACTTTGCCTTGTTCGGTGTGTCCAGATTCCTCGTCCACATCTGAGACTGCAGCACCGATGATTGCCCCTGCTGAGGATGTGGTTGTTACACCACCACGATCTCCTGCTTCTTTGACCATACTGACTGATCCCTCCAGTGGTTTGACTATCCTCTCCAGCATCAGTTCCAGTTCAGCATCGGCCAGTTCCTCGGACTATTCCTCTGAAAGTGCTTCTCCGACTCCTCAGGTGCCCCGTCCTCATCCCATGACCACTCGTTTACAGGATGGGACACATGTTGCCCGTAATCTTGGCCCAGATTTTGTGGCAACAGGATTGGTTGCAGAACTTTTGGAGCAGAAGGAACCACGTCATTTTCGAGCCGCGGCAAAAGATTTAAGATGGGTTGCTGCTATGGATGAGGAAATGGCTGCTCTTCGCCGTCAGCAGACATGGGAGTTGGTGCCTTGTCCTCCGAATGTTAATATTGTTAGCTCTAAGTGGATTCATCGGCTAAAGTACCGTCAGGATGGCTCTACTGATCGTTATAAGGCCCGTCTGGTGGCCCAAGGATATTCTCAGATACTGGGGTTTGACTTTGATCATACTTTAAGTCCGGTGATTAAGGCTGCCACTGTTCGTACTGTCCTTGCCATTGCCACTATGAGGAAGTGGTCTTTACATCAGTTGGACGTCAAGAATGCCTTTCTTAATGGTGTTCTTGATACTCCTGTTTTCATGGCTCAGCCGGCTGGTTATCAGGATCCTGCTCGCCCTCATCATGTCTGTCGCTTACGGAAGGCCATTTATGGACTCAAACAGGCACCCAGGGCGTGGTTTGACCAGTTCAGTTTGTTCGTCAGGCAGTTGGGTTTTGTTGGCAGTCTTTCAGATCCTTCACTGCTTGTCTTCTCTCAGGGCACTATTGTTCTTTATCTTCTAGTCTATGTTGATGATATCATTCTC